>CM023540.1:20984590-21674174 GCA_013350335.1 Chimonanthus salicifolius | reverse complement strand
CTAGACATAAAAAAAAGAAAAAAAGAAAAAGAAAAAGAGAAATAAAACCAGGTACAACGATGTGATGACACCTGCTACCCAAGTGAGAATGTCATCTTCTTCAAGAGGGTGAAAAGCTTTTGCTTTTTACGGGCTCCATTTTCTCGTGAAAACAACACGGGGAAGATGAGGTTCTCCACCTCATTTCCACTCCAGTCTCCCTACAGCAACGCTTGACATGCTATTGGGCACTTACAATTCATCTGAGATAAGTTAGCTAGCAATTAAGTGGAGGTAATTTGTTATAAACTGGCTAATTCATTATCCTCCTTTATGTTTCAAGTGTTGTTCTATGGGGGTCTGTCATCCAACTTGATGAATCAGTTGTACCATGGAACACAAACATGTTTTAGATCAACCAAGCCTTACTGCAGGGCCCACCCTTCATTCATTCAGAACTTGGATGTTCCTTTTAGATATTGCAGAAAGAAAAAACTAGTTAGATGAGAGTTATCAGCCTGAGAATAGGTGGTTATGGTTAATAATGATCCAAATGTAGCCAACTCCCTTCGCAAAATCCTATGGTCTCAAAAGTTTTAGATTGGATAGTTGTCTAGTCTCATCCATGGAAAGACGCCAGATTAATGTTTTGCATCACTGAAGGATGGGGTCCTTTAGTATGGATTCAGGTTTTTATTTGTTTAACATTTTGAACTGTGAAATCATTCCAAAAAATTCATTTTGAGATCTGAAAAAGGATGGCAGGAAACCATGCTTAAGGTTTTCAACATTTGTTTGTATTTCAGATAACATTTGCTTGTATGCTGCTGTATTAGACCAGTCAATAGTCCATATGTAGTAATTTCCTTCAATGGCATGGGTTCTATTTGTTCAGGTAACAGTGTTCAAGCAGCCTAATTACTTGGAGAATTTTGTCCAATCAACATTCAGTGCCCTTTCAAGTGACAAAGTGAATGGTAGATTTACATTTCATTTTGTATCTCATGTTTGTACTTGTAGCAGATATTACATATTGCATTAATTTTCTTATTTAAGTTAATCTCTAGATTCTCTACTATTTGCATCTGTATTGTGTTCATTTCTATTTCTTGTGTTTTATGATTTAAAACAACAAATCCTAGTTATGTTACTTTTGAATCACTCATATCTCCTCTTCTATTATGCTGTCATGGACATCCTATAATTTTGGGTTCAATGAATGCTGGAAACTTACAATAATCTTCTTGGTTTTTGTGTACCAAAAAGATGATGAATGGTATTCAACTAGACCACTTGATGACATAGGCAAGTTTATCATGAAGTCTAGACCTTAAAACAAGGAAGACTTTTGCTCTATGCCCTTGATTTCGATGTATTCCATTTTAGTTTCCATTACTACAACTTGATACTTCTTATAATGTGGTACCCTTCTTTCTAAAGTCTTTTTTTTTTTGGAAAAAAAATAATAATGGAATTTCATTTAGTGGAAGTTTCATTTCCCAATATCTTTACCCTCTTTTGATGTCATACTTATTTAGTTATTTTAATTGCTGTTAATGTTAGTAGGCCATATTCAGTCAAGAAAAAGAGGAAATAATATTGGCTACTAGAAAGCTAGTTAAGGGAAAATAAGTAACACTTCAAGTCCATAAATCAATTTCACTGAGTCATTAGTATCTCCATTTGCAAAATGTAAAACTATAGGTGGCAATGGGTAAGGTCGGGTGGGCTATAGGTAATAACATATTTTATATTTGATTCGACCAGACCCGAATTTTATTTAAATTTTTTTTTTTTGAACGGTGACAATGAAGATTTCATTAATAAAAGGAACAAATTACAGAAAAGCAAAAAGGAAAAAATGCGTAAGAGAGATAGACCACATAGAAAACAACAACAAGATAAAACCAACCCAATACAAATCAGTCCAACAAGAATAGAAATCCTTCCTAAAAATGAAAAGCTCCCCTAATAGTTCCACAATTCCATTCTTGGCAAAAAAGTCCGCCACCCCATTGGCTGATCGATTGATAAGTGAAAAGGACACTTCCACCCCAGTAGTCAACACCTTAATCTCCCTCACCAAAGAGGTAAGCCTCCACGGGGGACACTTCACCCCTCTAGCCCATTTAATGGCGTTGGAAGAATCACTCTCAATCACTAACCTACCTCCCCCCAATCCAACACCTAAGGTTAAGGCTCTCCTAATGCTAAGAAGCTACGCCTCATTCGATTCCAATGACCCCACAGATTCTGAGAATACGACACAAGTGTGGCCCCGATAATATCTAAGAACTCCTCCAATCCCAGCAGGTCCAGGCTTACCCCTAGAAGCACCATCGACATTGAATTTTAAAGAACCAAGCGACGGAGGAGTCCAAACCTCCCGTTGCTTACTCCTCGGAGGGTAGGACTTCAAGCTCCCCTCCCAAGACATCAACAAGTCTCCTGCTTTGCAGTTACTGAACTCCTTATTAGTTATCAACTTGGCTTGAGCGGACCCAACCCAAATTTCTGTAAAAAAAATTAGAAATTAGAAAGTGAGAGGAAACATTATTTTAATAAAGTGAAAGATAGAAAGGCTTCCCTTTCATGTGTGTGAGCTATAGAAAATTGAGGCAACAGGCTGAGATTCTTTAACTTGGGTGGGATACATGTAGGGTTGGAATTTGGTTGGCCGGGGCGGTTGAAAGTCAAATCTTAGCGTGCCCATGTATAATTTGAGTAAACAAATTTCAACTCAACCCATATTTTGGCATTCTCTAACCAGCCATAATCCAACCCAATTTTAGTTCAGGTTAAATTGGGTCAGGGTCAACCCATATAATTAAGTAGATAATTTGATATATATATATATATTGTATTAATATACTTCAAGTGAAGAGGCATCCATAAAAAACAAGTCTTTACCACTAAAACATAATCATAGTAGATAGTTAATTCTAAAAAATATCAAATACTGATATAAAAAATGAGTATGTTTATATATATATATATACAATTCGGGTAATTCGAGTGGTCAGGTTATACAAAGCATGACCCTAGCCCAACCCAAACTAAAATGGGTCAAGCTTTTTCAGCCCATACCAATCAATATTTTAAATGGCTTGGGTTTGCCCACCCATAGTAAAACTAAGGAAATTAATTAAATATTGATTTTAATTCAATTTGGTTTGAGTTCGGGTTCGACATGTCTCTATATGGGTCAAGCCATTTTAAATATTTTTTCAAGAAATGTATGACCCAAAACAACTTTTTTTTTGGGGGGAGGGGGTTGGGTTGGGCAGGTTCATGGGTCAGGTAGAAAATGTCACCTCTATCTAAAACCATGGTAGTGAAGGTGCAAAGGTGTCTCTGGCACCTGGATGTGCATGTTAGACTCCCCTAGACATGCCTTTGATTGCCGAAAAAGGTCTTGTGTCTAGGTGCACTAACATGCAAAGGGGCCTTGGAGGCATTTGAATTGGGATCTATTTGCATGCATTGCGTCGTCTTCTTAGGGAACACATGGAATTTTCAAAAGTCACTATTCATCCTCATTAAACTCTCTCAAGTCGTATGGAGCAAATGATGTTCTCTTTTACATGGAAGAGAGGATTCCTTATGTACATCCAAAAGTACATACACCAATATGTACTTGTGATGTTTGAATTTTAAAAAGTTTTAATTGGCTCTCTATCCTAACAAAGTCCTAAAAAGCTGAATAATGTAGTAAGCCATGATGTATATATATAGCATGGAAGCCATCTTTTTAAGGCGCGCGCGCGCACACACACACACACACAAAAAAAAAAAATGGGGTGTAGATTTTTCCTACTACACCAGGGTTTATTGGATTGTGCAATATATACACATATTCACCTGCAAACTAGTTTGCATGAAGTTTTGTGCAAACTTTGGTTTGTGGGACTCACAATGGACCCAATGGATCCATTATTCTTTTCACACTCACCTACCTTTTGTGAATTGCACTTTCCAATTTGACTTTTAAAGCCCATAGTTCTAACCCGATGAATTTCCATTGTTCGATGAAATTTTGAGGGCCTTAAGAAACATGGCATCACTTACCCAATCAAGATGAAGATTTATAGGTGTCATGTACAAGCCAAGGCCTTTCAAACCCACTCACCATGTGGAACAAAGTGGGGCCATCATTATAGGCGTCATATACAAGCCAAGACCTTTCAAGCCCACCCATCTATATGGACCAAAGTATGGCCATCATGCTGTTTGTACCAAAATTTGGTTCAAACTAGTTTGCAGATTATCCTTGTTGAGCTTGCATTGCAATGAATGTTATTCTTTTATAATGATATTATTGTGACTGCATCTTTTTGGCTACTACTTTCTGAAGTTTTTTGCCTTTCTATTATTGCAAGCTGTGTTCTTTTGTCTTTAATTGTCTCTTTTTTCCCCCACTTTACGATTTCATATCATGTGAAGTTATGCACTTCAACATGGTCTTTTTATGAGTCTTTGCTGTGAAATGCAGGTGCAACACTTGTTGTTTCTGGTGATGGTCGCTACTACTCAAAAGATGCCATTCAGGTATTTTTTTTTATCCCAAGAACATGTGCATATACTCTTGGTACTTAAATTACTAGATGACTTTATATGTGATACTATGTTGAAGGCTAGAAGCTCTTTGTCTGTATGTTTATTCTCCTTTAAAATAATTTGTTAACTTGTTCAAAAATTTTGAGGTTTGAATAATAGATGCGTATGTGAAGACCATAGAATGGATGTTTAGACCACATACCTTTACTTATTTATTTATTTGAAATGGTAAGGTGGCTCAAAGTCACAATCTTGCAAGTTGCACATAAAGCAGTCATAAATTGTGCTACAAGCTACATATGCACTTGAGGTTGTGCTATGAGCTCTTCTAGGTCGATCACACTTCATGTAGCATCCATTTGGGCATTTGCTGCATGATGGATGAAAGCAATCTTCCATCTTGCTAGTTGCTGTTTTATGTGAACCATCTATTTTTCACAGTTGCTGTATTATTTTCGATGGGTGATGAGTGGACCTTAGTTTGATATGTGAATGTCTTATAGTCAAATTGATAAGGATTGCAGATATTGTTTCTGAAATGCCAATATTGAACACTCTTCAGTTCAATGTTAGCAGGTATAATTATTTTTGTTTTATTTAATTTATTTTTGAAATTGTAATGTGACTGGAGCACATGACAGATTATAATTAAAATGGCTGCTGCAAATGGGGTAAGACGTGTGTGGGTTGGACAAAATGGATTACTGTCAACACCTGCTGTTTCAGCTGTGATACGTGAACGAGTTGGTGGAGAAGTAAGTCCAATTTTTTCTTTCTTTTGTTTAATGAATTTTGATAGTACGAAGCTCTTAATTGTTTTATTTAGTTCAATACTAAAAAAAAATATCTGTAATGTTTTATATTTTCAATGTCAGGGATCTAAGGCGACAGGAGCTTTTATATTGACTGCAAGTCACAACCCAGGAGGACCACATGAGGTATTTACATGATTATTGTATGGCCTGCTTGCATGCATTGAATATTCCTTATAAAACAGTTTCATTTCTTAGAAAGGCTGAAACTTCTTTATTCCTTTCTGAAATTTAAATTGTGTTTGGGCGAGCTGCCCTATTGTTTCCAAGAATTTATTATTATTATTGTTATTGTTATTATTATTATTGAAAAGTCACGTTTTATTGTTGACAGTATGAAGTGCTAAGAATGACATGCTTATGGAATGATGGAGAACATGGTCTTTGATAGGATTGAGTTGAAATTGGAATGTTATAAAGCTGATCCTAGATAGAAGGGATGAGGCTTATGATGATGATGATTTTTGGTGGCTGAACTCTCCCTCCTTGCTAGAACTGTTCATGGCAGGGCCTGGACCTAGCAAGCCCTTTTGACACAACCTACCAATTTAAAAATTGGGCTCCAACTGGCTTTACGGCAGCCCAAATCCATGATGCCTGGCTTATCTTTCTGGAATTTCACTTCTCACTAATAGAAATTAGCAACATAAATAGGGCTGAAATTTTACAGAATTTAAAGGTGATTTTTTTCAATTCTCAACAGCAAGTTCTTGGAACATAAAATCAGAATTTTGGTGACTTTGGGGGATTTTCTCCAAATTTCTCTTGGTCCATATTCGAATTTCCTTGGGAGTTGATTTTTAAATTCGATTTTGTGGCATAATTTCTTGAAGAATACTGATCTCTTTTGAAGTTAGGCTACATCAGACTAACAAATTTCAAGGAAGATTCAAAAGAAACTTTAGAATATGGTAAGAGTTGTGTTTAGTAGAATAATCTACATTTTTGTGGTATAGGATACTAGATCAATGTTAGGGAATGATAGATGATTCTTGAATAGGATGTGGGATACTTGTAAAGATTCTCTCTCTATAGGTGGGTGTTAGGGGTGGTGACGGTTTTTGGGGCACGTGCATGGTTATGTGTGTTGGTATTGGGCCTTTTTTAGGCCTATGCATGTGCATGTTGCGTTGGGCTTTTTTAGTTTTATAAGAGAGAAGGGTGTTTTGGTGTCGGGGGTGCTGAGGGCATGCACAAGTGCATAGGTATGTGTGCTGGTATGCATGGGCATTTATGGGTGTATTCCCATGGGCATGTGGGCTTGGGGATTGTTGTGGGTTTCTCATGACATTTTTATTTCTCAAAAATTATTTGCATTTTGCCCTATATAGTTTAGCTTCCAATTTTTTTTTTGCCCTTTTGAGTGAGTGGAACATACATGTGAGAGGAGAAAATGAGCCCTCTACACTCATTGGAAAAAGCTAATAACCAGCCAACCTTAAGGGCCTGAGGAATTTGATTCACGAAAGAACTTACAAAATTGATTTCACAAAATTGCCCATATAAAAGACACGAGTTTACTCAAAGTCCACCTGCACCTATTGAAAAGGAGTTTCCTTATGATCCGCTTTCCTCCTTAAAGGCCTTAGGTATGTGCATGTACATACTTCTTCATCTTGTAGATAGACCACTGGAGAATGCTAACTCATTTAGTGCCTAAAATGTAAGTTGAGTGCCATATGGTTGATTCAAGGGGATTGACCAGGACCTGAGGAACTTGAATCACAATAGAATTTACAGAACTGATTTCATGAAATTGCCTGGATAAAAGACACATGAGTTTATTCAAAGTCCACTTGCACCTATTGCAAAGGAGTTTCCATATGATCTGCTTTCCTTAAAGCCAGTATATAAGTGTGTGCATGCATGAATGCATTGTTTGTGCTTCATCTTGTAGCTAGACCATTAGAGAAGGCTGAGAGTCATTAGTGCATGAACTGTAAGTTGAGTGACACAAGGGTTGATTCAAGGGGAGTGATCAGGTCCCTGACATTGTGCTTTGAATGGCTTTGTCATATCATCATAATTGTTGAGTCTCATGTGAAGTTAAGATCATAAAATTTGTGTTCTGCCCAATATAGTAGACTTCAAAATTTGTTTTGGCTAACAAATTTATTTCTTTTTACAGGATTTTGGAATCAAATACAACATGGAAAATGGTGGACCTGCTCCTGAGGCAATTACTGATAAGATCTATGCTAATACAAAAACGATAAAAGAATACTACATAGCAGAGGATCTGCCAAATGTATGACCTGTATTCTAGGGCAGTTTAGTACTTCATAAAATGGGTTGCATGCAATTTTGCCTGTCTCATGTTTATGTTTATGCTTTAACAAATGCTGCAGGTGGATATTTCTACAATAGGTACGACAAGTTTTGGGGGACAGGAAGGACCTTTTGATGTTGAAGTGTTTGATTCAACCAGTGATTATTTGAAATTAATGAAGTAAGCATGTTCATAGTAAGGATCATTTATGATGTATTATTCTGGAATTTTCAAATTTTACATTCCCTGTAATGTTGTCATTGATTTGTGTAGTGATAAAATGACGAGGGATTGATAGGAGTTTATAATTGTCATCTTCATCATCACTATAGCCACTAATCTCATCTATGTAGTGTTGCCTACTAATCTCATCTATCTAGTCTTGCCTTTTTGTGTTCTACCGTTCTACCTCTCCACTTTACCCTATTAAAAACTATATCCTCTCCATCACTCCATGACCTATGATGTCCTTTGTCTCCTCAATTCAAGAAGCTCAAAGTTGATTATCTGATTTATGCAGTCCAACCTTTGTGCATTTAACCACAATGAATGAAAGACATCAAGTCATTCTTAATTTAGCAAATGCAAAGTATATTCCCCAGATGACACAAGAATACTCTACATATGTATATATGATTTGTAGATAGATAGGAGGAAAGGTGGTTTTCATCTTAGCACAAGTTCTATGGCTCTGTATGGCACAGAATAATAGGAACAGATATGACCATGTTTGGTAATGTTACTGTTAGATGGATATATCAGTCAATTAAGAACATGACAGATGTTGTTAATTTGTCTTGATGAAAGTTGTTATATGGGATATACTATCAAATGGATAAGTACTTGCAAATCTGTGCACGCATATCATTTTCTCTCCCCAAAGTCGATGATATCACTCTACTGATTTATTTTCATAATTCACGTCTGTACACTCACAGGTTCCTTATAGATGTCACATCCTGGAATTAACTAGAGGTGCAGGAACTTACTTGTGATATTGATCATATCTTACCAATGTCCTTTTTGCCAGTCTTCTACTTTTGAAGTCATTTTGATTAGATAAGTTTTTGTTTGTTTGGATATTCTGAAAAGCTTCTAGAGACGATCAGAAATCATTTTTGCAGCACAAGTTTGTTTTCTTATTTTTTTGTCATAAACAAAAATCTGTGATATCCTTATTTTCCATTTCCGACCTTGTTGTTTCCTCTCATCATCATCATCATCATCATCATCATCATCATATATGCCATTTATCCCATCAATAAGGGATTGGCCTGCCTTGTTGTTTCCCCTCTTCTGTGCTAAAGCATTTGTGGTGATTCTAGTGTACTTATTTCATGTATTGTACACCATAATCTGAGCCATTTAGCATAGGTGGTTAACGGTTACCCATTTGATTGCTTTTGCTTCCTGTGACAAAATAATTAATCATTTATTTCTCTTTTCTAGGTCAATTTTTGATTTCGAATCTATCAGAAAGCTGTTTTCATCCCCAAAATTTATGTTCTGGTATGTTTGTGGTTTTAAATAACTTCCAAGATTGGTCCAGCCTCATTCTTTTGGTATCTGAAGGATGGATAAATTTTTTTGTTCTTGTCATTGCCCTTTCAGTTATGATGCACTTCATGGAGTTGGGGGAATTTATGCCAAGCGTATTTTTGTGGAAGAACTTGGTGCAAATGAAAGTTCACTATTAAACTGCACGCCCAAGGTTCTCTGAATTATGATTAGGTTCTTTAGCTTAGGACAATGGTGGTGTTCTACATATTTACATTTTTAATTGTTGTTTATGCCTTCCATTCAAGCAGGAAGATTTTGGAGGTGGGCATCCAGATCCAAACCTGACATATGCAAAGGAGTTGGTTGCGCGTATGGGATTGGGTAAAGGAAACTGTCAGGATGAACCACCAGAATTTGGTGCTGCTGCTGATGGTGATGCAGATCGTAACATGATCCTTGGTAAAAGGTATCATGAATGCTCTGTATGTACCTACTGAAAAGTACTTCCTTGCCTTCATCTAATTGTGATTTTTCTTGCAATGTTAGATTTTTTGTGACTCCATCAGATTCAGTTGCCATCATTGCTGCAAATGCAGTTCAAGCCATTCCATATTTCACTTCTGGCTTGAAGGGAGTGGCCAGGTATATTTTCAAGGCATTCTCAATAATGTGGTTCTCAATTTAGACTGCTTCTCAGTTTCTTGCAATCAGGAGCTCTCTCCCCTCCCTCCCTCTCCCTCCCCCTCCCCCCCACTCTTTCCTCCTCCTCCTCCTCCTGGTTGTGCTGTTATATTTCTCCAAATGTGATTTGTTTATCTACAATGACACAATAACTATTATAGGCATGCTAGCGCTATTTGTTAATCTTGGTGTCTCTGTTTGCAGGAGTATGCCAACATCAGCTGCACTTGATGTCGTAGCAAAGCATTTAAATCTGAAGTTCTTTGAGGTACTTGATGTAAAAATTTCCCAGGGGGGATTCCTGAATATCCTGTTTCATTGCTTTAATGCATGATCCTGTCACCTCTTTTCTGTGGTATCAGGTGCCGACTGGGTGGAAATTTTTTGGGAACTTGATGGATGCTGGTTTATGTTCAATTTGTGGTGAAGAAAGTTTTGGAACTGGTCAGTGTTATTTTGTCGTGGTGGTTTTCATTTGTTGTGTTTATTCTGCTTAAAGTTATTGAGGAACTCTAATATGAAAACTTAGAAAATTAGGTATCTATAAATTGATAAATAAACCCATACCCAAAATAGACCCCAACCGACTAACCCGTTTAATAAACAAGTAAGTAATGGATTGAAGATTGTTGACCCAAATTTGAATAAGACCTGACCCGAAACCGATCCGACCTGATCCATTGCCAAGTCTAAGAGATCGGTGCTATAGCACTTATGTTTTGGACATAATTGATCCTACAAGTGGGCCATTTCCAATATGGAAAAAAGACAGTGTACTTTATTAGGGCTGTTAGAGCCACAGGTCACGTTAGCATCCCATGGGACCTATTTTGGTAAATGATACTGTACCACTACTCTCTTCTTGTAAGTTTTTTTTTTAATTATTTTTTAGAATGTAGTGATGATGAAAATTTGAGAAGCACAAGAAGCATGGTAGAATGATTGGGGTCGTTTTTCATCTTTGGAGATGGTACAACTTTAAGAATAGTCTTCCTGGTCCACTAGATTTTGTGTTGATTACAAGGAGATTAAAGATGAGATTTTTTTTTGGAGAAGATGCCTTTCATGGATAAGCTTTGTGTTGCAGCAGAAATATTGAATTTCTTCCCCAATATGCAACATGCTAGATTTCTAAGCTTTGTGTTGCAGCAGAAATATTGAATTTCTTCCCCAATATGCAACATGCTAGATTTCTATTGGTGTTAAACTTACTTAAAGATATGATTTAGAATCTATATGCTCACGTGTTTATTTGTTGCTTAACAGGTTCAGATCATATCCGTGAGAAAGATGGAATTTGGGCAGTTCTAGCATGGCTTTCTATACTTGCTTTCAAAAATGAGGACAAACTTAATGGGGAAAAGCTGGTGACTGTAGAAGACATAGTTCGTCAGCACTGGGCTACTTTTGGACGTCACTATTACACTAGATACGACTATGAAGTAAGATGCATGACTGTAGTTATACAATATTTCAAGGCTAGCTCTATCAATTCGTTTAATGGATCATCTCTTTAACTAGTTCATACTTCTCCTCAAAGAATGTTGATGCAGGTCCTGCAAAGGAGCTCATGGAATATTTAGTCAAGTTACAAGCTTCCCTTCCTGATGTTAACAAGTAAGTGTTGACAAACTTTTCAAATTGATTTTCTTCTTTAGGAAATAATTAAAAATACTTAAATGCTTGATTTGGAGTTTCTTTCTTGTTACCATTTTTTTTTTGTTTTCATGCTATAATTTTTTTACCTTTTTTTTTAATAAAAAGGTAGCATGATTAGACCCAGGACATTTAATGTTGCATTTTAATAACTCACTAGTCTTGCTACTGTTTTCTTTTTTTTCATCTTATTGTTAAGTGATGTTAATTATTAAGGGGTTAGGATAGCTACAGTAAAATTGATGGGGGTTCTTGTATCCATGGAATTAGTAAATTTGTGTCTCACCTCTAATCTGGGGTGGGGATACCCATGTTATCAAACAAAAAAACGATGGGGAGTCCCTAGAATGTAGGAATTAAGGATATAATCAAAGCCAGTGGAGATGGTCTGGGGGTGGAGCTGGAGATCAATTTGAACCCAGATTTGGATTGTGGTGAGGAGCCATGGTCACTATAACTTCAGAAGAAAACAATAATTTCGATCTATGACTAGTAATATTCTCAATCTATGACGTTAGAGATTGAGAATACTATCATTCCAATTTTGTATGAGGAGGGGTTAATTTAGGGAAGCATCAAATTCTTAAGAAAAAAGCATCCAAATCAAGTTTGGGAACTCCAAATTTTAAGTGTGGAAACCCCAAAGGATCAGAATCTATGGCTTCTAGCAAACAATTTCCGATGAAGATGTCAACAGCAGATAGCAGTGGGATTGTTTTATGACCAAGTTTGAAATATCAGACTCATTCTTGGACTAAGGACCAAGTCTGAGTCATATCCCATTAGCTCCAGTTAGGATCAGTCAAGTCCTACTTGGAATCAGGTGAAAATAATAGGACTCTGTCAATTCATAATAGCACTTTGTCATATTGGGAGGGATTGAGTTTTGAGTCGAGTCTTAATTGACCAATTTTTAAAGCATTGTTCAAGACCAAAACATGTAGCAACTAGATGTTCTCCAAATTATTTTAGCACTCCATATGAGATTTGACACAATGAAGGAAGCGGAGGCAGTAGTTGATATGGCTTGCAGAAGGATCTCAACAGCTGCATGGTATGTGAAAAAGAGGTTTTAGTGGAGAATGAGTGGGTAAAAAAGAAAAAGTAGGAGAGAGTGCTGTGGAAGGATGGATAATTGCCTTACATACAAGACATCCCAATTTAAGGTCCTATTGGATTCTTTTTGCTCTTCCATGTGCAAGATTTAAAATTGTTGTGACCACATGGGAGTATCGCACAGGACTATCAATACTAAAAACAGGATTGGGCCTTCTACTGGTGGGCTAATTTCAAGGCCTTTGATGACGGCTATGGGGGGGTTATGCCTACCTAGACCATCCCAATGAAAATAATGATTTTTGACTTAAGAGATGGTTCTAATTTCGACAGGATGAGTTGCCCGAAGAAATTAGGTGTTCTAGGAATTCAACTTGAATGAGGAATTGAGAATTTGAATGTAAATTTTAACGCACTTAATTAATTGAATTAATTCAAATTAAAATTTTATAACATGCATGAATTCTAATCCAACTCGAATTCGGATTGAAAATCAAAGAACCTTCTAATGAATCAATTTGACATGGAACTAAAATTTAATCGAGTAATTGAAACACGTAAGACACGAACAAATTAAATTCACCATACAAAAATTTGACACTTCAGATTTTTTTTTAATCAATTCAAAACACAAATTCAAATTAAGATCCAAAAGAAACCCAATAAAGAGACTCATCGAACTTGGGGAATCAACAAGCAAACTTTGCTAAAATTTCAACTCAATTTTTTTTATATTACAATGCCTGGTTGATCCTCAATTTATAGACATGATTTGACTAAAACAAAGGAGAGAAAAATGAATGAAAGAAAAAGGAATAAACCAGCTTCTGCTGGGCCTGTATGTCAGACCTGGCCAAACTGGGCCGTTTCCAACTTTGGTTGGTTTACATCAAAGGGGCATTAAAAAAAGAAAAAATAATTACATGATTCCTGCTCACCCTTGGACGAATCTGGGTTTAAAAATCCTAGTCCTTGACTGGCCATTCTTTCCTCAGAAACGCCCAGAAAAATAAGGCTCAGATCTAGTGTAGATCGGGCCTCATGTCACTGATTTGCAGTGTTTCTTCATCTTTCCCATGCTGATCTCTGTTACTGTTTTCAAAGCCAAGGAAATGGCCTTCCAATTTGCTGTATCTCACTCTCAGATCCACCCCAATCTCAATCCTTCCATGCAAGAAAATCAGCTAGAAATCTGCTGAAACTCAGGCTTGCAGCCATCCAGAGCAGATTCTTCTCACCATGTTTCCAGGCCAATTAACGCGTGATGCTGCTGCTAGACTGTAGTGGGATTTTTGGTCCTAAATAAGGGTTTATTGATGTTTTTAACAGCACTAGGTTCGTTCCATTCCATTCCATTGCAGGATGGGCACTGGCCCTACACATGGACGGAAACACCTTTCAATTTTGGGTTTTTCCAAACAGGCCCATGCAGTCATGTTGAGTTTACTGGGTTTTCTGTCATGTTGGCACTCAGGTGGGATCCACATGGTGATGATTCAGCTGCTGATGTGCGCTTTGAGGTAGACCCCTCAAGGCAACCAATGGGTTGAGTTAATTGAACTTTTGAGGCCCAAAAGCTGCCTAAACGGGCCCAAACCCAAAACTGATGCAAATGGGCTCTGATTCGGGTACAAGTGGGTCCATGAAGATGCTCTAGGTACCCTCTTTTCCCTCCATCAACTCTAGGTTCAATTTGGGTCAAAAGTAAATTCATATGGGTCCCATTTTCATATAATGGGCTTTTCCCGATTTTGTTCGATTTGGCTCGGCTTTGGATGGCTGTATGACGCAGGACAAGACAAAATGTGACCCTAAAGGTGACCCTAAATGCCTAAATGCGATTATGCTGTAACAAGAAACTAATATGAGGCTGAAATTAAAATTAAAATTAATAATAACAATTAGAATAATAAAATCTATCACAAATAATCAAGAAAATTCAGAGAATTCAATGTAAGTAATTAAATCACATCCAAACTATGTTATAGCTCAAAAATAGAAGGTAGGAAGGCGGGACAACAAACAAAGGGATTTAGAATAGAAAAATTAGGTGATGGAAATCTGGGACAACAAATAAGGGAAGGGTTAGGAGGATAGAATAGGAGGACAACAACAAGAAAAGGACTAAGGAGGGTTATTGGCCGCAAGTTTTGGGGTTGAGGAGGGCTGGGATTGAGGTTATGTTGCAGATCTGAGAGGACAACATCAAATCTGGGTAGAAAAGTGGATAGGGAAGGATTAGGACAAGGGGCGAAGGTGGTAGGATGGGTTTAGGGAGGGAACGAAAGCTTAGAGGGGAGTTGGGAAGGGACGGAGGCAAAATCTGGAGAGGGAATAGGCAAGCGGCAACAAGAGGGGATGTGGATTTTGGGTTCCAGCAGGTCAAAGAAACAAAAAGGGAAGAGAAGAGAGAAGATGAAGAAGTACCCGGAGATCAAAAGAGGAGGCTTCATGCCAAAGCTTCTCGCTGCAAAAGGGATTTCCGAAAATCTAGAAGTTTTATTTCTTTCGTATGTGTATCTGCCCCAAAGGGCTACAATGCTTTTGTAACTCTTTCCACTTGCTAAAATAAAAACTAAAGCAGAAATTACAAGAATACCCTTGCTTAAAAACTAAAGCAGAAATTACAAGAATACCCTTGCTTAAAAACTAAAGCAGAAAAAACAGGAAATAACAAGTAAAAAAAATAGCAGCAGGATGGCACCGCATCACTGTATCAGCCTGTTCCTATCTCAATTAAAATTTCAGCTCGTCATATCAAGAATTCAAATAAAATAAGATATTAAGCATGCTTGGGCATAGTGCAGCCTTTGCTTATTGAAAGGCATATGGAGGAAATTGAAGAAGATAGTCTGGACTGCAAGGAGAATTAGAAAATTGGAACGTTGCTTGATGTACCGGGGGATGGAGAAGATGACTAGGACGAGCTTGACCCAATTCTTTTGGTAAATTGAGCAAAGAGTAATCTATCGAGAAAGTTAGATGTGGCATTCTATCATATAGTCATATTAGAAGATTGACAAATAGAGTAGTGGACTTCTTGGCAAAGTCTGAAATGATTTCTTTGATTTTTTTTGTTTTGACATAAAGATATTGGTCCTCTATTGTAGTTTTTTTTTTTCTCCAATTTCTTTTAGGGGTGCAGGATCCATCTCGGTAATGCACCTCGTCTCTCCTTTCTGAAACCTCCTTTTTTTTTAATAAATGAAATTTCTTTATTCATTTCAAAAAGAGTGCAAAGAGTGTAGATGATAATTATACTGAAACTAGCTCAAGTGTTTAACACAGGTGAGTCACACATGTCAGGAGTCGATGCAGCATAGGTATCAAGGGTTGAGTCCACATCATCAAGAGGTTTCATAATTTGTTGGTGGAAACTAAAATGTAGATGTTGGATACTCATACCCATGTCAAACACTCACACCTATTCTTCGTGGACTCTTTTGGTACTTTTTTAACACTGTTTTCCAAGATGAATAGAATATTACCACTCCTTTATCCTTTTGAAACCTAATTAAAATATTGATATATTTGTTAGTTGAGTCCCCAAGTCCTACTTCTTTTTCTTTGTTGAATCTGATACCTCGCACCCATGGTGGTTCCTTTTGACACCAAAATGGAATCGAGTCTGTTTATATCATCCTATACAAAGCTTCCATGGAGGGTCTAAGCGGGTTACACCATGTTCCAAACATAACTAGAAGTTGTAAAAGGTTTACTCACTGCCATATTCCAAATATAACCATAATGATGTCCATGATACCCCCAAAATTGCAATACATATAGTATCAGATGAAGTTTCACTTCGTATTCTTGTCAAGTTTCTAATATATGTAAGCTTGCATTTGATATTCAGGTAAATTTGAATAAAAGATACAACAAATGCCATATTGAAATCCATACGGTGATGGAATCCAAGCTAAATGGGTACTGAGAAATCTGTGCAAAATAAAGTTTAATAGATGAATACAGAAAACCTTTTTGTATATCTATAACAAATGATTTCCGAATTCATTCCCCTTCTGGGGGAGAAGGAGAGTGCTCAACAGCAGTCCCCAATTCAATTAATAGGCCGAAAGCTGATTTAGACAAAAATGAATAAGAAATTCTTTTTCTGTGCCACAACCGAGGTAGGTTTGGGGATGTTACCCGTTGCTGAAAAGTACCCCGTGCAGTAGTGTATTATTACGTTCATGCTGAGTTGTTCTTGGGATGCCTTGAATTAAATTATTTCTTCTTTGTTTTATTCTTATACCATTTTGGTAATGTCGTATTAAGGATGGCAGATATCAAAGAGATGAGTTTCCTTAAATCCCTCTTGCCTACTTCGTATTTTGAAATTTGGAGATTCCCTTCTGCTAAAGAGGCAGTGGTTTTCTGAGCTTATCATTGTTTTGATTCCGTTCTCTGATTCCTGGTCTATAGCCTCATTAGCTAAGGCTTCCCTTTTGATTCTTTGCTTTTGTGTTCCTTGTTCCTCAACAAATTATTTTATCATTTTTAAAAAAGTTTTTTTTTTTTTTTTGAAGTTGGTGATGTCCATTCATTATAGGACCTGTTCATGTTAGACCACCTGACTAAAATTATGTTGCTTGCTGCAGGATTATAAAGGGAATAAGATCAGATGTTGCAAATGTTATCCAAGCTGATGAGTTTGAATACAAGGATCCTGTTGATGACTCTGTCTCAAAGCACCAAGGCATCCGATATCTGTTTGAAGATGGTTCACGATTGGTAACAATCTCCCTGTTATGTTTTAGTTTTCACTATGACTGGATAAGAACTGGGAGGTTGACCTAAAGTTCTCGTGCAGATCCATAATTACCCTATTTGTGTCCAAGTTTGGAGGGGATCTATGGGGGCCCTGTTGAGGGTGCTCCTTTGGGCAATGAGATGCAACCCTCCATCTCATCCTTATCTTAAAAAGAAAATGGGATTTTTTTTCTTAATGTTGGTTTTAACCTTTAAAAAATATGTTCTTAGTATCCTAAACATGCTATCTGTCATATTTCTAGATATTTTATTAAAAACAAAAAAATAGTATATTGTTGGTAAAGTACCTAAACATCAATGAGAGAGAAGGGGTTTTGTGTGTGTTTGTATGTTTAAATTTTTTGTCCTGATATTTTCTGTATAATTTTTTGAGACCAGTTGGTTTAGGCCAAAGCTGTCCCAGAGTGGATCCGACCCACATACAGCCTGAGACAATTATCATACGAACTAAAGTTATCCGTTTAGGTCCGTTGAATGATATATCCTATGAGATCCATTCTGGGGACCACTTTGGAATTGGAAAATTCTGTGTGATTGGATTGGAGCTTACCAAAAATCAGCTTGCATGGATCACCCTCATGTGGTTTTAGAGGTTGCGAACAGTCTATGGAACTTGGTTTTTATTGTAACAAGGTGACTTGAGTTCTCTACCTGAGAAGAAGCCAAAGTGACTTGGTAGTAGGAAACTAGAAGTAGTTCTGTGGGAATTAAGAGGTAGTAGTGCTTTGAATTCTCTTGAAGCAAGAGAACCACCGTTTTGAGTTCTTATCCTAACACAGCTATAATCTTCTACCTCTACAAGAAACGAAGACACACACACACACACACACACTTATCCATCTCTCATAAGCACTACATATGTTCATAAACTTTCAAACCGACCCAACCCCACAGCCATACGTGGGCTCCACATGGAGCTCCCACTGTAACAGCACTTGATAGAGTGTGCAGCTGATCATTTTCCTATGTAACCCAGATCCCCTACAGTGCATTCTATGCATTACCTGCATGTGTCTCTGTAAGAGAGAGAGAGAGAGAGAGAGAGAGAGAGAGAGAAGCTTGTTGGGGTTGACAGTCAAGTTGAAATTTATTACTTTGTCACTGATTTTTCAGCTGTAATTCCAGGTCTTCCGTCTCTCTGGAACTGGTTCTGAAGGTGCAACTATTCGACTTTACCTCGAGCAATATGAGAAGGATTCTTCAAAGACGGGGAGGGATTCTCAAGATGCACTTGCTCCTCTTGTAATATTTCTGTTCTGCATCTATTTTTATCCTCTCTTGTAGACAACCATAAGTCTGTGGAGATGTGCGTTGCCCTGGGGCGTGACTGATGTATGCCTTCTGTTTGCAGGTGGATGTTGCACTTAAGCTTTCTAAGATGCAAGAATTCACGGGTCGATCTGCACCAACAGTCATTACATAGAAAAAAAAATAATACTTTTCACTCACCCTCTTTTTACATGCAAGTTTTGTGCAGTTCATGTATCACTTTGATTATAATATGCTAAACTTTGATGTTTTAACTCCGCCATATTCCCTTATTTTTGGGCAGGCTGTTTGCTGAAACATGAAATATATATTCAATAAAAGATTACTTCCTAAGCAACTCTTTAAAAAATCTTCTCTGCAAGCCAAGTACCTTTTTGGTGTGGTAAACACTAATATTTATTCACTCACTTGAATAAATGGACGATGAGATTTGATGGTTAAAATCTGTCCATGTTTGTAGGAAGTCTTGGGATCAAGCTCTCCTTAAAATAAAAAGGGTTACTCCTTCATCGATTTGTACCCAACATGTGCAGATTGAGACGTTTACACATGCTTCAAAAATTAGTCAGTAAGACACATAGGCACCTTGGTTTTAAAAAGATGGAAGGATGATGGGCTCCGAAACCTACCTTTAAATGGTGACCTCTTTAAATGTCACCTCTCATACAATGGATGGAGAATAATGTCAGTGCAATGAAGTGTAGGAATCAACTGATTCCATTATAGGATCTGGATAAGGTCTTACTTGTCTTGGCTTGACTGGACTTGGCTTCTCTGTGTGAATTGTGACGCTCGGCCACAGGCCAAACAAGAAGCAATTTGAATGAATGAGCAAAAGGGGGAGGGATTCGGGCGTCCTTGAAATGAATCTTTGTTTTTTATTCAATGAACAGTTATAATTTATTTTCACTTTAAAAAGAGAAAGAAGGCAAAAATTATTTGAATGATAGTTAAAAATAGGAAAATAAAATTTAACATTTATTGGTAAATTTGAAATTTTGGCTGATTATGATATTATTATTAAAAAGTAAGAAACTTCATATAAAAGATTAAAAACTAGAAAAGAGATTTCAGAATTGGATTAATGAGTGGGAATGATTTGATCTAATTTTATCATATTATTATATAAAATAGAGTAGATTTATGTAAGAAATAATTAAAAATAGAAAAATGAATTTTATAATTAAATTTGAAGAGCTTGGCTCATATTTTTTAGTAACCAAAAATTTTTAAAAAATATATAAAAAAGGTATGTGAAGTGGAGAAAGTACCAATATTACTCATTCAAAACACGTACTTCTCACTAGTAGACAAAGCAAAAATAATGAAGTTGCATATTGTAAGTGTCTTAATTCGATAGAACATAGGTACTTTCAAAAATAGAAAGATCATCCATCAAATTTATCATCAATTGCTGTATATAGTGCCGGGCCTGAGATTTCAGGGGCCCTAGGTGAACTTTAAGATGGGCCTTTTACACACCCAAAAAAAAAAAAAATTCATATATTCTTTTTTACAAAGTGTGAAACATTTAAATAAAATATCATAATCAAATTTATAACAAAATATTATTTAAAATTTATTCTTCTCAGATTTTGAGATACAAAATTACTAACTAAATTACTATATTCAAGATTTTTTAACATAACTTTTTCAATAGATAAGATAGTTAATCCATTCAATCTTTCTTGTGGTAAATTTTATTTCCACTTGTGTATGCATGTTGATTTTTTAATTTTTTTATTACTATTTTATTGTATTTAAAAAGATTAATTGACATGTTAAAGTATATAGTGCATTTAAAACAACTCATAAAGTAAAATTATATTTAAAAATTATCACTCAATTATAAACTATAAAGCACAAAATAGTCATTCAAATTTAAACCCATTTTTTTTTTTTCATTCAACCATCTATATTATAGTGAACACTAAGTTTCCTCATTTAGAGACTTCTTTAGGTCACACTTTTATTAAAATTTCTGAAAAAAATGATAAAAATAATGATTAGTTAAAATTTAACCTTTTTATAATCATTTTAATCTTGTAATAGAGACAATTAATCATCTCAATTCTTAATTTTTAAAAGAAAAATAAAATCACAGGATAAATGCTTTTTTATCATGGTGTTTAATTCATTTTATTAGAATTATAGACTTAAAATTTGAAAAAAAAAAATGGCCAAATCAATTTGAGTTGACTGAACTCGATAGGAATTCAAGTCAAGTGAGTTAAGAAGTCTTGTCAAGCCTTTTCAATACTCCCCAAGTTATTTTACTTAAAAAAAAACTATGTCTGTTATTTTACTTAAAGAAAAATTATGTATAAATTTATAAGAAATTTATAAGAAATTGCAAAACGTTTAACATTGATACTCCCCAAATTATTTTATTTAAAGAAAAATAATGTCTAAATTTATAAGAAATTGCAAAAAGTAAAGTTATTTTACTTAAAGAAAAATTATAAATTATGTCTAAATTTATAAGAATTTGTAAAAAGTAAAGTTATTTTAATTAAAGTAAAAGTTATATCTAAATTAATAAGCAATTGAAGACCTCTAAATTGAAAGTAAGATCACTACCAATGCACTACAGATCCAGTTTATGTTAAAATAAACATAAACATAGATTTATAACATACAAGAAGGTGGTGAACTTAAAACTTGAATCCAACTTGGGGGCCTATGTAGTTGGGCCCTAGGAGGCGGCTTAGTTGGCCTAAGGCCAAGGCCGGGCTTAGCTGCATAGCAGCAAACATATAAGACATTTTCCCCCTATTTTCCTGCAACCTTCCCCCGCCGGTGGTAAGTGGTAATGTGGTCCGGTAAGCTGCTGAACTATTTTAATTAGAGATATTATTAATTTTTGAAATATGCGTAAATCTTTCAATCTACAATCTACACACATAAGATACAACACTACATAGAATGACCCTTTTTGTATTGAGGGGACCAGAAAGCGAACTCTTCATAATTCAACAAACATATTCATTCATATCAGTATCTATTACTTTCTTTCTTTAATGTCACAAATCACAAATTTTAATGGATAAAACATGCTGCAAACAACAGTAAATTGGGTCACTTGGTATCAAATCTAAAAGAGTGGAAATTTTATTCACACATAACCAACATGGGTCATGACAAATCCTAATGAATTTAAAAAAGAATGTAAAACCATCAAAATTGAAAGGAAGGAGAAGGAAAGAAAGAAAAAACCTAAAGATCTTAAGTGTAAGGCACAGAGGTGGCTGGAATCCATGAATTGCCATACAAGAAGTTGCTGGCAGTGAATTTTCTTGCTTCCGACGCATTCTTAATGACGTGAAACCCTGGCCAGTTGACTCGACTGCCGGTGCTGGCACCGTAGCCTGTGTTCATGTACTCTCCATAGTATAGAGTGCTCAAAGCATAACTCCCATTCCATTCGATCCATCCGGCTGGATCAATCAGGTTATCTAAATACGTCTTGATGAAAACTGTTCTTGAGTAAGTTCCCCATGGTCTTCCAAGGTATGTCTTGAATGAATTCTGCACTGGTCGCAAGTCCGACGCTGCAGTGACCCTTGAATTGTGAATTGCTATTCCAGTGTTCTCATTTTTGTCCAAGCGAGCATGAGCCGTCACTGAATTCATCTGACCAATAATGGGTCTCCTCACATATATGTTGCAGTACTGGAAAACTGCGGCGGCATCGCCGAATATGAAATCAATGGTTCCATATATATCACAATTGCGATAAAATTGGCGTTGAGAGTGTACATATAAGGTATCTTGGTAACCCTTGAAGCTACATCTGTAGAACAAAGAATGATCTGAGTCTGATCGGAGTGCCACTGCTTGCAACTTTTCGGGTCCGGCTGTATTTTCGAATGTAATATCTCGAGCGAAGAAGCCATCACCAATGACAGCTACGGAGAAAACATAAAATACAGGGGAAGATCAATAAATATTGAGGAATGATCATTGAGGAATAACATTGGGTAATTTGAAAACAATTGAAAATTTATCATCACATAGCTCTTTTGATGATAATATGTAAGAAGAGTTTCATAAAGAAATCTGCTAGTAAGACATGAGTCATGCAGAAGCTTCTCTGCTTCCCTGTATTGATTAGTAATAGATAGAATTGCTTCAAAGATGCAGAGAATGTATTGTTAAAGTAGGTGTCGGTAAAGTTAAGTCAACAGTAGGGAAATTCGAAAGTGCAAGTTTAAAAACTTTCTATTATTCTATATAAGCGTGTGTGGATTGGAAGATTTATGCATGTTCTAAAGATTGATCATATGACATTATCAGAAATGAAAAGATAAGGGTGGCATTGGATATTCAGATCTGTGACACTATAGATAATAACAATTCTTTTGACTGATTTAGCCCAACCCAATTTGACCCAATTTTTTTATAATTGACCTATCATAATCTGATCCAAATTTCATTTAATTCAACCCAATTTAATCTGAACTTTTATAAAAATTGAAAAAGATAAAAAAATGATGTGAAGAAATTAATTTTAATTAGGAAAATGAAAGAAAGGAGGACTCTGTTTTCATGTACAACCATTGTACTATGAAAAATGGAGACACTAGACTAAGATTTTTTAACTTAGGGTGAGAGTATATGGATTAAAACCAATGGATAATGTGTTTATATGGTGTTTTTAATTCTTAGGTTTGAGACGACTTGAGATCCAAGACCCCTCTACTCATTCCTATCTGAATTTATTTTGGATCAGTTGAGTTGTTCAATTTGAACTCTTTTAAGATATAAATGACCCAAATTTAAAATTCTTTTAACCACATGTGGTCTCGAGGGATTCTCTAACTGAACGGGATGGTCGGCGATACTTTATCTTCCGGAGAGTCTCGTTCGAGAGGAGGATTGCTGGGCAACCAAACGAGTCCCACATTGGCTCTAAGGGGGAGTTCTAGGGACTTATATTGGACTTGAGTAACTCCACCTAACATGCTAGTCTTTTGGGCTGAATACCCAGGTGCTCAATAGATCGGTGTGTAAACTTTTGAGAGATTGATAAACCCATAAAGTAGGAGTTACAGGGATGATGTTTTGCAAAGTTTTAGCTATATTTCACATTGGGTATCAATAGTTAATCAAATAAAGAGCATTGATTTGGAGATTCTTGAACAAACATACCAAATGTGGCTGTCCGATATGTTGTCAAACCATCTTGGAAACTCTTATTGCCTGTTATTACTGTAGAATCAATCCCATCGCCTATCAACATGATATTTGTCATATTGCTCTGAATCTCAGCACTTTCATGATAAACACCGGCTTTCACATAGATTACATATCTCTTAGTATTATCTCTTAGCTTCTTATATGAGGAGATTGCACCGGAAATGGTCTTGTAACCCCCTGACCCATCTTTAGCCACCACAACATCAGCTACAGAAGCCACACTCGATGACTGTAGAAGTCTCCGATCGGCACCCGAAACCCAGTTTGGGAACTTGTTCGAGAGCAACCTCCGGCCTCCACCTAACTTACTAGACATATTGGAGGCAGTAGTCGAAGTCGCTGCGTTGTTAATTGCGAGCGAGTTGCTAAACAACTTGAACAATTCAGTTGAACTGAAGGGCATGGAGACCAAATGTGAAGATAAATTCGACTCAGTGAATCCATTTCGACATGTTTGCTGATTGGCCATTGCTGCACTTAGCCATGTTTGTGCATCTTCCATGCCTGCTAGATTTGCAGACATGAGTGAATTGTTTAGATGGTTGATGGTGTCCTCAGAGAGATGAATGCAATCAGCCCAAGCTACCTTTGCTCGATCACCGAGCGTGCTTGGGTCGATGGTCGAGAGGAGCTGATGGGCCTGTTGGGCTCGATTGGCGGTGGCCCGGAGGGCTAAATTGCGGAACCCAGATGGGGTTTCATCCAGGGAGGATTGGGGATTACTTGCCATGATAGAATCACATATGTCTGGATATGGGGTTTGGCTGCAAGATATCATATCACCATTCACAACACAAATAGCCAAAAAGAAGAATGAAGTGAAGAAATTAAGCAAAAGATTAGCCATGATAACTACCTTGATTGATCAATGGGTGTGACTGTTGGTTGTGTGAGGTTGGGCACCTTTTATAGTAGGGTAGGAGAGAATGAAAGTGGAAACAGAAGTATGGTTTTAGTTGAAGAAAATATTTTCCCATGCAATACTTACGTGATCAAGAATCTTTGTAATTATTGCTGTTATGCGATGATGATGTGGGTTTTACAGCTTGGAAAGTGTTGAAGAAAGCGTTTTCCAAGTTCACACGACATGGGTTCTCAGCTTTGGTTGCTAGGTTTTTAGGTCAGCTGGTGAAGAAACGAATTTGGTTGGTGCTCCTCTCTCTCTTTCTCACATCTTTAGTGGGACCCATGACACTTAGGACAGAGAAATCATATGGCAGTGGGAGGAAAGCAATTTTGTAGAAAAACTTATGTTTAGACTTTATTTATATTATCTAATAAGTGTTTTGAAATTCGACCGTGTTGTACATTCAAAATCTGAAGTATTTATTGTTTGCATTAAAAAATTATTTCTATTGAAATTAAACAAGATACTGTGTTATCAAGTAAGGAAGGAAGAGCCCTTATTTCTTAAAAAATAAGAGAGGATTTTCATTTTCCATGCTCTTTATTTTTTTTATAACTGAAAAATGAAAACCAATCTCTGAAAATTGGATGGTTTTCTCTTATGCTCTAAATTATCACCTCTATTAT
This sequence comes from Chimonanthus salicifolius, assembly GCA_013350335.1. Classification (NCBI taxonomy): domain Eukaryota; kingdom Viridiplantae; phylum Streptophyta; class Magnoliopsida; order Laurales; family Calycanthaceae; genus Chimonanthus; species Chimonanthus salicifolius. Next base: position 21,648,890 of record CM023540.1, on the reverse strand, counting down.
CAAGTATCTTAGTATTAGGTGGAATAACCCATTTCACTTAGTCACTTTATATCTTATCAAAAATCAAGTTTCTCTTTTATAATTTAGCATGTTAGAGAGCAAATGTGCAATCGTTCTCCCCCTATTCAGTAGGTGGTACTGGTTCAAGCTCACTCTTATTAGCCAATCAACAATATATTAGTCAATATTTCTTCAATTTTATCAGAATTTTATAGAAGTGGTAAGCACCTAAGGCTTGATATTTGAAACCCAATGTGTGAAAACCCATATTGTATCTCTCCCCACTCCAAACACCTCAGGTATGAAAACCCATATTTCGCCCATTGAATCTTAAGACAATCTATCCAACTATAAAATTCTTGTGACTACAAAGTAGACTCCATCCTCTAACACATATAGTCAGAGCACCCAAGCATTCATTCCTTTTTTAGCGATTAAAATTAATACATCAAAAGATCATTTAATTATTCTAGTACTGTTCTCGTCCAAACACACTTTGAAACTATCGTATTTACTACATGTTTTATCGTGATCACATCAATGGTCTCGATTATCTTATATGAAAGGTTGATTCCAGCAATGCTTATTACATAAATGAGTTGGAAATTTTACATAGATATATATATATATATATATTTGACTCCATATCACGTGAAGAAAGAGTGCTGGTGATGAAACTGCATTTGGGAAGATTCATAGATTTATAATTGCTCGTGAAGAAGGGGTGATAAAATTGATTTTTAATGTGGTGCATGCTCCGCATGACAGTGAGAGGTAGTGAGACTATGAAAACTGGTTCTCTTGCAAGGAAAATTACCTATAATAAATGAATCCCAGATTACAAAAAGTTGAATATTTTGCCAAAATATATGCTTCTACATTTTATTATACAATTGTGGTGATGGTACAGATAAAAAAACAATGGGTAGATGCTGGAATGTATCCAAATCACAATCGGTTTGAATATTTTATAGTTATAGAATTTAAAAAAAAAAAAAAAATCAAATGGGTAGATAGTGAGATACATTTTCTTTGAATTTCCTATTCTAAAAATAAATAAAAAATTAACTGTGACCAATATTTTTATGGTGAAGAGAAATAGAATAATAAGAAATAACAACCATAAGTTTGGCCGGGAGGGCGGAGGCAGACCAACAAAAACAGGCCACAAACTATAGAAACATCAAAAGAGGAATAAAATTATTTTTACAGAGATTTTAGGGGAAAAAATAAACCCGAGAGCTTTGGTAATTCTTAGAAGTAATAAAAGTTACCATCACCATAAATGATTGGCTGTACAAATGAAGTTACTATCACAATCTTATTGGGTTGGACAGCAGCTGGCAAAAGCTGTACTCTTGGACTTCGTAAAGAGGCTTCCAATGTTTCTCTCAATGGATTCACATGATAATGACAGTCAAGGAATTTCAATCCCTCGTGAATTGGACTCCCAGTCCTCATTAGATACTTAAAAGGTCGACACTATTAACAAATATCTCTGATCATAAAAACATTAACAAAATAATTTTTGCTCATTAAAAATTTAAGTTTATCGCGTCTCTCATTTTTAACTGTAAATTCTCATTAAAAACATGCTTTTATTACAAGAAACAGTAAATTTTCATTAAAATTGCGAGATTTTACCTTTATATTTCAGTTAAAAATGTTTTAGACCAAATATACATTTTTTCATCTTTGAAATATCATTTATGTTTTCAAACTTCGGCCACATTATTTATTTTTATTATTTTTTAAATAATATATTTTCCTCAAAATTTTCCCGTTAAATTTCCGATATAAACTCGAGAATTTGAAATATCCCGCTATTAACAATTGACGTTAATATCCCGAGAACAAGATTTGTGACAATGATTGTGATACATCATTAACTATAGTAATAAGTTGTGATTGGTTGTCACTCAATAAATGACATAAAATTAAAGAATCAAATGATATTATATTGTGATAAAATTAAGTTTGTTGGAAAACTTAATCAATAATCATTTCAACACACTCAAATTTGCACAAATCTAATTTACCTAATTCGAAGTATGACTATTTTTTCTGGATATGTGTTGGTGACTAAGAGAAACTCTTCAATTTCGACTCAAACTCCTATATTGGTGGCTTATGACTGCACTCCATCTCCAACGTGCAATGAAGTGTTTTGGTGCATGGAATGTTGGTTATGTGGAATTATGTCATTGGTTCTATTTTATTTTCTTTTTTCTCATCAGTTGAGCCAAGTAAACTGGTCAAATTGGGCTTGCATGCCGTAGTCCTTGTTCTACTCTTGTTTCCCCCACACCAACTAGAGTTGGTTCATGTCAACTTGGGTTGGTCATACGCTGGTTTGACACTACCACAAGCCTATAGATAGAAGCTTTGGGTATGCTTTGAAAAAACGAATTTTGGAAGATCAATTGAACCTCAAGTTTGAGTGCAAGTTTAGATAAAGTCTCTAAGTTATTTTTAAATAAGTTTTCTTTTTTAACTAAGTTTCCTAGACTTGTTTGAATTAAACTAATTACATGTGTTTATAATTCAACACTTGGTTTAATTGGATTGCTAAGTTGGGATTGTAATTTTTAATTTAATTCAATTGAGTAACAACTAGTTCACTACAAAGCTAGTTTTTTCAAAGTTACGGGTAGCATTCCTTTTAGATTGGAACAATATTCAGTTGACACTGATTTAATCTCCGATTCTTTTATCTTTTCTCATTATATTTTCTATTATTTTGATCTCTTTTTATATTTAGAATCAGCTCGAATTGGTCATTTATTTGTAGACTAGAGGGTCTATCATCTATATCTATATTAAGATCATACGAAGCATACTGCTCATTTATAAGAGTATAACACAATAGAGTAAATGGTTGATACGTTTGCGAGTTCGAATTTTACTCCTACATAAGATTAGACTGGTTCTTTGGAAGAATCTACCATTTTTATGAAAATGAAATTTAATGAGAGGAACTTTATGATATGAAATGGAGCAAGAGAACTCAGTACCTGTTGCAAATACGAGCATAGACTTGCAAACTAGCCATGAAAGAGTGCAAGTAGTCGTTGGATCCAGACATCTCTCCACAATGATGATTTTGATTAAATTTCAAAGACACAAAAAATAACAAATATATGTAAAAAGAAAAGGAAACAATCTACCAATGTTTGTATCTTGGTGCTTTTGTTGTTCGTTTCTGTCACTTGAGTGACATTCTGATTCAAATTATTAAATGACTTTTTGAAATTTTTATTGAGATCATCATTATCATCTAAGTCATTTATCTTGTCAATTTAAAATTGACTCTTTTGTATTTAAATTTGGATTTAGAATTCTCAACGGTTTATTCACCAAATCTAACAATTGAGGTTTTCTCTATAGTTGCCAATCTACTAGGGGTGGAGGGGAGAGAGGACATTGAAAATTATGTATTCATCACAGTAGAAGCCTTTATAGATCAATAACAAAAAACTGAGAATAGATCGAGGACAAGTTTTTTTCAAACATGAGAAAATATGCAGCCATCTGAGATCAATCTAAATTGGAAGAAATCGAAGAAAGTCCATTAGACTAAAATTGAGCCAATATGAATTTGCTTTTGACCCAAATGAAGTTGATGGAGGGAAGGGAGGACATCGAACACATCCTAGTAGACCCACTTGTATATGAATGAGAGCCCATTTAATCCAGTTTGGCCCTGGCCCCCTTTTGGAAGACATTTTGTGCCCAAAAGCCCATTAAACCAAACCCGGTTGATTTCCTGATGGCCCCACTTCAAATTCCACATCAGCACCACGTGTGGGAACCATCTCTCTCACACACTTAGATTGAGATACTGAATCTTAATTTTGCCTTCTTCATATTTTATAGGGATAAATCACCAATCAAAGGCGCCAACTATGAAGACAAGTGTTTAATATGCATGATACCTTTTACTAAAGGGTAGTTATCCTTCCACGGATATTTTGTGTAACCCGACAAGGGTTTTACTATATTACCTATTTTGTCCTTCGAACAGGCTCGTCAAACCCTTCGAATCAGCTCGTCAGATCACTGACCCTTCTACTGCTGTATAAATCGATTCACTGACCGGCTCATTGAAATTTACTAAGTGAGACTATTTTTTCATACAAAACAACAAATCAGATCACTGACCGGCTCACTGAAATTTATCTAAGTGAGACTGTTTTTTCGTACAAAACAGCAAATCAGATCACTAACCGGCTCATGGACCGGATTACTGAATTTTTTTTAAATGCTTTCGTACGACAGTGGAAGGGTAAAATGAGCAATACTCTAAATCCCGTGTCTCGTTACACAAAATTTCCATGGGAGGATCGCTACCCTTACTAAAAGGTATCATTTAGTTTGTACTTTTAAATCAAAACCATTTGACATGGGCTCATGACTTGATGCATCAGGTAATAAGTGGCTCTCTTCCTATGAAAATGTCTCATTCTTTTTATTCCTAATTTTGATTATTATTTTTCTTTTTTTTTTATAATTTAAGCAAAGGATGTGAAAATTTCACAATGAGAATGCTTTTTGAAAAGACACCAAGGTGCACAGCTACTAAAATAGTCCAAACTTTTGTTAGAATTTTAATGATAGAGTCTGAATTTTTTCCGTAAAATGGCTCGCTGTCTTTGTTATTGATATGTGAATATATAGAATGTACAGGCCTTTTTGAATCAATTACAATCTTTTGATTAGGAATGCTGACACTAATAGAATACATAATTATGGTGTGTAACACCCTATCTACTTGGAGGTGTGGGAATTGTCCGACATCGCTCAGGAGGTGGGACTAGATTGGTAGGTATTTAATAAGAGGGAGCACCCTCATCCAACAAGACAGCCTTTTGGGCCTAGTCAAGTGGGCCGGGCCCAAACCAATACCTTTGGGGTCCATGGGTCCAAAGAGGAAAAAATTTTGTTGGGTCGGGTCGGGTCGGGTCGTCAAAAATAGTATCAGAGCATGGTTCCACTCTCGGTTTGTGTGAGCCCTCCTACCTATATGGTGTTGCCTGTGAACCCTCTGTTTGTATGCGTGACAGAGCCGATGACGGCTCTGGTCTTAAGGGGGGTGAATTGTAACACACCACCCACCTAGGGGTGTGGGAATTGTCCCATATCACCCAAGAGGTGAGATTGGTAGGTGTTTAATAAGAGGGGAGCACCCTCATCCAACAAGAGGCCTTTTGGGCCTGGCCCAAAGCAAAACCTTGACCAGGCCCGAAGCAAAACCTTGAGGGTCCATGGGCCCCAAGAGAACAATATCTTGTTGGGTCGCGTTCCTTAAAACACAATCCGACCCGAGTTGATATATGGAACCCTACCAGACCCTAATTCTAACCCCAATTCTGACCCTACCCAACCCGAATTCTGAACTCATTTTAGCCGGGTTGGGTTAACTTGTAAAATCCTCAACCCGACCCGACCCAAATTTCATGCGGGTTTTTATCTTTTCAACCCGACCCACTGACCCGAAATTCTCGACCCAATCCGCATGATTTATTGGGTTGGGTCATGCGGGTCGGGCCAAAACCCGACCCTAGTTGCAGCCCTATATCATGTGTTACCATTATCTCAAATCACTTTATTTTTTTCAAAATATTAAATATATTTCTAAAAATGATTATATCACAACATTATGATAACATCATGATAATACTCCATTAATTTTGCAAACATTTGTATTATTTTAAATTTCTAATTTTTGAAGGTTTTAAATATATTTTATATATTTTCTTTTTTATGTTGTGTTCATGATATTTTCACAATAACATGTTGATAAAATTTTAATAATTTGATAATTTTCCAACACTATCTCTGGTTGATAATTTTTAGAATATATTATTTGTGATAGTGATTTGGGTTAGGTGCGAATTGGATAAGGTTGACCATTTAATAAATGGGTCGACTGAGATCATTGGTCTAACCTGACCTCACATGAAAGAAGAAGAGGAAGAAATCAGTTCCAGATTGAAGTGGGCTCTGGTCAAGCCTATTGCAAAAAGGTCCGAGTTTGGCTCAAAAGCCCAATTTGAGCCACCAAGTTTATTTAATATACAAATATAAAATTATGTAATATATATTTTATTTTTATTTTTATAAAATAACACAAATAAATTTATTTTGGGCCAAAAAGATTGAGCCCAAATAAGCCTAGATATGCATTTTGGCTTGAAATCAGGTTTCAGTCTTCAAAGTTCAAATACAAACAGTCAGGTCGGATTTGAATTAAAGGGGTCAAGTTGGGTCCAAACAAGGGCCCTTTAATAACAATTTAGGTCCAGGCTCAGGTTATGGAACTTCTAAATCTAATCTATTAAATTTTTTTTTAAATTTAAATTCAATTTTTATGACTTTTATTTAATATATTTTCACTATTACATTAATCATGGCAGTTCAAAATATTTATCTAATAATTTATTTTAATTTTTAAAATCAATAATTTACATAATTAAATAATTTATTTTTACAGTTTAATCACTCCTTTGATAATTTATCTATTTATATAATTTATAATTATTAAATTAAATTCACTGTAATACAATTTATTAAAATGACTCAACTTTTTAATTTAAGCTTAATTCACCGAAATATGATTAATAGTGTAAATTATTAATATTTAATCATGATGATATAAGATTTACCAGTATTTATGACTCTTTTTTTAAAGAAACATTGAATGATATAAAATGGGAGTTTTTTAATTTTATTTCCGATTTTGTCTTCAAAAATTAAAAATAAAAACTAAAATGATAAAAAATTATTTTTATGTCATTCAATGCTACGCTTAAAACTTTAAAAGGATACTGATAAATAAATTAAAACCTATTTTATATTTCTGTATAAAAAATAATAATATATCAGTCAAGCCACGCTAGGGTTGCCTGAAATAAGGCTAAGAAATCCCCACAGGCCCACACCATGTGCACCTTAGATAAAGTCCCCGCATTATCTATCTGTCCAAAGTCCAAACAGCTCACGCCAGAAAGGGTAGAATCTTATCCCTTTCGCTTTGCACCTCCATCTACTACATTATTATTAAATTATTATATAAGAAAAAAATACACGTCAGTGTTATTATTATTGGTAAACTTTACATCTTCAATACAGAATTTTCAAGCACAAATATTTTTTTATGAATAAGGTGTTGAAGTCGACTGTAGCAATTGATTAATCTTTGAAATATGTGTAATGTAATGCCTCTACTCATCTAAACATATGGGAAGAGTCCCACATCGTGTAAGGAAGTAAATGTGGGTGGATTTAAAAGAAGAGAGCCCCTCTCCTAACCGAGAGGCCTTTTGGGCCTGGAAGTGAGCTGGACCTAAATACAAAACTGTGCAGGAGGTCTAAAGAGAACAATATATTGCTGGGGGAGTTGGATCATCACAAATAATATTAGAGCAAATTCATCTCTCTGCCTTTGTGTTGTGGCCTAGCCAAGGACAGCTTTGGGCTTGAGAGGGATAGATTGTAATGCCCTATCCACCTGAACATGTGGGAAAAAGTCTCACAACGCTGAGAGAGATGGGTGTGTGGGTGGATTTAAGAGGAGAGACCTCCTCTCCCAAAATAAGAGGTCTTTTGGGTTTGGAAGTGAGCCAGACCCAAATGCAAAACCATGCGAGTCAGGTGGGCCCAAGCGAACAATATGTTGCTGGGGGAGTCGGGTCATCACATGATAAGCTTTTCTATCCACACACACTAGGAAAATCTACGAAAAGTAATTTTTTAAAGTAGAGTGAGAATCGAACTCACAACTCTCAATTCTTAAATCGAATTTGACAAATCACAAATATGAAGTTGCCTCATTTTAAACTCCAAATGGGCATTTTACTAGTTTTTAAATATTTATGTGATGTAATTGTTTAAATATATTTATCATATAAAATGGAATTTATTTCTAAATTATCCTAAATATCAATGTTCATTTCTAAAAATTAAAAATCAACTTCTTATTTTAAGTTCGGCTCTCTATTTTTATTCTTATTGTATAAATAAAACCTTGAGTTGAGATGAACTTGGATGTCTGAACATGTGTAGAGGTTAGCTGTAATTTAATAAGTAAATATTGAATTTTAAAATAATAATAAAAGTACGAGATCTAATAATTCCGTGAGGTATCCAGACTTGCCACCTTTCTCATTGTCGTGTAATTTGTACACATAGGCCGCCTGTTTGTCAAAGTCATTCAACTCTTCAACTTCTAAGAAGCCTTTAAATATTCTAGGAATTATTAATGAAAAGGGTAGGTAATTTACAAAATAAATTATCTCTTTTCTAAATTTATATATAAAAAATCGTGGGATACCAAACTTAAAACTCTACAGGGAGCTCACTACTTTTTTCAGAAGCTAAAGGAACAGGAAACTCTAATTTGATTCCTAATTTGTAAAGATTTTGGTTTCGTACAAATTGTTTAAATTAAGATGCTCAGCTAAATCTAAAATTTTGGTTGAAATTTTTTTATTTTAAATGTATTTTATGAAATATCAATAATTACAAAAATTGATGTAGGAAATAATTATTGAATAGAAAATTTGAATAATGGCGAGAGACATGGCACTTTGTCCAAACTCGACAGCCCACTACTTCTTCTGGACTCCTCCGTTCCTTCTCTCCTCCGTCTTTCGTGAGCTTCTTCCCAATTCCGAAAAAGGAAATTATAAATTCAGTACAACACAATCCAGTCCAAACACGTAATCTGTTCTTCTCGATAGCAAAATGTCAGTGGCTTGCGGAGTTGAATGCGTGATGTGCGTTGGATGCTCGAGATGGGCATGGAAAAGGATCACACATGTGGGCTCCAACGACAGCGAGAAATGGCCCATCGCCACCCCTGATGAGTTCGAGCCCGTTCCACGTATCTGCCGTGCAATCCTAGCCGTCTATGAAGAAGATCTGGCCCACCCCAGATACACCCCTCCCGGTGGCTACCGGATGGACTCCACCTGCGTCGTCAAGCGCGTCACCTATGACCAGACCCAGGGCCAAGCCCCTCCCTACCTCATCTACACCGACCACGTCTCCCGCGAAATCATCCTTGCCGTCCGCGGCCTCAACCTCGTCAAGGAGAGCGACTACAAGCTCCTTGACGCAGCGGGGATCGGGTTAACTAAGACGAATAGCTAAGAGGATGGGGGTTGGTGAATATAGTGAATTCTAATTAAAGAACTTAGGTGGGATGAAGGGAATAAAATAAAATAAAAAGGAATAATTAAGAAAGGATAGATTAGGTAAGAAGTATATGATGAGAACAATACAAATAGCTTTGATGGTATGAGCCGTGTTTGCTGCTAGTTTTGATGCCAGAACATCAAGATGGTAGCTTGTTCCCAATCACTATCTATAACATCAACATGAAGTTGAGACGTGGCTGTTGATCAACCCAGAGAAGGCTTAATGCCCAATCAGATTAGATGTAATCCAGTCACCAGAAGGCACTCTCCCATGCACCAGTACCTGTGGAACAGGTCTGGCTGCAAATAGACACTGACAGCAAAGGCCTCAATGAGCAGGAGATGGTGTTGCAGTTCCGGCGAGAAAACCCAACCTTCTACTTGTAGGCAGAAGTTGGAAGAGAAAATAAAGACTCCAGGGCTACCTCCAAACGTCGGTGAAGATCAAAACCCAAAGAGGAACAACAAACAATCCAAGAACAAATCTTGAAACGAAACCAAATCTATTTCATTAATCAATCAAATTCGTGTCCTTTACAATCTACCAAAAGAGGTATTTATACACATACCCTAAACACTAAAATAGAAACGAAAATAAATAAAGAAAGAAGAAGAAAACAAGGAAAGGAGAAAGATAGAAAGAGGTGCCTGAATCGTCGGGATCAGGGCCTGAATCGTCAGGATCGGCATCGTCGGTGCGGTGCTAGTGTATTTGGAACAGCTGCTGCATAGAAGGGAAAGAAGGGGAAGAAAAGGGAAAGTAGGAGATGGGAGTTTGGGAAAAGGGGTTAGGAAAAGGAGTTTTACTCCTTTTAGACTTTTACTCCCTCTTTGACTTGGTTTAGGCCTCACGTGTGTGTCTCACACGTGATGTGCTGCATCAGTCTCTCCTGGTTGAAAAGGACTCGTCCTCGAGTCTATAACCATTGAAGCGGACACCGGAGGATGATATTCAAACAAGTCTTGAACATTGAAGGTCTTCGATATGCCATAACTATCTGGAAGATCGATCACATAGGCATTATCGTTGATCTTGCGAAGAACTTTGAAAGGTCCAATCTTCTTTGGATTCAACTTGCTATAAGTACCTGTAGGAACCCTTTCTTTGCGTAGATGCACCATGACTATATCACCTTCTTTGTAGACTTTCAATCGTCGACTTTTATCTGCAGCTTTCTTGTATTTCACATTGGCATTCTCTAAATGTTGTTTTACCTCTTCATGAATTTGCGCCATGCGAATAACCATATTATCTGCTGCTTGACTAGCTCCGGGCACTTTGGGCAGCTTTACAAGGTCCACCGGATGGGTTGGGGACCTTCCCATGACAACTTCAAAAGGTGATTTACCAGTAGATCTATTCTTTACACTGTTGTATGCAAACTCGGCTTGAGCAAGAGCCAAGTCCCATTGTTTTGGACGATCACTGGAGAGGCTACGAATAAGATTTCCAAGTGTTCTATTGACAACCTCAGTTTGCCCATCGGTTTGTGGATGGCATGTACTGCTAAACTGGAGAGAAGTATCATACCGTGACCATAGAATGCGCCAAAAGTGACTGAGAAACTTGGTGTCACGATCAGATGTGATGGTCTTTGGAACTCCGTGCAAACGAACAACCTCTTTGAAGAATAGGTGAGCGACACTAGAGGCATCTGATGTCTTCTTGCATGCTACGAAGTGAGCCATCTTAGAAAATCTATCCACAATCACAAAAACTGAGTCAAATCCACGTTGTGTGCGCGGAAGGCCTAAGATGAAATCCATCGATAGATCCTCCCACGGAGCATTAGGAACTGGCAGTGGAGTGTATAGACCCGTGTTTTGCGCTTGCCCCTTCGATGCTTGACAGGTGTAGCATCTTTGGACGAATTTTGTAACATCACGCTTTAGCTGGGGCCAATAGTAGCGTTCTTCAACCTGAGCAATGCTTTTATCTTTTCCAAAATGACCTCCAAGGCCACCTCCATGCAATTCCCGTATGAGGTGCTCTCGAAGTGAACTGCGTGGGATACATAACTGAGTACCTTTAAAGAGGAACCCGTCATGGAGTTGAAATTCCCCTTTATAAGGCTTTTCTTCATGGAGACACTTCCACTCATTTGCAAAATCTTCATCATCTGCATATAAGTCTTTAAGAAAATCAAAGCCAATTATCTCACCTCGTGCGATGTTGAGTAGAGTTGTTTTCCGACTTAAAGCATCGGCAACTTTATTTTGTTGTCCGGCTTTATGTTTAAGCGCAAAGGTGAACCCTTGAATGATAGCGATCCATCTGGCATGGTTGCGGTTTGGAGTGGTTGAACCATTTAGATATTTGAGAGCCTGATGATCTGTGTAAAGGATGAACTCTCGCTGTATCAAATAGTGTCTCCAATGTTTCAAAGCTTGAACTACCGCATACATCTCTTGCTCATAGGTAGACCATTTCTTCTGTGCATCGCTTAGCTTTTCACTGAAATAAGCCACAGGTCTGCCTTCTTGAGATAAAACTGCTCCAATGCCAACTCCAGAGGCATCACAATCAACTTCGAACAACTTGTCAAAGCTTGGCAAGGCTAAGACAGGAGCAGTGGTGAGTTTCTCCTTAATCAAGTTGAAACTCTTTTCAGCAGCTTCGGTCCATGTGAATTGTTTCTTCTTTAGGCATTCAGTGAGAGGAGCGGCAACACTGCTGAAATTCTTCACAAACCGTCGATAGAAGGTTGCAAGGCCATGGAAACTCCTAACATCACTAACCGTTCGTGGAGTGGACCACTCACGGATAGCGCGGACCTTCTCTTCATCGACTTGTATTCCAGAGGATCCAATAACGTACCCTAGGAAGACAAGCTTATCTGCAAGAAAAGTACATTTCTTTTTATGAACATATAAACTATTGTCCTTGAGTACCTGGAATACTTCGCGTAGATGCTGCAGGTGATCCTCCTTTGAACGGCTGTAGATGAGAATGTCATCAAAGTAGACAACGACAAACTTCCCAATGAAAGGCTTCAATACTTGGTTCATCAGCCGCATGAACGTACTTGGCGCGTTGGAGAGTCCAAACGGCATCACCATCCATTCATAAAGTCCTTCTTTGGTCTTGAAGGCAGTCTTCCATTCATCTCCGGGCCGGATGCGGATTTGATGATACCCGCTTCTGAGATCCAGTTTGGAGAAGACTTTGGCTCCTTCAAGCATATCTAGCATATCATCCAAGCGAGGAATGGGAAACCGGTACTTGACAGTGATTTTGTTAATGGCACGACTGTCAATGCACATTCGCCAACTTCCGTCCTTCTTGGGTGTCAACAACGCTGGAACGGCACATGGGCTCATGCTGGTGCGAATCACGCCCTTGTGCAATAAGTCCTCCACTTGACCCTGTAAGATATCATACTCCTTAGGGCTCATCCTATAGTGGGGCAGGTGTGGCAAACTGGCTCCAGGGACAAGATCTATGTGATGCTGGATGTCCCGAGTAGGAGGCAAGCCATCTGGAAGTTCATCTGGCATCAAGTCTTGGAACTCGTCCAGTATTGGGGTTACCTCTGGTGGGGCCGGTACGGCTACTGAGTCTGGTTCCCGGACGACCAATGCAACGACTTCACCTGTTTCACGTGACTCGCGCTCAATATCGTTGACTAGGAGAAAAGACTCTTTTTTCTCAGGTGGTGGTAGTGGATGGTGGCCTTTTCCTGACTTGGTGCCGAGGGTGACTGTTACTCCATCTTTGCAAAAGGTGAAGATATTTGCACGTCCCCAATGGTGGGAATCAACGTCGTACTGCCACGGGCGGCCCAAAATCATGTGGCTGACGTCCATATCAACAACGTCGCAGAGGGCTTCATCTTTGTATCTCTTACCAAGGGAGAAGGAGACGAGGCACTGCTTCGTTACTCGAGTATCTTCCACATTCTTGATCCATCCGACCAAGTAGGGAGAGGGATGTGGTTGGGTCGGCAAGCCCAACTTGTCTACCATCAACTGGGAGATCATATTCTCACAGCTACCGCCATCAATGATAACATCACAGACTTTATCGTTGACGGTGCATCGAGTCCTAAAGATCTTATGACGTTGTGATGGGAGGTCCTTCCTCGGTGTGCATAGCAATCTGCGAACCACCAAAGAGGATCCTTCGTCTCCATAGTCGACATAGTCTTCTTCATTGTCAACAACATCTTCTTCTTGCCCTTCAACGTACTCATCTTCTTCATCTTGGGCTTCATTAGTGGTAATTGCAACTGGATGACGAGTAGGACAATTATTTGAACGGTGTCCTGGCTGACCACAACGAAAGCAATTGCCTGCCATAGGTCGGGCGTACGGGTTGTTTCGTCCTGTGTCTTGGCCAGCGGCAGACCTCGGCGGGGCAACTGGTTGGTTCCGTGGTGGAACTTGTCGAGGAGGTACTGTCTGTTGAGAAGTACGTCCTGAGGCTGGTGGGGGAGTCGAAGAAGTTGATGGAAGGGTGTGCCTAGCCATCTGTGTATTCCTTCCTCCCGAGCGATCATTCTGACTTTCAGCTGTTGTGGCTAACTGAACTGCCTCGCTTAAAGTGTGAACAGGCTGATATCTGAAACAGTCACGAAGTGAAACACGAAGACCACCTAAGAATCGTGAGACTTGTTGGGTCTCAGTCTCAGGCAAGTCGGCTCTGGCAGAAAGGCGATAGAACTCTTCTGCGTAGTCACAAACTGCACGATTACCCTGACGGCAATTCTGATACTGCTCGAAAAGAACTTGTTCATAATTAGCGGGAAGGAAGCGAGTCCGCAGTAATTCTCTCATTCGCGTCCATGAATTGATAGGACGCTTCCCCTGCCGCCTTCGGGCGGCTTCTAGCTGTTGCCACCATGCGGTTGCTCCGGCCTTGAGTTGGCTGGCTACCAGCTTTACTTTCTGTGCCTCATCGATTTCCATGCAATCGAAGAAGAGTTCGACCTCAGAGAGCCAGTCAAGGAAGCCTTCGACGTGAAGTTGACCGTTGAAAGATGGTAAGTCCATCTTTGGACGGTATTTTCGATTATTCTTGTTGTCCGGAGGCTCACGGTTGTCTTCTGACTCCTCATCGCTAGAGTCATACTCGGGTCGAACTGGGCGTCTCCTACCACGATTGTCACGATCACGTCGATTGTCGCGGTTAAGGAGTTGTTGCATCATCACTCGCAAATCTTCAATGGAATGTTGAACTGCATTCATCTCAGCCCTGGTGACAGCCTGATTGTCTTCAAGATTGGGAGTGGCAGCCATGGATTTTTTTTTTTTTTTTTTTTTTAAATCTAGGCTCTGAATACCACTTGACGCAGCGGGGATCGGGTTAACTAAGACGAATAGCTAAGAGGATGGGGGTTGGTGAATATAGTGAATTCTAATTAAAGAACTTAGGTGGGATGAAGGGAATAAAATAAAATAAAAAGGAATAATTAAGAAAGGATAGATTAGGTAAGAAGTATATGATGAGAACAATACAAATAGCTTTGATGGTATGAGCCGTGTTTGCTGCTAGTTTTGATGCCAGAACATCAAGATGGTAGCTTGTTCCCAATCACTATCTATAACATCAACATGAAGTTGAGACGTGGCTGTTGATCAACCCAGAGAAGGCTTAATGCCCAATCAGATTAGATGTAATCCAGTCACCAGAAGGCACTCTCCCATGCACCAGTACCTGTGGAACAGGTCTGGCTGCAAATAGACACTGACAGCAAAGGCCTCAATGAGCAGGAGATGGTGTTGCAGTTCCGGCGAGAAAACCCAACCTTCTACTTGTAGGCAGAAGTTGGAAGAGAAAATAAAGACTCCAGGGCTACCTCCAAACGTCGGTGAAGATCAAAACCCAAAGAGGAACAACAAACAATCCAAGAACAAATCTTGAAACGAAACCAAATCTATTTCATTAATCAATCAAATTCGTGTCCTTTACAATCTACCAAAAGAGGTATTTATACACATACCCTAAACACTAAAATAGAAACGAAAATAAATAAAGAAAGAAGAAGAAAACAAGGAAAGGAGAAAGATAGAAAGAGGTGCCTGAATCGTCGGGATCAGGGCCTGAATCGTCAGGATCGGCATCGTCGGTGCGGTGCTAGTGTATTTGGAACAGCTGCTGCATAGAAGGGAAAGAAGGGGAAGAAAAGGGAAAGTAGGAGATGGGAGTTTGGGAAAAGGGGTTAGGAAAAGGAGTTTTACTCCTTTTAGACTTTTACTCCCTCTTTGACTTGGTTTAGGCCTCACGTGTGTGTCTCACACGTGATGTGCTGCATCACTCCTCCTCGACAATCGCCTCGGTATGCAGATGTTCGACGGCGGCTACGTCCACCACGGCCTGCTCAAGTCCGCCACCTGGCTGTTGAGCCAGGAGTCCGATACGCTCCAAAACCTCTGGAGGGAGTGTGGATCCGAATACAGGTTGGTGTTTGCCGGCCACTCGCTCGGCTCTGGTGTTGCCGCGTTGATGGCGATACTCGCAGTCAACCATCGGCAAAGCCTCGGAGGCATCCCCAGGAAGCATATTCGGTGCTATGCTGTGGCGCCCGCCAGGTGCATGTCGTTGAACCTGGCCGTTAAGTACGCCGATGTTATCAACTCCGTCATCCTTCAGGTAATTCAGTGGAATCTCATGGAATTGCAAGTTGCCCTTCTTGTTACTGCTTCTTTTTAATTGTTATTAATATATAATTTTCACATTTAAAACCCAATTAAAAGAAGGTCTACTTTTTTTTCTTTTACTTGAAATCTTGAATCGGCTGTGCAGCATTGCAATAGCAATGTTGTGCAATTTAAACAGAACTATGCACTCTCTTTTAGTACAATCAAGCATTCCTTTTTTTCGGTTTTTTTTTTAACTCATTTCTGAAATAAATCCTGCCACCACTCTTTCTCCTACTCCTCACTGCTTCTTCTGCTTTATGACGGTGTTTTTTTTCCCCTCTTTTGTGTTGAAACGGTAACTTCATTAATGGGAGATTAAGAGAGTATAAGAAGTGCACCAAAAAGAATACCATAGGGCGGGAGGCATCAAATCCACAGCACACCAATAAAACACCACCACCGAGGCAAACAAAACAGTCTATTTTGGAGAGGAGAAAAAAAAAAAAAGGCAATTCCAATAGTCCAATTTCTGTTGAATTATGAACTTCATTTATTATTATTGTTCTGATCCCCATCTCTTTTGTGATTTCACATTTTTTTTTATGACCAAGGTACTCAGGCCTCTTAAAACACCCGACTAATCCTTAGGCATGCGCAAGCCTCTCTACCAACACACACCAAATAACTTTCACCAAATAACTTTATAGGAGAGTGGCCCTTTGGGATAGAGTGTAGTCGAACTTAGGACTCCCACTTTTGAAGCAGCTTCCTGGCCATCACACCATCGCCTTTTGGTTTTGTGATTTCACATTTTTATGATGGACAAATGCTGTCTAGATAGATAGATAACCCAACCTGGATCCACTTTTGGCATATTTTTAAATCTAAAAAAGAAATTTTAAAAATATCCCCCGTCTTTGTTTTCAACCATAGATATAATATAAAAATTACCCTGACCCTTGTTGTAAATTTGAGCCGTTCCAGTTGTCATGTGTACCACGTGTGTCTCAAATGTGAGCCATTGGATTGCCCTCCATTTCCTTGTCCGTCCATTTTTTGTTTGCCATTTGCATGTGGTTGTGGTTTGTCTTCAGATATTTAGTTTAAGTGCATTTTCTAACACTTTCCAAGGAGGCACTCATGTCCTTCTCATAGGATAACAACCTTTTCAGAGGGGAAAAAAGATACCTTAACAGCTAGGCTTTGTTTCAGGATGATTTCTTGCCGAGGACACCAACACCCTTGGAAGATATATTCAAGTCAATCTTCTGGTGAGTCATTTCTTCTGTGTGCTATGTTTCTACGGATGCCATGGCTTTTTAATGGTGCTTGGTAGTAGTGTGCTTTTAAACATTTGGAGTGAACTATTATCATTTTTAAACCAGGTCTTACTTCTTTCAACAGTTTACCTTGCTTGTTATTCCTCATTTGCGTGAGAGATACATTCATACCAGAGGATAGAAAGCTTAGAGACCCAAGAAGGCTTTATGCTCCTGGACGTATGTATCATATTGTAGAGAGAAGATTTTGCAGGTACTTCCTGTGACATGGTGAGTTGATAGTAGGATCCCTGTTTTTTCTTTTATGTATACATATGAAGATATTTGGCTGTATTAGATGAACTTGTTTATGCAAAGTAAACATCTATTCTGTCTTTGTGGTTTTATTTCCTGGCCCTCTATATTGTTAGCATGAGCTTGGATGAAGACAATGGTAATACACTACTGCTTCAAGTATTGGGTGGCTTGCCCAATTTCTCTGCTGCCTCTGCTATTTAATTACATGGACTTCTTGTGTATTTTAAATGCAGTACTTTAAGATGTTTGATGACCCATATCAGAGGGTAGGTTCCAGATTTTGACATGTTGGATGAGATAGATGAGCTTGGTATCTTTAGATCTGAGTGTTTGTCAAGGTTGGAGCATATTCAATCATTATAGCCATTGAATCTAAAAATGTGTTATATGCCCTTGAAACTATGGAGCCTAAATGTCAGGTTTAGGATGATCGGATGGGCTCCTAAACTTGACAAATGCCTAGATCCCAAGATTCCGCACTCATGTAGCTCTCCACTGTGTCAAAGGTGGGGACCCTTTCACTTGGGCCTTCAAAAAAATCTTGTGTAGAAGTTTACAAGAAATCCTGTAGTTGCTATGAGGATTGAAGAGCATATACTACTACATCGTAGTTGGCTTTATTCAGTTCTTTCTTTGCACCAACAGACCCAATGTGCCAAAAATTTGCAGTACTATATTTACCTATTAGATTACGTGAGGAAGAAGACTGCAAGTGGCAACTATTAAAAATTTAAAATCTATCAAAACCCAAATAGAATCTCTTTTTCTTTTTTCTTTGTAAAGCTAAACCAAGTAGAATTTCCCTACAAGGTTCTGAGTGAACAAAGAAGAAGTCTAGCAAAACCTTGGTAAAAAATTATGTTCTGACATAAAAGTTCTCAGTGTAATTACGAAAGATTTCTAATTGCTTACTTCCTGTAAAGTTACTGAAAGAAAACTGAAAAATGTCTCCAATATTTAAGGCTTTAGTTTGAGACCCCTAATTGCTGAAAGTTGAATAATATTTAGAAGTAATAATTGAGTCATAATTCTTTGTTAGAAATCTATGAACATTGATTATCTTTGGTTTTCTCATCATGCGTTGGCCATTTTAGGCCCTAGTATATGTACATTTGTATGTCCCTCAAAGTACACATCTTTGAATTAAGAACTTCAAAATAGTATATGTATGCAGATGTGGAAGGTATCCTCCTGAAGTCAGAACTGCCATTCCGGTTGATGATAGATTTGAACATGTTGTCCTATCATGCAATGCAACATCAGATCATGCTATCGTTTGGATAGAAAGAGAATCACAAAAAGCCCTTGATGTAAGTGCAAATCAATCAATCTCATATTTGCTGTATTTCTGAAGAAATTAGGCTATTTAATTGTAGGTAAAAGTAATGTTTTTGCCATATTCTATTTATTTTAGAAAATAAAACAAATAATTTACATAACGATGAAAGTAACCATTGAGAGTTACATTTTAACTTCCACAACCACCATTATAGAAAAGATGCACAAGTACATGGGACTAGTTGTCTAGGTGTAACCTCTGATTTCTGGAAGGTGGTCAAGTGGGCCACTCACCTTCTCTTGGAAGATTCATGCACTGCAGCTGTACACATCTTCTTTGTCTCAGTGTATTTTCTGCTGGTAGCTGGTCTACTCTTCCCAATTAATTAATGTTTACTTTGGCAAATTGCAGTTTCTTGCTTGAATTTTGAGAGAAGCTCCTGATCTATTTTATTAAGATGTAATAATTAAGTCATTTAGTCATACTTGCCTTTTGGAACAATTAGTTCATCCAACTTCTAGATACAGGGCAGATGAGCATGGTAGTGAAGGCACAAGGCGCACTTGAGGTGCAAGGGGTCCTAGAGCCTAAGGTGCAAGGCACACTTCAAGGCACGAACCTTTTTATTCTAATTGTATATTTTCGCATCAATACAAATATAATACAATTGTTTACAGCTATTTCTAAGAGATTAATGACAAATGAATTACTTTTTTGACAAATCATCAACAATGCAATATATATACTATAAACTATAAAGAAAATGCATTAAATGTAAAAGCACAATTGCATATAAGAAGCTAATAACAAAAGCTTATATAAAACAAGTCAAAATCATTTAAAAAAATTAATCATTCCAATGATTTAAAAAAAAAATGTGCACTTTTGTATAAGATGGAAACTATTTTTCCGTATCTCTATTTTAACACCTGATAGGGAAAAAAATGAGAAGACACATTTTCTATTTGTATTTTAACACTTGAGAAGGAAAATTTTGTTTTACTATTTACAGTTTAACATCTACTAGGAAAAAATTTGGAAAGCCACACTTTTATATAAGGTGCAAGGCATGCCTGGGCACACATTAGGCACAAATGCAAAACGCCAAACCCCCAGTCCCCCCTCCCCTCCTTCTTTGGTACCTTAGGTGCACCTGGGCACACCTTTAACTACATGAAAGGCAAAGCAATGTAACTATTCTGATAAAATCTACTAGTGCTCTGTTAGAGGTTTCTAAAATTCATTTATTTGTAGCAGAATGGAAGGGAAATAGTGAGAGGTCAGTTCTGTGACTTCGCTTCTTGAATGAATGGTAGCATTAAAATAGTCAGCTGTTCATTAAGGCCTTTAGCTTGAAAAAACTGGAGTAATGATGGGCCTTATTGCGAGATATAGTGATGTAGGCAGCCTATTTAGATTTGCTCTAATGACTGGAAGCGGATAGGAGGCAGGTCAGCCCACCGCTCTTATTAGATTGGACTTTATTATCACTGGGGCTATTTAGGATCATGAATTTTAGTTATTCTGAGAACATCCTTTTTGTTCTTATCTTCATTACTTGTGTGATACTTCTCAAGGCTTGAATGAACTATAAAGATTGTAAAATTGGTGCCACTATTAATCCAACAGCCTGAGGAGTTGGTGATGCAGAACAAGAGCATCAATTGGTGATCCAAACTTGAGTTGGAGAAGATACAACTAAAATACGTATGGATAAACCAGGTGTTGAGAGTAAGTTTTTGTTATTTACGAAAATATATTTCTTCATTACTTGTGTGACACTCTTCAAGGCTTGAATGAACTGTAAAGATTGTAAAATTGGTGCCATTATCAACCCACAGGCTGAGGAGTTGGTGATCCAAACTTGAGTTGGAGAAGATACAACTAAAATATGTATGGATAAACCAGGTGTTGAGACTAAGTTTTCATTATTTAGGAAAATTATATTTTTAGTAAAATACACGACTAGGACTATAAGAAGGTGGCTTCTAGGATCTGCCCTACTTGGTGAAGTGTTCTATTGTGCTATGGAGAAACTAGGGACGTGTCCAATGTTAAAGGATGGGCGGGATTGAACAGAATATTGAGAATAGGATTGAATTTCGCCCCAATCAGATCAACTTTACCCTTCAATCCAATTGTGGATATTAGTGGAGTGGGTATTGTTAGGTCACCTTTTTCTTCTTTTTTCTTTTCTTTTAGTGGATGGTGGATGGGACAAGGTTTTTATCGTTCGAAAGGAGGGGCCCACTAACCCAAAAATAGAGGCATGAGTGGAAGCTATGAAAAATGGGAGCTGAGCTTACCCTGGCTGATAAAAGTATTTTTAAGAATGAACTTTAGCCTAAGATTTTGACAGCCTTAATAGTTGAAAGGTGCTCGCTGTCACAACCAGAGACATTCTCGATTTGAGTAAGCTTATTTAAAAAAATAAAGAAATAAAAAGAAGGCTAGGGCGCTCTCTCTCTCTCTCTCTCTCTCTCTCTCTCTCTCTCTCTCTCGCTCGCTCGCTCGCTCTCGCTCTCGGGGAACACTGTAGAGAAGCATTTTATTCCTTTTTTTTAAAATGGGTGGATTCACAATTGTTTTACATTGGTTACTCTTAAATATCAAGATATTCTTTGTTCATATTCTTCCCCATCTCTTTATCATCTACTATCCATCTTTATGGAGTTCATATGAATGAGAAAAACGATAGCCACCAGCATGGTTTAAGCTCTTAATCTTCAATGGCATGACATGGGTTCGAACCCTTACAATCTATAGTTGATTCTATACTTTTACCTTAAAAATAAGTATTTGTATGAATTAGAGTGATCAACCCGGCGATGATTATCCTGTCCATAATTAGATGCTTTCAAGCTGGTATGAAAGCAAGTTCTTTGGATGAAGTACACTAAGGGAAAAAGCTACACATCTTCTAGGAGAGTAAAGAAGGAAAGAAAAGGAGGATGGACTTTAGATAGGGGGGTCGAAACTCCGTGGGGTTGGATCGGGTTTTGATAAACCCAACCCAACCCATATAAAAAATGGCTGAGCTCGGATTGATCCGACCCGATGGTAACCCGAATTGCACAACCCAACCTGACCCAACGTAGAGCCCGAATTCAGCTGACCCGCTTTTGCCTGAATTTAAAAAAAAATACCAACTTAAAGTAAAATAAGAAAAAATTAAAAACAAATTACCTGGACCGTTGAAGCTTCGGGAGAAGGGGAAGGGATTGGGCTCTTATGACGGTCGGTAACGGAGAACCCTCTCCGATCTTGATCTCTGAGTTGAAGCATTGGGCACAACAGGTGACATGCCAGGAGAGCCAGAGAGGAGAGCCAAAGAGGATTGAAAGGGAGAGAGGACCGAGATCACCGTCACCGATCGCAACGAGTGAAGGGAAGAGGGTTCACTGTAGCCATAGGGATAAGAGAGGGGAAGGGATTAAGGCATCTCTCTCTCTCTCTATCTCTCCCTAGCGATCGATCGTCCACTTTTATTAAGATTTTTTTTACGTGGGTCGGGTTGAGTCAAGTCGATTTTAAAAAAACTTGTGATGCAGGACAAAGAGATAGGGTAACCCTGAATGCCTAAAGTGGTTATGAAAAGATGAAAATGGATGGAAAATAATGCACCCTAAATCTAGAATGGGCTAAAATTAAGCAATCAATTAGTACTTGCAATTCAATAATATAAATTTACCACAAATAATTACGCAAATACTAAGAATCTAATGTGTTTAATGGGAATAATAGGGTCCAAAAGATAATGTATTAAATGGGGAAGATAGGGAGGGGCGATGGGTATGGAAACGGTCTATATGGGTTACGGCTTTAAAGGGGAAAGGTAAGGATGGGTCTAGCGATGTTAATAGGGAGGGTATGAGGGTGATCGATGACTGTTTGGGTCCAGGGAAGATCTACGGTGGCTTGTAGGAGGTATATGGTGTTGGCGGCAAGAGGTATTGGGTTTGGACAGAGGGGCGAAGGTCTTAGGAGGGCTTATAAGCTATGAAGAGGTATTGGGTTTGGACAGAGGGGCGAAGGTCTTAGGATGGCTTATAAGCTATGGCGAAAAAGGGGGAGTGTCTAACAGTGGTTTCAGCGGGAAGTTTGGCCTGGGATGGGGTTGGTGAAGGCTAATGAAGGAGATCTGCGATTGGCAGAGCTTGAAAAGGGGGCTGGCGACAACAAGGAATGGATCTCAGGGCTAGGCGAAGGCTTAGGAGGGGGTTGAGAACGGATGAAAGCTATAACAGGGGGGGCGGACGTGGCTGCGACAGATCTGGGTAGGTTTGGGCTCCAACAAGGGTGGCGGAAAGGGAAAATTTGAGTTGGAGAAGGGAGGTGATTGCTGAGGGGTGTATAGCAGGTGGCGGCAGTGGTGTTGGGTCTAAGACAGGTGGCGGAAGTCAGTGGGAAGGGATGGGACTGGTGGCGGCACTAGGACAAGGGGCGGAAAGGGTGTAACAACAGCAAAAGGGAGAGAAAAGAGAGAGAGAGAGAGAAGAGAAGGGAGGAAGAGGTAGTAGAGTACCTGTACAGGGATGGTTTCTCACCCTTCTCCCTGCCTCTCGTCGTGGCTTCTCTCCAAATCTACAGTTGGTTCCCGTCTTCCCATCTTCTCTTTTTCTCTCCGTTCTTTTCTTCTCTAATCGTCGAATGCCTCTGAAAGAGGGTATAAAATCCTACACAACTTAAGTTGTGGCTGGGTCTGGCTTGGCTGGGCCTAGGCCCAGCTGGGCTGTTCCGCATCAATTTGGCCCAGGCCCACCCAAATTTAATTCGGGCTTTTTTTTTCTTTAACACGGTTCGACCCTAATTTTAAAAATTCATAACCCAACGCACAAATTTTTCGAGTCAGGTCATGCGGGTCGGGTCAAAATCTGACCCCAAGTTTCACCCCTACCTCTAGAGTTGGAAGTTTGTGATGAAATCCAGGGCACCCAGGATTGTACTCATAAAGGTACAGTGTGATCTTTTATGGGGCCAGCTAGATGCAATGAATCAAGTCAGGCAAAAACCATAGTTATGAAAGGACTACTAATCATAAATGCAAAAGTTCCAATAGGAGAGAAAATAAGGGATGTTGGTTCAGATCGTTTGGACTCATGTAGAAAGCTAGAAATAGCCTAGTATGGAGCATCAAAGAATTACTAATAAAATGTGCTAGTAGAAGTTAGAGGTTGTCAAATATGTGGATTGAAGCCATAGGACATGATATGATAGAGAGTAGGTTGACAGCGAACATTTGTTGATGGCGTGGAGTGGAGAAGTAACTCGAAAACCTGATTCTAGATTGATGGGACAAAGTTTCAATGATGATGGTGAGGAGGAATCATTAGTGCAAAAGTTATGCATATCTGTGGTGGTGGGTGGTGACTCTAGGTTGCCTTATCTTGAGCTTGTGCTGGGATTTTAATATGGTTATTGGACTACATGGTTGAGGAAATCAAAGCTTTGACAGATGGATTTGAAATCATGTTCTGAGGCAAAACAGTGAGGCAGATGATCCCAACTGTAATTGTTGTGAATTGGATGAGTGCAAAAGTCAACTGTAATTCTGTTATGATACTTTGTTGAAATAAACAGCTTGCGAACAGATAGATGCACTTCCATTCATATTCCAAGAAGGAAAAAACAAAAGCTAATGCATTACTGCAGACTGGTTTGATGACCAATCCAACATTGGTCATATTGTTACTGTAATAGTATCCCACATCCACAAACCTGAGATTTTTTGTGGCAAGTTCATTGTCTTGCAATACTAACTGATGCTGCTGCTTTTTTTAAAAAAATATAGAACTTGCTTCACAATCTGTGGTACTTCTGCAGAGGATGAGGGAAAGTGTTGAGCCTACAACTCCCCCAGCAGAGCAAAGAATGGTGAGGAAAGAGACGATTAAAAAAGAACACAGGGATGCACTGGAAAGAGCTGTTAGCCTAAATGTGCCACATGCAGTTGCACCAACAGAGGAAATTACTGAAGAAAGTGAAACAGCATCATCCCATGATCATGGTGAAGGATCCACTCTAAGTGAATCAAAATCCAGTGGAACCAATTGGGATGAGCTGGTCGAGAAGCTCTTCACCCGAAACGAATCAGGAAAACTTGTTCTGAAGAAAGACATGGACAATGCCAAATTACAAGATCTTCCCTCTTCCATTACACACAGTTCTTCTATAGGTAAATGATTTTGTCACAATTCTTTGTCCTCCTCCCATTTGGCTTGGTCCCTTGTATGTCACAGTTGTACACTATTCTTTTTGTTGGAACAGATCCTCTTGTCCAAGCGTGTGTACCATGGCCTGTCTTTGGGTTTTCACTTGATTGATTACAAGTGAAAATGGCATTTGTTGTTTTGTGTTCATTGCAAGTTTTCGTGAAGAGAATAAGACAGATTTTAGAGGGTTTGCATGTACCATAAACCATTTTTCAAGGGATTTTCCTTCTCATGTACTCAATTAGCCACTTAATCATCTTTTTATATTGTTTTGTCAAATGTTTAATCCACACCTCTTGAGGTACACTCTTGCATCTAAAGCATCAAATGTTAGATTTGTCCCCATGATCTGATATTGTCTCCTCAACCTCTAAGAGCATTTCCATTAGTATATCTTTCCCTACATGTGCCATTGAATTGTCTACTTCTACCTCAACCACAACTACTACCATGGCCACCTTTATACCCTAAAAGCGTGCTTTGGAGTGAATGAACTAGCTTTTTTTTTTTTTTTCATCCATTCCTCTTGTGAACATGAAAACGATCAATCGCTCTACAGTCACAGTCCTGGTTGATAGATCCTCTCCTTCAATTGATGCAATAATAAAATTAAATTCTCTCATCAAAGAATACATAATTTTCTCCTTGATTTGTTGATCATCAAGTTTCTCACTATTAACCCTCATATCATAGACAATTTCGAGTCATTTATATTTAGGGAGTCAAAATCACTTCCTAGAGTCTGCAACACCACTTGTTTAAACTCGATTGTCACCAGTTTTGGGTTTTTATGGATTGAAAATTTGCATACAAAACCTTTTGATCTTCTTTACAGATCTCTTTCAATGAATTCTTATCCTCTTTAAAACTTAGAAGTGCCTCAAACACTTGTAGATCGGTAACTTCCATGTAGCCACTCTCTACTAGATCCTACAAATTTTGGGATCTAAATTCTAAGTGTATCATCATCTGGATATACCAATTGTAGAAATTCTTGCCAATTAATTTCTTTATGATTGAATAGTGTTATTGGATACCATGATTCAAAACTTAAAAAAAAATAGACTAGAGTTACATTTTTCTCAATTTTTTATCGCCCACTCAAACTTGACTTTGAATCTTCATCTACCTCTCTTGTTTTTTGAGTTCCTAAACGTAACTCCCATTCATACGGTTCCACTCTGTCATAGACAAGCATTTTTCTCAAAGAGAGTCCTTCGAGAAAAACCTCATGGCTATGCTCTTCTTGACATATGCTCTTGAAGTATGACACCCTTGATTGAATTCAAGTGTAAAAAACAGGCTGATACGATGGATTCAGGTGTATAAAAAGGCGGATCCTTATCTGCACACATTGGGTACAGAACTATAAGATGGAGTGGCCCTATTTGTGTTGATGGGGGCTTGCCTCTTAAACCTCCTACAAAGAAGGATGGAAATTGACCTATCAAGCTGACTCCTCAGGTTGTCCATTTTGAGTCATTTTGAGTCATTTTCATTTTTTTTTCAATTTTTTGCTCTAAAATAATCTTTATTTTAGATTTTTGTGAAAATAATTTAATGAAATAGCATTGAGTGCTTATGGAATTGAATTGATATGTGTTAATGTGACTGATAAGTTTGTAAGGTGTTTATATGATTTTCCAAGCTTCTTTCTCAAAATATTCATGATATTCAGCTTTTCTATGATAACTCCCATTTTGGAGTTTCTTTTGAAAAAATTAATGACATGATATACAAGTGAAATTAAATGAAGAGCCCTTGAGTGATTGATACATTTTTAAGGTCTTTGTGTATTTTTTTGAAAGTACAATATTTTTATAAAATTTCAGCTTTTTTACAACAAAATTTTATGATAGACAAGATATATGTCACTATGGGATAGTAGAGAACATGAATTTTACATTAGGTGCTTTCTCATATTGATTTTATTTTTTAAAATTTTTAAGATATACTTTATTCTATCGAGATTTCACTTCTCAAGGGTCTAAAATTGAACTTTTTTATAAAAAAATGTGCACATTAGGTTTTTCATTTTTCTCTATTTTCTAGAAAAATTAAAAAAAGAGACTATATTAGTATTTTATCATCAATAAGATTATATCTCCGGAATGCCCATGTCAAAGTTGGAGATACATATCCCCGAGACAACTTTTTTTCTAACTGAATTAAACTACTTAGGGAATTGGCTCGACTCTTTCCTTTTTCCAAAATGACTAAGGTGATCAAGCCTCCTTACACACATAATGCGTACTTGCGTAGCTTTACAGGGAATGGCCATTCGAAGAGAAGTGGGAATCCAAGCGGGTTCCGACCATTACTCTTACCCTTCAGATTGGATTGTATTGACTCTTTATTGTGCAAGTTTGTGATACATACAAAGTTTGATTGTAGTGTTCTTTGAGTTTAAGATGAGGAAAGTTTAATGCTTGCAATTTCACTAATAGATATGGTTTTAAAAAAATGAATTTCAAGCTTCTAGAAATTGTAACTATTTGGCCTATGGTCAATTATTTTAGAAAAATGAAAAGAATATAGAAAAATCTAAAATTCTGGCTAAAGTTTTAGTATACTACAGTTTTTTGTATTAAATTCATATTTCACAAAAAATACATTTAAACCAAAAAAGTTTCGGCCTAAATCTTGAACATCAGCCTCTCTTTTTTCTTTAGAATAACTGTTGATAATATAGGAAAGAGTTGAATTTTATCAAGAAATGGGTCCTACATGCGACACTTATAAAGTCAAATTGAGGAAATATTTCTTATTGTCTAGACAGACATTTTATTTATCATAATAATAAAGAAAAGGACCGATCAGAAAGAGGAAATTGAGCTAAAAATAGTCCAATTATGAGTTGTCAATTCAAAATAGAATTCAGCCTCATGAAAGTCGATGGGATAAATTTAGAAAACGCTCAAGGAGGATATTCTCTTGAGGGAGCAGTTTATATATTTCAGTAATTTGTGGCATAATCAAAGATAGAATTATGACAAACATGATTGGGCTTCAATGGTAAATTCAGATCATTTAATTTGTTTATTTCTATTCTATAATTAAATTGAACTTTATATAATATTTATTTACTGTATATTAAAATGAGCATTATAGATAAATGTCATAACCTCGTAGAGGGGGACCTTAAACGTAGAGCGTCTCAACCTGGAGGGAAAATAGTGAGGTTCGGCGCTGGGCGTGTATACAAGTCCCAAATCGCCAGTAAGGGGTGAGAATCTTTGGTACGTAAGATGTGGCTTCTCCTCCTTCTAGCACAAGGCTTTTTAGAAGCATTCCTTGTGATGTTCACCAATTGAAAGCCATGATTTCATTAAATAGAGTATTGATAGATCAATTAAAAAAATCTTTTTAAGTATGAAGTTACCAAATATCATCTTGATCAGATCAAACTATATTTTTGAAGAATACAAATTTTAAAAATTAAAAAATAATTAAAATATATTAGGATATTCTTAAGATTATGATTGATCTTAATAGGAATTAGGAATATCTCTCAATTAGAAAAAGAATATATTAGTGTACTCCATATATACATGACTATTATTCAATGAAATAATACACGGAGAAAATAATAGAGTAATTTTTTTGTCCCTCTCATTTTCTAACACTTTTAATATATTGTTTAGTAAAAATCACTTTGATCAAATTATCAAATTGTATATTCAAAAGTCATAAACTTTAGAGATTAAAAAATATTTTAAAATGATAAAAAATTTAAGAGTTTTAAAAACATGGCTTGATCAATCTAATTAAGTCATTTTTGGTGGACAACGTATCAAAGAAAATATCATTCCAATAAACCAATTACTATCCCATTTGGTGAGTCTCACACCTAAGTACGTACCGGTTGGTCTTCTAACTCTTAATAAGTCAATATAAACATTTTTGAGATCTAATAATCCCTTGATCTAGAATAACAACATTACGCCACAAAGCTGCAACTTGATCAAATATTTTGTACTTGGATCCCTGTTAGATATGAATCAAATAGAAGCATTGTGCAAACTAGAGTAAAATCAAGAGTATAGATAATTGTTTAAAAACTCAAAATGACCTTGAGTGAGTGGCTCGACTTGATAGGATTTTAGTTGACCGACTTGGTGAGTTTTTTTCTGAGTTTTTTCGATTTTTTTCAAAAACTCAATTGAATTTTGTGACTCAAATAGATTTCGAATCGATATGAATTTTAATTTTTCGAACATTAATAGGGTAGAATGTGTATTGCTTGTAAAATAAACATTCTATCCACACAAACTGCTCAAAATTTTCAGTTATATGGATCTTCATAATTTTAAAATGGCCTCACAAATAGATGCAATGAGTAAAAAATGACATAAAATAGACGAGCGAAATTTCACCCATATTTAATTATTTTAATTTTATATTTTAGATTTTAAAATTTTAATCATTTATAATTAATTGACTTTTTACCCCATAATATTATTATATTAAAGGTACGTTTTCATTTATGTTGATGAAAACAAAGTTTTATTTAAAAATACCTTTATGATCTATGGTCAGATCCTCTACAAAGCAAATGTCCATATCATGATATAGACGTTCGTCTGTGCATGCTCTCCATTGAAAGTAAGTTCATGAGTCTCTCTAAAGCCGCCGATTTAGAAGATTAGATTCCAATTTTGTCTTAATCTCAACTTTGGATACATCTTGATATTCTACAAATTATCAAGATGACTTCTAAGCACACAATCAAATGACTTTCATTGTTAAATTTAATATAATCTTTATCAACTTTTTTAAAATTTAAAATTAAAAAGCTATTATTAACAAAATTAATTTATAAGACATTCTTATTGGTTAAATGACCACCTTTAAATGTTGGATCCTACCATCTATAATAACTCCTAGAAAACATAACTCATATTTAATATCAACCTACAAAAACTTCTTAACTTTATCTCATGATATAATAACTATTTTTCCCAAATTTTTAAACTTTAAAGAAAAAAAATTAATTATACAATTTGATATGATGGTTTCACACTTACACCCATGCTCAAGATAATTTAATAATCAAAGGAATGATTTTAGTATTTATTCACATGGAAAGCACTTTCCCCACAAATATAATTAAATTTTAAAAAGAGGGATATATTTAAATGCTGAATTTAGGGGCGTTTTTTAAGTGAAATTTTGGGGTTTTTTTGTTACATGTGGTCGCCATAATCATTTTAATGATTAATTAAGAAAATTTTTGCAGCCATCACTTAGATGCCACGTGGCTTGTCATGATAGGGCTGTCATGTTCCACGTGCCCTTCTAAAAGAGGTCATGAAGGTGTTTACTTTTCTCCAAAAGAGCTCGTTTACAGATTAGCAGTGGCAGAACAACATGATGAGGCGTGCGAAAATGACAAGAATGCCCTCAAATGAATGGGAAGGGAGACGAAGGTTGGGAGGGCATTATCGTCCATATGCTATATTTACACCATCATTTGATGGAGAGCAGAAGCAACAGTGCCCGCAAATGCGTAATCCGCACGGCCCCTTTTGCTGTTTCCAGCTCAGTACTGCCACGTGGGCCACATAGCGACCAAAAGGGCCCCATGCACCCATCCTAACCGTCCATCTTGTTATCACTGGAAGTTTTAGTTTAAAAGGTTCAGGTGTAGATTACGGACGTTGTCGTAAGACGGCTGATCGTGAGAAAGTGTATTACTCATTGTGGATGTAGATAAATATTTATTCTCGATCTTCTAATTTAATTTTAATTGTGATTTAAATATAATATTTTTACATCTTGTTTTAAATATATGACAAATCTTGATAATAGATAGATACATCTTATAATACTTAGTAGAGATTGTACTCTTTTTCTTTTTAACTATAATTTTAATGATGTTAATACCCACATAGACTTAAAAATTGAACTTGCTTTTTATGAGAAAAGATGATTTATCTTAAAATTATATCCATAATATTTTCTTTAAATTAGTCATTCTCTCTCATCCAAAGCACGTAATCTATTTTCCATAATATTTTCTTATTTTCTAGTTGGATCTGAGTGGTCGAAACCTGCAACTTTCAAGTCCATTTGACATTCGGAAACACAGTTTCTGGTGCTCCTAAAGGACACCATACAAGTTCGGGATTATATAGCGTGAATAATAAATGATATTTCGTTATTTAAAAACGTTCAAAAGAAGGAGCTGGTAAAGACTTACGATCAGAATTCAAAAACAGATACAAATACAAGCCTTCACTTATGGGTGGGAGTGGAAAAATCGGGGGCGAAAATGGCATTTCGGGTAACAATCTGGAAAGAGACAGATATGAACATCGAATCTTCCTTTTGGGAAAGGGTAAGAAAATATATGGAACAAGTTGAAATTACATCTTTACCCTCCGCCACCGCAGCAGATGCCGTTAAACAAGACGGGCATTCTACAGAGCGCTCCCGCCGGAGACTGTGTCGCAGCGGATGGAGGAAGAACCCTTCCGTCGGCGAACAATGCCCCATTTCCTGACGGAGGTACCGGTCCGAGCTCCACAGGACCGCCGTACAAGAAGCGATTCTCCGGTCCGTCGCCGAATCTCCGTTCGATCTCGAGAAAGTCTCCAAGAGAAGGGGCCCGGGTGTCATCCCTGCAGAGCTGCCACCACCGCCTTCCGTGGTGTCTCCGCCGCTCCGTCGGCTTCTTGCTTCTTCTGCCGCTGGGATTTCCGTTGTCGGTGATGGAGGAGGCAGCAGTTTCGCGGTGGGACGGAACCCTGAAGGAAATTGAGGGGAAGTTGACGCCCATTAGCGTTCCAAGGGTTGTGCTCCGGTCTGGGAAGAAGGAACCTGTTGACTGCACGAAAAAGAAAAAAGAATTCATGAGAGGAGAAGAAGAAGTGTGTGTGTGTGAGAGAGAGAGAGAGGAATTTAGGGTTTGGAAAGGACATGACCTCGGTGTCCAGATCAGATGAAGAGAGAGAGGAAATAGTTGGGGAAGAAGGCAGTGGATCGTTTGCTTGATCCATGAGAGCGAGGTGTCAGGATTTGGACTTTGGAGCTTTAGCAAAGATGGGGACAGATGGAGGTGAGGGGGCTTTTAAAAGACCAGGGAGGGAGAAAATGTGCAAATGACGATCGTACCCTTTACTGTTACACGGCTGACGATGCGGATTAGCGGAGGATTAAAGATGGGAAAGGAGGAATTGGTTGAATGGCCTAATTTCCATTTTCCTCTTAAAATATTTCTTCAATGTTGTTTGGTAATTGTACATAGGGATAATAATCGATCGAGTTGAGTTGAATAACGGATTCTTTGCCGACGGATCCTCGTCTGACTCAACTTTGTTAATTTTAATTACTCAGTTAACTTGACTTTGACTCAACTTAACCTGAATTTATATAAAAAAATTTAAAAATTTAAAGAATAGAGAGAGAAAAAATATTTTTAATAAAATATAAAATATAAAAGACTTAGTTTTTATGTGAGCATATTAGGATATGAAAAATTAAGATAATAGACTAAAAAAATTTAATTTAGTGAATACATGAGTTAAAATTTATAGATAAAAAATTTATAACTCCGATAAAGTTAGGTTAAATTTTTTTTAATGTATGACTTAACCTTGGTTTTTTTTGCATCGACGGGTATGAGATAAAAAATTGTCACCCCCATTGTATGGGAATTGCGAGAAAAAAAGAAGTTTTATTTTGCAAATTTTCTTAAAATCTCAACTAAAATTTTATGAAATTCCAGCTAACATTTTTAGTTTAAATTTTTCAAAATTTCTGCCAAAATTTCTAAAAATTCCAACTGGAAATATCAAAAAATTCAATTATGCTTTTTTGATTTTTAGCTGATTTTTTTTTTTTTTTAAATTTTCGGCCATTTTTTTTTTAATTCAACAAAAGGTTTTAATAAATATTTTTAAATTTTCAATAAAAACTTTGAAATTTACAACAAAAGATATAAAATTTTAGCTCAAATCTCAATCATAAGCTTCTTAAATTTATAGCTGAAAATTGCACCTTAAAATTTCTGATTTTTTAAAACAAGAAGAAATTCCAACTTTGTAGAAGAAGAGATTAGGGTTTTCATTTGTTTGGATCCGGCTTGAGCCCGACTTAAATATTGATTTGAACAAGATTTTTGTCCAGAAAATTGGACTCAGGCTTTTAACCTGTATATTATTTTATATAATAAGAATGTTTTCTTCTGTTTGTAAATTGAAAATTTGATCGTACATATTAAAACTAGAATTAAAGAAAAAACACCATGCAGTTACTTGTAATCCCAAAACTTGTTTGTTAGTCCTTGAGCAAGGACATAGTGTTAAAACATTTATTATCTAGTATCTCACGCTTTGACCTGCAATGACTACATGGTAAAAGTCTAGCATGTAACCTTATGCTCATATGCTTGGAGCTGGCTAGGGGTGAAATTTGGGTTGGATTTTGGCCCGACCTGACTGACCCGACCCTGAAAATAGTATGGGTTGGATTATAGAAATTATAAACTCAGGTCGGGTTGGGTTAGGAAAAAAAAAACCCGACTGAAATTCGGGTCGGATTGGGCTGAAGAATTTAAACTTCAACTCGACCCAACCCGACCCAAAAAAACCCTACCCGGAAAAACCTGACTCGAATTCATAACTTAAATAAAACCCTACGCCCCTTCCACTTCCGTTTCTCCTCTTTCGAAAACCGATATCCACCTCTTTTGCTTCATCTTCGTCTTCCGCTCTTCCCCTCTTTAAAAAATTGGGTTAACTCGGGCTAACTCGGGCTATATCGGGCT
The DNA here is from genome assembly GCA_013350335.1 of Chimonanthus salicifolius. Lineage (NCBI taxonomy): Eukaryota > Viridiplantae > Streptophyta > Magnoliopsida > Laurales > Calycanthaceae > Chimonanthus > Chimonanthus salicifolius. The sequence goes on along the minus strand of CM023540.1, from coordinate 21,615,270 downwards.
AACTCGGGCTAACTCGGGCAAACTTGGGTCGGGTCGGGTCAACTCTCGGGTTGAGAAGTATTAGCAATTCGGGTCGGGTTCGGGTTGACATACTCGGGTTTACAATTCGGGTCGGGTCGGGTCGGGTTCAAAATTTTTTGACATAGGTTAGGGCTGGGTTTGTCAAAACCCGGCCCGCCCGACCCGAGTTTCAGCCCTAGAGCTGGCCTTGAGATCCCCTAAAATCTCAAAGGTATTAGGCAGAGTGAAATTTCAGGGATCCTTTGTAACTGGTATATTAATGAGTTTAAGTGTGTTGGAGCCTTTTTTATCTGGAGACCTTAGACGGTACCCTACACCACTTATGTTCAGAGTCGGCCCTGAATCCACCAGCTCACTTGCCATCCCTATGAATTCGATACATTCTAAATTTGATCATAAATCATATTTACACACACCAAGTTGAAACATTTTTATCTTTTCATGCTTTTCACTGTTGATTTTTGAATATTAAAGTCCAGATCATTTCGTCAAGCTGATTTTAGGGAAGTACTCATCTTTCAATATCAACCATTAGATCTTCCTTTCAGGCCCACACGAGACCTACTTTCAACTTATCCTCCTCACTCATGCCCACTGCCCCTTGTAACTTGCAAGTCCTAAATTTCACCATGATAAGAACTCCACCAACCATTGAGTTGAAACTAAGCTGTTTTTTTAATTCATAAATTAACATTGTGCATTTTAAGGTCTTAAAGTCTATACCTATAGTCATCTGATTGTAACAATTTTTGGGTTATTATCAGTCCATAGTAGACTTTCCATCCCCACCCTTCTCGGTGATACAGATCCAATTCCTACTCACTTTATCTTAGCAGTCAAATTTGCTAGGTGTTAAATCTTTTTAAGTAGATGTTTCAACTTTGACTAACAAAATCAAATAGTTAAAAATTGATTTTTGGACTCAAATTTTAATTGCTAGTAGATTTGTAAGTACACTTCCGATCTGAATGATTAGATTTCCAAAAAAAAATTTAAAAAAAAAAAATCAGATGAAAACAAATAAACTTTAAACAGTAGACTCGAGCTTTAGCTTTAAAAACCGAACGACCTTCAGAGAGGCTCGACTTTTTTTGACAAAGCCCAAATGAGAAGAAAAAGAAGAAGAAGAAGAGATTCACATTTTCCATCTGCCATCCATTGAACAGAAGGAGTGGGAAACAAAGAGAAATGATAGTTTCCCATGCTCAGGGAAGGGGAATCCATTTTTCTGGTGAGGAATGGGGGTGAAGGGGAAAGTGAGCCACACTCTTCTCCTGCTAACAAGGGAAATCCCTCTTTCCCTTCCTTACCCCTCATTCAAACTCAGCCTCCGTACTAGATAAAATAAAGAAACAACGAGAAGAAGACCTGCTAACATGGACGGAGATGGTCAATCCTACTACAAAAGGTTGCCTGTTGATGACAGTGCTCTAACATTGGCTGAAACTATCTTCACTAGCGTTTTATTGTCCTATACTCGAAAGAGAATTGATATAATTGATCCATCTTTTTCAATTTTGTAGGTATCTCACCAAAAGAATCTTTCTTGACGTCTTACGATTTTGTATTTGAGAGAAGTAATCTCTTTGTTCCATCTTCATTGATCTCAGACTAAATATTGCTCCAATGCCATCTCGACACAAGTTGAGACTTAAGATAAAAAATTTAAATAGTTTTTTTATTTAACATATTATTATAAGTGCTATTTAATTATATATAATAAAAAAATTTATCTAAAATAAAAGATAGCAAAGATAAAATAAAAGAGAATCCGATCAATGTTATCAAAATCGGTTCGTCTCCCAAACCGTCACAGATTGAACCGTAGTTAAACTCGGTCAAATAAGTGGCATCAATATAATATTAGAAATAATATTAAATTTTAACTATTAAATAAGTATAAATTAAATTAATAGATAATAGAATATAAATAACTATAAGAATAAAATGTAAAACAAATAATAAAAGATAAGATTATGTTTTAATAAAAATTATTCTTGTACCTACTAACACAATTATAAATATTAAAAAAACAATCTCAATTCTTAAAACAATGTCTAAAGTTTTAAAACTCACTCAACTTAACCTGAATTTATATTGGAATTTTTAAAAATAAAAAAAGAAAAGGAAATATTTTCAATAGAAAATTAAATATAAAACGACTTAATTTTTATGTGAGCATATTAGAATATGAAAAATTAAGACAATAGGCTAAAAAAAATAATTTAGTGAATACATGAGTTAAAATTTATAGGCAAAAAATAAATAACTTGGATCAAGTTAGGTTAATTTTTTTTTTTAGAACATGATTTAAACTTGGTTTTTTTTCATCGTGGGGAAGGTTTACATGTCAGGTAAAAATTGTCACCCCATTGTATGAGAATTGCGAGAAGAAAAGAACTTTTATGGAAAAGAATGTTTGGAAGTCAATAGTTTTGGTTGAAATTTTCAAACAAAATTTCTAAAGTTTAATCATATTTTAAGTTGAAGATTTCATATGATTTTTTTTTTGAAATTTTAGCTTAAAATTTAACATTAGATTTCTAAACATTTTAGTTAAAAAAAAAAAACAAAATTTTAGTACAAAATTTCATCATAAAAAGTTCTAAATCTTCAATTGAAATTTAGACCAAAATTTTAAACAATTTTTTTAAAAAAAATCTTTAAATTTCAACTAAAAAATTATGAAATTCCAGCTAACATTTTAGTTGTAAATTTCTCAATTTTTTTTTTAATTTTTTGCATGGTGTTTTTGCTTGAAATTTGTGCCAAAAATTCTAAAAACTCCAACTAAAATTTTCGAAAAAATCAATTTTAATTTTTTGACTTTTTAGCTGATTTGTTTGAAATTTTTGGCCAAATTTTTTTAAACTCAACAAAAAAAAGTAATAAATATTTTTAAATTTCCAACCAAAAACTTTGAAATTTACAACAAAAGATATAAAATTTTAGTTCAAATCTCAACCATAAGCTTTTAAATTCATAAATGAAAATCGAGCCTTAAAATTTCTGATTTTTTAAAACAAGAAGAAATTTCAACATTGTAGAAGAAGAAATAGGGGTTTTCATTTGTTTGGATCAGGCACGAGCTCGACTTAAAATAAATAAACCGGTTTAAACAAGTTTTTTGTCCAATGAATTGGGCTCAGGCTTTTAACCCATATATTTTAAGGTTGAAATATCGGCCGATACATATCGTATCGGCCGTACATACTGAATATCGGCCGATATGGACGATATTCGGTCCGAAATATCAGTCACAATATCGGCCGACATTCATAAATATCGGTATTTATTTTTTTTTTTTTTTAAAACACCGATACGGTTTTTGACGGTTTTTACGCGGTTTTCCACTGGTTTTTTGCAGTTTTTAACAGTTTTCCGCTGTTTTTCACGGTTCAGGGTTTACGGCTTTCACAGGTTCTCACGATTTTTTGCGGTTTTTCACTGTTTTTCACGGTTTTTCACGGTTTCGATATCAGAGGATAGAGAAAATGCCGATATCAGGAGGAGAGAGAAAATTATCGGCCGATATTTGTATATCGGCCGATATATTATTTTCTATACTAGGCATTTTTTTTCTTCTCTTTTTCTGGTTGTAAATTGAAATTTTAATCATAAATATTAAAACTAGAATTAAAGACCTATAACCTATTAAATTTTTCTCAAAAATCAATTCCTAATCACTCGATTGTAACATCAAATTCACTAATTGTTAAATCTGATTAGATTAAGTAGCTAAAAAATGATATTTGGACTAAATTTTAAACTGGTGGTGGATTTGTAAGTACACTTCCAAAATAAAAACAGTATCAGATGCAAAATAAATGAACTTTAAACAATAGACTCCAACTTTGGCATTAAAAGCCCCACCACCGACTCCAGCTTTTTTTTGACAAAGTCTGACCCAAATTCTGGCTTACGGCAACCTTTAGTGTTACTGTAACATTGGTTGAAACTCTGGTTGCATCTTAAAGGAGATCGATATAATTGTTCTAGATATCTCACCAAAAGAATCTTTCTTGGCAGTCTCGCCGTTTTGTATTCGAGAGAAAAGTAATCTCCTTGTTCCACGTTCAAAGAAATTTGTGCTGCATTTGAACGAAAGGTAAATTTTGTACGTATTGATAATAAGCGGTGGATAACTCATTATTAATATTTTTTGCCGCTATTTAGATGAGAGAAACAGGGGTTACTTTTAAATATGGGTTATCTTGATATAGATGTTACCCTTATCTTATTTGATAATTATAAAAATAAAGTTAAAATTTATTTTGAGAGAAAAAAAATCTTTTTTGGTAAATGTAAATTTAGATAATCTGACCTATTAATAAATTTATGAGAATTAGTAATTCTTATTTAATTTATATAATATAAAAATATAAATATAAGTTTATAAAATATAATTATTAAATAATATTTATCAAATGTAAAGAGAGGATAAAGAGGAGTAAGAAAGTAAGGGCAAGTTTTTTTTTTTTTTGAATGATGGTTAGTAAATTTCATTCAGAGAATAAGTAGCCCAAAAATGTACAAAAGAGAAACCCACAGCCTGGGCCAGGCAAAGTATAAAGACAAAATGCAAAAAAGAACTCTGCACAAAAGAATGGGCTGAAGAAACAATAGCCCAAAGTAAAAATCAAGCCCAGACAGAATTACGCCTGAAGACTACCAACAAAAAAAGGGAAGGAAGTAGTATCTCCCACCAAGTTGTTTATCATTTCCGTAGCCATAGTACGGAGATTAAGAGGAACATTGGAGTTGATGACAGAGCAGTTCAGCTTGGACAACAAAAGGTTAATTGTATCCCCATGTATTCGAAGACGCCAGAAAGTAAGGGCAAGTTTCCTCAAAACCTACGTGCTCCAATGAGGTGTCTATCAAAATATATAAAAAATTATGAAAAATTGGAAAAAGCATGTTAAATTGTGGTACTGTAACAACAAAGGTGGAAGATGATGGTTTAGAAAGAAGAGATAAAATATAAAATATAATAGAAGTTATAATAATTTTCAATGAATCAAACTATTTTCGCATTATGAGTTTTCTCTCAAAATGTACTGACATTAATGAAAATTCTAATTTTATCTTTATTTTCTTCTCTTTTTCTCCTTTTTTCCAAAGTGAAAATAAAAATAATTTTTTCTTTAATATGGTTATACCGTGAGAAAAAATCGTGCAAAAATTACTATCTTTTAATAGGGATTAAGTTGAATCAATTAATAAGTGGATCTCCACAAGTGAGCGTATCTTCCCCATTAAGTATGACAGCTGTTTGTAATTCGTTATTGCACAATCTCCTCTCCCTGTTTAAGGAGAAACGAGCTTATCTTCCCCACTAAGTATGACAGCTGTTTGTAATTCGTTATTGCACAATCTCCTCTCCCTGTTTAAGGAGAAACGAGAACGTTTCCTTACAAATATCCCGTGAAGGCGTGTAAAAGCGCTGTTTTTCTTTGGGCGACGAGCAGACGTCATTTCTGCTTCTCTCAACCCTAGAGAGTAGAAGCTCGTAAAAATCCCACCTTTCGACCTAGAAATCTAAACCTGAGTTCATTTTTAGAATCATCTGTTTTTTCCACCCAAAAAACCCTTGAAATTTCCCGATCTTTGAATTTTTGCCTTCCGTGCCCTTCGATTCAATAGACGAATCTTTCTAACTTTTGTCTCTCCAGTTTGGTAGGAGCGCTTCTATTTCATTCAGGTGCGTTCTGATTCTTCTTTTCCAATTGAAAATTTCACCAGAAACGTTGTTTTCTTTATTTTGATCGACCAGTAGGGTTTTTCAGTGAATGGCAATGCGTTTAGCGATTCCAATGCAAGATTAGGGTTTCTGGTGGCCTTTTGTTAGATATCGAATTGAGTTAATTGGTTGCAAGATTGTCAGACACCAATGAGTTTAGGGTTTTCTAATAGATATAGTTTAGGAGTTCTATTTTAAACGAGTCAGTATGTTCTTTTGATTCAATTTTTGTTATTTATAAGTAGTTGCTTGTTTCTGTAATGTTACAGGCAGACGGTTCTGGAGAGACAAACCCAATGGCGACTAATCTGGACAGGTCACTGGATGATATGATAAAGAGCAGAAAAGATGGTACAAGAGGCAGAGGTAGAGGCCGTGGCTTGGGTAGGTTCAGGGGCCGGGGCCGTGGGCAAGGTGGCACATTTGCTCGTGGAAGGGGAGCAGGAATGCTCCGTCATGGGCCCCTCGGGGTGAATGCTCGACCGTCACCGTATGCAATTGCCAAGGCAAGCTCAAACCTATTGCTGTTTTTTGCATATGTTCAAGAATCTGATTTGCATTATGAACACAACCCCATATGAGAGGAAGGAATTCTAAGATGATTTTGTACAAGGAGAAGCTCAATTCGAAGTGTACAATTAAAGGGTCTTGGTTCTGGTGCTTTTCTAGCTTTATTTTCCCAGATTATCCATCTCTTAGTCAGTGCTCAAAGGTGGGAATAATGAAGGACCTTTTGGTAAATGCGGTATTTCGACAATGCGGGCCTTCAATGTTATCATAATTCATGGAGTTCTATGCAGAGGAGCCTCCTTAGTAGAATATCAGACCTGGAGCTCTCACCACTATCATATCATCAAAATATGTGTAATTGGTGGAGTTCTCTGCTTCCTTTTCTTATCAGTATGCTTAGTTGCGAATAGGGCTTGGTTAGTTGGGCCCTCTGAGACTTTCAATATTAATGGCTACTACTCTGTTAGAAGTTTCTCTTTCGTTTTATGGAATTTTGTTGACCTATGATTGACTATTGAAGGACGCCGGGTTCTTGTGTTTCGTGGTTATGTGCTGATACATTCTTCTCCCAATCTGAAATTTTTGTTCCCACGGTTTCATCAGTCTTTCAGCAGAGCTAAGGATTTGATATGGCAACATGATTTGTTTCACGATAGCATGATAGCCGCTGGGCTGACAGGAACTGAAACCGGCACTAAATTGTATGTTTCCAACCTTGACTATGGCGTGTCAACTGAAGATATGAAGGTATGTAGGTTAACTAAATATTAATTTGATTTTTTTGAATTTCTCTTTGTTAGCACAATTTCTCTTGTAGTTGGAACTTACCAATGTTTGAATTTAAAATTTAGGAATTGTTTTCTGAGGTTGGAGAGCTAAAGCGGTGTTTGGTTCATTATGACAAGAATGGGCGCTCAAGTGTAAGATTCTTTTTCTGTAATGCACAGCTGTGGCTGCTGCTTCTTCCTCTTGTCTGCAGCAGGGTTCCATTATGCGTTTGGCATTTTTCTTAATTGCTGTCATTGTTAGGCATTGTAATAATGTACTATCAATGCTTCTTTAAAACCATTTAATAGCAAAATTGAATTATCTCTCTCAAAATGCTGGATATTTATTCTATTCTTTAGTCCTTTTTACTTTTGGAATTGTGACTATAAAAGTTAGACCAGGAAGCTTTGTCATGTTTCAACTTTTGGGAAGTACTTCAGTTGATTTGTAATTTTTGTGGTGTCAGTGGGTTTTTACTATACTTGCATATGATACCATGTGGCATAAAAATTTTAAATGCGGCTTCCTTTTTTCTTTTTCTTTTGAAAGTTGTCTCAAAAGTTGAAAATTTACAAGTTGTAAACATTTCTAAGTTTAAATTGTATCCCCGATAAACCTATGATCACAATATGTAGGATAGGGTGGCTATTTTGATGGCAAAGTAAGATTGCTCATGGGCTTAAAATTGCTTTAGCCAGTTTTGAAGCGGTCTTAATCAATGGGCTTGAACAAGTTTAGTATGATTGTTGGGTAGAGCTTGACACAACTTTGGAGTCCATTTATGATAAGCAGGCCTGGGCTTTATGGCAAAAGCTCATCAAGCCCATTGGACTTTTTGGTTCGTTAAGTTGAGAGTTCTATAACTTGAATGGTTTTGGTGATGGACATTTATGATATTATACAATGCATTGATGATGATCTTGTTACCATCATCATCATTTTCATTATTTTTTAGTTGGATTGATTTCATGATTTTAGGTGTTGAATTTTTGTTAATAAGAATGATTTCTATGATGCTTTATTAATTTATCACTTAAAAATTTTAAATTGAAACTCAAGTGGGCCCAAAAATTTTAATTGCTATTTTTTGTTGCATGCACTTTTCATTTTTTGTTTTTTTGTTCATGCATAGCTTGGGTTAGTTAGTTAGTTTGTTAATTGATTCTAATCTTCCATTTTGTTTGACAGTGACATGTTTTTGGAGGATACTATCACACATTACAACAATCAGTTATTTCTCTATATTCTCTATTTCACGAAGTTATGCTCCATCATACATTGTCTCTTTTTTTTTTTGTTTTTGAAAGGTAACATTTATTATTAAGAAGAAAATATTACAAAACAAGGGCTGGTTTGAAATGCCACCCTAACAAAAAGAACAATAAAAAACCACCCAATTATAAAAATCTGTTTACAATTTCTATAGAGAGTCATTCCCTAACGAGCCATATCGTCGGCAGCATAGTTTGCTAACCGATGAGCCCAAACAATCTTAAAATCATTGATAGAAATCGTATCCCGAATCATCTCAATTTTATCCAAGAAAGTCCATGTGCATTGAGAGGTTGATGCCCACCCCACAACAATGAATCCCCTTCAACAATACTCGCATGAACTCCTAATTTTTCAACTCCAGAATGCCTCTCCACAATGCAAATAATTCCACTTCAATTACAAATCCATTCGGAAGTGGTCTAGGAAAAGACAGGACATTAGACCCCAAATCGTTTTTGATGACTCCACCATAGCTTGCTAAACCAACCCCACACAACTAATTTCTCATGTGGTCCTTATGCTTTGGGAATTTCTCATGTGTGTGTGTTTTGTGTGCTATGATGCCTGTAAGGTGTGCTGTTTCCCCCTTGACTAATAATTTTGTGTTGGTTAACATGTGTTTTTTTGCCATTGACAAATATTATCTTGTCAGTAATAGTCAACTGGTTTCATTTTTGTGTTAAGTGTTTTTTTTTTTTTTTGTTTTGAGCAGGGAGTTCGAAAATATTTTCATTAGTAAATGGAAAGAACTTTGAAATACAAGCTACGGATATGGTAAAAGAAAACAGAGGGCTTAATAAAACTAAATAAGTTAGTTAATATAACTAGCCAGTGGGACATGGAGCTACTTGACAAGTTGTTCACATATGCTACTTTTCCCCCAATTTGTATTTAAAGCTGAAGACGTACGGCGGCTTGCGTTTTCGGTCAATTCGTTAGTTCAATGCTGCTCTGCTAGGAAGTGGTTATTGCGGTTAGGTGACTCTTCTGATGCCTTATGGAAAGATATTATTTTCTAGACGTATAGGGTTCAGGATCCAGGTTGGCAAGTACAAACCAATCATCGATGCATTTTTGGCTTTTGGACGGCTTCAGTCTTTGGTCGTCATATCCGGTATCGTGCATATTCAGGGGATAAGATTATATTCTGGAAAGATAAATGGGTGGGCTAGACAACTCTAGCTACTTCATTTCATTTCCTCTATTATTCTCTTTCGCAGCTAATAAGGACGCTACAGCAAAGGACAACTATGATCTTCAATGTTATCAGAACCGGACCGTGTAACGAACCGTCTTCGAGGAGGTCAGTGTTCAACCGGGTTCAACCACGGTCAAAACCGGTCAAGTATTAAAATAATATAAATATTATATATAATATTAAGTAAGACATATTTTACCAATAATATTAATATAAATATTAAAAATAACATTCAAACTCTGAGTCATATACCAAAACGGTGAAATATATGGAATATAAATAGTAATAAACTTTTATATTTCAAATATACATATTTTTTAAGGGGAAAATTATTTTTTTTTTTTCCAAATATATGAACCGCGATTCACGGTTTTTGTATCAAAACCGCATAAATCCGCGGTTCTGACCGGTTTTATGCGGTTTTGACCGCCAGCCGGTTTTTGGGGTGGACCGAACCGTAGATCCGGCGGTCACGACTGAACTGCCGGTTTAGCCGCGGTTCGGTTCGGTTCTGATAACACTAATGATCTTATTAATAATAAGGTCGTTTGAAACCCTACGCTTGGAGAGAGTTGGAGGATTGGATGGTGGATGGTTGGGTGTCTCTCTTGACTTTATTGGCTAACATTTTTGGGGTGGGCGAGGGGGCTGATCGTCGAATTTGGTAGCTGGATCCTCACAGATTCTTTTCTGTGAGCTCTTTCTGTAAGGAGTTGATGAGAAGGAACGAGGTACCTGTTGTTCATCCTAAAGTTTGTTTTGGGCGAGGGGGGCTGATCGTCGAATATGGTAGCTGGATCCTCACGGATTCTTTTCTGTGAGCTCTTTCTATAAGGAGATGATGAGAACGAATGAGGTACTTGCTGTTCATCGTAAAGTTTGGAAGGAGGTCTCTTTGCTGAAGGTGAAAATGTTTGGATGGTTGGCAGGGTTACAAAAAATTCTGACCATCGACAATCTGCACTTACGGAGTATGCTTATTTTAAACGCTTGCCCTCTTTGCTTATTGGATGCAGAGTCGGTGAATCATCTTCTACTTCACTGTCGGGTGTCTCATCATATATGGATGCATTTCTTCCAGTTATCGGGCTTCGCTTTCTGTCTGCCTCGGGCTTGGTCGGATTGTTTAATGAAGAAGTGATGGTTCCATGTAGCTCTTTCAGACGAAGTTTATGGTCTACAACAGTGCAGAGTATAGGGTGGGTCTATTTGGCTACAACGGAACAAAAGAATTTTCCAAGGTAAGGTTGATGTAGTGACAAATTTGATTGACATCATTAAACTTCGGGTTGCTTGGTGGATGAGAGGCTCTTCGCAGTACAAGGCCATATCTGTCTTCAATTTGTGTAGGGATTGGGCATATGTTGATTGTGTCCTTCCGCATTCAGACTCTAGACCTACTTTGTCTTGGATTCCTCCGGATCCGGGACGCCTAAAACTTAATTTTGACGGAAACTGTAGAGGTGAGAAAGGACTTGCAGGCCATGGTGGGGTCATCTGCAATGACACCGGATCGATTGTCCTCTCCTTTGTTGGGTCACTTGCAAATGGCTTTGTCATTGACGTCAAGCTTTTGGCATTATGGAAAGGCGTCTTGGAGTTGAAAAAGTAAGGGGCTCCAGGTAACATAGTCGAAGGTGATTCCAAGGTGGTTGTGAGGTGGGCATCAGGCTCTCAATGCCCGTGGAACTTCTTGGACAAAATTGAGCAGATTAGGCGTCTGATCTCCTTTAACGACTTTCATCTTCAATGGACTCCTCGGTTAGCAAACTCCACAGCAAATGAGATGGCTCGTACATGTGTGTTTTTGGATTCAGAATTTGTAACTAGGTTGTTATAGTTTGGAGGTTGCTTGTAATCTTTTTTCCTTCCTCGTTTGGTGGTCACTTCTCGGTCACTATCCTTTTTGTTTCTTTCTCTTTTAATATAATGCAGTTAATTTTCAAGAAAAATAATTGTGTTTGCCATTCTTTATGAGGAAATCTATTGTAAGTTTGATTTTTTTTTCCTTTTAGAAAAAAAGTTGGTTTTAATTTTGCCGGAGCATATTACAATACGCAAGGTCCATATTATCTATCCACATGACTGCACACACTTCACTATCATTCTAGTTCAACGTTGGGTTGGACCAATGCCTATATGATTCATCCTCTTTGTCGGATCAAATATCCCTATGAAATATTCATCCAATGGATAAATTATGACTCAAAACATTGGTGAGATACAAAATACTGGATGTTATTAAAGTACGGGCTGCTTGGTGGATGTTTGGTTAATCGAAGTTTCAGGGTATTTCTATCATGGGGGAAATAGTAAACTGGTTTTTGTAATCTGGGGGGTTATGTATTGTTTAGTTTTGAGGGCTACATTTGGGCCTCCTTTGCTCTTGTTATTCTTTCTTTTTAATTACTGAAGTCACCTTTAAAAAAAAAAACTTTTATGGACCATCATGTTTTCGGAGCTCACAGGGCTCATATTGTGGTTCTTAGGATTGATGGGCATCGACTGTCTTGATTTGGAGCTCAGAACACTCAGTATGTGGTTCTTATAATTGGATGGATATGACTCATACCAAATGCTACACTTGTGATTGCCAACCCTACGTATTACCCATTTTAATTATCCTTTTTAAACTTTTGATGGCCTTGTTGTGTTGTTATTGGAACCTATTGTCATTTTTATTCTAGGGGGAACTATGATTGTGATTTTCAATGTATATCTAGATGTCTGGTCATGCTCAACTTCATACTAATCATCAGGTTGATCTTATTGATTTGGACTTTACCTGCTTTGGCAAGATCACAAAATGCTTGAATATCATCGAGCCCTCACAATTCATTAATGCATGTGAGTTTTTTTTTTGGCATCAGTATAGAATTATTAAAATAACACTAGTGAGAGGAATAAATGATTGCATGACATCTTTGATACATAAGCCTAAATTGTGGCAAACCCAATCATCCACATGGCCCCCAAGATGAAAAATCTGATCATCTTAAAAATTGATCATGTTCATGGAGATTGGAAATGAGGTGTGTCCTACAATATTTCTTACATGGGTGTGCCAATGATTAACCAAATAAATGGGCTTCACTACATATTTTGTGTACCGGTGCCTTATTGTTTGGCAAATGAGAGAGACCAAAGTCTTAAAATTTCCTCCATTCCCGTAGGGGATGTCAAGTTTTCCACTTCAAGTTTACTAAACAGTGTTACTTAAATTGTAGGGATAGTAGAAGAGGTTCTCCGCTTGCAAGGAACCCCTTGCTTTTCAAGTTTTCTAGGGAACTCCCTTCTTTAACTCACCCTGATTCAAACACAGCTTTGGTGATTTAGAGATACTACCTTGAATTATTTAAGGATAGTGATTTTTGCAGCCCCATTTTCTTCCATGGTGCACCCCTTTAGAAGGAGTTTTCAAATTTGCCTTCTTTTTAGAAAAGAGGAAAAAGATGGAATGAGAGAAGTAGGGGCAAATTTGAAAATTCCTTTTAAAGGGGGTGCACTATGGGAGAAAATGGGGGTGCAATAATCATTACCCTTATTTAAACTGTCTTATTTTCAAATTTAGGTTGCTTGATCATGATTTTGATTGTTTACTGGGTTTGATAAGTATGGATCTTGGAGTCATTTCCAAGATTGTTGAGGTCTCAATGTTTAGCAATGCTTTGATTCCCACCATTCTAAGGGTGGGAACTGGGATCCTTGAATGTTGGTTTTCTCTCGTGTGTGTTTTGTCATGTGCCTCTTGGAAGCTAGTTTAAAGGGAGGACTGATGTGCCCACGTGAAACAAGTTGAAAAATCCAAATCTGACTTCTACTTGTGGAAAAATAGAACTCAAAAAGCTGAATTGATTTTATAAGGTCCAATTTGGATTATCTTATGTTCCACATGGTTCTCTACCCATCCATTATTTCTACTCTCTCTCTCTGAGGCCCTATTCCCCTTCTTTAGATGTAGCTTTTGATGTTATCATTTCTTAGTATTTAATGACAGAAAATGCATATTCTATACAAGTTATGTAGTTCTGTTGTTCCTTGAGTGTGCCATTTTTTGCCCCCAGTGGTTGACGTGTTTCAATACTTTTAACAATAATTTAAGCCTTGTTCTGTCATAGTTTTATTTATTACAAAGACAGTTTTAATATTTTGTATGTGATTCATGGATGACAGGGTTCAGCTGAAGTAGTGTTCAAGAGGAGAAGTGATGCTATAGCAGCTGTGAAGCGATATAACAATGTTCAATTGGATGGCAAACGTATGAAAATTGAAATCATAGGACCCAACTTTGGCATGCCCGTATCTCCTCGCGTGAATGTAATTGGAGGAGCAAATGGAAGAGGAAGGAGGACAGTAGTAATGACGTATGTGAACTAGTTCCCTCCATTGTGCAACTTTTAAACCTTTTTTTTTTCTAATTTTATTCTTTATACCTTGAATTAGCTTGCATTAGTGAAAGGAGATGGTGATTGTGCATTAACATGGCCAGCTTCAAAATTTAAGTAACAATTTTATCTTAAGAAAAAATATAATTTAAATACCTCACGTCAGTTGAGATTTTGGCTCAATTTTATCGCAACCTCCTACTTTTCTCTATTTTCTTTTTCAATGTTTGAGCATCTTTCCCTTTCTTTTTCAAAGTAATGAGTGTTTTCTTTACAAATATTGGTTGAAAAAGTTTGAAAATGATTCTTGGATCTTTCTGATTGTTGAGATAATGATCATTTTCAGTCCACAACAACATATTTTCCTTAATTATTGCAATTCTCCAAGGTGGAAAATTTTTCTTGGATTTTATTGGTGCTGATGCCATTCCAAGTTTCCTGAAATACTTGTATGTGTTTCAATTATTATTATTTTTGAATGATTGCTATTATGATTTGATCATTTGAATGGTTATCATTTTTTTTTTTATAACCTTTGGTTTCTTTTCATCTTCTGAGAGCTATAAATGGACAATGGTTTTTTAGATTCTTATTTATTGTATTGTACTAAGTTATCCAATTAGATGATGTATGAGTAATAACCTTTGGGGAGTAATTGATCCAATCATTAGTATTGTATAGACCTTAAAACATGGTCGTCCCAAGTCCAATTGCTTGTGTAAATTTATGATTTGATTCAATGTAGGTACTTTGACTTATAGGACCTTTGTTTCTTTGAGTTCAAGTCCTGCTAGTGTAATTGAAGGTGACCATTTGCTTGATCCAGTTGCGAGTTGAACTTGTGATATGCCTCTTCAATTGAGACATGAATTAATCTTTGGGGTTATGTTTAGGATAAAAATAAAGCTCAAATGAATTTTGTGCTTGGTCTCTGATTAGGGATTCAAACCTAAATAGCCCTTCCTGGTTAACTTTTTCTATATAAATTCTTAAAGTGCCCCTAATTAATCACCTGACCACCCACCCCTTCCCCTCCCTTCTGTATTTTCACGTGCACATTGGATACAATGTTTGAAATATTAATTTGTAAATAATTTGGGAAACATGTGAAAATGTTCTAGCCTTTTATTTTTTGGGTATTCGCACCACAAGTGGAGGTGAGACTAATCCCACTGCTACAAGAAATTGCCCACAAGCCTCTCCTGTATTTGGTTAATTTGGGAGAAGTTGAACCTGAGACCTCTAATCTATTCCTAGAAGGTCGTCAAGCCAACGAGCTACTCGTTTGGGCTTAATTGTTTTATCCTTTCTCTGCTGTTCTGCCTTATTTCTTGAATTCCTTTTCTTGGGTTATTGTGGCCTTTGTTATTTCTCCAGATGGCTATGACTTTATTCTTGGTGGGTTTTTGGGGGTTTATGATTTTATCAAAGGTGAGTGATTGGATTGGGTTGGTTTTTAGGGCTTTCTGTTTTTTTCCTACAGATGACTGTCAGTCATGGTTTGGTGGGTTATGTTGAGATGGGGAAAAGCCAAAAAGGAAAGGAGAGTGGAAGCACCTGATGGGTTAAGAATTTCATAGCTGGCATTTCTAAGTCTTGGATTAATTTGGTTGTATGAATCTGAAGAACTAAGGAAATACTTTCAGGATTTTTAGTTGGTTGCTTGTTCCAAGGAGATATGGCTGTGAGGTTTTTTTTTTTAATAAATGCCGTGAAGTACTTGAATGATGTTTTCATGACCACGAAAATCAAATGAAGTACTTTTGAAGAAATCAAGATTCTGCAACATTTTCTAAGAGGTAACTAAATTTATTAAAAGAGTACATTAATTACCCAACAACATGCAGAAGAGCCACTAATATAGGAGAAAGTGCCAAGAGAGAAAAGACAGGAAAACCAAGATACAAGACAAACGAAACAAAATAGAGTAGAACAGAATCTCAACTCAAACCAATACACTACTTTCCGGCTTGAAAAAGTTAGATCTTGAGATATGCCATGAAATTTCTTTGTGGGGGAGGCCCAACTGGTATTTAGCCTTAACTTTTTCAGCAACTTCTAAATGGATGCTCATTTTATTCTAAAAAACCCTATTGTTTCTCTCCCACCAAATACTCCAAGTGGCAGGGACTAATTGCTATAGAAAGCTGAATCTGGAGCTGCTTTTATAAAACATCTAGGAAGGAGAGGGGTGAGCTAGAGTGTGAGGCATCACTCATCGAACCTCTAAAAGACTAAAGACGAAACTCCAGATCTAAGAAGAGAGCACAGAGAAGCGGAAGATGGTCAATGTGTTAACTGGTTGGAGGTACTCATTAGATGTTTTCATGATTAGGAAGATCAAATGAACTGCTTGTGATCATGATCCTATGGGATGCATGTTTAGGCAATAGATGTGTATTATCTTTAGGGTATCATCTTTTGCTTCTTTGCGTTATCTTTAGATGCATCCATGTGATGTGTATATCTTTTGTTGTGATGCAGTTGATTGTGAACGTCTTTGCACCATCAATCTTGTGGGTAACATCCTGATTTAGAATGCCACATAGAATGTCATTAACCATGTATTTTCCTTTTCCCTCCTTGGTTGAGAATCTCTCTCTCTGGCCCCCTCCCCCCAGAGATTTGATTTGAGGCTCGGCCTCATGCTTTGAGAAAAAAGTTGACTTGCTTATCATTTTTGGGTTTGATTCAGGTGAAAAAAGGTGACTTGCTTTTCATTTTTGGGTTTGATTCAGGTGACCAAAGCCTAATTATTACCATGGTTTAATCATGTAACCTCAGCTAAACTTTTTGCATGTGGATTTGAAATCCAATTGAGTTGACTTGACTTTGGAATCTACAGTGCTTGGAAGCTTGGGAATTCACAAATGTATCAAAGTTGAAGACATGTTTGAGGACATTCCATACATCCTCTTTTCCACCCATAAAAAATCCTGTGTGTGTGGTGGGTGAACGGTCCTGGGCAAATATAGCATACCAAGTATTTTATTCCAGAAAATATATATACAAGTAATTTTTTTAATACACTATCAGGTTGGGTGGCGACATAATCACTGTGTTATTATTTTACACATTGATTGTAGCTAGGGTTACATGTATTTTTAGGGCCCATGTAGAAATTAATGCACACTATCTCGATTTGGTGATACATATAGAGGTAATAATATATTATATTATTGGGGATCAACATTCTATCAAAACTTGGTTACTGTTCTGTTAGCCAATTATGAGGGTCTTGTGTATTGCTTTTTTTTTTTTTTTTTAATATCAAACAATCTTTTCTATTTTCTCCTTGAACCACCGCTTTCTATGCCTACGTGTCCACTATTTACTTTTGGAGAAGCATCCAAGTTTTCTTTTGGTATTTATTTATGCGCCAAACCTTACCACTTTGTTGAGTAGGTAGAAGAACATTTACTCTTTGAGTAATTTCAAGGTGATTGCAATCCAGAAAAAAATGTACTGTGATTGCAAGGGCACATATTACTGATCTAGCTACAACTAATCGTAGTTTTTCTTGCCAACTGACTTATTTGATGCCCATATGAGTTGAGCGAATAACGTTAACTGTAGCAACGATAAGCACCTGCCAATTGTGTTGCAAGTTCTTGTGTATTGAACCATCATTAATATTGAACTTGAACAAACCTTGAGGATCCTTAGAAAAATTCTTGAGGAAGATGAAACCATATCTGTTTCATGATGCATTTGATTCATCAATTGCAGTGCCTTGCCTTTTCTCCCAAATCCTCTTTATGCCCATGAATGGAACCAATTGGAGTTTTGCCCATGCTTACTGGGGGAGTCAAGTTAGAACTTGCCTTAAACTCATGCTTACTGGGGGAGTCAAGTTAGAACTTGCCTTAAACTGAAGTTTTAGATATGTTGCTTCAAGTAACATTAAGTGTGTGTTTTGTACATGTGAAGCCAACTTGCTATGTTGTAAACAAGTTACAGTGGTGCAACACATATTTGGACAAAATAAAGCTTGAAGGACATGGTATGATGATAAAAAATGGTCACCAATTTTTTTGTTTTGATGTTCAGTTTCAAAGCCTTGGATTATACTAGGAGAAATGTCTTCCGAGCATATTTTTGGCAGGTTGTTGTTCTATCAGTTTGTTTTGTGCCACATGTTATGTCTAGAAAATATTCTCTATGGCTTCAGTAGATTTTGGGGACCAACTATGAATGTGATAGTTATGGATCAGGTTATTAGGCTTTCAATTGTTCATATGAGTCGCCAAGATGATTCAGTAGATTGGATGATCTTTGAGTAAGGTTAATGGACCACATGCAACATGATTTTTTTGTTCACAAGATTTTGGAGGTTAGGAGAATCAATGTTGTCAAAATCGTAGGAGTCGCGAGCCTACTCGTACGATGTGACTCGACTCGGAGGGTCCAACGATTCAACTCGCACAATGAATCGGTATTTACTATAAATCATACGAGTATTGGGTTGAATTGCAAATTGTGCGATTCAAATAGGTAAAATTGCAAAATTGTGCAATGCAAACGAAAGATATGTACCTGGTTTTCTTCCTCTTCTTTCTTCTTCTTCGTTTTTCCTTCCGTTTTCCTTCAGTTCCGTCGCAGCAGCAGTTGCAGTGTCGCACGATAGGGTTTACTCTCTGTACTCTTTCTGCTTTCGAAGGAGGCCTTTTCAGTAAACTTTACTCTTGTAATTTCTGCCAACTTTACCCTTTTAATTTCTGCCAACTTTACCCCTTTGTTGTTTGCACGAGACTAAACTTTACCCTTTTAATTCCTTTACTGTTTTCACGAGACGTTAGCACGCTAGTTTCAATTTCGACTTTCTCTTTTTTTTCGTTGGGACTTTGTTTTTATATTTTTAATTTATTATTATTATTTAATTAAAAAATATCTATTTGATCTTTTATATCTATTTAAAAGAAATAAAAATCTCTAATTTTTTTTTTAAATCATCAATGCTAATAAAATTATTTAAATTTTGTTGATTTTTTAAATTTATTTGTACTTAATATTTATATTTTAATCTCATATTAATATATTCCTTTTTTATTAGATTTTTTTTGAGATTTCGGAATTTAGGTAATAAAAATTTATGAATTATGATGATTTGGATTTTGAAATGTAAACTAATGCATTTTTATTTAATTTTGCATTGGTAAATTTTGTCATATACTAATATGTTTGCATATTTACTTATATATTATGATGAGGAATTGAAAAAGTATCTTATTATTCCATGTCATGTTGTATGGAATTATAGTATAAATAATAATTTTAGAGAAAACATTATGAATCTTACGATTTTCGATTCGAGATTCACGCCCCTAGACCAATTTGCAATACGATTCAAGTTTGACGACATTGGGAGAGATGCTTGAGAGTCTGAAGAAAATATTCATCAAGGTTATCAAGTTTGGTGTGATTCATGGTGTTGCCAGTAGATAACGTGATCATGAGGAAGATAGCATATGATCATTCCAAAATTAAGATTTATGTACAAGTAGATGAAGAATTGTGACTAGACGCCTATCTCAAGAGTTGATGGTGGTTTTTTATTTTTGTGGATTGTTGGTCCACTTGAAATACAGAATTAGTAGAATGTTTAAGTCAGTAGCAATGTTCTGCTGATTGTATTTGAATTAGCAAAAGTAATGCTTTTTAAATTGATATTAATGAGTAAGGGCTCAAACAATATGACTTTAATGATTTCTCATTTCTAGGACTTGTGAGCTTGCCTGAGAGTGACAATTATGAGGAAGAGGGTGTTGCTAAAAGGGCAGAAGTCGCTAGGAGGATTTTCATAATTGCCTGAGAGCGACAATTATGAGGAAGAGGGTGTTGCTAAAAAGGGAGAAGTCGCTAGGAGGATTTTCAAGTTTAATGTGGATGGTGTAGCAAAGCACTCGGTGGGTCATGATCTCCTTTCTATGGCCAGAATTGTCTTCTATTGAGCCATCTATATCAAAAGAAGATGCTAATTACCTCTAAAAGTTTTTCCTTCCAAAAAAAAAACCTCCAAAGTTTTACTTGGCCGACGATCTTGTAAAAGGGGGAATTATAGGTATTTAGTCAAACAATGTAGAATAAGATGCAAGATTGTCAATTAAAATAAATCGTAGAGAGGAGAAAGAGGAAGCAAGCAAGTTAGGCTTGGAGAAATCAAAGAAGGAATAAGGAGTAAAGGAGGTTCATATTTTCAATCAATTATCATATTTGGTAGTAAATAACAAGGTGAAAGACCCCAGGGATGTTGGCCTGACGGTCAAGCAACTTGCTGTTGATGGCAAGGTCTTGGGGTCAATTCTTGGCCAGCTCCTCTGGGAGGCACTCCCCGTGGGGACATTTCCCGATTGAATGAATCCAGCATGTGTGTTCAGGGAGGCATGCATGTGCCCCGAAGGACTAGTCGGGCGAGACACCTGGACACCTTCGGTCATAAAAAAAAAAAAAGTGAACGGATTGGTACAGGTGGTCTAGTGATAATTCTGTTATGGTCTTGAAGGATTTTCTTTCCTTTTGTTATGGGGTGTTGGTTCCTTTTTCTGTGTTGGTAATTCACGAGTCTGGTTTGCAAAAGCCCTAGCATTGTACTCTCTCTCTCTCTCTCTCTCTCTCTCTCTCGATGTTCTTGCTCTAAGTAAAAATTAGTACCAATTGAAAAAAATCTGGTCATGGTGCAAGTACAATCCTGCATTTGTTGTTACTGTCATCAGGTCTTGAAGTAGGGATTGCAAATTTCCTTGTTTGTAATAGACAAAATTGTTTGCATAGCCTTATCAGAATGCACATTTTCTTTGTTAGCTTTGTTATATATCTTATGGTTGTGATATCAACGTTTGAGAAGTATCTGGGGTTTAGTGTAACAGAAACTTTTGTAAAATAGAATTCACATGTTGAAACAGCAAAAATGTACAGATTGAATTTGTGCAGGCTCAATGCTGAGTGTTGAGTTTTCCTTCATTTCTCATTTGCGATGTTTTTTTCCATCTTGGTTGCAGACCAGAAGCTAGCCGGGTTACTGCAAGTTCTACCTTTGGTAGAGGTCCTGGGTAAGTTCAAATTTTTGCAGTTTAATTTTTATCCAGTATTTGTATTTGTATTTGTTTGCAAATAGTGAAAGCCACTGTGGAATGACAAGCCATTATGAATCTTGAAACATTATTAAATTGAGACGTATCGTTTTGATAGTTGCTGCCTACCCCTGTTAATATTTATTATTCATAACTAAATTATGAAATATTTCAAGCATAAACATTTAGTACAAAGCCCCATCTTCTAGGGTGCAAGTTGGGCCGGGCCTAACTTGATGAGCCGCATGAAAGAAACTGGAAAAAATTGGGTTCGAGTTGACCCATGCTCTGGTCAGGCTCAATTTTAGACCCAAAATATCAGGCCAAATTAGAGTTTGGGTAGGTCTTCTTAGTAAATGGAAGCCCAAGTTTGGCGCCACAAGAAACCTGTGAAAAAATTGGTCCAGGTTGACCCAGGCTCTTGTCGGGCTCAATTTTAGGCCCAAAATATCAGGCCCTAAGTATAGGTTGGGTGGCCTAGGCTTAGTAGTTAGTACATGAAAGCCCGAGTTGGCCCAGAAGCCCAATTTGAGCCACATTTCATAAAGTGTTATTTTCTTTAATTGATATTATATATAAATACGAAATTCATGTAATATATGATTTACAATTTATAGAGTAACACAAAAAATTCCATTTCCTAGCCCAAATAAGCCCACATATGCATTTTAGGCTTAAAATCTGGTTCGGGCCCTACAAATTCAATTCAGGTTGGGCTTGGGTTTGACTAATGCAGTTTAACTTGGGCCAGGGTCTCGTATGAGGATCTTTAATTGCAATTCTGGCCCGAGCTCAGTACAAGCCTAAAACTCAGCTGGGCTCACTCAAGTTGCAGTCTCACCATCCATCCACCCACCCACACCCCACTGTGATCAATTGTTGCCTTCTCTTGAGAGAGAGAGTCTGTGTGTAGATGGATAGATAAAGATGAGAGGAGGAAAGATGTACAAATCCTTGTTTAAGAATCAATTACTTATTGGAAGATATGAAAGGCCAGATGAGATGGAAACAAAATACTTCTCACATGGGGGTATCACGCCCTATTTATGGATCCTTTTAACTTTATGAGCAATGTCAATAGTCAAGAAAACAAGGACATTGGCACAACTATGCTTATTGGGTAATGTGAAAGGTTGCATGAAATGAAAAGAAAATGCTTGGGTCATCAAAACGACCATAATCCCATATGGAGTGGAGGTGGTAACACCTTTTATTACTTCTAGCTCTATGAGGATCACATGCACAAAAATTGCTGAGATTCACACTGATGAACTACTACATGGGTATCATGCTCTATTTAGGAATACTTCACTTTTTTGAATAATATCAATTTTCAAGAAAATGATGACATTTGGCCCTACATAGGTTAAATCACAAAGCAAAACCCTAGAATATAACACTAACCATTTATTTTTATTAATTAGATCCTAACCATTGTAACTATAGTGAAATGAAAATACCATGCATACCCTATGGATATTGACATAATCTAATAAGGTTTAAAATCTGATTTTATGCAATGTCCTTTTTTCGGATTGATGGTACCAATTGCACAACTGCAACTCGAAGATGGAATGTTAAGTGACATGTTTGGTTCTTGTGTTGATGGAGAACATAGCTTTTATTGTATCTACCGAATATATGAATTGTATAGTCAATGGGTCTTATCACATTTGGTAAGTGCAATCAACCAATGGTTGTAGGTTCACTGTTGAAATTCAAAGGGAAGGGCTGCAGTTTCAACTCTGATCTTAGGTACTTTGACAACCACATCTAGAGGGCCTCTTGATTGGGTGTGTGGTGGGTGGGGATGGTTTTTCCTTTCTTGTGTGTGTGTCGGGTGAATGCGATGTCCACACCCACATTTTATTTTCCTTTTCCAATTGGACATAATTCCAAGTTATCCTCTCTTTTGGTATAACTCATACCAATAACACCATTAACATTGGAGCCTTTAAGTCATAGATAGAGTATAACCATATAGTTGGGGCCTTAAAAACCATAGCTAGAGTTTTCCAATCATGGTGATGTTGGGATGCCTCAAATGCAAGCATATATCTTTTTGACTTGCTCATTCCTATCATCTCATGTGGTCACCATAAGACTCGTATAGTTCGGTACTTCTATTTTAGTTTATAAGCAAAGTATTTGACAATTTTTGTACTATATTTAAAAATGCTCACATCTTTTTGAGAGAATGTCTGCATTAAAAATGGAGTTTATTTTTAGAAAGTTTATCACCACAAGTTATGTAAGTGATAAGTAATTTTTGTACTATATTAATATTATGCTTTAACAATGTTACTTAAGGTTGGATACACAATGGTAGTGAGCAAAATAAATTAAATGAACTAGGCTATGAATGACACAAAATGAATGAAACTATATCTAACTGAACAAACAAATTAAATGATTCATTTAAGCTTGTGTACTCGAACTTTAAATTTGATGAACTGAGAAATAAACTAATTGAACCTACTCAAACAAATTAGGGTGAATCATAAGTGGTATTGAATTGGAAGCTACATTGGTGTAACTATGTTCCATAAACCAACTTGGTTGTTTTTTGGTAACATTATACTGCTTGTCGATAAATGATAGGTATCTAAAAATTAAGTAGATTATGATGGTGGTATTCTGTTAGGTTTTCTCACTGTCTAGAACATTGTAAATATGCTTGTCAGTCAATAATTGCACCATATTGGAGAGCAGGTCATGCCATATGAGTGCACTTTTATTTATTTTATTTTGAGCCAATTATGTAATGAATCAGAATCAGTATCAGTATCTTGAGTGTTTCAAAGAGTGAGATACTTGACATTGCATTCTTGCTATCACAGTCGGCGGGGCCGTGGAGGTTTTGGACGTGGTGGCCGTGGTCGTGGGCGAGGTCGTGGCCGTGGCCGTGGGAGGAAGCAGCCTGTTGAGAAATCTGCTGATGAACTAGACAAGGAACTAGAGAACTACCATGCAGAGGCCATGAATACATCTTAGTTTTTTACTAGTGGCTGCTGGGCTGGAAGACCAATTAAGTGTTTTTTTTCCTAGATGTACAAATGCAGAGAATGGTGCATTTTTCCCCTTTATCATTTGGCAGATGTCTTGACAGGTTTCTAAGATTTTATACAGTGAATACTTTGTCAGTTGTTTTTCATGATTGTGTTCAATATTATTTGATATCTGCTGTGCCGTTAATACAGATCTGTGAATCTTATTGGCCATTCCATGAATGTGAGAACAGTGGCATAGGGATTTGATCCTATGACGATATCAATGCCTTGCTGTCGGTTGATGTAAAGTGCTGGTTCCTTTTTTTTAAGGGAGACTTGGGGTTTTGTAACAAAATGGCGGCTTGGGGTGGGGATTGTTACTGCTAGGAGATTTGCTGTGACGGATAGGTGTCGTGTTGGAGCTCTGTCTGCTCTCATCACGTTGTTGTTTTAATAGTCCTTTTTTTTTTTTTTAATGGATAGTTGAGACTCAAATCAGAATAATGGTCTGGCCAACTTTGCTGTGTTGGAGACCATATTTACTTGTGGTGTAGCTGGTCTAATTGTTTCATTGTGAATGTTACCTTGGATTTGTTTTAACTATTTTCTTCTTTGTACTAGAAGTAAATTGTTTAAACTGCTCTCCCCTGTAAGCTTTGTCTCATTGCGCATTTTGTAACTAATTAATTCTTTCTGAATTAGCACCTCTTACTCCAACAATTATCACTTTTCCTTGATTCACATGAATCAACCTATGTGGGCTGCCTCTGGTTCATTAGGGCTGGCAAGGTGGTTCGATCATGTCATCTATATCAGGTTGATTAGACCAATTTTAACTTTTTTTTAAGGTATTGGAGTAAAATGGCAGCAAATGTAGTCCTTTTTCAAGAAATTTTAATTCTAAGTCTAATTCCCGTCAATTTTCAAATTTTTAACAAATATAGCTCATATGGTCAAAATATTGATAAAAATCTTTCAATTCTTCAAGAAATGAAAATTTCATTGGAACAATGTTTAGATATTTTATTCTCTTATTGATCTTAATTTCTTAGTGGATGTACACCTCTTTGCTACACCACAAATCACTTAGCACTTAAAGAGTTAATGTTGTATGCATGCGGGTACCATTCAATCATCTATTGGTATACACAACCTAGACAAGAGGTGGATAATATTCCTAATGCATCCAATCATGTTTAATTATATGACTTCAGTTATTAAAAATTGAATTTAATAAACCTAATATTTATTATGACTATATCTTATATTCTTACGTAAGATAGAATAACTCGCTAAGGGTAATTTTTTGTAATTGAGACAAAAATGGAGCGAATTTTGCATATAACCCAAATAATTTTGATTGAGGCATATCAGGGTACATTATAATTATCCATATAAACAATAGGATCAATGTATCCAATTGGGTTCCAAATCAAGTAGACACGCAGACAGAGATCAAGAGGATCTAAAAATGGCTTTCAAATCGAGTAGAAAAAGTTATATACTGGAAAAGAAAAATTAAAGTAAAAGAAAATACCTCCAAAAACTTTGGATTTTCCCCACAAGAGAGTAAACAAATAGATGGAGAGGTCCTCAATCCCAAGGTTCCTAATGAAGGAGATCTTAGACCCAAGATGAGTTGATGCATCTATCCAGGATTTGCCTCATGTTAGTTGCATAACGTCATGCCACTGTCCTGTGCCTAAAATTTCAACTTGATTCACTTCCTCAGCAATGTCACATGCAAAATATTTGTCCCAGGAGGAAGTGTGAGATATAAAATCTCTAATTACAACACATGAGACATGACAAGGAAAATGTTTCAGAAATTCTAGCCTCAAATTCTGTCGAGTGATAACAAATTTGTATACGAAAATAACAAAGCCCATTAAGACTTATCAAGGTATTGAAAGATGTTTTTTTATAACTAACGGTGTTTAGGTCTCTTAAAGCACCTAAGTACATACTTCCTACCTACACAATTGGATAAATCTACGGGGAGTGGATCT
Organism: Chimonanthus salicifolius; assembly: GCA_013350335.1. Taxonomy (NCBI): domain Eukaryota; kingdom Viridiplantae; phylum Streptophyta; class Magnoliopsida; order Laurales; family Calycanthaceae; genus Chimonanthus; species Chimonanthus salicifolius. The sequence goes on along the minus strand of CM023540.1, from coordinate 21,589,301 downwards.
TTTCCATCAAATTTTCACCGTGATTCAATTCAGTTGGAGTCTTCTACGAAGAGGCAGAGAGGGATATCGAACTCCTCTTAGATTGAACCCAGTTGCTTGAATGGGAAGAAATCTACAGCAACATGGTAAATGAGGGTGTGGAGTGTGGACTATGGTGATGGACTACAAAAAGGTCTACAAAGACGCTTCTTTTTTGGGTTTAGTCAAGTTCTATATGATACTGGTGCTCAACTAAAACCCTTAAAAGACGGCCAACAACAATCCTAACTGATTGATTGCACACCAAAGAGAGTAACTTTGGATCCTTAAGTGTTTTGGCCAGCAAGGCCCACTTGATCTGATCGAGCTCACTTGTGACATAAAGGGCCACTAACCTTGAGTCCTTGATACCGCAAACAATCCTCCAATCTCATGTCAGTGGAGCCTATATTGCACCATGATTCAAAATAATTCCAAGAAGCTTAACCCTATGTTCGAATTCAATTAAATCAAATCATGATTAAAAATTATTTGATAAATGGTTGAATTTTTAAAACATTAATCTTCAGTTCCAAATTCATTTAATGCCACTTTCTGCTAATTATTCACATTCGAGTTGTTGAACATATACAGCCCCACGCAAGGAAAATGAAACTTTATCGAGCCAATAAAGTTTAGAAAGAAAAAATGCTTCAAAGGGCCGGAGGTCTCGTGTGCGGTTCTAAAATAGTGATGGGAACAATAATATCCTTTTATTGTACAGACATTTAACGTCATGTGCAATGAAAAACACAAGCGTGGTTTGAAGAGAGATCTTTTTATTATTCTATTGCAACCAGGAAATTATCTATTCCATCCGACTAGTTTCGAGTTTGAGTTCTCAACAACCCATTCTGTTACCATAAAAAAAAAATACGAGAGAATATTTGTTATTGTAAAAATCGATTTCACTCGCTTGCACGATACCTAGAACGATAGACCAATCGTTCTGATCCTAAGCTGTTAGGTTTCGAGTTACTGCAACCACTGAAGGGGCTAAGGCTGGTCAAACCTTCGCATTTAGCTAAAGGTTGGGCTATCCAATTTCCTTATTTTGTAGATAGAGCACGCTAAATCCACTGAAAAACACCCCTCGTACGGATGCGCATATAAAGCTAAGTGAATAGAAGTAGTTCCTCACAAGAAGCACGACCGCTTTAAACTCATCTTTTTTTTAACCCACTTCATTTACAAATTGTTTTGATGGATCGATATACTAATTCTATATGCTAATATTGGTTGACAAGAACATATAAGTCATGTTATACAGTTGAATAACAAGCCTTCAATTGTCTATATCTATTTATAGATAATTTTTTCTTTCATTGGAGATAATGGGACTTGAAACCTCACAATTTCTAAAGTCCACGGATTTTCTTCTTACCATAAATTTCATTGTCGTCACTATTGGAATTTACCATTGGACTATCTTTATTCTTGTCCGATTAATATAGAGTGTTCTATGTAACATTATCATTATTCTTGTTATTATATAAATCATAAATTGGTTTTAAATAGCCCGTAAATAAGAAAAAAATTAAAAGTACATTGTCATAAAATAATAATTAACCATTAAATCTATCAGCTATTCAATCTTTTAGACGGTATAGATTAAAAAATAATAAGAACCTTTATTTCCACGAGCACATGAATTTACATATCTTATTTTTAAATATTACAAGACTAATAGTTTTGAAGAAATTGTCTTATATTAAAAAAAAAAAAAAAAACGCCCCAAATATTTTAGTGCATAAATTATTCAAAAGAAAGTCGCAGAAGCACAAGATCTATGAAATTAACAAAAAATAAAAATAAAATCCACAAGCGTGATTCATAATAATTAGACAAAGTAGAGCATATCTAAGTAATAATTAATCACCCAAAAATACTCCACACTTCTGCTTATGAAAAATAAAGGAAAAAAAATAATTTCCAACTCATAATCACTTCAAACTTAAAATTTCAGATTAGAGTTCAAGCGCATACACCGTGGCGTGGATATAGTGATACGTACACCGATACCCTCACAGCGCTTACGTGGTCAAATCAAGGGTCAGATTCCCGGCCAAAGAAATCAACGGCCTGAGGTTGCGCGTTCCCACGACCCTTGGACGCCAAGCTGTTGACGAGAGCGAGGGCGTTGCTTCGTCACCTCCTTGGCCTTACGGACCTAGCCCAGCTACGTCATTAATCACGTCCCCCGGAGGAAGGCCCTGAAATCCGTCCGTACACGTGTCCTGGTTGGTTATCGCAGCGCTCATCCACGTCTGCACGTTGCCCATCTGAAACTGGAACGCCTGTCCCGTCTTCACCTGCCGGAGCTCATCCAGAGAGTCCCTGATCTGGTCGACGGCTTCGTCGAAAGTGTCCGCACAGTCGCCCAGAGCGGCAGCGACTCGGGGGTCGACGGACGACCTCTTCGCGCCGCTTTGGAGGGAGGACACGTAGGATGAGACACGGCGGACCTTGCTTGAGACTGACAGAGACGGCCACGTAAGCAATCTGGCTTGGGCTCTGCTTGATGGTGCTGGCGTGGCCAGCCAGGCTGGAGTAGCAATGGTCAGGATAACGAGTGGCGCTGCAGCTGCTACGGATGAAATCAACGGCATCCGTGCTGGTTTCGGTCTGGTCAGTGTAATAGACAGTTGGAAATCTTGCCTGGATGAGAGGTGGCGGAACGAGAGTGACGAGGAGGAGGAGGAGGAGGTGGTGGAGATGCAGAGTGATCATGGTTACGCCAATCTTCTGTTCGCCGATAGTTGCTCGGGTTTTGGCATGCGAGCAAGCAGTTAAATAGCGCCAAAATCCTTCTTCCTTCGCTTAATTACGGAAATTCTGAAAGGTATTTAAGGAAAGGGACGTCATCAAGACGTCCGTTTATCAAAATCACTAATTTTATTAAATTTATTTACATATTTAAATTATGTACAAATCTAATAACTTAGCAAGAAACCAAAATAGGTATTCCGTCTGTAACTGCTCAAACCAAAAGGGTATTTAAAAATATTAAATATTTACAAAGTAGTTTAAAGTCATTAAATTTGTGAGAGCTTAAAAAATATATAATTTTCAAGAATAAATGAAATGATTTTTATGAGATTTTATATTAAATTTGTGAGAGATTAAAAAAATATAACTTTTACGATCGAATTTACTGTGAGTTTTGTAGTATCATGTCATGGATGAAAAAAATTACTCAAAATACCTTTTACATTGGCAAAGTTGGCCCCACTTATGATACAAAAGCTTAGTGAATAAAAATAATCTAAAATAAAAATAGCTTAAAAATCACTTCTATAATTGAATCACGATAATTTTATTTAAGTCTTATATTAAATCATTACATAAATTATCAGTTAATATTCTCATCAAGCCCCATATTACATGTAAATCAAAGGCTTTATTGAAATCAAACTTCACCGACACTCTTCTAGTGTGAGAGGCTGATTATAAAGATTTTTAATTAAATATGAGACCTAGATAAAATCAAATGAGATCAATTAAATTTCCTAAGTTAAAAATTATTGGATAAATATTTCTACTTATCAAGATCAATAGAGTAAAGCTGGATTTAAGTTAAAAATAGAAAATAACAGTTTCAATAGTTTAAATTTACCATATTAAGTGAGTTCATACGTGGCCCTTGTACTAACATAGACAAAACGGTCGGGTATTTGATAGTTTGAACCCATTTTAGGGACATTAATTTCTCAATTAATCATATTAGTGTAATTTTCTCACGATGAAACATGCCATATAATTATAGGTTTCACTAATTAATAATTATAACAAAATAAAGCATATCATTAATTCATCCAATGTCAAAAATCAACCTAAACCTAATTGTGTTGATTTTTAAATAAAGGATATAAAAGTGGTTGGTTAAACTTGAAATTATGGGATCTCAACATGGTATTACTATTCAAATTCAACATGATCATTTTCATTATCTTAGACAACTAAAAACTTTAATTGAAGCTAAAATCAACACTTCAATAGATAGATATAAAGATCACTTCCAATAGTAAATTATTAATCTGTTAACTCTATTATCTATAGTTAATTTTTAAAGTTTCACTTTTCTATTTGATTTTTTCCTATTGTATTATTATTATTCTTTGTCCCTTTCATTCATATTTTTAAGGCTTCTTCCTCTTTCATTCCCTTCTACTTATATACTTTTTTTTTATTTTTCAAACGATGATGATATTTAATTTTATATACTTATCTAAACTATTTTTAACTAATTTCCTTCATTTTCACAAACTAAATGCAATATAACAAATACTACATAAAAAAAGCGTAAAGCGGATGCGATAAGAGGTCTACACTCCTCTCTTCCATGTTTCAATAAGAGCGATTGTGATAGTTGACATACACAATACATACTATTTTAACGTGTTTACTTCGAGCATGGAACACAGAATTCACAGCCATGTATGTTGCACTGAGATTATCAGAGAGAAGTAGTGTTGGAGAAGTGAGAGGAAAATCAAGCTGTGAGAAGAGGTGTTGTATCCAAATAGTGTCGGCATAAGTAGAAGTAAGAGCCAATGTTTTAGTAAACATTTTCTTAATGGATGTACACCTCTTTCCTATGACCATAAATCTCTCAGTACTAAGGAGTTAATATAGCTAATGTTTTACATGCATTCAATCATATTAATCATGTGATTTTAATTGTTGAAAAATAATTTTAATAAGTTTTATATTTTTTTATTACTCATCTCATGTAGATTGAATAATTCCACGAGAGTAAAGCTTTATCCATATCTCATTCATATAATTTAAGCTTTGTAATTTTTATAACTTAATCTCACAGGGTTTGTGTATTTTTTATAAATTATTTTGAAAAATATTATTATAGTTTTTTAAACACTTAAAAGAATTTTGGAAAATAAAATATCCTAAAAGGAAGAAAGTTCATAATTAATGAAAAAATAGGAATAGCTTTTGAAATTGTTGAAAGCGTAGGAGTATCTTTTTTTTTTTGCAATTTAGACATTCTAGCCTCAAATTCTATAGAGTGATAAAAAAAATTGTATAATAAAATAGCAAGCCCATTAAGACTTATCAAGATCCAAAAGGATGTTTTCCCGTCAAAATTTTCACCGTGATTCAATTCAGATGGACTCATTGACTCACAGGGCAGAAAGGGATATCAAACTCCCCTTAGATGTCATTGAGCAAATTAAGTAATTAACAAATACGGGCTTCGAGTCGGAAGAGTTGGTGTTTTGGACCTATATTTGGACTAAGGCCCAGTTGAAGGCAAATGGATCCAATTCAAGTGCGACCAAACCAAGCCCAAGATTCAGGCCCAACATGTTAGGCCCACACGTGCAAATCAAATTTAATTTGTTTAACATGGCAAGCCCACTAATGCATCACGTTCTGGAGATCCAAAAGAATCCCAAACGTGCTTGACTTGGAAAAGTTCCCTACATTAAGCCCAGTTTGACCTCCTTGTGCAGTCTATTTGAAGCCCAGGAGTAGGCTATTGAAACAGGTTTCAAACAGACTGATCTGCGGGCTGAGACCAGTCCAGTCCCAACTTCAATAACAGGGCTGAGCCTAATTTGTCTGTGAGACCAGTCCAGTCCCAACTTCAATAACAGGGCTGAGCCTAATTTGTCTGTGAGACCAGTCCAGTCCCAACTTCAATAACAGGGCTGAGCCTAATTTGTCTGTGAGACCAGTCCTGAGATAGTGGGCATTTTTCAGGCCACTTGATTGCAGGCCTGTCTGCAGATTATCAAGCAGTTCTGCAGGCCCGATTGGGGTTTCGGGCCATTCGATTTGCAAGGCGTTGGTGTTCAGATCGTATGTACAGTTTGAATCCATACCAGGTCAGCGGGTAACAGACCCGAAACATGTAGTGCAATTTTTCACTATTCTGCAGGCCCGGTCTGGATCCACTTAGGTCTGATTGAGGTATTTGGAGAGTTTATTAAAAGCAACCTGTTTCCAACTACTTCAAGTTTAGTTTCTTGAAAATTCAAACAATTCAGAATTGATTTATGGTTGTGGGAGGTTTTGATAAAACCCAATTGAGTGTGTGCGTTTAATTGATTCAATTAACTCTATCACTTGAGAGAGTTGGATTTACTGATAAGATCAATGAGTAAAACTAAGCCACATCGATTATTAATTTACACAACCTGGGCATCCAGTTGTATCAGTGCTTCCGCTTAAGCGATTGAGTAGGGTGCCTCATCCTACCCAGTTTGCATCACCACCCCACCGTGAAGCTGATGCTGATCCCACGAGCATTTGTAAACTTCTCAATCTATACACACTAGTTTAGTCGATAGAAAATAATCTCATAGGGAGGTGATCTAGAAGAATTTAGCATGAATTGAACTCAAGACTTTGTTTCATGAGGCAACTGTGTTTCCTCTCAAGCCAACACTTAGAGAAAGGAAGGAACGAATATTATTGAATCCTATCATCTCGTTAAGCAAGTTTGGAAACCAAAGGCTAGAGGTAGAGGAACCAACATCTTCGATCCTAATATAACAAGTCAAAATATTTATTAATAATTCATTTTAATTTTTTAAATTAAAGTTTACAATTTAAAATTTCGACCATATGATATATAGATTGCTGTCAATGGCTGGATTGGTGGTGCCTCTCCAATTACCCTTCTTGAAAATATAAATGGATTGCAAAGGTAGCTAGGACACTAACTGCATTTAATGGCTGATAGCCTGACACTCAATATGGCCCGGTTTAAGGCCCACTTCCCAAGACTTGTTGAGGCCAACACTATTCTCATTTGCAATGAAATTTCACTAGACTCAAGCCACTCATTCTTCTCATTACCCAAGCAAAATCCTCTCCCCCTCTCAACTTGTCTTATTATTTTGTTATATATATATATATATTTCATTAATACAAATATAATACAATTGTTTACAAGTATTTTTAAGATATTAATAAAAGTTCATTACTTTTCTATATATAGTAGATAGAAAATGGATCAAATGTAGAAGTATAACTGTATAATGAAAGAAGTTAATGAAAAAAGTCTAGCTTACAAAACAAGTAATAAATTGTCAAAATCATAAATAAATGAAAATAGTTAAAAGTGTTTGTATTACAAGCTCTATCAACCACCAATCCAATAAAAAGAGTTTATTTCAAACAAATGAAAAACATAAGGGTAGATGTATAATCAGATATGAGTTTTAGTGTATTGTCAATTTTACCTTTACTGGCTCACTTAAAACAGAATAAATCGGCTCGCCAAATGGCTAATAAGTGATCCAATAAGTGAGCCGATTTGTTGTTCATTCCTTTTTTTAATTTTCGATATACTAGGGGCGAAGAATAAAATCGACAATACACTAAAACTCGTGTTTAGTTAAACAAAACTCCTGCGGAAAGATTGCTGGACATACTGTTCATTTTGTAGATCTTTCACAATCATAATTATTGTCATTATTGTCAATATAATTATCTGATTTATCCTTATCCTTGATGATTTATACACCATTGTCATCATATTTGTCATTATTGTATAAAATATGCATTTTGTACAAAACATGAAATTGTGCTAATCTCTCTCCCATTAGAGGTGAGACTAATCCCTTAGATACGTGAGCTCACCCGCAAGTTCCAAGTAGGGCTATTTTTAGTAATATATGGCCTCTCTTAAGATAATAAGACCAACAAGTTTGTATTTAGAATTCTGAACTTTCCTAGAATCAAAATTTAGTGTTAAAGATTATTTCAAAATATTCAAATAAAATAACACAAAAAATATGAAATAACTACTAATATTTCAATGAATTTAAAATAAATGACTAATTATAACATTTATTCTTATTTTATAATTTAATATAAAATTTTGTATTGAAAATGTAATAAACCACTATCCCACTGAATACTTACATATTTACTTTGGCACGTGATTTACAAATATGACACATTTTCACTAGTCCAACTAGTTTGGAAGAAAAAAGTCTAAAACATGAAGCAAATGAGCTATGAGTTTTACTAATTTAATTTTAAATTTAATAATATATAGCATCAGATTAAGTCAATTAGTTTTATAAAATAGTAGAAATCGTGAATTTGTAATTACATGCATTTAATAAATATTTGTAAAGAATCTGTACATCAAAAACAACTTATTTAATTTAGTGGAATTACTAAATTATAATTTGGACACTCACTAAAACTAGGGCCGAAATAGGATTGGGTCGGGTCGGATTTCTTAAAATCCAACCCCACTTGAGTCAATAAAATATGTAATCAGGTTTGACCCGAACTTCTGACCCTAAATTCTCAACAAGACCCAACTCGAATTTCAACTTGATTCAACTCGAATTCTAACCTGATCCACATTTTGAAACCATTTTAGCCTAATTTTAGCCGGGTTAGATTGGATCGGGTCGGATTAATTTGAAAATCCTTCAACCCGACCTGAATTCCATATGAATTTATGTCTTCTCAACTAGATCCGACCCTCTGACATAGCTCACGTGACCCGACGCAAGTTTCACCCCTGACTCCGAGTTTCACCCCTGACTAAAACCAGACTTCGAATTGAATTGAAAGCTCGTCACATAATTTTTGACAAGTTACAGTAACTCCTTAAGTTGCGCCTTATTAGGCGTGACTTGAACGTTGCCCCACATCTTCCCTCCAAATAATGGTGCGACAACGACACCTCACTCACAATAGGGTGGGCCGACCTTTGATCATTTCTCTCCGAGATTTGACTTTTACATTAGTTCCTTGTTATCTTATCAAACTCTTGGTCAAATCTGAGAAATTGAAGTCAAGACTTTTACTCTAATTCAAAAAAATTGAGTTTACTAAATTGTTGTAGAGATTAATAAACAATTTTTTTAAATGTGACAGAAATGTCAGTACTTTTACTAACCAGAGACATCGTTGACATAGAGAAAAACAATCATCACCCCTTATTAAAAAAATAATATTACTCCTGTCACTTTCATTTTTTTTTTAATTTATGTGTGAAAAATTTATCGTAAAATTTTCAAAAGTAATATCCACTAACTTTAAGGTACACTAGTTTAGACCATTAGAATTCGAACTTGACACCTCCCACTTCTTTAAATAAGAGATTAACCAGTTGAACTATACTATATGAATTAAAGATTTTTAGTAGAGCTATTATATTTGAATCATTATTAAGTGAAGATGCTCAGGTAAATGAAATATAAAATTTATCATTTAAAATTTATTGTTCCTATTTAAGGAATCTAAACTAACAAAGTAATAATGGCGGTTATTTTTTAAGAAAAATCATTAGAGATAGAATTTGATTATTTTAATCTCTTCTAGCATTTAATTGAAAATATGTTTTAAAATTTTAAATTTCATCAAATGAACAGTGAAGATAGAAGACCTCATGATATCATTTCATTTGGTTAGAAAATTTAAATAGACTTAATTTCAACCAACATTGACTAATGCATTAAAACGTCAAAACTACATGTAAAGGCTTCACTTTGCCATTTATTAAACAACATTTAATTTTAATTATTTTCTATTGGATTGATGTGGTTATTAAAAAATTGTTGGGTCAATTTAAATTTAAGTTTGAATTATTAACTTATTTATTTACAAATGAGTTTAAATTAATTTATTTAAGGGTTTTCTCTTTTCTCTTTTGTTGTGAACATAAAAACAAATGATAATTGTTCGTTCAATGAACAAATGACCAAAACTCATTTGACAAATAATCTTAAACTATCTTTTTTATTCAAACTGATGAGTAGAATTAGTATAATTAATTTTAAATTTGCTTTAATTATCGAATTTCTACTTTTTAAAACTAGTTAAATGGTGGTAAAAAAGAACAATAAAGTTTGTTGAGAATGATTTGCTGTCTGAGACTTTTGGTTCATGTGGTGAAAAAGTCAGACCAGAGTGAGAATCCGAAAGAGCAAATCGACCGACTATTTCTCCATTTAACGTGGCCAAATTATGGAACCCTAATTCCTTTATCTTTTTCATGAGATGGATTCAAACTGGGGCCCACAATATGATTGCTCCAGATTACATGCATGTGTTCGTTACTGGTTCGGTAAACATTGGAGGGAGAATCTAAGAGAAAAGAGTTAGAGCGGTTTGGGTCAAACTCGACAAGTTTGGATCATACTAACTATAATTGGAAAACATTTTCAATCCTAACCGAATTTTACTTTAGGTCTGATTATTTTAACTTTTATCTATCTGACTTTCGAAAATTTAACAAATACATGAAACTTCATTTAGTTGATCTCATTGTTACATTAAGAATTCAGACGTTAATCTAATTAATTTTTATGAAAAATATCGACTCACAGTAAATTCACCTTCTAGGGCCAAGTGATTGCCAATTTCATTTTAAATTAGTCAATCTCCCATCACACTACAAAATCTATTCAAAACCGTATCGAGTATGACCAACGATCTTTGAAGTCTTGAAAATAATAAGTTTTAAAATTTAATAAATTTATTTTTTCATAAAAATAAGGTGGGAATACCTTTCAAATCCACTCGTTCACATGTATTGGATTTCACCCTTGTGGATTAGAGAGCCTAGGTGCAATTGTTGCTCATGGACAATTCTCATCTAATTTAAACTTATTTTACATTGATCTTATTGTTAAATTAAAATTAATCTAAAAAATACTCCATTTTGACCATTGATCTTTGAATCCTTAGTGACTTTCAAATCCAACTCTAATTTTCTATAAGAATCATCATCCTAAAAATATCTTACAAACTTACCTTCCTAAAATTATTCTACACTTCTACTTATAAAAATAAAAGGTAGAAAATAGAAATACCACACGCTTTCCTACTACATAGTTATGTCAAGGATTAATCTAGTAGTTGAGGCACAATACTTTAAGATTGAAGTATTGAGTTCAATCCTTAGTGATTTCAACAAAGGCACACTATCTGCAGACCTATCTGATGTGGCACTCTATAAAATTAATTGAGTGCGACGTCTAAACACCTCCAATACTAAGAAGACTTCAAACAAATACACCTAATAGTGATATTCACACAAATACCCTCCTCGATTTAGTTGTAGACAAACTCCGAGCGCTTACGTCATATCAAATCAAGGGTCAGAAACGAGCGTCAGAATCCCCTGCCAAAGAAATCCACGGCCTGAGAATGAGCGTTCCCACGACTCTTGGAGGCCAAGCTGTTGACGAGAGCCAGAGCGTTGCTCGTCACCTCCTTGGCCCCATCGACCCGCCCAGCCACGTCATTCTTCACGGCCCCCGGCGGAAGGTCCTCAAATCCGTCCGTACACGTGTCCTCGTTGGTTATCGCGGCGCTCATCCACGTCTGCACGTCGCCCATCTGCCACTGGAACGCCTGCCCCGTCTTCAGCTGCCGGAGCTCAGCCAGAGACTGCCGGATCTGGTCGATGGCGTCGCCGAAAGTGGACGCACAGTCGCGCAGAGCGGAAACCGAGCGAGGGTCGACGGACGACCTCATCGAGCCACGTTGGAGGGAGGACACGTAGGATGAGACGTGGCGGGCCTTGCGGAGGCTGACCGAGACAGCCACGTAGGCAAGCTGGCTTGGGCTCTGCTGGATTGCGCTGGCGTAGCGGGCCAGGCTGGAGTAGCAACGGTCAGGATAAAGCGTGGTGCTGCAGCTGCTACGGATGAAATCAACGGCAGCCGTGTTGGTATTTATCTGGTCAGTAGAATAGACGGTTGAAAACCTTGCGTGGATGAGAGGTGGCGGAATGAGAGTGAAGAGGAGGAGCAGAAGGAGGTGGAGATGCAGAGTCATGTTTGCGCCAATTTTCTTTTCGCGATAATTGCTCGAGTTTTGGCATGCGAGCAAGCACTTAAATAGCGCCAAAATCCTTCCTTATTACACGTCACCAACACGTCCGTTTATCAAAATATATTCACTCCGACTGCTAAACCAAAAAAGATATTTTAAAATGTTATTTAAAGGCATTAAATTGTTATAATTTCTAAAATTAGATCGAGTGATTTTATGGGATTTCATATTTATCATAACATATTTGAATGAAATATCAAATAAAGTGAAAGTGACTCTTATAAAAGATGAAAATTGTTACTATTTAAAATTATTAAATTTAAAATGTTTAAAAATTATAATTTCTATGATTGGATTTTTGTAACTTTGGAAGTATTATGTTCATGGATGAAAGAATTAACTCAAAAGACCTTTCACATAGGCAAAATTGGCCCCACTTATGATACAAAAGTTCAGTGAATAAAATTAATCTAAATTATAAATATAAATAGCTTAAAAATTGCTTATATAATTCAATCAAAATGATTTTATTGAAATCTCATATTAAATTATAAAATAAATTAGCGGTTAATATTCATTTATGTCTAGATCAAGTGCAACCAGTCGCATGGATTGCATCTAGTCCATTTATTCTTTTTCAAAATTTATGTAAAATTCATGAAATTCAAAGAAGACTAGTGATTTCAACCACAGATTATAGTATGGAGGTTATTACATTAGAGGATCGTGACAAATTGATGTAACATTCCTTTCTAACATTAACTCCCTTAAGTCAGCCGAACTCTCACCCTTTTAAAAGAGGCATTTCGGCTGAAATTAAAACAAAAGATTATAAAAGAATAAAAAAATCATTTGTTGACCCCAGTTGAAGCACTGTGATTGGCACCATCACTTTAAAACTTCTTGCTCCAATAGCATGATACAAATGTTGATTTCCTTTCCATTTTTCAGCAGATAAAAAATAAGATCGACATTATTAGAACGAGGAAGCTTATCCAAAAGTCTATCTCAGAATACTTTTCTTGAATTCAGATTATGCAGTTTGTGAGATCTTTAGTCATTTTTTCATTGATTTTGTATTATGAATGTATGGAATATTACTTTATAAAATAGTTGGGAAACAGGGTCATAATACATTCTGTATTCTAAATGTACTGAGTGAAAGAGGTCTATTACATTTTGTGATACCTCCACCCAAAGTCCCACATCCGTTGTGGACTTAGGTGGTAAGGACTTTATTTGAGGAGGCAAGCTTCTCTCTATCACAAGGCTTGTGGGCATGGATTGGTGACCAGGGTTCAAAGTAAAGTCGTGCGGGTCCGGGTGGGATCTAAAGCGGACAATATTGTGATGGGTAGGGTCGGATTGTCATACACTTTGTACAGGCCCGAGGTCAATTCCGACCTGCAAATATTAATTTAGACAGATTATTACTTTAGAGAGTAATACATTAGAGAGATTTTACTGTATTCAATTAAAATAACACTAAAAAAATGATGAAATAGCTACTAATATTTCAAATAAATAAATTAGATGACTATTTATAACATTTAGTATTATTTTATAATTACTATAAAATTTTGTATTGAAAATGTTATAATTCACTAGCCCACTAAATACTTATATATTTACTTTAGCTCGTGATTTACAAATATGACACATTTTCACTAGTCCAACAAGTTTGGAAGAAAAAAATTCTAACATGAAGCAAATGGGCTACGAGTTTTACAAATTTAATTTTAAATTTATTAATGTATAGCATCATTAAGTCAATTAGTTTTATAAAAAATAGTAGAAATCGTGAATTTGTCAATTATAAAAACAAGTTTTAATTAAATAATTACACGCATTTAATAAATATTTTAAGAATCTGTATATAAAAAACTGCTTATTTAATTTAGTGGGTTTCTTAAATTATAATTTTGGATCCTCACTAAAATTAAACTTCACCGTATGATTTGAATTGAAAAATTCGTCACTAAATTTTTGACAAGACTAAGTGAGAACTCCTTAAGTCACGCCTTATGACGCGAGACTTGACCGTTGCCTGGTGGCGAAAGCAACCCATATCTCCCCGCAAATAACGTTGCGACAACGACACCTGGCTCAACAATAGAGTGGGTCCCACATTTGATCATGCTTCTCACCAAGATTTGACCAGTGACTTACCTTCATTAAAAATGGTTACTCTAACTCTAGAGAAGAGACTAATTTTAATGTATATAGGTCACCCATGAGTCTTATTTATAAGATTATTTTCAGAGAAATTGAACTCAAGATTTTTAGTGTAATTCTAAAAGTTTGGATTGTCTAAATTGTCTATCCAGGTTATTGAAATTTTAAATATAAAATCTTAAAAAATATAGAAATATCAGTGTTTTTACCGATAAAAGACACTCTTGATATAGAGCAAAAAACAAAATCAATACCTCTTATTATAAAGAATAATATTACTACTGTCACTTTTCATTTTTAAAATGAGTATTAAAGATTTTTTAGTAAAATAGTGTTCCTTACATCATTAAAATTAGTCAGCTTACACCAAATTAAACATATTTTTTAAAAAAAAAATCTATTTTAACCTCAACTTCATTACTTCCTCTGCATTTTCTCATACCTTTCTCGTAATGAAGTTTAAATTTGGTGTACACTAATTTTGATGTACGTATCACTACCTTTTTAGTAAAGCTATTACGTTTTAATCACTATTAAGTGAAGATGGTGAGGTAAATGTAATATAAAATTTATTGTCTGATTTAAAAATAAGATTTAATCTAGACTAACAAAGTAAAAATGGCTATTATTTTGTTTAAGAAAAATCATTTGATTATTTTCATCTCTTCTAGCATTTAATAGAAAACATATTTTAAAATTTAAAATTTCATAAAATGAATAGTGAAGATAGAAGACCTGATGATATCATCGAACCTCTACATCTTACAAATTTCTCCTTTACCGTACCATTTCATTTGGTTAGAAAATTTAAATAGACTTAATTTCAACCAACATTGACCAATGCATATAAACCGTGAAAAGAACATGTACAGGCTTCACTTTGCCGTTTATTAAACAACATTTAATTTTTAATTATTTTCTGTTGGATTGATAGGGTTATTAAAAATCTGTTGGGTCAATTTATATTTAAGTTTGAATTATTAACCTATTTATTTACAACGCAATTAAATGAATTTAAGTTAATTTGTTTTAACAATTTTGTCTTTTCTTTTGTTCTCTTGTTCGTTGAACAAATGATCGAAACTCATTTGACGAGTAATCTTAAACCAGTGGTTCAAATCTTGATATCGTCCGATATCGGTAATATATCGAATATCGGTCGATATATCGAATATTGGTCGATATATATCGTATTGGCTGATATATCAAAACTTAAAAAATTGAGATTTAAATCCATATCTTAAATTATCTTTTATTTGAATAAATGAGTAAAATTAGTATAATTAATTTTAAATTTGTTTCAATTAAATTTTTATAATGATCGAAGTTTTACTTTGTAAAACTAGTTAAATGCTGGTAAAAAAAAAGGGAAAAAGAGAAAAAAATAAAGTTTGTTGCTAATGATTTGGTGTCTGAGACTTTTGGTTCATGTGTTGTGGGGTGGTTACCAGTGTGGTGAAAAAGTCAGACCAGAGTGAGAATCCGAAAGGCGAAATCGATCGAGTATTTCTCCATTTTAACGTGGCCAAATTATGGAACCCCATTCCTTCACCTTTTTCATGAGATGGATTCAAAGTGGGGCCCACAATATGAATGTTCTAGATGACAGGTTACCGGTTCGGTATACATTGGAGGGAGAATCTAGGACAAGGAGTTGGGAGCAGTTTGGGTCAATTTCAATCCTAATCACAGATTAAGTTGTCGGGTGATATTTTACTTTCATTTGATTATTTTAAAATTTAACAAAAGTAAATGAAACTTAATTCAGTTGATATCACTATTACATTAAAAATTCAAAACATTAACTTTAAATTTTGAACTCTTGAAGATTTTAACTTTTCAAATCAAATTTGATCTGATTTTTTATAAGAAATATCATCATAAACTAAATCCACCACTCATGGGTGATTGCCAAATCCAATTTAAATCAAATTCAAGTCAATCTTGATTATAAAATCCATTCAAAATTGTACTTATTTTAACTAGCGATCTAACTTTTCAAATTCAATAAATTTTGTTGCCCACTTAATTTAAATTTATTTTAGATTGATCTCACCATTGAATTAAAATTTATCTAACTTTGTCTCTATTTTTACAATTGATCTTCGAACTCTTGATGGCTTTTCAAATCCAACTGTCTTGATTTTTTATAAGCAGCATAATCCTAAAAGTATCTACAAAATTAACCATCCACCCTTGTGGGCCCCACAGGATCTAGAGCAAACTGTCGCATATGGTAACCTGCACAGGTAAAACTGATTCAACTTTCACCTCTCAATTCTCTCTGACCCCCATTTCCTCTTTAATTACCAGAACCTAGAAATGCTTGGGAAGTAACACACCACCCGAAGTTACAGAAATTCCAGATTCAAATCTTCATGCCAATCTCATTTGCATCTGTGTGACAACTGGTACTAGAAATGGGAACAATCAATTATAAATGTAAATTCAAAGAATACATAGTTCTCTGGGCACCACCATGGTTTGTTTGTACAAAATCCAGCAAGAAGATGTAAACCAGTCTTCTTTTAAAAATTCATGCACCCTTGAGCCCTGCCCTGTTTTTCTTCCCTCAGAAGAACAAAATTGGATGAATCAGTTTGTTCCACCCACTCATTTTGATGATTCCCGTTCGATTTTACAACTATACAAATGCCAGTTTCTTTCTCCTATTAGAAAATCACATTCGAGAGCAGAACTCCGATGATTAGGGGATTGATGACAGCAGCATAGAACTGTGAAGGAACACCAGAGGATGTTACATTAGAAGACGGAGCCAGTGACGTGCCATTCACAGAGGTTCCATTCCTGCCCCCACTGCATGCATACACAAAACCAGGAAAATGTAATTGCAAGCTTAATTTCCATCTACTTATAACAGATAGTCATCAAATAAAATGGGTGAAAATGGATTTTTCAGTATAAATTTCATCAGTAAGACTTCTCAAATCTCCCTTTTTAGAGAGGCTACTTTCTAAATATTGAAGTGGACCATATATTTTCTGATGAACATGCAGAGAATGATAAGGACATAGTTTGTGTTTAAAATTGAGCACCATCTAATGATAGTGGCTTATGATGACTTCAGAAATTTGATTGCTAAAAAACTATTGATTTTTATAGCCCATCCCACAAGGATATGATGATAAGATCGAAAAGTTTCCTTCTGGTTTGGGTTATATATCATCTATGAATACATTATCTATCCCATCCAATTACATGTACCCAAGTCTCTCTAGAGCTGCTCTTTTCAACAGAGCTCGACACCAAATAGACTTTGGTGGATCAAATGCCTGCTTGTTTGCTCTTTTCAACAGAGCTTGACACCATTAAATAAATAATGGGTCCCATATATTTGGGTTCATTTGATAAATGATCACATGAATATGAAGTATATAAAGTTTCACTATCAATTGATATTCCAAGTCATATTTTCTTGGCTTTTAAATTTTGACAAGTATAAGCGCCATTGATTTTTATAAGTTTAAAATCAAGGGATAGGATTATCTGATGGAAGTGATTTAAAATTTAGGGATGCGATGACTAATGAAGGTAAAAAACTTCATACACAAACTATTCTTGGGATCCTCTTTACATCACACTCATGTGGACTCTAAGATCCATTTGATGGCATGTCTCTTTAGTGTGTCGCGTTGGAAAGAGTCTCAATAGGGTTTTTGTGCTTGTTTTTGGCAGGTTGCTTCTCAGATTTTAAAAGCTGCCTAATGAAGGTTTTTAGATTAAATGGCTCTTTTCGGCATTCCACCAAAATCCAGTGCCTATTAAAACCAGAAGGTCCCAAAAGCAATTCATGAATGTTAAATCATGCCATCTGCATTGTTGTTGTTGAAATGCTATGTCAAGGGAGGTTTGCAACATTTTAAGAAAAAGATGAGAGTAATTTGAAAGCTTCCCAAATACTACAGGCAATCCAGATACTTGAAATACCAACAGAAATGAAAGGTTGGTGTTACAGCAGGCTATGCTTTAAGTTACTATTGAGAATGGAAGCAAGAAGTTCCCTCTCATGTCAAAAGAAAAGATGGGCTTGAGATTGGCTTGTACTGTGTCAGGTTCTATCAAAACAAATGGAAGATTAAAAGTATCTAGTATTTTGATCAAACATACCTTCCAGGAAATAAGCAGGAACCATGACCTGCATCAATGAAAAACATGAAAAATCAGAAACTCTATTATTGAATCGGGGGATTATCACTAAAAGGGGGGATATTTCAACTATATGGAAGGATCACTTAGGCCACACCTTTCAGTGACAAAATTTATTGGCATGGAATTCAGCTGTTGGCTTTTCAGATACAATATAATAAGATGAACAGCGAAAGTTAACAGAGGGAAACCAATGTAGATGTGGCACCTGCCAATTTTAAACAAACACCCACTACCCTGCTCTATAAAAATCATTGGTAAAGTTCTCTTTCCACATGGAAAGGAACTGCAACTCATCAGTTGATCAGTGTAGACAAGCCCATCCTGTTTGGGCTTTGACGAAATTCACAGGCTGATTTTGGGCCCAACTTCCCTTTACCCTAGTCAGCAGCATGTCTCAGCTAATTCTGTAGAGGGACAAACATTTGGGTGGGGGCTCATCATGTAAAGCCAACTTAAGGCTTAATACAAATTTCGATGAACATTTCCTTGTTTAAATTAATGAAACGTGATAAGCACCATTCTTATCATGATGAACTTTTTTTCTGAGAGTTGCCACAATAACCTTTCAAATTACTGAACATCCAACATACTGGCCCAGATGGACTTGGACAGGTTTTGCCCATAACCACCTGTTTGTGCTTGTCAAAGACTGTCTATTGACATAATGGCCTAAATGGACTCGGACAGACTCTTTACCCTGAAAAGACCATTAATCAACTTCACACACTTATTAACAAGATGGACTAAATGGATTTGGACAGGCTCTTTACTCTGAACGCCTCTCTTTGCCAGTCCAAGCCTGTTTATTAAGGCCAATCTCAAGCCGAGTTAAAGCGCATGATCAGCATCAGTCACACGGGCTTCTGACCTAATCCCAACATAAGTTAGTATCATGCGACATTTCTACCTATCCCGACTTAAGGTAATGAAATGGATGGTCAAAATGAAATATCACCGCCACATGGATGTCGCTCTAGTCCTGAATTATGCCAATGGAGAACAAGCACACATGAGTCGAGATTATTTTTGGCGCAACAAAACAAATGTTAAAAGAATTCTAAAAGCTGGTTTATCTGTACTGAACTTGGCAGATTATCGATCCACCAATGTTTAAGCAACATCAAATATCCTCAGCCATAAATAAAAGGATTGGTTTTATGATCCAATCTATTATTCAGCATCTCAATAATATAACTGTAGCAGCACCATTGCTTCTTTTATCTGGACTACCAACTCAAGATCCAACGGCCCACTGTATCAGGTGACCTTTCAATGAGTTTATCTGAATGGACCAGTATGAATAGCCAGATAGACCAAATGAGTGGCCAAATGGTACTTAAAGTCCTATGTAACAAATATCTGCCATATTTTCGTTTTTACAACGAAAATATCAGGAAAATACTATTTTCCATTAATATCGGGATTTTACCAATTTTCTCGTTACTATTGCCAAAATCCAGTATTGTCGCAATAATAACACAAAAATCTGGTACTATTGCAATATTAACAGTATTTTTCTAAATTATAACCATTGGTCATGGTTTAATTTTTTTGATAACTTTGATAACGGTATTAAACAATGATCTTATGTGGCATTGGATGGTATTCTATAGTTCAAGAGATGATGATAAATTATATTTTGTTTTATTAGATAACTATCAAAGTAATTTATTTCTTATACCATATTTTACTTTAATCATAAATTTATTATTGACTATTTCAATTTTAATTTTTATATTTATTTATATATTTATCATTGTTTTTTTTTAATTATATTTTCTGCAAGATGTTTTCGATAATATGCCAGTAAATAACCCCAAAATTTGAAAATAGTCCGATATTACCAATAGCTGATAATATCCAGAAAAAGGTATTTGTGACATTGCCTAAAGATACTAAATACAAGTCACAACCAAGATACATAATAAAGTAAAAACATCTTAGGTAAACAATATGTATCCCAAAATCATCAAAAGAGATGTAATTTTATGGGAGAAACAGCAACCGATCTAATATTTAACAACTTCTAAAATTAATGCAAGAAAGATGTCACCTACAAGAGACCTAAATTCTCATATCTCATCGCTACAGTTAGGTACTAATATGTATAATAAAGAAACATTAGTTGCACAAACTATTAGGACAAACTTCTAAGTAACTATGTAGGCATCACAGAAAGGATGATATAATACAAATCAAGTCAGTTTCTAGGAGCTAAATCCTGTGCAATGGTTTTAGGATAAATACATGAAAATATTAGTTGTCTGCAAAACATGAATCTCCCTGTTTGTTGGCTGAAAATTGCACTCTCTTGACTTAGACAAGAAAAAGTCTTGATTGGTTCTATTTTGGAAGCTTAAAAGAATAGCATCTACAACCCCAAGAGGTTGGCCTGATGGTCAAGGTACCCACCTCAAGAAGTGGGGTCTCAAGTTTGATTCACGTTCAACCCTAATTGGCCATTCCCCATAGTTGTTTATTTTGTGTGTATTGGTTTGAGAGGATTGCACATGCCCCAAGAATTAGTCAGGTTAAAATTGTCCTCTATCCCAATAGAGGTAAGATGTCTGGACACCTTGGTCATAAAAAAAAATGAATAGCATCTACTGAATCATGGTTTGCTTTAAAAGAAAAAAGCAGGGATCCAACAATTGGCCAATTTGCTGACCTATTTTGGCTATTGATTGCTCAAGAAAGTATTAATAGGTCTTTTTTTTTCTTTTTTAGATCTTTGAATCTGTGCAAAGTACCAAATTATATAGGAATGGAAAGACATCACAGTGATTGCTTACTAGGGTCTGTAGTAGTAATTTCAGCCACCCCATTGAAAAAGCATGTCCCTTGTGCCTTTCCCATCTGATGATAATATGAATCAAAAGCGTATGTTGCATGTGCCTCGACTGTATCCGGGTTGTAGCACTCTTGCCCTTGCATAAGAGGAGAGCAATCCACCTTTCCTGGCCCGCATGCCCAATCCAGTGCTGCCTGCAGCAACTTCCTATCAGATGCCTCTTTTGCAACACAATAAGTCTGGTTTGTTGTATCATTTGCCAGTACTCGGCCTGACCCTGTCAATCGCAGGATGTAGACTGGTGCTCCACTTGGTTCAAACAGCCCCCAGTTCTTCTCTGACACAGACCCAGGTCTCAAATCTTCATTATAGAGCTCATATATGTAAGTGCTTACTGACACACCAGGGTATTTCGGGGTACCAGTGTTGTTCAACACATGACGTATCAGATTGCTGTTATATGTATTGGCATTGTTAACAGTGGCATCTGGCTCTGATGAACCACCCTTGGAGGGCCAGCCAGATTCTGTGACAACAATGGGAATGTTGGTGAAGTTCAAGTCGGCCATGGCAAAGTGAGTGGCATCGAGAACAGCATCAAACACATTGGTGTAATGCAGGAGGGTGTTGGAATCAACAGCTTCTTTGTTGGGTGGGAGTGGGCGGAAAAGTGCATAGTCCAATGGAATCACACCATTTGATTGCATGTAATCGTAGTATGGATACACATTAAGCATGAGATAGGAGCCTGTTGACCGTAAGAATTTAAGCATGGGGACCATGACCGAGTTCCATGAGTGATTGAAGAAGGCTTGTGATGGAGGAAATGAGTCAAGGATGATTGATGAGGGGAGTGGGGTAGAGACTTTGATCTGAGTGTCAAGATTGGCAGCCACCAGTGCTGAATGAATGAATTGGAGAGCAGAAACAAGTACAGGGGCAGCATTGGGTAGGGTGGTGAGGACCTCAGATCCAACAGCAATGGAAGTTATATTGGTGGCAGGGACATGGGCCACGACATTGCGGGCTACCCAGTTGGCAGCAGTGGCATTTGACTGACCAACGCCAAGGAGTTCATTGTTGGGAACTGAAATAGAAACACTTATGCCAGTGTTTGCGAGTGCAAGAAGCATGGCACGGTCTGCATCATAGAGCCGGACATGCCGGATCTGCTGGGACTTCAGAAGTGCTACTACCTGGGTTGGTGACGGCATGTCAGAGAGGTCTGTTCCTATATTAACACCAATAAACGCATCTGCAAGGGAAGACAGACAGAATTGTAAATTGTGATAGATGTAAGTAAGCCTCTGTTTGGGAATGCTCCACTTTGGGAAAAACTTCCCCATTTGTACACATAAATCACCCCATTTTGGAAAAAAAGACAGAAAGGATGAGTACTTAGATTAGAACAGAGATCAAGCAAAAGTGGTTGATATCTATCTACAGGAGAATCATCACTTTTGACCTTTTCTTGAATTTTAACTTCACATTTCTCCACACTTAAATGCATCTTTGATTGCAGGCATGACTACGTATTCTTTCCTGTATGACACACCAGTTCATCGAATTATTTCTTAGTTTAATAATTGAAATGAAAATGACTTTCATTTCCAGCATAAAAGTCTCCCATATTCAAAATAATTCACACTACGCATTTGTATTTGTATTGTTGTGAACACTTTATCATGTGTGCCCCACACTCTGACCTAATGCAAGGTTTGGTCCCACATAGACATTATGGTTAGCCGCCCTCATTTCTCAATGACCTTTATTTCATTTCTTTTACTTCTAAAAGACATACACAGAACAAGGTGGCAACTCAGAAACCAAACTCTTACTCCTGGCACTATCCATCTGACTAGGTGTATGTAGGCAACTGCAGGGTTTCCTTATGAGCAAAGAGAAACCACATTCTCAGTTGGCATGAAGTTGGTTTCTGCTTTTTAGTAATTTTTGCCACCATCCAGTAGAAAATGTTTTTCTTTTTTACCAATTACCTGTGAAAAATATTCTGCCTCTTACTTACAAATATTCACATGTTATGAAAGCATTCATGTGTGACCCATAAGAGACCACAATCTGTGTCACCCCCTGTTATGAATCATTATTTACGACTTTTGACTAGGGGTATGTATTGTTGTTCTTTAATGAATAAAGGGCTACTTTGTTTCTAATCCTGTCGTGTAAGATAATTGAGTAACTGTCTATTTGGCGACTGTGAGTTTGTCCTGTGTTAAAGATTGAAATGTATAGTCATGAGATATTTGTGTTAGGAAAAATCTCTCATTTTCTCGAGATATAGGTTTGAATCTATTAAAGAGCTGAGATATACTCCTATAACAGCCTCATATTTACTAATCAGGAAGGCCCTTCACTGGACAAGCATAATCCAGACTAAATGGGTAAGAAAGAGTAAGTAGGACATGATTCAGCTGCAGTCCGCCCAACCTGACCTAGGGTTTGGGCAATGCCCACAGTGGGTGGCCTCTAAAATATAATATGAACTATAACAAAAAAATATATTGGACACCAAATAATGAGGAAGGGCCCTTTCGGACAAGCTTAGCCCAGTCTAAACAGGTACCAAAATAGGCTATGTCAGACAAGATTCGGCTGCAGTCGGCCCAAGCTGACCTAGGGTTTGGACCGTGCCTACAGTGGATGGCCGCTAAAATATAATATGAACTATAACAAAAACATATATTGGACATCAACTAATGAGGAAGGCCCTTCACTGGACAAGCTTAGCCTAGTCTAACCGGGGGCAAGAAAGAGGCTAAGTCTGACAAGATTTGGCTGCAGCCGGCCCAAGATGACCTAGGGTTTGGACGGTCCCCACAGTGGATGGCCTCTAAAATATAATATGAACTATAACAAAAAATGAGGAAGGCCCTTCACTGGACAAGCTTAGCTCAGTCTAAACGGGTAAGAAAGAGGCCAAGTCAGACAAGATTCTGTTGCAGTGGGCCCAAGCTGACCTAGGGTTTTGATGGTCCCCAGAGTGGATGGCCTCTGAAATATAATATGAACTATAACAAAAAATATATTGGATATCAACTTGTTTAGGTAATTGAAAAAACAATTCAAATCTGAAATTATTCTTGGGCCCAAGAAGAAAGATTAAAGAATCGAATGGGCCAAAAGGGAAAAGAATTAATAATTTATTTCTTTCTAGTAAAGCTGACGCAAAAACGCCCAGAAGGTCCGAATCCAACACATGGGCACAAGTCTTCATTCCCACCAGAGCCCACAAACAGAAAATGTCATTAACCAAAAACAAATCAGTAATTTCTTCAGGAAACGATCTCATAAATCATACTGCCACCACTGCCTTCAATCACTCAGAGTCTCAGACCTTAGCTGCAGTAGCCCAGGTGGGACCACCTCTTTTAAATCCCAACCCTTCTATCACATTAATCAGTGTCTTTGTGGGACCCACAGTTGGATTGACCCCACCCTGGGGTGTCTGAACTCCACTGTCATTTACCATCTTCAAGCAAGAAACTGTCGACTGATGATGACAGAGAGCATTGTTGTTGGAACAAAAGTAAGGCTACCCTTAATTTCATTAAAAATGTTTACTGGCGTAGTTAATTCATTAATAATAGTTAAAACAACAACAATGTCTTCAAGCACTGTTAAGATCAAAAGGTGGTTTGGTCAAAAGCATTATTAACAGTCCTACATTTCTAATCTTTTAAAAAATTCAGTCCTAAGTTCATACTCATTTTCCCTTTTTTTGGCTTTTCATTCAAAATAATAATAATAATAATAATAATAATAAAAGTCATCTTACGAACAACAAACTCTCTGTTTTATTCATTTCCATTAACAGAAAATATGAGGAAAAAAAGAGGAGGAAGAAGAAGATTACTCTGGAAAATGCCACAGATGGTGGCAATATTGTCATTTGTACAGAAGTCAAGGGCATAAAATAAGACTTCCACACTGCTGCATCTGTAAGCAGAACCAGCATTTGGAAAAAAAAAATTCCATTTTAATCACATAAATATGGTATTTTTCCACAATAGATTTCCAAAGCAAAAATCCCAATAGAAGAAGATTTAAACTTTTCAGAACGAGGGAAGAAGAGAAATAAGATATGAAGTTCCCCAAAACACCAGAATCTAAAAGCAGAGTGCAATAATCCAACAGCGTTTTCATGGATAACAAGAATAAGATGAAATCAGAAGCTGAATAGTAAATAACACAACAACCCATTTCGGAAAAAAAATAAGGGGCAGAGAAATGCAAGAACAGGGCATGCAAATCCAAACAAGAGTTCAATCTCAGATCAGAGATGGAAAATCCTAACTGGGTTTTCAAATAGAGAAGCAGATATTCCTAAAATCGAAGGAAAAGATGCATCTTTGAGAAGAAAGTACACACCTTCGGCAAGAGCCGTGACAGAGACTGATAGAAGAAAGAGAGGCAGAAGAGCCATGGATTCTCCGGGCGAACAGCTCCGACCTTTCTTATGCATGCAACCAGACGAAAGCAATACCCAGGTAGAAAAGGAAAATGAAAAATCAAACTAAAGAGAGGAAGACTGGAAAAATCTAAGAAGAAAGAGAGAGGAGAGAGTAAAGAAGAAGGAAATAAAAAATAAAAAAGGCAATATACTAAAAAAGAGTGGTATTTATTTACGAGAGGGAGGTAATTTGTCGATCTTGGACGGTCGCACAAATCACGTGGGGGGACATGTCAGAGGATTGACGGTGGGGATTTAGTGAGAGAGTGGAGACATTTGTTGGCATTTGGATGTCGTGTGAAAGCGCTTCTTCTACTAAGTCCCGAGTCCCGGCCTACGAGGTTCACCAGTGCTGACGTGGAATCCAGCTGTAATCAACGGTCATATTCCAGACCGTGGCTTTATTTCATTTGTGGACCTTCTTTTAGGTGGTGGAAAATGTTTGTGTCCCCGCTGACGGACACTTCCGTTAAATTGAATGGGAGGTGACTGTAAGCATCAATTATTAATCTCCTTAATAAATATATTAAAATCAAAGAAGTTATTTAAAGTTAAGTGGGATATTTCCAGGTTGGTGATTTTATTACTTTCCAAAGTAGATCTAGTTTTTTTTAGCGATAATTAGATCTAATTTATTATTTATTTGATAATTCAAAAAAAAAATAATTAATAAAGTCAGAGGTGTTGGAGTGATGATCAGGTATCCGTCTTAATAAATGAGAGTCTTAAGTTCGATTCTTGCTTCACCTGAATTGACGACTTCCCATAGAGTTACCTGATATGTGTGTAGGGTTATTTGATATGTGTCGTTATAGAGGCTTATATATGCCTCGAGAATTAATCAAGTACTCTATAAAGTCGAGAAGTCTTCGTCATAAAATTATGAATTTTTCAGTATTAAATTCTCATTAAAATGAGGATAGTTAATGAGGACATATATTTTGGGTAGCGATCCTCACACAGTATTTTTGTGTAACCAGACACGGGAATTAGTGGATTTTCTACTTTATCCTTCATCCCTGTCGTACGGATAACTTAAAAAATGAATTAACGGCGAGCTGATCAGTCCAAAATGGGGAGTCGCTCTGATTCGTTCATCAACTGTGGGTTTTTTCTGCGTTTGGCTCGGGTTTTCAAACGAGAAAGTTTCTCGATCGATTTCTACAAAAAAATATATTAAAATTCTTCTACTCTGGGGACTGATTTTAATGAAAATGTTATAGTTTTGGGCTTAAAATATCGTACCCAAAGAATTTAAGAAAAATGACATTCCCTCTTAATTTTTTAGGTACAATTTTTGAAATTCAATACTATATCATTTTCACTTAAAATCAGTTTCGAAGTTCATAAAATTTAGAGTAGATGAATTTTGATATCTTGTTTGTAAAAATCGGTTGAGAAACAGCATCATTTGAAAACCAGAGCCAAACGCAGAAAAAACCGACAGTTGATGAACGAATCATGACGGCTCCTAGTTTTGGAGTGATCGGCTCACCGGTAAGTACATCGATTTTTTACATTTTTTTTAAGTTATCCGTACGACAGGGTGAAGGGTAAAGTGAGAAATACATTCATTCTCGTGTCTGGTTACACAAAAATCCTATGTAACGATCGCTACCCTATATTTTTTATACTAAGATATTAAACTTATTTTATTAACTGTTTATCATTTTATAAATAATAAAAAATATATCGATATTTTTAATTATAAAGACACTGATGTCTGATGTTCTTATAATAAAAAAACTTATGAAAACTAGTGTAATTTCTGTTTTCAAGAGGCAAAATCGCGTGACAACCATTGTGGAGACTTGAGATGGCACTAGGCCTCTTGGGGAAGACTCTTTGGAAGAGGGAAGGAATAATGAGTCTTTTGGTAGAAAAACACAATTTCAATTGATATTAAAATTTAATAGTAAAAAATTAAATTAAATCTATTGTTTCTTGTGCTAATAATAATGAAGCGCATCAATTTTATCTTTTATCATTAGAGCTACTGTCTTTTTAAAATAATAAAAAACTAATTATATTTATTTTTAAATTGACTTTGACCTTCTTCCATATCATTTCAAATAGGAAGTTCAATGTAAAGAATATCTATAGCAATAGACAATTTTAATTATGGACTATTATTAAAAATGAGAACTTTCTTTCCGTCCGATCGGTTTATTAAAATGAAATTGATTGATAGGAACACTGTGCTTTTATCAAATGTGAAATTATCATACATTCTCTCCACTTAGATAATGATAAATAAACAAAAAGACAACCCATGTTCCTTGTCACTAAAAACATTGATGTTCTTATCAATTTTCTACTTGAATTCTCTTTCTTTCTATCGGACTCTCCATAGTACTACGCTCTCCCACACAACCACTAACACAAGACAATTCTTAGTTGAATAGGTATTTACTTGCCACTAATGATATATTAAAATTCCCCACATGAATTTAGCTCAACTGATTAACCTTCTGTCTCAAGAAGCGGGAGGGGCCAAGTTCGAGCCTCCATAGCCTATCCTGGTGTACCTTAAGGGCAATAGGTATCACTTGTGGGAGTTTCATACTCGGTTTCCTACAGTTTTCCACATGTAAATTAAAAGAAAAAATGATATGTTAAAATTGAAATTTCTCTTTAATTTTCAAGAAGAATTAAATCAATTTTTTAAACAACAAACGGTTCAATTATGGGTCCTTTTATTTGTTGGTGATGGCTAGTTTGAATGCGGATCAAATCAACAACATTTTCTTAAGGACCACATTTTGTATGATATTTGTATTTCGATTTTAAATACATACAATAAAAGTTCAAATTTAAATTTAAAAGGTTTCAATGGGTTGGAATCACATTAAGCCCATTAATTTTAGATTACATGTTTCAAATAATTTTCTTATTAATTAGTTTCTAATCATTGATTTATGTCACTTGGGAGAATGGAAAATTTTGGCCTCCAAATTTTTTTATTATTGAAACTTAAAATTAAATAACTAGTGGAAAATTTTGGCCTCTAAATTTTATTATTATTGAAACTTAAAATTACATAACTAGATATATCATTTGTACTGCTGGATTTTGTATTTTGATAAATAAAAAAAAAATATTCTTTCATTTATACTAAAGGATGGGATCTAATTTTTTTTTTTTAATATATATATGTGGAAAATCACAGGAAATATAGCATAAAATCTCTATGAATAATACCCAAAATTTTAGAACACATTTCGGTCAGACCACTGAGACTTATTTAAATCATTCAATTCCCACTCTTTGCAAGTCCAATCATCATCAGCTTTGCTTTAAATCATTCCATCATCATTTTAAGTAAATGTAAGTAATACGAAATCATGAATTGCATGGTTGTCTGCATCACCTCATCAGTGGGTCAATTCTAGAGTGAGGATATTAATATTATTTAAAAAGAAAAACCCTCTATATACCTTAGCTTGAAAGTCAAGCTTTCAATATTTGATGATTTGTGTTGAACATGTTATGTTGATGAATTATTATGTCAATAATATATTATGGACAAAGTGTTTGGTTTAAGAATTATAGAAATAAAATGAAATGAACTATAGGTGAAATAGAGTCCATGGCTTCTCATTCTATTTTATGTTCTCTATTCTTAAAACTAAGCAATCTTCTTATTTATGTTTTAATGGTTAATTGGTAATGTTTTCTAAAATTATGTATCAACGGTCGTAAGAGTCAATTATGAACATGCTATATTCTTGGGTGTGACATGATTCATCAAAGAGTAATGCAAATTGAGGTCTTACTCAATACAGCAATTTCAGAATCTTAAAAAAAAAAAAAAATCTAGGATTTCTAATCCAAAACCCTTCTCAAGAGAGATCACAGTAAACCACACCAACACAAAGGATTAAAAAACATGAGAAAAAACTGTGAGAAATCCTACTTCAAAATAGATGAATACATAAATCTCTTTTTTAAAGTTTTCAAGCTACAAACATAATTCACCAAAACAAAAAATGTGACACCCCGGCTCAGAAAAAGTTTGGGATTGTGTAGAAGTTGGCTTTATAGAGGATTTATATGAGGGAACTCCGGGGGGGGGGGGGGGGGGGGGGGGGGGAGAGGCGGGATTGTCGGGTCTGCAAGTGAGTCTGGACCCGAGGGCCCAAAGAAGATAATATTGCCGCTATATACTTTGATACCAAGACAGCGTGTTTTGGATTAGAAATTGAGAATGTGCCAGCCATACAGGCCGGTTAAAACCCAAATATACAATATTATATTGAGTCGAGAGCGAGTCGTTACAAAAAATTGGCTTTTCAATGATACTTATATTCTTTCAGTATAAAGAGAAGTTCTAATAATTATTTGAGCCGTTAAACATTAATTGTAATTATAATCCTAACCATCTAAAGATAACACAAATAAAAATACCAAAATACCCCTAATTTGTCACTGTATTAAACCTTAATAAAAATAAGTAATAACTTTTTCAATTTGTGTCAAAATTGGACAAGGTTCGTCACATTTGATAAGTAATTGATTAAGTCATTCCACCGAAGATATGATTATAAGCAAAAAATTACTTAAATTAGTGAAGGCGCTCATATTGAGAAGGAGCATTTTTTAAATGAATGTTGAGTTTTAGTGGGGGTTTGATAGAATTTTAGTAATTTGGAAATACTCTAATATTATATATTGCTTCTAATATCTTAATAATAACTCTTGACTCTTGTCACGACGATAAGACGATGTATAATATTCTGCTGAGTTGTTTATTCGATGCTTCTACACATGCGACTCATTATGTCTGTGCTGCCATCTCTATAATGAGAAAACAACAAGACACATCCACGTTCGAATTGTCTACTTTATATACAAGCGATAATAACATTTGTACAATAAAATATATATATTAAAATAAAATTTAAAAGATAGATATAAAAGCTTTTTTTAAACAGTAACTGAGATTTCTTTAAAAAGAACAAAACAGATGGAAGGCGAGAAGAGTCTAACAGGATTAGAACAGAAAGAAAGAGAAAATAAGAAAAAGAAAAGGCAAACAAATCACATACATAGAAAAATACAATAAAGAACAAAAAAAAGCTCATAAAAAAAATGCTAGTAGTCTGATCCAAAGGTGCAAATATCGGCCGATACGATAAGTATCGGCCGTACTGTAGTATTATCGGACGATATGGCCGATATTCGGTCTGAAATATCGGTCCAAATATTGGTATTTAAATTTTTTTTTTTAAAATACCGATATGGTTTTTACACGGTTCTTGGCGGTTTTTTGCGGTTTTTAACTGTTTTTCGCGGTTTTTCACGGTTTTTAACGGTTTAGGGTTTACTGCTTTTACAGTTTTTGGTGGGTTTTAACGGTTTTTTGCGGTTTTGTCATGGTTCATCACTGTTCATCACGGTTTTTTTTTATTTTTTCACGGTTCCGATATCGGAGGAGAGAGAAAATGCCGATATCGAAAGAGAGAATTTTCTCGGCCGATATTGCGGCTGATATGCATATCGGTCGATATATCGGCCACACCGGTATTTGGACCCCTGGTCTGATCCAACTCTAAATTTAACGAAATAGTCTGTCATGTCATTTGTTGTCTGCCTGATCTAAACAAAAGAGGCATCTATCCTTGCAATCAAATCTCTGATCTCTTTAACCGTAGCGATAAAAAAAATCTAAAATACTCATTTTTAATGAACTGTATATTTATTTTCGAGTGTACTCTATAAGATTGAATGAGATAGATAACTTTATGATTGATGTAAATTAAAGAAAGTAATATTCTAGTATGCGTATAAAATAAATATATGTGCTTAAAATTGTAAAAAATGGTATAAAGAACCATGAAACCCAAATGCAAAGGTAATTATAATAGGGATCACTTACACATACCCGGATTTTCTGCCTCTACACACCCGAAATCAAATTTTCAGGTGAAATTACGATTTTACCCCTGCGTTTCCATTCATTCGAATGAATGCCCAGTTCATTTTGGCATTCATTCGAATGAATCCTCAAGTGTATTTTCAATTCATTCGAATGAATGGGCTGAACAGTAACACGGAATACTGCTCAGCCCCATTCATTCGAATGAATGGACGATTCATTCGAATGAATGGGCCTCATTCATTCAAATGACCCATTCATTCGAATGATCCATTCATTCGAATGAATGGCTCATTCATTCGAATGATTTAAATATTAAGGTTTATTTTAAAACTTTACACTTATTTTTTAAGCATTGTGTATTTCCAAAATTTCTCAAATTGAATATCTAGACTAATTAAAATAACCTGATAAAAATACCTTAAGACTTCAAGGTCTTTTGACACTTCTAAATATATAAAACACAGTATTTTACAAATAAGGGTATCCCTAGGGTGTGTCAAAAACACATTTGGAAGTATCAAAAGACCTTGAAGTCTTAAGGTATTTTTATCAGGTTATTTTAATTAGTCTAGATATTCAATTTGAGAAATTTTGAAAATACACAGTGTTTAAAAATAGCTGTCTATATTTTAAAACATACACTGTTATTTTTTAAGCACTGTGTATTTTCAAAAATTTTCAAATTGAATATCTAAACTAATTAAAATAACCCGATAAAAATACCTTAAGACTTCAAAGTCTTTTGACACTTCCAAATGTGTTTTTGACACACCCTAGGGATACCCTTATTTGTAAAATACTGTGTTTTAAATATTTAGGAGTGTCAAAAGACCTTGAAGTCTTAAGGTATTTTTATCAGGTTATTTTATTTAGTCTAGATATTCAATTTGAGAAATTTTGAAAATACACAGTGCTTAAAAAATAAGTTTAAAATTTTAAAAAGATTTAAATAACTGTAATAGATACTGTAACTGTAATTCATGAATCATTCGAATGATTCATCTCATTCGTGATGAATCATTCGAATGATTCATCTAAGAACGTCTTCGTCTCATTCCGTCCGTGTTCATTCGAATGAACGAATGAACCGATCATTCTGAACATTCATTCGAATGAACGGTCGGTTCATTCAAATGAATTCACAAGATGAATCATTCGAATGATTCATCACGAATGAGATGAATCATTCGAATGATTCATGAATTACAGTTACAGTATCTATTGCAGTTATTTAAATCTTTTTCAAATTTTAAAACTTATTTTTTAAGCACTGTGTATTTCCAAAATTTCTCAAATTGAATATCTAGACTAATTAAAATAATCTGATAAAAATACCTTAAGACTTCAAGGTCTTTTGACACTCCTAAATATTTAAAATACAGTATTTTATAAATAAGGGTATCCCTAGGGTGTGTCAAAAATACATTTGGAAGTGTCAAAAGACCTTGAAGTCTTAAGGTATTTTTATCGGGTTATTTTAATTAGTTTAGATATTCAATTTGAAAAATTTTGAAAATACACAGTGCTTAAAAAATAACAGTGTATGTTTTAAAATATAAACAGCTATTTTTAAACACTGTGTATTTTCAAAATTTCTCAAATTGAATATCTAGACTAATTAAAATAACCTGATAAAAATACCTTAAGACTTCAAAGTCTTTTGATACTTCCAAATGTGTTTTTGACACACCCTAGGGATACCCTTATTTGTAAAATACTGTGTTTTAAATATTTAGGAGTGTAAAAAGACCTTGAAGTCTTAAGGTATTTTTATCAGGTTATTTTAATTAGTCTAGATATTCAATTTGAGAAATTTTGAAAATACACAATGTAAGGGCCCGGAATTTTTAAATTAATAAAAAAAAAGTGGATATAAGTTATTTTAGTGATGGAAATTGGAAAATTGGTGAAGTAAAGAGTAAATGGGCCAAAAAATTTGGACAAAGGCCCAAGTATGGCCCAATGGACTATGGAGTTGATTTAAATTCATTTAAAGGGGCAATGAGGGTTAAATGGGTCAAGAATGGTCAAATTGGGTCACATACCCATTTGGGACCCGATGGATCAAAGTAGTTGAGCTCTAAGGTAAATGGGCTAGATGGAAATGTAATTGGGCCATGGGCCCAATGGTGATCCATTTAGAGGGTATTCAATGAAATTAAATCACCTGAGTTAAGTTAAAAATTAAACCAAGGTGGTGTGGCCAAGTGGGACCCACCTCCACCTCATCAAGTGAGGTGGCGTGTGGGCCAATGATGGGTGGGGCCGGCCACCATGGTTGACTTGGTCAACCATGGGTGGAATAATGGGAATTAGGTTAAATAAAAATGAATTAACCTAAGTTAATTACCAACTTCATTAAATACTTAAATTAATAAGTTGGTGGCTAAATGGGGTTAGATTGGTCAAATGGAGACCAAGCTACCCCACCTCAAAATGTTAAACACGTTGGGCATGGTGGTGGTTTAGATAACCACCACCATAAAGCAAATAAGAGATATTTAAAAATATCTAAGAAAATATCTTAGGGTTGGTGGAGTAATAAATGGTAAAACAAGTTAAGTTAAGTCCATTTTTTCTTTACCATTTCTTATTCTCTTTTCATTCTACTCTCTCCATTTTCATTCTCCCATGGTCGTCCCCTACATCCAAGTGAAGGAGAGAAAGAGAATTAAGGAAAAGAGAAGAGAAGGAGAGAAGAAAGAAGTGGAATTTTGAGAGAAATCACTCTAAGGTAAAGTGTTATCGTCTTCCCTCTCATAATTTTCCCCTCCCTCTCTCACACAAAACTTACCTTGGCTGATTCTAGGGTTGGGGATTGCCACCCTTGATAAAAAATCTTAACCTACCAAAGATTAAAAGGAAGGAGAGAGGAAGCTACGGAGACCGACGGGAGCGGCGGAAATCGGAGGAGACGTCGGATAGTGAGTATTTCTTAAACAAGAAATTTTGGATTTTAGGGTTTAAGATTTGGGTTTTATTTTGTGAATTTAATGGTAGTCAAGTAAATTTATGCTATGGATTTTAAATCCATCAAATGGAATGAATGGAAAAGTGGGCAAAAACCCTAAGTGGAAAAATTAGAGTTAGGGAAAAGAAATAAATACTTGGATTATGTGCATTGGGTAATTTATGAAATTAAGCATAGAATTGGATGATTGGAAGAAAATTATGGGCCATAGGGTTCGGTCATGTGGTATGGCCGAACCCCATGGTGGGTGATTTGGTATTGGATTTAAATAATTAGGGTTTCAAAAAGATGGAAGACAATGAGGGTTTTATCTAATGAAAATTAGGGTTGTAGATGAATGAATGGGCGTAAGTTGTAAAATGGTTTTATGATGAAAATGCAAAGGGGTTTATGGCATTGAAATGCATGGAGGAAGTGAACCTTGAGCCATGGGTTCGGCCATGGTGTATGGCCGAACCCTATGGTGATCAAATGGTGGAATGAAGGGTTGTGAATAATGGAAAGTAAATGGGAATGTTGGTGGTGTTGATGGACCCGAAAATGGTTTTAGCATTGATATTTGTAATGGACTCTAATGTAGCTAAGGATGATGGTTTTAAGTGTATGAATTAAACCCTTCATGGAGGGATTTGTGATAAACCCAAATGTGTAACAATGGACCCAAGAAAAAATGGGGAAAGGACACCATGGGTTCGACTATGGTGTATGGCCGAACCCATGGCCCAATTGTGATCCATTTTGGTGGGTTAAATTGGAGGATGAGTGATGTTCATGGTCTCCAAAGAGTATGAATGGGTAATGGATTCATTGTAGTTTAAATGTATGAGCTAAATCCCATGGGAAGAGTTGATGAATGAGGTATTTTGAAACCATGATTCATTACCCATCTAAAGGGTTAAGTGTGGGATTTTGTATGGGTTTAAATGAATGAGGGGTAGGTTAATAAAATGGTTAATTTTAATGGCTTTGTGACATGGGTCAATCGGTAATTAATGGACCTATGTTGGGGATCTAAGTTTATGATCAATTATGGACTTAATCATGCATGGATAAATGAGTGATTAAGCATGAAAAAAGGGGTAGTGGCAAAACCGTAATTAGTGGCCAAATTCAAGAATTCCATGGAAATTGATCATGGACTTAGGGGAGCTAATGTAATAACCTTATAAGTGATTGATAAAGCTTAGGGTGGCTGAATTTTAAGACTTATGGGAGTAAAAGGTTTAATAGATGATATGGGACCCACAAAACCTAAATAGTGACCGGTTTTTTTCATATGGGCTTAGAAATGGTTAAAACATGGACTAATGATGAATGTGTAATAAGGTACTGGACATCGCAGGCAGTGCTCGATCGGCGACTGGGTTTATCGAACGGAAAACGTAAAGGGACGCGGGTCGGTATTCGGTAGGATTCCTACCTTTTTGTAAGCCATGGATTTGGGTGATGTTTTCTTTAATCTATTTTGGAAATCATGTGGTTGTCTTTAAGATATGTTATGGATTATGTATCATGTGATGTTTTACTCTAAATTATTTTGGAAATTATGTGAATGCTTATGATGGGTTTTGGATTAAATATTATGGGATGTTTTCCCTTGGATTTAGTTGGTAATCTTGTAATTGTTTTAAGATGGGTTTTATTACTATTGAATTTCATATATTACATGGCAAATGCATCTACATCTCATGCATGGCATGGGAGGCATATGACAGGGGAAGGATAAAATGAAACCGGAGTCCATGCTCCGTCGGGGCGACCGATAAACAAGCATGGGGACATTTCACATATGTATTATTGTACCTTGACGAGGCCTTACCGTCAAGGGGGATGTTGTATTTATTGTTATACCTTGATGATGATTCTTCCATCAAGGGGAATATTGTATTTGTGGTTACGCCTTGACGAGGCCTTACCGTCAAGGGGGATATGGCATCGGGATAGTAAGGATGATGGGTGGGATTCATAACACAGACACCCATGGCATGACATTCATTCTATGGCTTTTCGTTATGTATTATCTATCTGCTTTGTTATCACTAATCCATGTGTTAGCCCTACTCGGAGTCCTACTGGGCGCGTGGTCTAACGCCCTACTTATACCCTAGCTGATGACGCCGGAAATGCCGGAGTAGAAGGACGAGACGGGAGCCAAGCTTAGGAGCTTTGGAAGGCGGACTAATTATTTTATTTAAGTTATTTTGAGAAATGTGTATTTGATGCAGTTTAATTTGTCGGAAATGTAATAATTGAGATTACTTACTATATTTTGGACATTATGGTTTTAAGGATGTTTGGTGATTGAATGAATGTAACTTCCCTGCTATCTAAGAATTTGTAGGTTAGGCTATTTTATAATTTCCGCAATTAGTTTAAATGTTCCCCGATGCTTACTTCTACGTGTGAACCATTCTCCGTGGACTTCATTCCATGCACACGTAGGGTTGGCCAGTTAAGGGCCGGGTTTTAGAAGCTCGGACTTAACTCGCGTCGTGACGTTCGCGCCCTTTGTCACTTTTCCTTTTTTAAAAAAAAAATTAGACTCTGATTTTAGGTGAAAAGGGGCTGACGTTACACACAATGCTTAAAAAATAAGTGTAAAGTTTTAAAATAAACCTTAATATTTAAATCATTCGAATGAATGGATCATTTGAATGAATGAGGTCCATTCATTCGAATGAACGGGCTCATTCATTCGAATGAATTTGAATGAATGAGGCCCATTCATTCGAATGAATCGTCCATTCATTCGAATGAATGGGGCTGAGCAGTATTCCGTGTTACTGTTCAGCCCATTCATTCGAATGAATTGAAAATACACTTGAGGATTCATTCGAATGAATGAAAACGCGGGGGTAAAATTGTAATTTCATCCGAAAATTTGATTTCGAGTGTGTAGAGGCAGAAAATCTGAGTGTGTGTAAGTGCTCCCATTATAATATCAAGACTACTAAAAACGTGATTCTTGTAACAATAGATCAGTATAATAAATGAAGAAGAAAAGAACTGATAAGAAGATTGGAGGTGAGTTGACTCGACCGAGTTAGTCAAGTCAAAAAGAGTTTTAGTATGATGTCATTGGGGTGAGAAAACTTTCTAGTTTCTACAACTGCAGTTTGTGAGAATTTTTAGATTGGATTTTCTGGTTATATTATATTCTTAATAGATTAATACAAGTGAGAACAATAGCATTAGGACTAAATATCTCACACTCTTCCCATATGATTTTTTTGGTTTCCAATAAATAAATGTTAATTGTTAATGTGTTAAATGATTTATCCACTTTTATCTAATATGTTGGATTGATAGTTAAGATCTTCAAACGACGTTAGTGAAAGACCGAAGACGGTGTAGAGTGAAAATATTACAAATCATAAGTGTAAGAAGAAGAAGTAGACCACTTAAATCATGGAGGAAAGTAATAAGAGAAGATATGTTAGATAGAAGAGCGATCGATGGCATAGTTTATTATAGAGCTAATAGAGAAGTAGAATTTAAAAAGTCGACTCCAAATAGATAGAAAATAAAAAATATCTCAATTTATTTATAAAAGTCATTTTTAAGATCTTTATATTTTTGTGATTTCAAATTATTTTTCATTCACTAAACTTTGATCATCATATGTTGGATTCAACTCTGTCCTCTGTGATGGGTTCTCTAAATAGATCATTTCATCCAAGAACAGGGTATCAATAAAAAGTTACGTCAAGTCAATCACAGAAGTCATATATTTTTAGACTTCCTAAATGTTAAATGCTTTAAATTATTTTTAAATTCTAACAATTTACATCCTATATAAAGCCCACTTTCACTCCATTTTTTGGACCATTAAAAGATTTTAATATAAATATGCAACCCCATAAAAATCACTCAATCTGATCTTAGAAACTATTAGACTCTCACAATTTTGAAAACCTTAAATTATTTTTTGAATATCTGATATAGCTAATATTTAGCATTTGGATAAGACCCAATTTAATCAGATGACAATTTATAGATATCCACTTGCATATAAAATGTTAAATTAGAAATGTTAAATATCTAATATTTCAACCTTGTCTTTAAGAATTGAAGGTCCAAAATATGTCTCTACTTTAGACAAAACTTGGATATACTAATTTTTAGATTAGATATAATATAAAAATAATTTATTCCAATTTAAATAAATTCTACCTATTTTGGTGGTCTCAATGAATAAGCCCATCCAATGAATACACCTAGAGATTCGGTCCAACCCTGGTCATATGCACCTTAATGAGGCAAGAGCGTTCGATAAAAACATATCATTTGAATTCTATTCCTTGTATTTACTTAAATATAAAATTTTAATTTTAAAAATATATTTTATTTTTTTTATATAAAACCCAAAATAGGGCACAGGTTAACGAGAAGTCTAACCCAACATGGGGCCCACGTAGAGTGGTAGTGATGAGTAAATTCGGAAAGTCTAAACATAAACTTATGTAAAAATCATCTTTATTAGATCTATGGAGTCCTAGTTTTGCCATATAAATTAAGAGTTCAAAAAAGTGATAAAATACCTGAAGCCCTAAAAAATATGACTTCATTGATCCAATATGAGTGGTGTATCTATAATATTAATTGAATTTAACATATTAATATATGGATTAAATATGTACAACATCACAACATCAATATTTTTTTTTTTTTTTTTAAATATCGAATGTTACACTCATTCATCACTTTTTTAAACATCTAATTTTTTTAAAATTGATCAATCCAATTAAGATAACTTTTTACGAGCCACAAGGAGACCATGTTTTGGCGAGTCTTTAAAGATTTTCCATTATTTGTAAAAAGATTATTTTCAATGTTTATCTTTTTTTTTTTCCCCCTTTCTTTCTTATTAAACCATCTTTTTATTTTCATTTTGACATGTATTTGCACTAGAATTGTGAAGGACCAACGAAATGCTGTCTCAAAGTCTTTTAATGAGAATGGAATTTTCTTTTGAAAGGCAAGAATGTGTTCATATCTTCCACCAGGTGTATTTGTCTCTAAGGAGATGCATAGGTTGGATATGCTAAAGTAACAGGAATTATTATTTTAAAATAAATATTATGTTAACCAGCTATGTTATTGTATTAAATGCAGAGTTTTAACTAATTTAGAATAAAAAAATTAGGATCATAAACTATTTTTAATCATTAGATTTAAATAAGTCAAATTTCACAATGAGATAATTATTATTCCAATATATTTACATGAGATTCACATTACCCAAAACTTCTAACTATTTGGACTTGTACATCCATTTCTGTCCAAATGTCAGTCCCAAAACTGGTATTAGTCTAAGAATATCCAAAGAAATAATTAAGAAGCTAAACCTCCAATGATCAAGTAAATAATGTCACCATGGCAATCAAGGGAACAACAATAGCACCGGATCTACCAAAAGGAGACAGCCCATACGCAAAGTTTTCTTCAGTGTCTCTACCGTTTGTGCTAGAAGCTGAACCTCCTGGGCAGAGAAAATGAATAAATAAACAAATTCTTAGTACTTTATATAATAAATTTAATCAATTTTTATTTATTAATTAGATTTAGATGGACTTGTTTCTTTTGGTGACGGTTAGAAAACCATTCTCATATGCAATTAGACTTTAAGATTGCACGTAAAAATTTCAGACCTGCCCTCATGTGTACTGAGCACGTGATAACATTCGTGAGGTAGAATTCACTCTCAAAAACTAGTTGTTAAGAGGATGTGTCTCAAATATCATATGAAGTCGTTGATTTATTGAATTAACCAATTTGAGACTTTTATCACTTCACATAGAGATCACCTAAATTTTGAATCCAATACATGAGATTGAATTTGAGAGCATAATACAGTGTCTTTCTCTAAGTGCATTGAGATGATTCGAAGTGTTTCTCTTTTCTTTTTTTTCATTTCCCTCTCATCTTGTCATTTAGTTTTCATTATCCTTTTATATTTCCATCCTAATCAAAGCTTAAACAGTATATTAGTGTGTAATATATAATTATGTATTACCTTTAGTACCATTAGAAGGAGGTGGTGCGGTGGTGCTGCTGGTTGGAGACGGGGCACTTGTCTCTGTTGCGAAAAAAAACAGAAGAAATTATAATCTGTAATACTCACCTCACAGACCCTTCAGAAATAAAACCAAACCCAAAGAATGAAAAAAATATCAAAAATGGAAAAGAAGAAGAAGAAGAAGAAAACTTGAATTTGAAGAGAGAATTATAAAGGGTTTAATATAAGGGTAGATAATGAATTCATTACCATTTTTTCCATTGCAGAGGCTTATATCGACTTCAACGCCGCATGCCTTGGGTACCTTGAGAGCTTTCTCTTGGGTTGAATTCAAGCTCTTTAAGAGATCCGCATTGTTGAAAACACCACAAAGGCATTTCTTATCATTCTCAATCATGTCCTTCAAAGGAATGCAGCACGACGGCGGCGGCGGCGGCGGCGGCGGCGACGTCGACGAGACTTGCAGGAAAGGTTGGCAAGGCATGAGCTTTGCCATGCAACTAATGTCTACTCCAGACTCTCCGAGAATTCGAGAAAAGCCCGTAGAAGACAATGAGGAGAAGAGGATTGCAGCAAGCAAGAGCATCGATTCCATGGCGAGACGAAAACAGAGGACTGAAAACAGAGGAAATGGCAAACGTTCTTTTCAGCCCCTTTTGGGTTTCTTCATTTTAAGGTGAGAGAGGTTGGTTACAAGGTATTTTAAATAGGAGTAGCCGTTAGATGACTGATTTTTGACTGACGCAAAATCTGATGGTAGCCTTCGTATATACAAAACCGTTGCAGTGGTTTGTGGATGGTAGTAGTTTCCAAATTATGGCGTCAAGTATAAATGCAGTGTTGATCCAAAATTAACACTGCTATTATTGTTCAAGTATCTAATTTAGCATGTTGATTTTGGACCATCCCTATTACTTTTAAACATCTGGTCATTCTAGTATTTGTCAAAACATATTAAAGGTTGAGATTCATTTATGATTTGTCACATGTTCAATGGAGTCTAGTGTCTAAACTAAGGTATGGGCTAACCCTAGCATGGGATTGGTTTGAATGGTTCAATTTTCTTCATTCCCAATTCATACACACCAGTTAAGTAAAGTCGATGAGGAGTAATCTCATTGGATTAGCTCAGAGGAACTTGAGCGTGAATCGAATTCTAGACCTCCCTTTATAAGGGGATCTTCTTGACCATTAGGTCAAAACCCTCTGAGTTTAGCCGAGGAAGCATTAATTTGAAGATGAAGATGATGTATACTGTCTTCTTCACATAGGAAGCAACTTAGTATTAAACACATGAGTAAACTCATCCTTAAAAACTAGCTATTAAGGAAAAAGAACCCATGTACTTATAAATCCAATAATCTAAAAGTCCACCCGCGATGTGAGACTTTGCCGACACTTAGATCGGGTGTAACTGAATCAAAATGATGTACTTCAAAGTTCAAACTGCTGGTTGGATTTGATTGTGATTGGTCGGGCTCAAGTCCAATCTTCGAACAAATCTAACCCAAACTGATCCAACCTAATGTAACCTGATCCAATATGGCACAACCTATCATAATGCAGCTCAACTTGACATGACCCAACCTGACCAAGCACTTTTGACTTTTAGAGTTCCAGGTCAGGTTTGGTCAGGTCTAACCAGGGGTACAAATATTAGTCGATACGAATTATATCGGTTGATATGATACGGTATTAAAAACCTTATCATTGAAATTCCGTTACTAGAGTAATGCACGACCTAGAGGGGGGGGGGTGAATAGGTTGGTTTTCAATTTTAATTCCCTTTTAAAATTTTCTCAACCGATTTATACTTTAAGTAAATAAAATATTCAATCCATACATTCAATCACATATAATACAAATATTTTATAGTGGTTCGGTTTCAACAAACCTACATCCACTGTTAGACTTCCCAACTCCTAGGGTCGTCCCAAATATACTATGTAAGGGTCTCACACCCAAATAGTACAGCTTAGTTTTTTTATAGAGGTTCAACCCAATTGGTCTAATCCTCTACACCTATTTTTTAGAGTGGTTCGAACACACTGTTCTAATCCACTTTACAATGTTTAAAATAAAACGAAGAAGAACACTTGTCTTGGGTCTTAACCGTTTTCCTTTAAGCTCTTTCTTCTTTACTGAATCTGTGTGCTCCTTTCCATCAAATCAGCGTCATCAACGTATTTATCGGCACAGCAGTAGGACTTGGGTATGACTGGTTTTAGTCTTATATGAATATCTTACTCTTCATCAGGATTGGGGTATTGATTACCCAAACATTCACTAAGGAGGATAATGAAGAAGGTGTCTAGAGGGAAGGCCGAATGATCAGACACACTGTAATCTTGTTCCTGTTTTTCTCTGTGTATTCGGTCCCTCTTCAAAAAGGCTTACTGTTATTTTATAAGACAGTTTATAGTTCTGCAGTAAGTCACACCCTGTGAGGCCTCAAGGCTTCCAATGAGGCATCGTCGGCGGTAATTCTGTAAGGACATCACATATGTGCAAGTTAATCTGTCAATCAGAATCCAGCCACCTCATATCCACTGTGCATGAGTTGCAGTAGATTTATCTCAGTCATCAATCAAGGATTAGATGGGAAGATTGCAAAATGGTTTACAACTCATGGAGGAGCCTTTCCATATTTGTCATGTACAGCTCCCCAACGGTATTCAAATTCAAACTTAAATGAGGTGGCAGCATCTCACCATGTGGATAAATCTTTTACCATAATTAACTTCCAATTAATTTACCATAATTAACTCTTAATTAAAAATGTCACAGATTTTAACTTCCTAAATCTGTAGGAGACTAAGTCAGCAAGACACAAGCTAAGTTGGACTCAGCACAGCTCAGCACAACTGGCTGCGAGGCCTCGGCAGACTGCATGAGGCCTCAAGACAGAAAGTCACTTATTATCTTATTTTCCAATTGACTTCTAAGGTATTTGACTTAGCCTAAGGTCTCCTACGGTTCACTTACCTGTGTGTCAATACCGTATTTGGTGTATACGCTTCAACTTCATAGTAGATCTTCTTATTCATCCAAGGCAAGTCCAACTGAGTCACGTAATTGATAATAAGGGTGACTCGGACGAACCAGGGCACTTACAATCATATCGGCTGATATGCCGATATTATAACCGCATCATATCAGGCCGATATTGTGATATCGGTGGTTTTTGTTAAAAAAAAATTAAGGGGAGAGAAATGTATCGGCTGAGGTTTCGGCCGATAACAGAATATCGGCCGATATCTCAGAGAACAATTTTTTCACCCCTGGGTCTAACTGCATTGGGGTCTTCTAGAACATTGGTTTGGGCTAAGATTGTTCAAACAACCCAACTCGTCCAGCCCAATTATGCACTAAACAACATTGTGACAAATACCGTTCTCGGGATATTAACGGCAATTGGTAATAACGGGATATTTTTAAATTCTCAGATTTTTACCGGGAATTTAACGGGAAAATCTCAAGGAAATTATAATATTTAAAAAATAAAAAATTAATGAAATAAAAATGGTATAGGGAATTTACCGGGAATTTATCAGGATATTATCGCGTTATTAATGTTTATCGCGTTTTGAACGCGATTTTATCGGGAATTTACCGGAAATTTATCGTCGTGGCGATAAAAACGCAGTTTTTAACGCCGTAATGGTATTTTGCTGATAAAAAAGCGGTAAATTTGAAAATACCGCCAATATTTGTGACAAGGCTAAACATTAAGTACTTAGCTATATTCATGGCCAAGCCACCCTCAGCTGAGCATCAGTTTAGCCCATGTCAGGGTGGACTTCAGCTAATTAACTGGGTCGTCGAGCAAATTGGGCCTGGATTTCAGTATAGTCAGAGGCTGAAAAATAGCCTCACATAATATAATGCAAATTGGATGAGTCTTAAAATGAGAA
Source organism: Chimonanthus salicifolius (assembly GCA_013350335.1). Classification (NCBI taxonomy): domain Eukaryota; kingdom Viridiplantae; phylum Streptophyta; class Magnoliopsida; order Laurales; family Calycanthaceae; genus Chimonanthus; species Chimonanthus salicifolius. Next base: position 21,545,113 of record CM023540.1, on the reverse strand, counting down.
TCTTATATCTAATTTTGAGTTGATACTGATATCTTAAAATAAGAATCTTAATTTTGATTCAGTTAATACTGATATTTTGACATATATGAGACCCATTTTTTTCAGGTATATCAGCAAAAATACTGGTCCCGACTCAAATTTTCAGCCTATTTTGGCCCAATGTTTTAAAAATAATTATCAAATAATACACCCAAGATATTAGGTATATCAGCTTTAGGTCCATTCTGAAAAACCCAATATTTTACGATATTTGCCTATCATGCCACCTCTCCCCTATAAAATCCAATAAATGTTGGCCAATATTTGAAACTCAGGCCCAGGTTCAGGTACATGATTAATTTCTTGGCTTTTTAGCTAAATGGGCCTGGCATAAGTCAATGTTTGTCGGGCTTATTTTTGGGTCATATAAAATGGATGTGACGTCTTGCCTGTTGGCTGTTGCCCACTACTACTCAATACTAATAGGCTCTTTTGTCCAAGCCATGAAAAAAATAAAATTTGAGGTCTTCCACTTCAAATTCAATATGGGAGATCTCTTTTAATGCTTATTTTCTTGATCTTGTATTACTGTGTCACATCATTTGAAGCGAAAATAGCTTAAAATATTAATATTATTTCTATTTTTCTGTAAAAAAATTTACGTAAAGGAAAAATGATTAGATGTAGAAGACCTGACCGTCTTCCATCTTCACTCTCTATTTTAAAAAAACTTTATATTTCAAAATTCCAGCTTTCATTAATGGATAATGGAAATATAAAATTTGACCTTACTATCAGCCTTACTGAGATAAAATCGGCCGATATAGCCGATATATCGACTGATTTCATTAGATAGTGTCTGTTTTTTTTTTTTTTAATTCATTTCGGTGGTGGACCCAGGCCGATATTAACGATTTCATTTTTTTTTTTTTTCAAAACTGAGCCTCGTTTCATTTTTATTTTCTTTTTAATTCAGAAAAATTAAAATACAAAAAAATCCTTTTAAAAAAAAAAAAAAAAGGAAAAGAGAGAGATCTCGGCCGAGATCTCGTTTAACAGAGATTTTGATCCCTGATCATATCATTTTTTAGAGTAAAGATACATACAAAGAGGAAATGGTTGACGCATCTATGGGACCAACAAATATAGAAGTAATTGATTTTATAAGGTTTCTATACAAATTTTATAAAAGACTTTGGTTGAGATATAAATTTCAATTTTGTCCTCAGACTAAAAAAATTTGACTAGTAATTTTTATATCAATTGATATCTTAAAAAACTATATTTCAGCCTAAGCCCATATCTAGAATTTGTTACTGAGCCCTTGAATGTTAGTCTTAACACTCTAATCTAATGAGCATTCAAATGCACTAAGGACATTGTCCATGTAACTACTCGTCCCACTGGTACAATATTGTCCACTTTGAGCTCAAAAACCCAGATGACTTTGCATTGGGCTCGAGCATCACCCTTGAGTCCAAAAGGTCTTGTGCTAGATGAGAGGAGTGTAGGGCTAGCTCAACACAAGTTGAGGCCTAATGCAAAAATTTTAAATAGGGTCTTTTTGGAGTTGATACCAAGTAAGCTGAGGATGCCCCTTGATTACTTGATACCAACTGTAACATCTCGCCCCGTGACGAACTGGTGACACTGACATGTCACAATCCACCATGTGGTTAAGGCATGAATTTATTTTCCTTCATAAATTGAGTGTTCAATTTCCATAACCATATACAACATGGAAGAACTAAAAATTAGATATTTGAAAATTTTATTTTCCTACATTTCATTTCATCCAAACAAATTGGGCCTTTATCAAATGGGGGCCTAAGGCGGTTGCCTTATTTACCATAGGGTTGAGCCGGAGGAGTATCCCCTCATATAATCCTCAACCCCTCCAAGTCTTTGGACAGTATTGGACCTTTTTCTCTCCCACGCCTCCTCTCATACTCACTCCCCTCACATGGGGTGGGGGTATTACAAAGCGTATCGAAAATTTATCGCTGATATGTTGTATTGTACTAATATGAGTGTAACGATGTCCATATAGGCGCAATGCATTTTAAACGCCTCGCGTGTCCTAAGTGCTAATAATTTTGATAATATGGCTATAGCCATATAGGAACGATGGCAAATCATTTTTACTATGTCCAAATATAAAAGAAGTGTTAATTTTTACCTTATTCAAGAGTCGAGACCGAGCATTTCGTCATGGGTTTTGCTTTATTTTTTTCCGTTGATATATGGGATTGAGTAGAACTTGAATTTTATCCTCATTGTACGTCAAATTTAAATTTTAAATATTAGATTTAAATATATATTGAAATTTAAAAATTTAAATGAATATTTTTTTTTTATATAGAGTTGGAGTGGATTACCATTTATTTTAATTAAAGATCGTAAGTGGGTGTCATTACAATTCAACATTTGTCTCTAATTTAATTATTTAGACTAAAAATATGTATTATATATAATAATAAGAAATAATTCAATTCCATATCCCATAGAAGACTTAGCTTTGTCAGAACTTAAAAACTTGAAATTGGACACAATTTGAAATTCAATCGAGTTTGATACCTACATTGAATTTCAAAGCTTAGTGACTAAATAAAATTTAATATAATTTACTGACTCACTTAACTTGACGTTTTATCGAATTGAGTAAAATTGAACAATTTCATCTAAATATTTATAAAGCTTTTTAGTTATAAATCTTATCAATTCAAATATTTTATAAAAATTTAGTTATTTTCTAATCTTTGATTGAAGGTTACATTGGAAGATGACATGACATGTTGGAGATGGAAAAGACATTAAAAAGGTATCTTTGATTTGGATTCCTCTTTGATTGGTCATGCTTAGGAATCTACTCAAAGCACCAAAAGGAATATGAAAACAACATTGATTGTTGATGATGGGATTGTTAGTGGATCAACCATCAAAGCCCATTACTTTTCAAGGCCCAACAAATGGCATTTGTGAGGATTTTGGTTGCTTTACTGATCAAAAGGTTAATTCCAACCAGACAGTCAACTAGAGTCACTTGAATTGGGCCACTTACTTCAGTTTTCATGTGGAAATTGTTGATGACATAAGGCATGAGTCATGCCTATGTCACACCATTAGATTGTTGATTTCTCTTAAATCAATGAAAATACATAAGTTTACTGTTAAGGGAGTTTGTAGGTATTTCCTCTTTCGCAGCTTTCTTAATTTTTTAGGATATATTTGTGTGAATTTTTTGTTTAATATAAATGAACTCTATAAATATTATTTTCTATGGTTATCAAATTTTATTATTTGGTGCAACAAAGGATTTCTAAAATGATGTATCAATGAAATTTTTTAGGTATGGAATATGAGTTAGGTTGGATCATGTGTCATGTCACAACTAATAGATAATGTGCTTATTTAGGTTGGGCCATGTGCTATGAGTCAAGACATGGATCAAGTATGATTGTCATGGGTCATTGGTTGGGTTGATCGGATCATGGATTGAGTAATAGATCAGGTTGATTGGGTCATAGGTTGTGACTGAGACATAATTAAATGGTCATTGTTGGTTAGACCTAGGGATTAAAATCTCAGATTTCTGAGATTATGGTCGTATGGCCAATATCGGCCTATATGCCTATCGTACGGCTGATACGATACATATCGGCTGAAATATCTCAAATTAAAATTGGCCTTTCAGACAAAAGCTTGTGAAGCTTGTTGAGTTTTTAGAGTCATTTATTATATTGTATAAAATACATTAGATGAAAAGGTGAACATTTAAAAAATTGGTTGGAAGGGGTAAAAAAAATATTAAAGAGTATAAAGTAACTAAAGATCTGTTTGTTTTAAGATACACTCGAAGAAAATAATTCAAAAGCTAATCTTAGATAGATGAGATTAATTGTTATGATGATGATGGAGATCGTTTACGGACTCGTTGTTATATTTCAGATGATGAAAAATTAAGAGAAAAGAAAATGAGTCTTTTCTCTTTTTTCATATAACAAGGGCTCTCAGCAAAGAGCATAAGATATTTTTCCCTTATTTCAACAAATTTATTTCCTATTAAAAAAAGAGGAAAATTTAATTAGGAAGAATAGAACATTTCTTTGCTTCGCAAAATAAAATTTTATTCATTTCTTTTAACATAAAATTACACTTTAGATTTTTTTTATTTTTGTGAAATTAATTTCACTAAGGAAATTGGTAAACAGTCCCTTAGTTCTATTCCTTTTTTTTTTTTTCACAAATCTTGGCCTATTCTATAAAGTTTTATTCTATTTTATTATTAATCTATAAAACAAGAACAAATATTAAATTGAAATTTCCAATTTGCCTTAAAATGGCTTTGTTACATATTATAAGGTTGTCTAATTGGGATAATGTTTACAAATATGCCTCAACAAGCGGGGGTTAGACTTCAAAATAAAAAGGCTTGAACGGGTCGGAGGTGAACTTTTTATTTTTAAGACCAAGGTATATAAACATCGCATCTTAATTTTCTAGGCATCCCACCTGATTAATCTTTAGAGCACGTGTAAACTTCCCTATTTATAACTTCATTTACCATTGATTGGTAGGACTTTAAAATCTATATTTTGGCATCATCTAATTAAATTAACTTTTAATAGACATTAGATCAAGTATTGGCCTGTCTATTTTTACCTTATTCAAGAGTCGGGACCAAGCATTTTGTCATGCATTTTGCTCCTTTTCCATTGATAATACAGAATTGAATCGAACTTAACTTTTATCCTCCTCGTACGTCAAATTTAAAATTTAAATAAAATATTTAGATATATATTCAAATTTAAAAATTTAAATGGATAATTTTTTTGGATACGGACTCATTTATTTAGAGTTGGAGTGGATTACCATGATTATTGTAAGTGGGTCATAGTTTAAAAAACTTGAAATTGGACTTAATTTGAAACTCAAATAAATTGGACTTAATTTGAAATTCAATTTGAGTTGAATAACTGCATCTAAGTTTCAAAGCTTATTGACATACTTGACTTGGGATTTTATTGAATTGAGTAAACTTGAATAGTTTCATCTAAATATGTTTTAAAACTTTTTAATTATAAATCTCATCCATTCAAAATTTTATAAAAACTTAGTTATTTATTAATCTTTAATTAAAGGTTAGATGGAAGATGACATGGAAAAGACATTAAAAGGTAGCTTTGATTTGGATTTCTCTTTGTTTGGTGATGCTTAGGAATCTAATCCACCCAAGAAAGAATAGAGAGAAGAGTTTAGTGTATGGAGGGTCAATTTTGGTGTTGGTCACGACTTTGGGTGGTTAACCTTTCTAGTTTCTACCTTTGTTGGTTGACGAAAAAGAAAGCAAACTAAGGCCAAAGCAAGGACCACATCATCTGTTGAGATTTTGCATGAAAAATGATTGAACTTTTTAGGTCTAATTTGAATCATTAAGATAGATAAGTTTGGAAAAATGATTGATATATATATATATATATATAATTTACGTGTGAGAAACAGCATGATACCCAGTGTAAAACTTCCACGGATGAGTCCACTAGCCATAGAGTACACAAAGGTTAAGACCTTGAAGTCTTAAAGTATTTTTATCAGATTATCGTAATTAGTCTGGATATTAAATTTGAGAAATTTTGAAAATACACAGATTTAAAACTTTAACGTTATTTTTTAAGTACTGTGTATTTTCAAAATTTCTCAAATTAAATATCCGGACTAATTACGATAACCTGATAAAAATACTTTAAGACTTTAAGGTCTTTTGACACTCCCAAATGTGTTTTCGGTATAGCCGAGGGATACCCTTATTTGTAAAACACTCTGTTTTAAGCATTTGGGATGTCAAAAGACCTTGAAGTTTTAAAGTATTTTTATCAGGTTATCGTAATTAGTCCGGATATTCAATTTGAGAAATTTTGAAAATACACAGTGCTTAAAAAATAACTTTAAAATTTTAAAAGGAAATTTTATTATTTAAATAATGTCGTTACTGTGGCATAAATTAACAGAATCAATCGCACATTTTAAACATCAATCGATCGATTTCTTCTGCTCGTCTTTGCAAACAAAATCAATTGATCAATTGATTTCTTCCGCTCGTCTTCGCAAACAGAATCAATCGATCGATTTCTCCAGGTAGCATCTTTCGTTCGTGTTCGAGGAATCAATCGCACGATCCCATGGAATCAATCGCACGATTTTATGCCGAAGGGATCGATCGATCGAAGTAAAAATGAACTGTCTGTTCAATAGGTCGATTCTACGCGAAATGATAGAATCATAATTTCCACTCAAAATCTGAAATTCAGTGTCTGGTAACCGATTTCTGCGGTGTCTAAATGCTGAGCCATCATAAAATCTGTGTAAGTGTTTTTCTTATTTATGACGAAGATATTCAGGTCTCTTATAATACCCGATTAATTCTTGAGGTATGTACAAATCTCTCTATCCACACAAATTCAATAAATCTGAGAGTGACCCTTTAAGGTGAAGTAGGAATCAAAGTATGAACGCTTCTCTTGGCCCTCACTCCAACCCTTTGGGTTCCATGTATGTGTCCTCTTAATTGAAAGCTTTAATTTTATCTTCTATTTATTAAATGTGTCATATGCTCATACTAAGTTTTTTAAATAATAAATGACTAAATTTGGTGAATGTACTTGTCATTTTACAGTTATATTATTATGCTTTTTAATTTACTTTTGCGTTATTATGTATTTTTGCATTTTTAACTTATATATAATGTAAAATATATAAAAATTATATTATTTTAATAAATTTTATCAAGTCTTGACTTTTTGGTTCAATCAAAACTAGCTCAACGTTTCGAGTTAACTCAACTTAATGAGAAAACGGAGTCTAGTTTTAAGTAAATTTTCGTATCTTTCTATTTCAAGCCATGCATCCAATCTTATATGAAAGTCCACTTCTGGACGATTCAGAGAATGGGTTTGAGTTGACTTCTTGACTAGTTATTGGGTCTTTTGGACTGTGATCAAGTGAACCTAGCCACTTTTATAAATGAATTAACAAGTTTAATCAAGTCAACTGATTTATTTCATTTTTAAGATAGCTTGATGATAATAAAAAAATTATAAATATTTTTACGCATGCAAACTCTTCCTGCCTTTAGATATTTTTCATATTCTTAAGTTAGAGACTTTAGCAGTATTTTAAAAATCTTATTAATATACCGACACTCGTTGTCCGTGTGGCCATAATGGGTGATTTCATGTGGTTGAGTCAGACTCGAGTCTTAATGAAGTGAAAACGTAGAAAGAAAAAAAATCTTACTAATATTAGATTAACCGACATCAACTTTAACTCATTTAGACAAATATCGTCCATAGACATGAAACTACCACTACCATGAATATCAAAGTAAACATGGCTATTGACATTATATCATTTCAAATATACAATAGAAGAATCAAATCACTTGTAGTAATACTTGTGTGCCTATTTAAGATTATAAAACAACCTATTCAACTAACAAATTAATTTACCGTTTTCTAAGACGGGAGGTAATCAGTTGAGCTACACCCATATTTTCTACTCACTACACCCGTTGTTTATAATTTTCTTCTTCTCTATTTTATTTAGTGGCGACTACACATTTTTTACTTTCAACGTTCATAATGAGTAATTAAAACCATTAAATTTTATTGTAGCAATTTGGTAGAAAGAACGTAAAATCTTGTGGAAAGCATTTGATCTGATTGGAAAAAATCTCATGAAAATATAATATTTAAAAATTACTTGAAAGTATGTAGATAAATATATAAATAAAATAACATTTAAAATTGAAATTCATGAATAAATTTGAGAAAAGTGAAGATTTGAGTCGTGTGGACTGGAGTATAGAAGGACTTGTGAATTTTTATAAGAGAAAAGAACTAACAATTTCGTGATGTATCACGTTGTCATTGTGATATTATCATGGGATAATTGTGATAAAAATGAAGTTGCTGATAAATACTAAAAACCTATAATTAAGTGTATTATTAAACTAGAACAAAAACTATACTCTTTAAACTAGGGCATCTTATCCATGCAATTTTTACCTCTCTAATTTTTTTTTAATGATTTAGATTGAACCAGGGGTGAAAAATTCGGTATCAACCGATATTTTTCTCTCTCTTTTTTTTTTTTTAAAAAAAAATGTAATCAATATCGGCCGATATTGGTGATATATATCACCGATATATATAAACCTATATGTATCGGTCGATACATATTTGACCCCTGGATCGAACTATAATTCAAAAATTCAAAACTCAAATTCAATTTAAAATTTTATCGATTTAAGAAATTAAGTCTAACTTTTGGAGTTGACTTAAATGAATCTGATATTTAGATTTAAAATTGTATCGAATCAATCAATTTAGACTGACTTATATAAATTTCTTTTTAAAATTTTAAACTATAGACTCAACCCATACAAAATTATAAACAACGTCCTATGAACTAGTTGCAACTAATGCGTACTGAACATTTTGACGTTAGAAATTTTGAATTTAGAGAGCAATGTAATTCGGTTTAGAACTTACAATAACATTAAAGTTTGTCAATTTTTTGTCAAAATTTTAATTCATACACGGTGAAAATTTTGGTATCCAAAATGGTATTAAAATCCCAAACTGAAATCGTTTCGAGCATGTGAGAAAACTTTGAAATTGAAAATTAATGATTGCACAATTCATGAAGATAGAATGCGTCAGTTAATAGCAAAAATAAAATAAAAAAGAAGAGCACAATTACGCCTGTGTGACATGCTCTCTGGTGGACAGGGGACCCACACCTTTTTTTGGAGGGCCCACATATTAAGGGGATCCCCACTACAGTGCCCTTGAACCCACGTGATAATGCTTTCAAGTTGACTCTGATACGATTTGGTAACGTGGCATTTGCCATCGCAAAATCATTAACTACTATGGGTGTTGCTTACCTTCATTTACAAGTTTAAATCTTTTCCAGCACACGTTCGAGCCTCCATGGCCTAACTTTAGTGTGCCCTAGAGGTAGTGGACTCACCCCTGGAGATTTTAGGTTGGGTATCCCATGGTTTCCAATATATAAATTAAAAAAAAAACAATGACTTTAATAACTAAATAATAAAAAAAGCAAATAAAAAGTTTTAATAATGGGGAAATTGGGGAAATTGGGACACCGACAGTTCCACGTACGTTCCCGTCTAGTCAAGTCACTGTTCCTACTAGACAGTGAGACTCTGAGAGGAAGCGATCCGTGCCCTGGAGTCCATCTCGAGCCACAGGGAAGGTGGAGGGTTGCACCCAAATTCATTGGGCCCCACACTCTTCAAATAGTGGACCCTGTACATGATGGGCCCCACACGATGTCGTGGGCCCCAGGTAAATCACCCCGTGAAGGTGTGAACCCGAGAAAAAAGAATAGTGGCAGCGGCAAAAATGGCTCAAAGAGAGGGAAGAGATTGTCTTGTACTGGGCAAGCAGTAGATTCTCACTCCCTCCTTCTCTCTGACATATCTCCCGTCGATTCTTCACGCTTCTAAACTAAGTAAAGGCATTAGATAAGGTGACATTTTCCTCGAAATCGACCTGGTACGTGCGAACATGCCACGTCTACTGTCAAACACGTGTGCATGATGACTTCTGCTGGGGTTGATGATTTTATATATAGACGATGGTTAGCTGTTTTTTGCTCCTCCATTGTCTGCCTCTCTCTCTCTCTCCCTTCAGTGCTCAGTCTCTGTTTTGTTGTACTCTGCATTGATTCTCCCTTTTTGGCTTTGGTCTGTGAGAATGGGAAGACAACCGTGTTGTGACAAAGTGGGATTGAAGAAAGGACCCTGGACAGCTGAAGAAGACAAGAAGCTAATAAACTTCATCCTCACCAATGGCCAATGTTGCTGGAGAGCCGTTCCTAAGCTTGCAGGTCTTGGGATTCTTGAATTTCTGACACGAAAATGAACTTCTTTGGGTCCAAAACAATGATTTTTTTTTTTTTTTATGGGTGTCTGTTGTTTTTGCTCTTCTTCATGTGTTCTTTGATGTGGATTCTGTTGAAGCATTGCTTACTTTTAGAGTTTTTGAACATTGTTTTCTTATGGAAAGAACAAATATTGTTTTTGTTTAAGAAATGAAACAGAGAAATACTTTTTGTATCCCTTTTTTCTTTTCTTTTTTCCCTTACTCTGTTTACGATTAGAAAAGCTTGTCCACCTTCGAATTTAGATTTATAGCAGGAAAAAGATTTAATAATACTTGTCTGGTTCTGTTTCTTTCCTTTTATTTTTCCTCCAATCTTTTTTTTCTTCTGAATTTTGTTCTTATGGGTGTTTCTGTAGGTCTGTTGAGGTGTGGCAAAAGCTGCAGGCTGAGATGGACCAACTATCTAAGGCCTGATTTGAAGAGGGGTTTATTATCAGAATCTGAGGAGAAGATGGTCATTGATCTCCATGCCCGTCTTGGCAACAGGTTCTTACCATTGCTTTTCCTTTTCTTCTTTTATTATTATTACTATTATTTAATTTAAAGATTTCAACAGGATCTTTATTGACAGATATGGTAAGATTTTGTGATAATGCTAGTGCATGCTCAGTTTGAGTTTTCTGCTAAAATTTACTTGAATTAAATGCTTTCCTTTTCTAACCTGCAGATGGTCTAAGATAGCTGCACATTTGCCTGGTAGAACTGACAATGAGATAAAGAACCATTGGAATACCCACATCAAGAAGAAGCTGAGGAAGATGGGAATTGACCCTGTAACTCATAAACCTCTCTTTCCTTCTACTGATCAAGAACAGAACCAGCAGCCGAAACATCAGCCCCAACAACAACTTTCCTCCTCTAGAGCTGAATTTGAAAATGCAGAGGAAAACAATGGAAATGACACTTCCATTCAAGCACCTATTTCTGATGAAACAGAAGAAGAAAAGAGCATTTCAAGTTCATCAAATGGCACAGAAGCTGATGGTTTCTTAAGCGAATCCCCAAGTTTTTCCACTGATGAAGTCCCTCTAATCCAACCCCATGAAATTCTAGTTCCCTGTTCGTCTACCTCTTCCACGTCTTCATCCAATTCCTCTCTTACTCCAGAAGAATTCAACCTTTGTGGGGATTGGATGGAGTGGTCAGAATCCTTGTCACTGTGGAAATTGGATGATTTCAATTGTTGGGATCTTATTTATGATGATGATGACAGAAAATCAGAAGTTGATCCTTCCACTCAGTGTCAGAGATTGGCTTTAGATCAAGATTCATGGAATTCGAGCTCTTGTATTGAATTCCCCTCGTAATCTGTTTGTAATTTGAAATATAAAAGGGAATAATAATAATAAGGAAACTGAAAAACCCGCGTCATTTTATTTCTTTTTCATTTTTCTTTTAATTTCCTGCGCATACAAATGATTTTTTTTTAGATTATTTGGATCTCTCTCATTTGCCCATAAAATATGAGAGTGAGATCTGCAGATATATGTAGTCGATCTGCAATTTCAACCATTTCATCTTACTAATTCTCAAGACATGTATAAATCTATCAATTTAAGCATCGAATAAGTTTATTAGAGAGTAATTATATGGAGTTGAGCTTGAATCGAACACGGGACTCTCACTTACTCGGAAAGACTTTTCGTGGTGGGGACAATTCCTCCAAATTAATGAATTTGGGCCTTTAGCCAATTATAAACTGCTTATTTTTTATCATTGTTTTTATTAGACTTGCGTGTCCTTCCTCATGATCGGATTTTATCTTGGCCCATGTTTGCTCTTGATTGAGTTTTTCATTATAGTAAGTTCTCATGTAGTTGTCTTTTCTAATAATCAAATAATTAATGGATTATATTAATGAATTGAAATCTCTTTGATAATGATCGTCTAATTGTGGGCCAATCATATAGGGCTAAGGACAAAATTTAGGCAGCTGCTCCATGGTGGCATTGAGCTTGTATTTAAAATTTGGTAGCCAATCTATATTTTTAAAAAGAATTCATTATGTGCACATAAAAAATATTATATTAATGTATACTTTGACGTGAAAATTTTAACAAGATTAGAAAGATGTGATGGTTTATAAAAAATATGATTTTTCTAAAGATAATAGAAGGGGTGTTAAAAAAAATTAATTATAAAGAATATTATTAATGTACATTCACCTTTTAAATGACAATTGAATTTGATGTTCATGTTAGTCAACCATCCTGTCTTTGTATATGAGCCCAGCATGTTACATATGAACAGAAGATCAACAATTTTGATATTGTGACCATAAACACTTATCAATTTTTTTTTATACGGGTAACTCAGTTGATCTAAATTTTTAAGATTAAATTAGAGGTCTGGAATTCGACTCCTTCTGAATTTACTCGATACGCGAGGCTTGCGTATAATTTCGTGTGTTCGTGGGATTAGTCTCACCTCCATTGAAATACCCATGTTATCTAAGAAAAAAAAGTTATACTCAATTAAACCTTTTTAATATTATCATTCAATGATGAAAATAAACTTTTTTTTTTAATTTACATGTGGAAAACCGTGGGATACCCAGCGTAAAACTCTCACGTGTGAGCCCACTACCTCTAGAGCACACCAAAGTTAGGCCATAGGAGTTCGAACCTGCAACCTCTCGCTTCCTGAGGTAGGAGACAACCAGTTGAACTACACCCACGTAATATGAAAATAAACTTATAGGATAGATAACCATGATCTCATTAAAACATCATTACATTAGCTGATTATTAAAGTTCAATATTAAATGTCATTTCTACTAAAAATACTGTGGGCATGTCTTGCATTTTTTTTAACTTCTTCTTCAATGATTCCATATCTTGAAAAACATTAGAATGCAGATCACACAATTTTATTTTTTTTAAAAAGAAAAGAAAGAAAGATGCAAAGAAAGGCAGAAAATGCTGTGTAGAAAATAAATGTAATTTGTGTAAGCTCCAGACAAACCAGCAACATATAATAATCATGTTTGGTATCCATTAAAAGTAAAGTAATAAAAAAGATCACAACCAAGATAATTGGATTAGCAATATAATGCTGTGGGGGCTTCTTTCAGCACCATGTTGTCATTGATGACGATTTAATTATATAATTCAATTTAGATTCCAAGTTTAGTATTTTAAATCTACATTACATGGTTGGAGAGAAAATGTACATACCTACTGTCTCCACAGATGGAAAACTCACTCCTCACTACCAAAATCATAGTTATTAGGATGAAAAACGGTCGTAAAAAAGTAAAGAAAAGACTGGTTCTAGATTAAGAGCTTTTTAGATGTCATGGGTATTGTCACTTTACATCGGAGATAAAACTAATTGTACAATATATGAAAGCAAATCTCGTGCATCATGGTAAGTCTGAGAATAGGGCTGCAATCTCGAATCGGGTGGGTCGGGTTCTTTAAAGCCCAATCCAACCCGAGTTGATATATATGGAACTCGATCCCTCTCAACCCGAACTTCATAACCGACCCGACCCGAATTCTGAATCAACCAGCATGCTGAACTTATTTTAGCTGGATCGGATCGGGTCAGGTCAACTTGTAAAATCCTCAACCTAATCCAACTCGAATTTCATGCGGGTTTTTATCTTTTCAACCTGACCCGACCCGACCGGCTGACCCGATATTCTCTATTTGACCTGCATGATTTCTCGGGTCGGATCATGTGGGTGAGGCCAAAACTCGACCCGAGTTGCAGTCCTATCTAAGAGAAATCGAATTTAAGATCTCTAGTTTAATTCTAAACTTATCTTCCTTTATTAGTGCAAACGATAATAGAAAGTGAAGTATTCAAAGAAAAATCATATTTGTTGAATAAAATATGGAGGTAAAAGGTGTCCTCAAATTAAAATTGGAGCAGCTCTTGAGGAATCAATGGTCTTACATTTTTGTGACCATCTAATCTTTGATCAGATGATGATAATAAGATTGAGACAAAACCAAGTTTGGTATTTTATCCATTCCCTTCTATTAAATAAAAGGGAAAAGAAAAGCATAAGAATCTAACAATGTATCAGCATTATTGCGAAGTTTAGTTGCAGATACATTGACAGGAATCAGCACATGGAGAGATGAGATCGATCCTCTTTGATTCTAAACAATATAATAATGCAAATTTTAGGTTATTTTGTAGCAATGAGGAGGAGAAACATAAAAGGGGCCTGCACATACCATATTTCATTTAATAAGTCTTTTTAAAAAATTAAAATTATTTAATATTAGAAAAAAAGAGAGAAAGAATTCAACCTCAATAGACTGTGATCATTGGAATGCCATGTTCTATGGAAAAAAGTTCAACTATAGAGTCAAATCCTTTTAGACCATGACATTAGTATAATATTATATTAAATAAAAAAAGTATAAAAATTGAAAATTTAGTATAATAATATAATAGTAAACAATGAACTATAGCCTTTCCAGTGAAAGAAAAAAGCAGAAATAAAATAAATAATAATCTTTTAACAACTTGAGGTACAAATTCAGGTTCAACTGGTACAATTTAACTTGATTTTTAGAACAGTAATTAACTCATTCAAATAATAATCTTAACATCTCAAGATTTAAGATGATGTTTTAAATTGAGCAAATACTAATCAAAATTAAATTAATTTGTTGAAAAGTTGTAGTACTCCACCCAAAGGGGGAGGCCTATGCCTTAACTCAGATAGCACCACTTAGAGATAAATTCGCCAGGTACATGGGGATTAGCGCCTAGGGGCATGTTCATAATCCCACATCGGCCTAGTGAACAGGATTCTCACTCGTATATAAGTTGAAGGCTTTCTCTTTTCCAACACAAAGTCTTTTGAAAGTAATAGTGGATTGGCTCGTCAATTGAAAATTGTGTGAATCCGACTTTAGGCTCAAAACGGACAATATTGTATTGGCGGGATGGGTTGGGTCACTATCCAATGTCAATCTGTAGACCAAATCAAGGTGAAAGGTGGACCCAATTCTATTGACTATTGAGATTTGAGACCACCTAAGCTTCTGTATCTCATTCAACATCTGCAATGGCAGTCAAAGTAAGAGATTTCATCATCACAAACGCGTGAATGGTTTTTCTTGAGAAAGTTGACACCAACTAAAAAACAAACTTCTCTCCTCTATCTACTCTACCAACTCAAACAAAGCAACCATCCATTAATGGAATTTTCTGCATCTCAAGCAACTTGTCATCAACATCACTGTTCCCATCCAACCCATTTGACCCTTGACTCTCTCTACTCTCTACCCACCTCTCTCTAACCATCTTATTTATAAAAAATTGTCCATTAAATCAGTTTACGATAAATTGGTGTGCACGTTCGAGTACATTATTTGAATTGAATTATTGACTGAATTTAAAAAGTGAAATTTGACGACTTTATTTTTATAAAACTGTCATTAAAATTTTACACCAATTTTTATGAACTGAATCACTGAATTACAATGAATAATTTCTTGGTGTTTATTACTTCTATCAGTTTGATTGATCATACAAGTACCAAGGGCTTTCGATAGTTTTATTTTGTTTCTGAATTTGCTTGCAAAAAGTCCTTGCATTAGTATGAGTTTGTTGACTTTTAGAGACTATTAGATGAAAACTACTCGTTGAGTTGACCAATATTTAATGTTAATTTCGGGTTTGGTATATGATCATATTTTCATCACATATGGTTTGACAATTTTATTTTGAGAAAGATTTATATCAATACAAGAGAATTATTTGTCCTTTTAAGTGAAGTTAGATCACTCACATGTTCTAATTTGCAGTTTATTTTGACAAAAGTTGACCCCACACTTCATAGCTTTTTACAGGAACTGAAAAGACCATGCAACCAATAACTTTATCATAAAATGGATGTATATTTTAAATGTAGAAGAGAGAATCTTTTAAAAATTTAAATTAATATAATAAAGGAAGACATGATAGATTACATAATAACGAAGAATATAATATTTTATAAGATGAAGTATAAATACAAAACCTTAAAAGACCCACAGAAATGAATTTATTAATAAAATTTTAAATGATGTGTTTGTCTACAATGGAATGACATTCTTCAAACCCTATGTGGAGAATGATAAGAAAAAGGCTAAACACAATAGGTGAAAGGACATCAACTTTTTTGTTTCATAATTGCTAAATGTAGTTTATATTATTTTTTCATTGAAGGTATTATATGAAATATCAAAAATAAAAGATAATTTTATCTTTATAGAATTAAATTTAGTTTTTGTTCACCATTTTAATTGAGATGTTCCTATAAACATAAAAAATAAGATATCTTTATCACTAGACTATAGATATTTATTTATATAATGAATATTCTAATGATCTCCAATCTAGACTTTACAAGGCTAGATGTGGGGCTCATCGTCTTATTTTTGGAGCGGGCTCGCCCTTTAAGATGGATTCTACATATGAGTCTTTCTAGCAGGGTAAAAAAAATGCCCGGCCGATATTTTGGCCAATATACATATCGGCCACAATATCGGCTGATAAGTTTCTCTCTCCTCTGATATCGCCATTTCTCTCTCCTCCGGTATACAAAACCATGAAGAACCATGAAGAACCGCAAAAAAAAAACCGCAAAAAACAGTGAAAACTGAAAAAAAAACCGTGAAGAACCGTGGAAAACCGTATCGGAAAACCGTGAAGAACCGTGAAAACCAGCAAAACACAGCAAAAAATCATGGAAAACCGTATCAGTTTTTTTTTAATAAAAAATAAAATAAATTTTAAATACCGATATTTATGCTTATCGGCCGATATGGTGACCGGTATTGCGGACCGAGTATCGACATATCGGCCGATAATCTTTTTGTATGGCCGATACATATTGTATTAGCCAATATCGTTCGGTCTTAAAAAACCGATACATGTCGGCCGATACAATATGTATTGGCCGATATTTCGACCCCTACTTTCTAGTTTCAACTACTTGGATCAAGTCATTTTTCATGAAAAAGAAAGAAAAGCACAAACAAATGAATGGCGCCCAACGTTTTACCTACATTGGTGTAGTTCAACTGGTTTCCTCCCGCCTCAGGAAGCAGGAGGTTGTTGGTTACGTATATCCAAAAAGAAAAATACAAAGAATTTTTTTGAAAACAAGAATGCAATATTCTTCCAATGTGTTTTGTGTGAAATTGCATACTGCACTTTCAGCCTATCATTGACAAAAAAAACATATATGGATGAAATTTCCACTAAGTATTGAGGGAGTCACAGTCAGACATGGATTGATTTTTTTTTTTTTTTTAAATTTACGTGTGGGAAACCGCGGGATATGCTCTGCATAATTTCATACAAGTTGAAATCTCAAAATTAGCATAAAACATGATTGTTTTTATTAAAAGTTTTGATTCTTAACAAGTAATCACATTTATGAATCAGTAAACACAGTATTTAATGATGTTGTAGGACTTAAAACTCTTGCTACTTAATGACTCTACAGTCTACAAATAAGCAATGTCTTTGGTGACAGAGACACCCTTTGATTTTGAAGCATTGACCTTTCTTTTTGAGGTTTAATCACCGGTTTCAATTTTCAAGTTCATGGTGGAGCCCATCAGGTAATCCAATCAGTGGGATTCTTGAAAACATTGAAAGTAGGTCCCATCTGATGGAATGGGTGTTGGGTATTGAGGATGGACCCATCACATAGATGGTCTCCATTCACATGATATTTTGTATTATTATATGAATAAATTAAGCTGTTTTATCTTTTGGATACTATAGGCAGTTCATTCAAATTTAGTTCGAATTAATGCAGTTAAAACTTTCTCTTTTTTTTTTTTTAGTTAACATAGGTGTAGTTTAAGTGATTGCCTCTCTCCTCAGAAAGTGGGAGGTTGCAGGTTCGAGTCCTCAGTACCTAACCTTGATATGCTCTAGAGGGTGGGTTCACGCGTGGGAGTTTTACACTGGATATTCAATGATTTCCCACAAGTAAATTAAAAAAAAAAAAAGAGCAAGGTGAATCTTCATATCAAAATAAATTAGGTTGGCTTCTGTTACGGTGAATGGTGAATCTTCGTATCAAAATAAATTAGGTTGGCTTTTGTTGTAAAAAAATATTATTCATTAATGATATTCAAACATGGGACATGTATTTGGAGATCATCCATCTCCACCATTACATATCTTATTGTGTTTATTGTTTTATCTTTAAATTATGTACGAATTAGGGGTGTAAATGGATCTGGATCCGGCCCGTGGACTATCCGGCCCAGATCCAGGAGTCCATTTGCGAGATGGATCCTAGAGTCCAATAAGGACTCTCGGATCCGATCCAATATCCATTAAGATATACTGGGCGGGTCGCGGACCGTCCATGGACGGTCCAATGGGCAGTCCGTTATACATTCCTCTCTCTCAACTAGGGCTCCAACCTTACACACCCTTCCTAAAAGTCTGCAATCTTATTTCTAAAGAACCTAATCTCTCTGGTCTGCTCTCTCTCGCCGCTGCTGTCTCTCGATCTCTCTGGTCTCTCTCTCGCCTCTTTCGCTGCTCTCTCTCGATCTCTCTCTGGTCTCTCTCTCGCCTCTTTCGCTGCTCTCCCTCGATCTTTGCTCTCTTCTCTGAGTCTCTCCCTTTCTGGGTCTTTTTCTCTTTCTCGATCTCTCTCTCTCTGGTGTCTCTCTATAGAGAAGGCAGTGGCGGATCAGAGGGTTGCACTGTTCGTTACAGCAGATCCAGCCGCATCGGTTGTCCGATTAGGGGCAGCGAAACAAGGGGTTTCACCCAGATCTGGGAGGGATCAAAGAGACCAAATGCACAAAGGGTTTCACTGACTGGTGAGCAAGCCGTGCAGATCTTCTAACAGATCAAACATAGCCAGCAGATCTTCGAGGGGCAGCTCACAGAGTCCAAGCAGTTGCAGAAACCCAGAACAACTTGCTGTTCGCAGGTAGAAGAAGGTATGCAATATCTTGTTTTCAGTTCTTCCTGAATTCCATTGAAGTTGGGGTACTGTTTTCTTGACAATTGCAAAATAAAAATGAAGGAAGAAAGCTTTAGCTTAGATATCTCTGAACAGAGGAATCAATAATTTAGAATAAGACAGGGCTAAGAGTGTCAGTATCAATAGAAGAATGCCCTTGCTGCAACTAAGCTGTGGTTGACAGAAACATAAGAAAAAGAGTAATACATCTTTGTCAATCTGTTCGAGTTTTGCTTTTATGTTCTTTGTAACTTTGACAACTTCGTCTATGTCTCTCTCCATTCGATGCTATTGCTGTATGGGAATTCTCTCTGTATCTATTTGCTGGATGGGCTACTATGTTAGCCATAGTAATTACAAGTTACAATGAAATCCAACGAAGTAATACCTTTCATTGCAGAGGCTTTTGTGACAGACTTGGATTCTTCATTTACTTCCTATATATCATTTAGGACTAGGTCATTGGTTTATGCTCAACTAAACTACAAAATGTTTTATTAGAAATCAATGTTGTTATCTTCATTTTTAGATTAAATACTCAAGTAAATATTTTATAGATACTGTAAAATTTACAAATCTAAAAAATAGAGTTAGATTAATTAGAATAGACCCATTTTAAAATTTAAATAACCCTATCTCACAAACAATTTGTATACCTCAAATTCTAGAAAACAAAAACTTTCTCTCCTTTTTTCTCTGCCGAGAAGAGTTATAGAGCAAAACCTGAAAATAGGTCTCAAGCTTCTTTCTCAAAATTGCATGTTCTTTCTTCACTTTCTCAAATGTCTTTATACATCTGCATTCATTCATTTAAAAAAAAAAAAAAAAAAGAGAGTTACTAGTGGACATGTACAATCATGATTCTAAATAGAGATCATATACTAAGTAAATTTTCCACTTTAGATCAGTAATTTTCCTCTATCAGCATTTTATGCTGATTGTAAATCGATGAATAATTGGATTATACAAGCTAATACAGGGTTTATTCTAGGGCTGCCCTAACTTGGCTTGATTTATTTTGTATTAAGATTCATCACATGCTCAGATTAATCAACTTCAATCAAGTATGAGCTAAGCATGAGGAGAACTCATTCAGAGATCAAATGAGCTTGAACTTGCCTCAACAAAATGGTTGTTAACAAGTAATGAAATTTATTAAGTTAATACTTTTTATGCAGTACAATGTCTACGTCTAATGAGAGGAATGACTTCATTGAAGAGAATGAGATAGATGCGGCATCAAATGCTTCTAGACCAAAACATGTTGTACATAGGAGGAAGACATCTACTATTTGGAAGGATTTTCATTATGCAGAGATAAATGGAGTTAGAAATGCAATATGTAATCATTGTGGTAAACTATTTACTGGATCGAGTACTAGTGGAACTTCCCACTTGTGGCGCCACTTACCTTTTTGTAAAAAATATGATCCAACACAATCTGGTAGCCTCAATGAAGTAGTGTGTGGTGATTTTGAATTTGATCAACAACGTAGTGTAGAGGATCTTGCAAAGATGATAATTTTGCATGAGTATCCTTTTTCAATTGTTGAACACAAAGGGTTTATAAACTTTGTGAAGAATCTTCAACCCCAATTTAAGTTTGTCTCAAGGACTACCATCCAGGGAATTTGTACGGGTTTGTATGAAGAAATGAAAAGAAAGTTATGTAGTGAGTTGGATTCCCTCACTAGTCGTATTAGCCTTACCACTGATATGTGGACATCGATCCAAACCCTAGGCTATAGTTGTTTGACGGCACACTACATAGATGCCGAATGGAATTTGCAAAAAAGAATACTCAATTTCAAAGTAGAACAAGTTCCTCATAGTGGAGATAACTTGTTCAGTTCTATTTTCAAGAGTATGTTAGACTGGAAAATCGATCGGAAAGTATTTGCAGTAACAGTCGATAATCATAGAGTAAATGATTCTTTGGTTACAAAGCTTGTTCAGAAGGTGAGAGGGAGCTTAGTGCTTGATGGTAGATTATTTCATGTGCGTTGTTGTGCACATATTTTAAATTTAATAGTCCAAGAAGGCATGCGGCTAATAAATAAGGATGTTGATATGATTCGTGAAAGCGTCAAATATGTCAATGGATCACAATCAAGGTTGAAAACATTCGATGACATTTGTAGCCATGCTAAAATAAACTCTAAAAGGAAGTTGATCATGGATGTCCCTACAAGGTGGAACTCCACATATAAAATGTTAGTTGTGGCCTTACAGTACAAAGATGCATTCCAACGTTTGGAACATTATGATGTCAACTATAAAGAGAAAGTGGGAGCGCCATCTTGGAGTGAGTGGGAGAAAGCTGAAAAAATTTGTAAGCTTTTAGAACCATTTTATCAAGCTACAAATGTGTTTTCTGGTTCTAAATATCCCACCTCGAATTTATTTTTTGAAGAAGTTTGTGATATTCGGTTACATTTATATGAAAATTCTATGGTTGATGACGATGTTGTTGCCCCTATAGTGGATAAGATGATGGGCAAGTTTGAAAAATATTGGGACATTTGTAGTCTAGCTCTTGCGATTGCACAATTCTTGGATCCTCGGTATAAGCTGAAATTGTTGGAATTTTATTATCCAAAGATTTTTGGGGCTGATTTTGCGAAGGATCAAATAAGTCAGATTTTATGTGATATTAAGAATCTTCATAAAGAGTATGAGGCTCAATCACCAGATAATAGTGCAAAAAGACAATGCATTAGGCAAGATGTTAGTAGTGGATCACCAACATTAGATGGAACAAAACGGGTGAAAAGGTTTGAGAAGTTTCTTGCTGAAAACTCAAGTTCTGCTCATAAATCAGATCTAGATCTATATTTGGAGGAACCCAACTTTCCGAGTTCCGATGAATTTGATGTGCTGCAATGGTGGAAAAGTAATGCTCCCAAGTACCCTATTCTTGCAAAGATGGCCCGTGATATTCTAGCGATTCCAATATCGACTGTTGCATCAGAATCTGCTTTTAGTGCTGGAGGTAGATTTCTTGACCAGTATCGCAGCTCTATGTGTCCAAAAACTGTTGAATCGTTAGTGTGTGGCCAAGATTGGTTGCGGAATACCATGCAAGGTATTTTTATTGCTTATTTTAATTTGTTTCCTTGCTTTCAATTTATTTCATAGGAGCATGTGACATCATTTATATTTCTTATGTTATATTAGGTGAAAGGGAGTTGGGCTCGCTTGAAGTTGATGATAGTAATTTGAGTTCGGGTTCTACATGGACTACCAATGATGAGTGGTAATCCTTTAAGTTTTAAATAAATTTTACCGATCAATGTCAATTCATTTTATAGTTTTTCTTATGTTTGACTTACACGATCTTTTTTGATATTGCAGTGCTGTGGATGACATTGATGCCTCTACTTTTGCATCTCAACAATAACTGATGTTAAGGTAGTGGACTTTTGCATCTTAAGGTAAGTCTCTTCTTGAGTTCTGCTCTACTTGGGGTGTGTTTCTTTCTGTTTCGACATGTGGGTGCAAGCTCTCTTTTCCTTTTCTTGTGTGCTTTATCAGAGCATAATATGTAAATTGAATGTCTGTTATGGTTCCCATGTTGGGTTAGAGCAGATTTTCAATCATCTTGTGTGGAGCCTGTTAAATCTCATATGGTCTTTAATACAAATGTCTTAGAGTGAATGTTTTCTGTTGTTTGTGATGGATTTGATTTTAGACTGTATTTATATCTTCAAGTGGATTGGATTAGATTTCAATCTTAGGGTGACTTTGGATACTGAAGCAGATTGAAAAGTAGTCCAAGCCAGTTGGGAACTTCGTGTTGTTTCCTTGCTTCAACATCATTTAGGGAATTCATTTGTAAATTTTACTTGGAGACACATTTAATGCAGCACACAAATAAAAATTGTTTTCTTTGGTTGAATAATCCAGAGTGGACCAAACGAACTTACAGAGCATAGCCAAGGCGTAAATTACAGGGCATTGAGTGACTTATTTCAGCTCTCTGAAGAACGAAGAGAAACTTCTTGTTATGATGTTTCTGTTCAGATGCTTGAGATTTATAACGAGCAAGTCAGGGATCTCCTTGCTTCGGATGGCCTTAACAAAAGATATCCTTTGCATAATTATCTTTTCTGTACTGTTTTTCCAATTTACGACTTTTGCATATAGAATATCCTTTACTTGTAGACACATTAGAAATTCGTAACAGTTCTCAGAATGGCCTCAATGTACCAGAAGCCAGCTTGGTGCATGTTGCATCAACTTCAGATGTCATTGAACTGATGAACATTGGGCAAAGGAACCGTGCAGTGAGTGCAACAGCTATGAATGATCGTAGTAGTCGTTCCCATAGGTGTGATTATGATCTCCACACTCTATTCTTTATGATTATCCTTGGATGGTGATAACTACTATCTTGGACAGAAGAATTTTTATCCTTCTAAACCAATATATGCATTGTATTCTTGAGCTCTAGTTTGAAATGTGGAGTATTTAGTGGTTAGACATATGATTCAATGAGCCCCTATTCTTTAGTAGCTCATCCCAGAAATAACTTGACGGGCCATCTTTATTATTCTTTTCTTTTTTTTGTTTTACATCTGAAGATGACTGTGTTTCTTAACCATCTACGACAAACCATCTACTGTTAGGATTTTCCTTATCTGGAAATTCTTTGGCAAGGTCTATCCCTCGATGGGCCTATATGATCAGCTGAAGTTCATAACTGAATCCTGGGAATCTATGCATATCCTTGAGTTTTCCATTTGATAGAATTAATATGAACACTGATGGAGTTGTTTGCAGTTGCCTAACAGCTCACGTTCAAGGAAGAGACATTACATCTGGTGCTATTATTCGTGGATCTATGCATCTGGTTGACTTGGCTGGAAGTGAAAGGGTCGACAAATCTGAGGTCATTGGAGATAGACTGAAGGAAGCACAACACATAAACAAATCCCTGGCAGCGTTAGGGGATGTGATCTCTGCTCTTGCCCAAAAGAATTCACACGTCCCATACAGGAACAGTAAACTTACACAGTTGCTCCAAGATTCTCTTGGTAAGACCAATTAATCTGTACTTTTTCAATTCAAAAGAAAAGATCAATTAATATATTTTTTGTTCCTCAAATGACATAATGTGGGTATTGTTTGATTTTCAAATCAGGGTCTCTGTTTCTTTGTTTTTGTGCTGTTTAGCAGAACTAGTCACATGCATCTATTTATGTCGGGTATGGGTATTGTGATAACTCGGCATTACTCAATTGATTGGAGCTGATTGTAAAAGTCATGCAGTGTAGCTATTTGATTGTAAAAGTCATGCAGTGTAGCCTTTTCAAGGATACTGTAAGCTTCCTTTTTCTTTTTCTTTTTACAAGTTATGAAATCTGGTATATTGAGCCTCCTATGCGATTGTTGATGGATTCTTGTCATATACAGTTCTAGTGTAGCCATCTCCCAATTTTTATTCCATTTGATTTACTTTGATTGTACCCTTTGTCATTTCGAATCGTTTTTATCATTTGATTCCTTGAAATAATTGCATCCATCTGAAGAACTATTTGGTTATCAAATTGACATAATCTATTAGATTTGAGAAATCTCTGACCGAGTAGCTTAATCAGTTACCTGAATATGACTTTTTGGCCCATCCTTTCTACTATGTGCTTGGGGTCTTGAGTGACGGAGAATTATTATTTATCTTCCATCTTCTCCTTTTGGATCCATTCTCCAGGAGAAAGTGGGACCCACAAACAGTGAATCTTCTCTTCCTCCTTTTTAAAATGTTTTATTGTTATTTCCCAATAGCATTCATGAGTTAGTGAATTATTAGTTGAAATGTTTGAATAGAAACAAGGAATATGAATTTCCAATATTTTGTTAATGCATTTTCTCACTTTTGCTTTCTCAGGTCTGATTTTGGAAGTCTACGAAAGAGATCACCAACAAGTGGACCACATATGATATTTTATTTTAAATGTATTTTTTTTATTTGTTCTGTATTAAGGGTATTTAGCCCAATTTATTTTGTTTTAGTGTTTCGGACTCTAAGATGATCTTGACCGCTGATGTGGTCACTCTATCAGTCTCTCACAAGTGGTTATATTATTTTTAAGTTTTATAATGATAAATGATATTGTACTAGTTTTACAATTTTTAATGTCAAAGACAAATACTCAATAAGAAAAAAAATAATAAAGGAATTAATTTTAATTACTCATGTGGATGTTGATGAATATATTAAAAATGTCAATTTTTTAATACATAGTTCATAAAAAAATATTTTTATCAAATTAAATAATATTTTTTAGCTATTATAAAGTTTAAAGATTATTACACAGTCAAATTCAGCTCAATAAGCTTATTGGACCCTTAATGGGCCGTGGACTGTCCAATAAGCCTATTGGACTATCCAGATCCATATCTTAATGGATCCTGTGTAAATGGGCTGGATTTGGACAGTCCAATAATGTAATGGGCTGGATCTGGATCCTGGCAAAATGGGCCGGATATGGATCCATTTACACCCCTAGTACGAATTATACGTGAGATTATATCTAATAATTTGAATTAATGTATTTTATTTTGTTTTATGAGAAAGTTTCCATATTTTGATATTGAAGGATTGAGTGATTATTTTAAAATATCACTTGTTAACGGAATTCTATCCTTTAACTAGTGTAAAAATAGTAAGATTGATGGTTTATTTTTTATTTTTAAGACCGAGTGGAAACTCTTGAGTCTTGACCTTACCCAACTTACGTCTTTGGCAACAACCACTCTAAAACTTTTCAGGAGGATGCTCTCAATTAATGTCGGTGGGACTTGAACTAGTAACTTTCCACGTTCTAAAGCAGGAAGTATATATGATAGAATCTTTTAAAAATATAATAATATATTTAAATATTTTTGTAATAGTTTATATAGACATGATGTATGTATGCACGTCACCTTATTAACCCATTAAAGTAAAATCAATGTTGCATAAAAATCTCATGATAATTGTTTAAAAGATACTGTAATATATAATATTACTTGATAAATAATTGATATTAAACTCAAAACTATTGTATTAGTAGATAGTGAGTAATATGAACTAGTATTTTTTTTTCAATTGTGAAATCACTGCTTTTGTCAGTGGGAGTCACCTTGTTTGGGTCCCACCAAATATAGAAATGGGTCAGACCAATGGGCCCATTCTCAAAATAGTGACAGGCCCAAATAAACTGTAGGACTCAAAATGGTTCTGTCACTTTCGCCAGCAGTTTGATTGGTAACCATCATTTTCGTAGCTGACTTCAACTCTCAAAACAGGGAAAAGATTTCCGTGTGAGTCCCAAATGTTGAAGAAAAACAAAATTGTGGTCACTCTCTTGAAAAACCCACACGGTTTGATTACTCACAGTCGACATACAATCAGGGCAGGCTAAAGGCCCATTTTCCTTCATTTACGTTTTTTTTTAAGAAGTTATTTGTGCACCAATATTTTTATTTTTTACATTAAACATGAGTAAAATATTCATTTTATTAATCTATCTTTTTCTCTTTCCATTTTTTTTAGTAAAATGAATATTTTACTTATTTTAATACTCCTAAAAATAAAAATATCGATGCATCAATCAGTTCCCTTTCTTTTTTTAATTCTTTAATTCTTTTGCCAAATCGATGGTGATAAAGCCCTTCTATTAATAGTTGATGTTATCAAAGTTGTCTTCGGTTTTTAAATGTGCAATTTTCACCATTGATTCTTTCTTGGTGGGCCAAGTGTCAGCCACATAAAGACCCCTCAATAATAATCAGTCGCTACATGTGTCTAATCGGCTAATCCTTCGGAGAATATGACAGTTGAGAAAAGTTACATACAGTGGCCCATTGAATTGGATGTGAATCGAACCTAAGATCCTCATTTTTTGAGATAGATTCTTGATCGTCACTCCAATCTGTTCGAATGAATTATAAGAAGAAGAACTATTGAATGGAAAATTTTCACAATTGAATCTAAATCAAATGATGGTCCATAGATTTGTTTTTAGCAGAACTTTTCAGAAAAAAATAAAAATTATCATTAAATAACTAATTATATTTTTATTTCAAGTCATAATAGACTAATTATCAAATACTAATTAAAACTTAGTTAAACATTCAAAAAATAACAAAATAAATAAATTTAAATTCTTATTTTATTCAAAATCAAATGTCAAAACTCAAAAAAAATAGATACACCAAATCAATTTCATTTTTTTCTCTCATCAGATATATTCGATAAAGCTTTTTCTAATTATTATTTGAGGGAAATCGAAAATGGTTTCAATCATTGCAATATTCACATTAGAGAGAGATTACGTAGACAACACAAGCACCAAATATGAGAATGTTAGGCGGCAATAGTTGTGGGATTTGGAGATTAGATAAATAAAGCTGGAACATTTGAAAGCGACTCACGTAGAGAAATATTAAAGCAATACTAATGAAGGAAAAATATAGAGATTAAATTAAAGATATAATCTATTTATATTTTTTTCTTTTAATTCATAAGTGTTGATTTGATGGTTAAGAATTTCAATAAGTTACCGAAAGTTCTGAGTTCAAGTCTCACTCTCATCATATAAGAGTCATTTTTCGAATTTCAAACCTCTAAATTAAATAAAAATTTGAATATCACCTGAAGTAAGCTTTAGTCAATGTTTGAAGAAATTGATGTAGTTCAATTTGCTTCAATTTAGTCAATAAACCCACTTATATATTGACTTTTTAAATATTCCAATTTTCATTAAAGCACAAATATTTTTTTATAAAGGTATTAATATCATTGATTATTACAAGTATACAAGAAAGAGTTAATTATATTGATTATTAGAATTTTAAAGTACTGAATTTAAGGAAAATAAATTTTAATAAAAAATTCAGGGGAGAAGGCAATTGCCGCTTGTGGCTAAGTTAGATAAATGGAAATGTTGTCGGCTGGGATTTGGTGAATGGGGCGGCGGTTTGCTGAATGATGGGCCAGTGGAAGGATGACAAGCAATTCGATTGGACGGTGAGTGGGTGATGGGCCCCACCTTCTACACCTCTCCAAAGTAGCCAAAAAGAGTCAAGACACCATTTGATGATGGCAATATCAAATGATGACCCAAGTATTCACTATTCACACTGCAATGGATAACATTTTTATACAAAATAATTAATCAGTGTGCACATCTCTAGTTTTGGATTGATTGCAAAGGGTTTCTAATTTTTTTTTTTCTAGTTCTTACATTTATAAAATAAATATATGTGTCAAATATATTGAATAAAGATGTTCTTTTATTCTGTGCTTAAATGCATATACAAAGATGTGTAAAATATATATATATATATGTTGAGCGAGTTTTATGTGTACCCATTACAAAAAGATTATTAATTTCATAAAAAATTAAGTGAGATAATCATCTGCTGTTATTCTTATATAAATTCGTTTATTTTGACTAAAAGGCATTCAACGACCAGTAAAAATCTACTCAAAAGTTTGATGGATATTAAAATAAATTCATTCATCTTTATAAAAAAACTATGATGACGAAAATTGATTATGATCATTTTACCATAACTCATCTATCATTCTATCAACGCAAGTCGAAATGGAATTTTATACAGTTCAAATATCATCATCTCTGATGTAAGCTATCATTTAATTATTATTTATGAAAAATGTGACTTTTAATCTTAATAATTAATAGATAAATTGAAGGATAACTATTTAGATACCCTATTTTTTATGTTAGGAAATATCTTTTTTTAAAATTTAGAGTGAAATTATCTTTTACTCTTCTGATGTGCTTTTAGAAAATGAAAGTTTTTTAAAATTAGAAGAGGAAAATTCATTCTGAAAGACTAGTCGGATGCAACGTTTAGATAAAATTTATTACTCATGAGAGTGAGAGACAAATTTTAAAAGAAAGAAAAAAACAACGAAAGACTAACGTGGCGCGATTTGAAGAGCTGAATTTGAATCTAAAGAGAAGGAGAATCGGCGCCCCCACCAAAGCAAAGAGAGAAGGATCTTCCCTTGCATCTCTTTCATTTTTCCTTTTTCTTTTCTTTCTGATGTTCAAAGCTTTCATGATAGCTTTTGTAATATTCTTCATGGGTATGTTCCCCCTTTGTACTGAACACCCTTATCTTCTTCTTCCACGCCTGCTTCTTCTACATTCTTCTTCCTCCTGCCGACCTTCTGTGACTTCAACTTTCCAATGACAATGAAATGCTTACCTTTTTTAAAAAAAAAGAGAAAAAAAAAAGTCCAAAAGAGGTAGTGCTCATCTTTATCAATCATCATTCAGCCAAAGTGGACTATTAACTATTAAGATACATAAACCCATATCAGCTCTTCTGTGGTTTACAAGTCAATTAGAAGATCAATAATCCTTTTCTCTTTTTCTTTCCTTAATGTGATGAGGAAGAAGGTATAATGAAAGATTTTGACAATGCAAGGAACATGGGACTCCAAGTATTAATTAGACGACAGATGTGGGCTAATCCCCTATTACCTCTGTTACCCCCATCCAAACGTAGCCAATAATGCTAAAACACATTCACTCTCCTCTATTTTTTTCTTTTATCTTTTTTGAAAAATATAAAAATAAGAAAAATAGATAATATAGTGTGAACATATTTAAAGAAGATAGACATTTTTTATAGAGTATTAGATCTTTGGGAGTTGAAATTTTGATACGAATAACCTATGTTTTCAAAATTTAGATTTAACTTTTTATAATTTTTATTTCATTTACCCTCACCATTGAATTGGTCTAATAGGTAAAATGTTTATCTAATGGTTTATTTTCATTATTAAAAAAAAAAAAAACAAAGGTTAGGATGATTCAATGAATTCCTTTTTACAGTTAAATAGCTTTCATAATCATATATCTAACTATATAATTTTTTAATCATTGAAAGGACCCCATCCTTTATACATGGGTTAGAGCAGGCCCGCATCGCCAGACCTGCCCACCTTTGTAATTCTATCAATTTCTATGAATAGGATCGATACTCTTCAGGGACTATTATGTTAGGACATGTGTTTCTAGTCCAAAAGACTAGCAGATTAGGTAGAATGATTCAAGTCCTTTATAAACATGTAAATCTCTATTTATAATTCCAATGTGGGACTCGTTCGCAACAGTCTCAACGATCTCCCCTCGAATGAGGTCTTATGGTGGAGAGAGCAACGCCGGCCATTCCGTTCGCCTGGAGGATCTTCTGAGCCCACATGAGCTAGCTTAAGACCTAGCTGTGATACCACTTGTTAGGATTTAAGTGGAAATAACACAATCGACCTGAAATAATCACTGCACACAAGACACAAGTTTTTACGTGGTTCGGTCCATCTAGCCTACATCCACGAAGCGACAGAAATCTTCACTATATATGAGAGAAATAATACATGTATAATATAATGAATAACTCCCCCGAGTTATGAGCCCAAACCCAAAGTTCCGAGCCTTTTGTATATCCATCTCATCTTACCACTCTCATATCCAGAAGAACACATCTATTGTCTCGCTCTCAGTAACACATTAGACAGTGTTATGTACCATTGAACTGTGTCTTTATGGGACCATCACTTATGCAAATTTTTGGTTCATCTAATGTGGAGAGCATAGAATAGATTAGTTCGAATCTCTTGACATTGGCTAGCCAGGTGCAACAATTCTGGAGTAGACCATGTTCCGGTCTGGGCTGGATCTGGCCTTAATAGTGTCAGACCTGAAGCCCCATATTATATAATATATGTGTTTGTGTATTATACAAAATTTAAGTGCATATTATTTTGCAAAAATATTACAACTGAAAATGTATAGTAACATATTAATATTAAATATACACGTTATGTTTGGGCTAAACCAGCAGCACTCACCCATGAGAATCTCAAGTCATGGGTATAGGCCACACTTGAGAAATAGGGCCTGCGTCCATGCCCACTTTGGATTCCATCCATGAGAATCGGCAGGACCTGTTAAGTGTCAAGACTTGGGTTAAGCATCTGTCACTCGGCCCAATTCAGTGACCCAATAGGCCACTGTCTCTAATTAAGGTTGCAATCGGAGACACCGGCTTCGTTGAGCTGTATATGGATGAGGTCTGAATTGATTTCATGTCTAATTAATTGAATGGGCCTAGATCTGTCAAATAATTTTCGAGCCCAACCAATAAATTCAACGATAGAGCTAAATTTTCTCCAACTATCTGGTTAAGGAAGGCCTTTCTTTAGGCCCAGTGGATAAACTCCAAGCACGATTATCAGGACGAAACCGACCAAAAAAAGTTGGGCTTCATCAAGCATCAGCCTCGATTGGCCCAGGTCTAATTGGTTATCAATTATCATTAAGGGCAAGTATGTTAGTTTTCTGGGAAATTGAATTCTAGTGGGAAAAGGATTATGATGGAAATTTTTTCTTCGGAAAATGGGTTGATAGGAATTTACTTTCTAATATAATTTTTTTCTATATTTGTTTTCTACTAACCTATATAAGAAAAGATCGGTTGTCAGATTGGGCTAACGTTTTTAATGAATGGGCTGAGATCCGTAGGTATTGGATTGGGTTTACTATGTAATAAATGGGCCAAGTGAATTAAGCCATTTAATTTGTCTAGGTATTAACTTTGGTTCAACCCATTTAATAAATAGTTATCTTAGTATCGGTTAGATTGACTCATTTGTTATTATTCAGTTTGGGCCAATGTTTAGTAAATGGGTTATTTTGAGTTGGGTCAATCCATTTAATAAATGGTTTGGATTAGATGTAAGTGTAATTGGTTCAACCATTTAATAAATGGGCCAATGGGTCAATTCATGTAATCTCGATCAGGTACTCGACTCGAATTAATGTATTTAATAAATACTTAGGTCATATATGAGTCAGATCAACCTATTTGTGTTGTTTGGGTGAGATTAACCTATTTAATGACTGGGTTAAGTTAGATATAAGTAGAGTTTAGTTAAGCTTTTAATAATAGACTAAGTTGGGTTGACTCATTTAATCTTGGATGTCAACTTGGATTGAGTTAACCCATATAATAAATGAGTTGGGACCCTTTGGGCCAACCTTTTTAATCCTAGCCCAATTGGGCTAATCCATTTAATAAATGGGTCAGAGTCAAGTTGGCTTTACTCATGTTTTGTTGGGTCATATCAAATGGGTCAAGTTGGATATGAATGTGATTAAGGTTTAAGATTTACTTACACAAGTCCCTTTAGGTGAACTTCATAAATTTTTTTAGAAAAACATTTTTCTTGGATTATTATAGAAAAAATTTAGACTGTTTTCTCAAAAAAAAAATTAGCCTAAATTTTTTAAATTCTAAAAAAGTCTGTGCAAACAAATACATAAAAAAAAATAATTTTCTTAAAAAATTTGTACAAACAAAATGTGCCGTCAAAGGAAGTTAGATTGCTTTGTATCCGTTAGCAACCATCTGCCAATGGAGCTTCATCATATTTAAAATCTAACATGCAGTGGAAGTTGTGGGCCTTAATGTGAATTGTGAAGGGCCCAATAAATAATTTGATAGACGGCTGAGCAGAAATATTGTACATCTGTTTGGAATTTTGGATATGGCAATATATAACAGCCAATGTGCTATTGGATAGGTCAAAATTTTGGCTGATACTATTGTATTGGTCAATAAATATCAAATTTATATATGTCGGTATGTATTGGTGATATAGTATAAAATCAGCATTTTTCAAAAAAAATTATTGTTTTAGAAAATTTGTGATTTCGATTGTTTTTCAAGTTGAATCTTGCATGAGTAGTGATTTTAAGCATGTTTAAAAGAAAATTCTTCAAGTATGAAAGATAGAGTTGTAAGTCGGGTGAGTAGGGTCGGATATCTATCATCTTAATCTAACCCAGCTTTTTCAAACCTAAACCCGAACTATCCGACTTTTAAGAACCAACCAACCCATGAAAAATACCCAAGAACCATGGGTCCTACCCGAAAAACCAAACATTTCCTTAGATTTTTAAAATGGGCCTTCAAGAATTCATTCATCCCATTACCAACCCATTTTAAAACTTTGTAAACATCATTATTAGCAATATCTTCATAAGTTCATAGTCATCTTCACTATCTTAAGTCACCAATTCTAAGTTGGAATTGGTTTTTCGTCTTGAGTCAAAAAAATAAGCACCTGCTTAAAATAGGTAAACCATGTCACCATTTCAAAGGAACACTTGTTCAATACAAATACATCTTACAAAGTATCACCTAAGCAAATAACATTTTCTAAGAGTAAGTCTAAAATAAAAATTATATTTATATATTTAAATTCTAGAATAAAATAGACATGTACCAAAGTATAAATCTGTCCAAATCCAACATTAGTTTAAAATGTACATCTCAACAAAGTCTGCAAAATCTAATCCATGTGTAAATCACCACTGTCAAAATACTTCTCATCTAACCAAATTAACTCATATTTAAAACACTATATATAAAAATGGCCCTAAATTAAAAGAAATCTATATCATATAATCCTTGATCCAACAGCATGTGTCAATAACATCTCACCTAGGTTAACATTAAATATGATAATAGTTTCACTACTCATCTATTATCAACTAAGCGAGTTGAAATAAAATTAGTTCGTTCCTTGGAGTATTTCGTTTAAGAACAAGTTTCTGGATGACAAGCTTAAAGGTTATCGTATTGATGATATCGATATTGATGATAGTGACGATATTGATGATGACCTTGACACGGAGCTGCTAACTATGACGAATGTGCTAACTATGTATATGACGCCGAAAATAGACCTATTTGATAAAGTTCTAGAAAGATTCATGACAAATAAAAATAAGAGACATCCATTAGAAATATATAACAAAATTGCAAGCTGTTAAATGAAAAAGATAATCAATTACTTGATTCAATCATACCAATATCATTATCATAGTTATATTTGGAAATCCACCGACCCCACTTTGTAGTGATTATAGGTAAATCTCTAAATCCATGATATCACCCACAAACTACTATGGATCAGATTAGACGCTCCAAGGATTTGAGGGCTAGACCTCTTACAGAAGATGAGAATATCCAACCAGTCGAACAAATAAAGCGATGGATAATAAATAAAGTGATGAGTAACAAATAAAGTGATTTGACTTTCTACCAATTTAAAATGCTGAAGTTCTTCTCATTTGGATGATTTTTTTCATCAAGGTAGAGATCTAACTCTAACTTCGTCTCAACATGATTCATTTGAGCATTTAGTTTGAAAAAGAGTTTGAGGGCTACACCTTCCATATAAGATGAGAATATTCAACCACTCGAACAAATAAAGTGATTGGTAACAAATTAAGCAATTTGACTTTCCACCAATTTAAAATGCTAAAATTCTTCTCATCTTGATTAATTTTTTTTCAACAATATAGATATCTAACTCTAACTTCGTCTCAACATGATTCATTCGAGCACTTAGTTTGGAAAACTAGCTAATTCTGGTGTACCACCGAAGAACTGGGAGCCACATTTTTTTGTGTGGGTGAATCATGGGAGGAATCATAGTCAAAGTGCTTGAGTATTATCAATGTTAGTTTGATTCTCAGCTTCCTTATTAACAGAGAATTGATTATGCATCAAAGCTTAAATAGCTCAACTTGTATCGAGAATCTAGAACTAATGCAATGGCAAAAATAACATTATAATCCTTTCAATATTTATCAAACTTAGACTGCATTTTCATTGCCATAAAAAAAAAAAAAAAATCATCATCACTATTTGCCATTTCCATAAAATGTGCTTGGATGTCAAAAATCAGATTGGAAGTAGCGTATGCAGATCTAAAAAAAACTTTCCTAGCATCATAATAAATTTTCAAAAACTTGAAAAATACCTCCGCCTTCTTCCAATCTCATTGATTGGAGCTTTCTCTCCAAGGCATCCATCCTAACACGAGATGGAGTGAAATTCTTATCTTATGCATATCCGTATACCGCTCATTAAGTATCGATGTACCGATAACACATCGCTCTACATGTATACACGGTAGAAGGTAAAACGAGAATTTCACTTTATCCCGTGTCTCTTAACAAATTCTGTCCATGTTAAAATAGCTGCCCTTTATGAAATTTGGATCCTGTGACTTTAATCGAGTCAAAGCAACTTAGTAATTGCTTTTTTGCAGCTTGAAGCATTATCTAATTTAATAGTGGAAAGCTAGTTGATACTCCATTCTACCAGACATGTTGAAATATCTCAATAAGGATTAAGATGTTTTTATGTAAAATATAAATGACAATACTAAATTTAAAGAATGAAAAAAAAAAATTAAAGTTGAATATTAATGTCTAAATCATATTTAGATCCAATGACATTGAACTCATTTAAGAACTTATTCTACTAAAAAATGAGATTTATATTTAATAATATTGGTACGAAAATAAACATTCAAAGCACACTAATCATCATAGCCTATCCGCCGTAAATTCCCACTGTATGATATAGGTCGATCATTTTGGTGTAGGCCCACCAACCTACTGCCACGTGGCAGTTCAAGACATTTCGTGAATGACGTGGCACAGAAGAATACCACATGCTGTCCACGGAATCTTTGTTTAAACGAAGAAAAGAAAAGCATCCAAGCCATCATACCTTTCCAACTGCTGAACACTTTTCTACCGTACGCTCACGTGCATCCCACATCGTGTACACGCAAGTCATTTATTTTTAAACTAACAATTTTAATTTTTAAGTAAATTGATATTTTTTATATAATTATGAACATGAATGTTAAATGTCACAAATATATTATGTCTACTATTTTAGAATACATATAGAAAATTTTCATGGTAGTTGTATAAAGGATATTCACCCACTTTTATCATTCAATGAATTGATAAATATATTGATTTAAAAAAAAATTGATAAATATATCATTTTTCAAGTAAATTTGGTAAAATATTACTTACATTAAAATAATAGAAGATATACTTTTGACATGAATAAGTAATGGAGTCATGTATTCCATGACATTGAATGTAGAATTATAGGTTATTTTGAAAATAATTAAGATTAAAAGTCATTGTTAATCATCTAATCAAAGTATATTCAAAGTCATTTCATCCCTGATTTGGTGTATTTAAAACTAATAATTTAAAATGATCTTTAATCCTACATTTCAAATTTAGGATACCCAATAATTCTCTACTTGATATGATATAATTCACTAATCCATATGATGCCACTGCCATAATAACAATTTATATTATTTTAATAGAGCATTTTCCTATAAACACATATTGAGCAATATTTTAAAAAGTAAATAGTTCATTAAACAATAGCACATTAAACCATTTGCTATTGTGATTTAGTTTAATTAGGTTTAACTGCTTAATTTTGACCATTTTGAATAATTTAAACTTTATTATTAACATAATATTTTAATAATATAATCCAATGTTATATTTTAAATAAATTATCAAAATTAAAAAATTTAAATTATATTGCAACTATATAATAATAAACAATGGAAAAGATGTTTTCAATAAAAAAATCATAATAAGTTTTAGACAAACTAAATCATTTTAGGAATTGATTCTGATTTAACTAGATCAAACCACATACTTCAATTCAGATTTTAAAACATTGAACTTGAGATAAGATTTGCTGAGACGGTGTCTCCATGCTACAAACAAAGTGATGTTGGGGTCTTATAGGGTTTTTTGGTTTATTCTTGTGCACTTGTTTTATCTTGTATTTGTTGACAAAATTATCTCAGTCGTTTAAATAAATCAGATTTATATTACCATTTATAAAAATATGAAATTATGTGTTAATTAAATGAGGGAAAAAAAAGCTCTAGTGCTCATTGTCACAAATATTGTTCCCAGGATATTAATGGTGATTGACAATATTGAGATATTTTCAATTTTTCAAAATTTTATCGAAAAATTAATAGAAAAAGCTCGCAGAAAATATAATATTTAGAAAATAATAAAATATAATAAAGAATTTTTCAGTAATTTATTGGAAATTTATAGAGATATTATTATAATATTACCATTTATCCTATTTTTAATGTGATTTATTAAGAATTTACTGTTGCGCCAATAAATATACATTATTAACATAATGATAAAAATTATGATAAAGTTTGAAAATTCATACTCCGGCAGACTACGGTATTAACCCCTCTTCTCATCGATTGGAGTTTCAGTCTCCATATATGTTTACCTGAAAACGAAGTTTTGGAATTTCCAGCAGCGGCCGTGGTTTGTGCAAGAACATTCCCGAATTTCTTTCTCCGGCAAGTGAGAGACCGATCTGACCGACAATCCGTCGATCTTTGAGGTCTTCTCGCCCAAATGGGTTTGTGGGATTCCTTCCTCAACTGGCTCCGAAGGTATTCTTTTCTTCTTCTCTCTATATCTCGCCTTTGGGTATTATTTTCTATCTCACTACTAATGTAGACTGTAGAATTACAAAGGGTTAGGTTAGTTTTCGTCCTTATGTACACCATCCGTTTGGTGTATGTACGACATCATCAAATTAGCATAGAGTGCGCAATTGCGTTGGCAACGTCTTTGTTATTGGAAATCAATCTGAGAGGTATCTTCCTCTTCCAAAGTGAGTCCGACAAGATCTTCACCGCAAGATATCTTCGGCTTCCACGCGAGAGTTTGAGATATTAAGAGTCTTGAGAGATATCTTTGATTTCCGAGAGATCTGAGAGAATGAAAAGTTTTCGTTCCTAAATCCATCAAGCAAGATTTTTTCTTCTTCTTCTTCAACGCACTTTGAGGCCTATTTTGTAATGGGTTCCTTTTTGTCCGTCTTAGACCGGAGGTTCCTTTCGGTGAATGGCTTTGATCTAGCTTCACTGGTTGGCTTGCTATTGTTTTACTCTAACAAGTATCTTATTCAGTGGAATTTGTTTTTTTGCAACGACGGTGCTTGCAATTTATCTATTTCCATGTGCATATATTGTGTTTGATGGTGTTTGGTTATTTTTATAACTTGGAAGATCTGCTTTTTACCCAGTTAGTTTTGTTCTTCTTTTTCCAAGGGCAATATCCTTTTGGACTTGTTTTATTTTTGGGTACTGTTAAACACATGAGTAAAACTATCCTTAAAAACCGGCTTTAAAAGAGAGGGTGCCATGCATTTATAAACCCCAAAGACCCAAAGGTTCACACACTATGTGGGATTTTGCTAACACTCCCCCCTCAGCGCCAGGGAACCTCATTTACTGCAATTAATTGCAATGGACTGAAAATCAAATTGCAGTCCTCTTAAACCAGTTTTAAATTTTAACAAAAGTTTCTACTTTTCAATTTTAAGTGGGGTTTCCAAATTGCAATAATATTTTGGATGAACTAATGGTTTTTTAATTTTGTTATATATTTGGGTGATGTAATGGAGGTTGGAGTCGCATTTTATGATATACTGTATCTCTTGTGTTCGTGACCAATTGAAATGGGCAATTGCACTGTTAAAGATTTGAGATCAAAAGATAAGAAATAATATCCCACATAATGCGATTTTCCAGTTTCTGGCTCACTCCTTAATTATAAGGAAGAGATAGCTGAAAGACTTTTAGAAACCAAACTAAAAATAGACAAAGATATATTATGATTAAATTTGTTAAACCAATTTCAAATTCTATTCCACCCACTTTCAGGCCTAATTTGAGCCCACATTCAATCCTCCACCATTTCAAACCGTATGTCAGCCTCATTTCAGTCCTCACAACTACCAATTTATGTTTACATTTCAGCCCTGTTTCATTCATCTTTTCAACCTCATTCAATACACTTGTTAATTAATATTTTGTTTACTAAATTTGAACCATTGACTAGATTCACTGGTTCTTTATTGAATTAGTGGGATGATCATTAAATATCTTGACACAGGTAGTTCAATGGAGAGCCAAATCAATGGCATTTTCCTTTACCAACATAAAATTTTAAATGTGTTACATCATACGTCATTTGAATTGATTATTTATGTTTTAGGACAAGAAATGATTTTACAATGAGAAAATACAGTAAATGAACTCATCTGACAAAAATGAAAATGTACTTCATAATAAAAATATAGTAAAATAAAAGAATATTATTTTGACAAAATAATTAAAATCAAAATTTGATGTCGTATTACGTGCGTTCAACTAGTTCTTGGAAATTTGTTTCCTGTTCTCAATCTGTTTTGGAACTTCGTATTCGGATGTATTTCTAAGAAACTAGAATTTAAGTTCTCAATGTAAAGACTATGGAAGGTGTAGAATTAGATAGTAGCTGATATGAGGGGATCCACTATCATTGTTATCATCAGAGCCATTTATTGTGTCCACTTGGAGTTGGCACTTGTGATTCAATTTGGTGAGTTTTTCTATGGTCCAACTGCTTTTAGATGCTCATTAGCCTCCACTCTAGAATTGACGAAGCAGAAGTGGTGTGGGTTTAGTGGAGATTGGTCAAACTCGAGTCAAACAGTCAAAGGAGTCTAATGGATAGGTCCCACAGTTTAAGGTATTGGACTATGGTCAATGGTGGAATGGGATAGAATGGGTCAATCACTAAGAAGAGAAGGGTAATTAGGGAAAAGATGAGAAATTTGTGTAGGTGGGTAAATATGTATAAAGTGAGGGGTAATTAGGGAATACGAAGGTGTCTTGGTTGTGTCTCTTTGAACGATGGCTTGGAAGGTGGAATGGGTTTTGGGAAAGGAAGACAAAAGGTTGTTCTGGGATGAAGGACGAAGGGAAAGATGAAGGGAAGATTTAGACAAAAAGATGGAAGGATGGAGGGAAGAGGAAGGGATAAAATGGCAAGAGGCAGGGACGTCTATACCTGGAAGTAGTGTGAGAAGGTAGTAGCGGCAGTAGCGGCTAGAAGTAGAGGTTGGGCGAATGTGGCGTCGGCTCGACTCCTTGCAGCGGTGAATAGATGCAATTGACAGAGTTGGGATAAAGCCCAGATTCAACAATGATGTACGGCTGGAACAGAGCCAGCGAAAGATATGTCTGCAACTCAGGCAGAAGGTAGAAGAAAGCCCCTTTTGTTGCTCACGGCGGTGTGGGAAGGAGAAAGATAGGGAATAAAAGGAATGTAAAAACCTAATCTAATGCAACAAGACTCTTGATTCAACTGGACTTGGCGACTGACTTGTCCAAGTCCAACAAGGACTTTGACTCAAGACGAAAGCAACAACTTTAAAATAAAATAAAAAAATAAAACTGCTAAGTAGTATAAAATAAAGATCCAGTGGGGTCCACGTATGCTCTTGTCCACACACAGACACACAATGACTTTTACATTGTGCCCCTAGAAAGTGCATATTTCTATTTCTACCCATGCTTTAATTGTATTTTTACCATTTTAAAAGAATGCATATAATACTAACTTACAAAAGGGTAAATTGCAAATACCTTCTCTTGTCTTTTGCCTCAATTGCAAAAGCTACCCTTATAGTTTCAACAATTGCAAGATGCACTCCTATCTTTTAAATTGCGGGCACCCCCTTCTCTAGGGGTTAAACATTCAAAATTCCCTTTATTAGTCAAAGAGTTGCAATAACAAAATACCCTTAGTTGTACATTTAAAGCACCTTCTCCAAAATTCATAGGGCAACATGGTTGGGCAAAATGCTTGAAGGACCACATGGATAGGAGGTGGGTGATGTTCGGAACCATGATAAGGTAACCTAAAGTTGTTACCTTTAGTTATGGAAACAAAAACTATATTTTTTGCCGGTTGTCATATGATGGGCCAGCAGGTTCCATCATATTAAAAACGTAATTGTGGAGTATCTTAAATATAAAAATTGAGGCCAAAAGTGACTGTTAGCCGTTCGATCCAAATGCATTAAAATTAATATCCATTGCATGATTGATTTTGATGAAACTAAATCTAATGGTAAAGAATGTCCTTTGGTCTTAGTTTTAATTTGAAGTACTCCATGATTACTTCTATATGATAGGGTCTACTGGCCCACATAAAACCTTAAATAAAAGAAACAAATTCTATTACTTTATTAAAATAACAAAATTTTGTTACTTTAACATTTCTAGATGTTTTGCGTGAATCTTAATTCTAATTTTGGTCCTTGAAAATTTGAGTTTAAGCCTTGCATTTTCAAGGGCTCGGCTCATGGCGTTGATATGATGGGATAGGAGTAAAATATTATCCACCTTCAATCCATGCGGTTTTTATACATTTAATGATATTGTTGAGCTTGGCTTGAGGGGATAAGGAATGTTATTGTAGATTGTTGAGTGATAAGTTATTGTTTTGAATAGAGTAAAAGCGGAAAGGAAGGAAAAAAAAAAGGTGACTCCAAATGAATGTAATTGGAACCTGTAGCACAACTGGTGATGGCTCATTGTTTTTTCGTAAAGGTTGTGGGTTTAAGTCCGTCAGGCGTCATAGGCAGTTTACTCTATGAAAACAATTTGTCAAATCCAAATATAAATGCCAACCCTAGATGGTGATGATGATGATGCCAGCTTGTTTACTTTTGATAGATAGGTTTATACAACATTACTTGGGTGGCCCTGTGAGGCCCACTTGGTGAGGGCTAGAGAGTGGGATGGAGTCCATTTGAAAGCTATTTTCTAGATGATGCTACTTATAAAAAATCAGGTCCATTCAATTTCAAAATCCATGATTAAGGGGTTTGAAAATCAATGGTAAAAATGGGGGCAGTTTTGAATGGATTTCAAACCAACGATGAGATTAACTAAGAATGGGTTCAAATTAGGTAAGGATCCAATTCATATGGTAGGGTAGAGTACAGTGTAAAAGGGGTATGCGGTGTAAGTGGGGCCCACTTTGTAGCCTAGGGTTGAAACTCGGGCGGGTCAGGCCGGGTTTTGATAAACCCAACCCTAACCCATGTCAAAAATAGATGAACCGGACTCGACCTGAATTAGTAACCCGAACTGCAAAACCCAACCCGACCCGACCTCGAACCCGAGAGTGAGTCCGACCCGACGTCAAGCCCGACCTGTTTTAGAGAGAGGGAAAGAGAGAGAACCTGTTGAGATCTCCAATAATCGCCTAGATCTGAGAAATTTGATGCGGTTTTTCGGCCATTCCACCCAGATCTTCTTGTTGTCTTAAAGCCTAAAATTCATCCATAATCTGATAAAAATCTGAGCTTAAAATCCAGCCACAGATCAACTCCCTTTCCCTGCAATACACGGCCAAAAACCAGGCTCACATGGTGCAGATTTGCAGATAATTATGGAAGTGGAATCAAACTATCAAAGAGAATAGAGAGAGAGGGAGAGGAAGAGACGAGAGAGGAGAGGCGAAAGACGAAAGAAGAGAGGGAGAGACGAGAGAATACATAGAGGAGGGAGAGACGAGAGACAAGAGAAGAGAGCCTCTAAACGGCACAAGGAAGGATGGGAAGTGGAAACGGCGTGTGTGGCAAATGGAAAAGGAACAGCTCAAGGAAGGATGGGAAGTGGAAACGGCGTGTGTGGTAAGTGGAAACGGAACGTCTAGGCTTAGGGGAAAAATCAACTTATATATTAATGGGATTCGGGTTGGGTCGGGTTGGGTTCATCTTAAATTTCTATACCCAACCTGACCCGAATTTGATGCGCGTTTTTTTCGTCTAACCCGACCCGACCCGAATTTGAAAATTAACAAAACCAGCCCACAGTTTTTTCGGGTCGCGTCAAAACCCAACCCAAGTTTCACCCCTATTGTCGCCCATGGGAGACGTCGCATGTGGGAACCTGGGTATTACTTTTGAGAAGTTGTCTTGGTAGGTTACCTCACTAAAATATTTAATAACTCATTTTTTAAATATTGAAGGGCATTTTGGACATTAAAGATGCTAAAAGAGTAGAGTTTGCAATTGATATAAAAGATATAATACATTTTGCAATTGTTGAAATAAAAAGGGTGGCGTTTGCAGTTTTTTTTTTTTGAGTGGTAAGGGTGGCTTTTACAATTGAGGTAAAAGACATGGCATTCTTTGCATATTAAAATCCCCTTAAGAGGGGTAAACTGGAGTCTTTCCATTGGCCACAACATCAACAGGTTGGTGTTGTGATCACACCAAGACAATCCAAATCGTCAGTGCGACGTTGCAATTGTCTTGAGTAAAATGAAATTATGCTAGTCATTGTGGTGTGCATTGTATTTCCCCGCACACATAGGTGTCAGGCTTACCAAATGGAGTAGCGGTATGTCCGTTGGAAAATCTTTCATTAAATATGTGGCCTACCAAAAATCACCTTTATTGAATCAATCAAGCCATGTTATTTAAACTCTTCAAAATTTGATTAGTTTAAATTATTATTTTTTAATCTTTAAACTTTGCGGCCTTCAAAATCATGGTCTTGATTGATTTAATTAAGGTGATTTTTTATAGGCTACATATTGAGTGAGAGACCTTTTCAACGAACCCATTGCCACCCCATTTGGTGGGCACATCATGTGCAGGTAATCATCCTTTCTTGTTCATTTCACATTGCAAAGGTGGTCACTCTTTCTTTTTCCTTTTACTCATCCAATGATAAAACCACCTCTCTCTTTAGAGCGATTTGGCTCTATATCATTTGTTTGGACACAGTCCGTTTGCAGCATTTCACAGAGAGTTTACTCACACAAAAAAAAAAAAAGGAACAAAGAAAAGAAAAAGAAAAAAAATGCAGAGGACTCCAACAGGTGATTTGCATCCAGCTAACTGCCGTTACAGAATTTTTTTAACGGTAACATGTCACAACATGGTTGGGACTGCTACCAGAGAAGCTGAATTCAGGAAGAAAAGTTGAATTGGTGTTTTGCAGGATTTAATTTCTCAGTTCATGTCAAAATGGATAGTCATGGGTTCGAGTCCTAGTGGCCCATACCCGGGAGTGTGGGTA
The DNA here is from genome assembly GCA_013350335.1 of Chimonanthus salicifolius. Lineage (NCBI taxonomy): Eukaryota > Viridiplantae > Streptophyta > Magnoliopsida > Laurales > Calycanthaceae > Chimonanthus > Chimonanthus salicifolius. The sequence goes on along the minus strand of CM023540.1, from coordinate 21,501,363 downwards.
CGATGGTGCTCCCACCAGGAGTTTTAGGAGTGCTACGGTTGAGGCGTAAGTTGGGGTGAATCTGAGGTTTCTCCTGGGTCTTCCAAAAAAAAAAAAATCTACAGTATTTTCAAACATATTGTTATTTGGGGTACATCCAATTGCAACATTAGACTTAAAGTTTCGCTATTTGCTGATACTTTGATTGCTTTAAATTTTTCTCCTCTATTAAATTGAAATAATTGGGAGATTGTATCCAATGCATAAATGCTTCTTATACAATTTCCTCTTATAGGAGACTGACAGGAAGTATTCAATTTGGTTGGTAACTAATGGGTGTATCCTGGTGCCGGATGATGTTTAGGGTTCAAGATTTTATCTTCACTAATCACTAAAGTCAGCTAGAAGTGTCATAGAAATATATAGTGATTTGATGACAATGTGGATTTTATGTGCTTGGATGCGTTTAGAAGGTTGCTCTATGTGATCTTTGTTTGGTGCCTGCAAGAATGGGGTCATATGGATGTATGATTGTATGGTTCTAATTCAGGACTTGCCCGATATTATGTTTTTCTTCAATATTGTCAACTCATTTGGATTCATGTTATTATGATTTTATTGTCACTCACTAGCCATTAGTCATTTCATTCAGGGATGTAAATGGATATTGAAAACCCGAAAATCCAGAACTCTGACCCAGAATGAACAGGTTGGAATTCAAATTCTAGTTCTAACATTTGTTTGTTTTTGGAAGGGGATTCAAATCAGGCTAGATCTGAATGCAATTGCTTGTTTAGCCAAATGACAAGTAATGCAAATAATATATCTAAAGCTAAGAAATATGTTATGCGCTGTGGTATATAAGTTAGAAACCCTAACATTTATGATCACGTCCTTCATCCCTATTCACCTTGGAAATGCTCTCTCTTCAGCAATCATGATAGATCTTCACATTGAAATCTAGGCCTTTGATCAATACCCTCATGAATGCTCTTCTAGCATTTCCAACAGGTTCTGTCCTTGCGAAGTTGTCCATTATATTTGAATTTTGGAGATAGTTTTACATGTGAGAGTATTTAGTTGGATTATAGTTTTACATGTGAGAGTATATGGTTGGATTCCACCATTCAAATTGGATAAATTTTTAATTCTTTTTCTGTATTTTGGGCATTTTGTGCTTCCCTTCACAATATATTTCTTATATTGGTATCTTAGCAGGCTTTTGGGATTTTTTTGGGGGTTTATTTGCAAAGACCTCCCTATCGTTTGCCTCAATTGCAAAAGCTACCCCTATCTTTTGTTTCAATTGCAAAGTCTCCCCTCTAGGATCTTATATGTCCAAAATGCCCTTGAATATTTAAAGAATCACACTAATAAAATCATTTTAGCTAGGTAACCTACCAAGATAACTTATATAAAGTACACAATCCTATACAATTGCATTAAATATGTAAAAATCATATAGATGGAACATGGATAACATTTTATTCCTAGTGGGTCATTCCATCTCCATGAGATGTGGCCATAAAAAATAAAATGGTTATTGAAGTCACTGTTTCAATGACCCAAATCACATAGTTAACATGATTGGACGCATGTAAAACACCACCTACGTTCTATCCATGCAGTCGTTCACTCGTATCACCCAACTATGTTAGCACATTTATTTTGCTAAGGTGTTTAAAAGTATGTCTCACTACAGGTATGCAACTATTACAACTTTTTAATTTAAGGGTACTTGGACATTTAGTATATTACAAGGGGGTGTTTGCAATTGACACACAAGATAAGGTAACTTTTGCAATTGAGACAAAAGTTAGGGGGTTATTTGAAAACTACCCTTTTTTGGGTTTTTTCCCATCAAAATTTTTGTTACCTATTTGGTTTATTAGATTTGGGTTCTTTTATTTTGCTAGGTGAATTTTATTATTTTATTAATTTGATTTTCCTTTATGTTGAGAGGACTGTCAAGATTTTGTGGTGAATTTTGAGGGACTTAGTTTTGGAAGTTTTTGTGGATTCTGTAAAGAAATGGCTGGCTAAGGTAGCAATTTGAATCCAAGATGATGACTTGAATATGGATACAGATTATATATCCAGGAATTAGAGATGATCTTCATTTGAGACATGAAGCGAATGCATGTCTTTCTAGATCCTTGTCTAAATCTGACACATTTAAATCCTTGATTTCAACTGATTAATTTTTAGGAAATGATTACTGCAAATATCTCGACCATTCTTAAATCAACAAGAATTTTAGTGATCCGTCCATGATGTGCTTATGTTGTAATATGTTGCGTAGACAAGGATGTCAGTAGGAACTATAGTGCAGGAATCCTCACATTGAAAACTTATCCCAGCATTTTTATCAGTGTGTGCTATTTCTAGTGCTCATTATACTTTGTGACTTAGATAGGACAATGGATCCCCATCAACTATATAATAAATTTGATTACATCAATGTACTTTTGTATGATAAAGGGGACTGGTTTAGTAACCATGCTACATCTATCTACTTTTGTATAGAAACATCAAAAACCTTTTTGTAAACATCAAAATAAAACCCTCCTCGCTTGACTTGACTTGGTGACCCAGTAAATTACTGGGCCATGTGAACTTCGTCAAGTTCTTTGCAACCTGCCTGGTTGTACAGCTATGGTTTATAGGTAATATGCCATTGGCAATTATTTTAACTTGATAATTGGGTGAATCGGTGTCAGACGTTTTTGGATGGTGTTTACGAACCTGCTGAAGTGCTGATAGTGGCTCTGACTTACTACCAACATTATTGGTTTTCCTTCTTTCATCATAAGTTTACAGTTTCTCCATACATGATAACTTGATAATTGATCTTTTATTGATTTTATCATTTTTTTAGTTCTTTATTTTATTATCATCATCATCTAGCCATTTATCCCATCAATCTGAAGTAGGCTTTCATATTTGGATTTGGCGAATTCTTTCCATAGACCAATTGCTGTATCTGACTAGGTCTTTATTTTGTTATACAAAAGTATATTGATGTAATAAAAATTATTATGTAATGTAAAATTGTAAGTCAACTCACCTTGTTAACAACCTGGTTTCTAACCAAGACCTAGTAAAAAATAAGTTAACACAATATATACTTATATATGACCCATTGATTAAACCATTGCTGCTCCTGGCCGACGTGATTGACAACCCATTGATTGAACCATTGCTGCTCCTGGCCGACGTGATTGACAACTGCCAAGTCATTTCTTGGTACTTTAGTGAAGATTATGGGATGTAGGACCTTGCTTGCATTGCCCTTCATCTGCCTTTTGTTTGATTATTATTATTTCCTCATGCTGATTTTCCTTCTTGTTAATGGTTCAAAAGTCCTTAGTGGAGCTGAGTTCAGTTATGAAGAATTTCTTCTTCAATATATCTACTGCTGCATTTCTCACTACATGATATTTAGACTTTGTCGATCTCCATGCAAGCCTCATGGAAGAGGTTGGAACATGGATCACCTTGAATAAATATCTTCTGTCATGAGATGGCATTTTTAATAGGGTTGTAAAAATGACATTATATGAAATACAGCATCATTTTAGAGGTTGAGAACTACTGATGTTCTCCATGTCATCTCCAGTCACTGTAATATTGAACCAATAATGATTACCACCAGTACAACCTATAGATGGAACCATGAAGATGGATGCTGTGTGAGAACTGAGAACATCACTTATTCCCATATATGAGAAGAATGCTGTTTATGTGCAAGTGGATATCGAAGTTAATTCTAAAGAACTAACAGAAAGTTGTGTGCATTAACTTATACAAGATTCCAAATTGAATTCGCTTGCGAATTACATCACTGATTCAACTACATGTACACTTCAGTTTGTTTTTCAAGCAGGAAATGGAGCTGTCCCTTATAGGCCTTCAAAATGCAGGAAAGACATCTCTTGTTAATGTCATTGCTGTGAGTAAATCTCTCTCTCTCTCTCTCTCTCTCTCCAACAGAATGAATGATTGAGAACGTGTCATCTATAACTAACATGTATATATTTTTTCTCAACCAGACAGGAGGCTACAGTGAAGACATGATTCCAACTGTAGGTATCAGTTAGTTCAATCTAAATCCAAACCTCAATGTTGGTAAATCCATTGAAAGCTCCTCTGGCCTCTCTAAACCAGGTAGGCTTCAACATGCGGAAAGTTACAAAGGGAAATGTGACTATAAAACTTTGGGACCTTGGAGGACAGCGAAGGTTTCGCTCCATGTGGGAACGTTACTGTCGTGGTGTCTCAGCAATTGTGTAAGTTCTTCCTTTCTCTCTTTCTCTCTCTCTCTCTCCCCTTGTCATCTTGCATACAAATTCAACTTATAGGTCTTTTGTTGAAAGAATTGCAGCCCAAAACATGTTGATTGCTTATTATTGGCCTCCTGACTTTGCTTATGGATTTGAACAGCTGTCTAGTTTTTTCCCAAGAGTTCATATGGCGATTACCTTTGAAGAACTATTTTTGCTATTAGAATCCATGATGGAACTAGTTTCCTTGGACAATCTGGATCTTTATGCTTTATGACATTCAGTGTAGATGAGTCGCTGGTTGCTAAAATGTTTTTCTTAGCCCTTCTGAAATATATAATGCCTGTGTAGTTTGAATAAGAATATGATGAGAAGAATATTAATGCTAGTTGCAAAATGTTTGGGAGAGCCCCCATTATAGCCAGTACCATTTTATTGTAAAGAATATGCAGTACCCATTTACAGATTATGTTGTTTCTACCTCACATGGTTTATTATTTAATGAAAAGAATGTTTTGTTTAAGTTGTAAATTTTCAGTGTGTTTATGATTCCTTTATAAATATATTTGGTGTCAGATTTCTTAATGGTCTGTTAGTTAACAAATTAGAGTGGCATCATGGTCCTCATTATTTTGTAGAACCAAGTAAAATTTCATTCTTACTCCCTTTAGCTTATTATAAAAATTATAAAAAGGTTAAGTCCTCAGATTGGTCCACATGGCATTATGTAGTTGGGGGAGGAGCATGTCTCTGACCCAGATATCCAACCAGAACAGCAAATTATCTTCCCCTTCCACTGAATTTCAGATATCAGAAATATCTCTATTCCCCTTTCATAAATCTGATGCCTCTGATTGCCTGAAATGTTGCAACCAGTAGTGTAAGTAGGGGTGCCACTTGGGATGGGCATAACCTGAGAAGATATGAATTAGCCCAAAAAAGTGGGCTTGAAACCAGGCTAAAAGATTAAGCCTGTTTTATATTCTGGCCAGGTTTGCATCTGGTGCTATGAAAGCTTTACTGGGCAAACAGTCCAACTTTGTGTCTTAGCCCAACTTCAAGACATGAAATCTTACATGGGTACAGAAAACTATGCATGTTTTAATGTATACAAGTTGGGCCTTCAGGCTGTGTCAAAATTAGGTGTTGAGGCTGAGCTCAAATATTTGATTTTAGCTTTGGACCCTATTAATGCAAGTGAGTGCTGGAATTGTGCTTGATAAATGCAGGCCAATCTGGGCCCAAACCCTGGCTTGGGCTAGCCAAAATCTCTGACCAGCCCATTTGAGTTGCAACCCTTTGATTTAATCCATTTCTTTTCTTCAATAGGTATCATTTTCTGTTTCTTAAGTTTAATGATAGAGAGTAAAAGATTTTTGCTATACTGCATGACAAAGAAATACTTTATAACCATGACGTGTCCAAGAACACTGTAATGCCCCCAAAATACAAGACAATTGAAGCAATATGACCTTCAATGGCACCGAACATGTTTTGCCCTCTTGGAATACCCTAGTAATTCTATCCCTACCCCTAGTTAAATCTTGTCAACACAGTACATGTTTCTACTTCCAAAACATTCATTTGGAGGGCTTCACCACTTCAATGTTGCCTTATACTAGAATCATACTATTAATGATTGCGATCCTAAACAATGAATGAAGAGTTTTCAGCAAAGGATACAGATGGTTTAAAAATAACTAACTAGGATTGTAAGAGCTTGATGAGCAATCCTCTGTTTTATGATTTTTCCGTCAATCCAAAAGCATTTTTTTGAAGGGATGTGGCATTAGGTTGTCCAATATACCACTTCAAAGTTGTAACCATCCATGGAAAAGTCCATTTGGACATGTTCATCATGTAATGAAGCAACTTTATCTTGAATTAGATTTGAGATCTTTCTTGGTTTTTTTTTGTTCAACTCTTTCTTGTTATTATTTGGTGGCAGATATGTGGTTGATGCTGCTGATAGAGATGGTGTCCCCATATCGAGAAGTGAGCTGCATGACCTGCTAACAAAACCGTCTTTAAATGGCATCCCTTTACTGGTTCTTGGTAACAAGATAGATAAATCTGAAGCTCTTTCCAGGCAAGCATTAGCCGATCAACTGTGAGTCAAACCCAAAAGTCAATTGTTTGATATTTTTTCTTTTTCGAGGAAATATATATAGTTACTTCAGTTACTGAATGTATGCATGTGGTCCACATTTTGGTTACCCATACTGTTGATTTGATGGATCCACCAAGGATGGACCATCCATCAGAAATATCCCATATTGCTTTATCTGAACCATCCAATATTTGGCTTTGTCCATGAGAGAGCCCTCCCACAGTCTGGGCTCCAACATGTGGTGTCACCTATGCATGCTTAAAGCGCAAGGATAAAGTGCATATCATTTGTTCAATGATCATTGCTTTCCGCTTATCGATTACTTTTTTATGGATATGGAATACAGAGGTCTTGAATCTATCACAGACAGGGAGGTGTGCTGCTACATGATCTCATGCAAAGAGTCCATCAACATAGATGTTGTCATCGATTGGCTTATCAAACATTCTAAGACAGCAAAATGATTCCGATGCCTGGTAATGTAATGTGCTTGTTTTACTGTTAGTTTTAGAAGGATAATGAATACAAATGCACCTTTTTTTCTGAGTTGTGCTGAACATCTAGAGTTCGAGAATTTCTCGTCGGTAGCTATGAGCAAACATGCCAAGCGCATTTTCTTGTTCTAGTTACCACTGCTGTTGTTCTCTTCCATCTATACTGTACATTACAGAAAATTGATGTAATTTGTTACATTGATATTTTAATAATCTTTGCTACATTGGAGTGGAAGTGCAGAACTCAAATGTCACCTTCAATCGTACTAACTGGAACTTATTGCCTGAAATATTGTTTCTATGGTGGATAAAATATCCAATTTGATAAATAGGGTAATGATCCATTTTGACTTCATTATTAATTGGCTTTGAGTTTACGAATTAAATCCAATTGCTCAATGAGTCTGGTTTGGATAGAATACTAATATAGCATCCCTGGTCCATGTCCTCATTCAAATTGTTTTCAGTGGTATTCAAGGGCTGAGCAAGGTCATGGTTGGCACCAGGCTGGTTTTGGATCCAGATGATGCTAAAATGGGCCAGAACTAATTAAGGCAGTCCTCATCTTCTTCATGCTCATTTCTGCAATAATCTTTTATAACTACACATTTTATTGGATATGTTGAGAATTGCTGTGAAAAAATAATTATTAGACGACTAAAATAGGATAATGATATGTGCACTATGAGTTTTTACCATTGTGCACCACCTTTAAAAGAAAAAGATCATTTTGCCCTCTTTTTTTTAAAGAGCGAAAAGAGAGATTGAGAGAAGAAGAAAAATAATGGCAAAATAATCTGTATTTTTAAAGATGGTGCACTATGGTGAAAACTCATGGTGCATGGATCATTACCCCTAAAATATATTATGGGAGATTCTCATGTACATGTGTATCCTCCTTGTATCATACTACTTGGTGACATTAACAATAGATGAATTTGAAATTGAAGCCTCTACTTTATTAAAATGTAATATAATATAAATATATTTATTAAAACTAAAGATGTATAAATTTAATATGTATAGAGATTTAAATTATTATTGCAATATGATCATGATAATATGGTGAAATATTATGTTCTCTCATTTTCTGATGATAATTTTGAAAATACAAGAAGGTATTATTAGGAGATGATGTATAAAGAGGATATTAAAATATTTATGATGGTATTTAAACTATTTGTTACACTCTTTAATATATTAGTTTCATTCTATATATAATATATCAGCCATCATTTCAAACTTAGCTTGAATCATAGTTTTCAAGCAGGGCTCATTCAATTATCGGATTGGGTTAAGTAGGAGACCTTGTGGGATATATGGTTGGGTTAATTGACTAAGTAAATTAACCAACACCTCAATCCAATCAGTTCAAAACTCAGCCCACCCAGTTAATCCTAACCAATGACCATGTTTTTTACTAGGTTGGGTTGTCTCAATAAGTCGATCAAGAACTCAGTCTAGTAAAAAGAGACCTAGATTAAAGAAATAAAATCAACCTCAAGTTAGTGGACATACTTGGACCTTCACCTTGTGGACCTGGCTTACAACAGCCAAGTTCCGACAGCATTTCAAGGTTCAAGTTTGCATTTTTAATTTTGGCCCACTTCAAGATCCATAACAGCTTTAATGGGCCCTTGGATTCTCGGGCCATAATTTCGATCTATGTTATGTTTCTTTGAATGTGTTTCCAGGTCTTATATGGACAAAGGGAACCAGCCCATGTACACTAGTATGAAAAATGAATTCCTTACCTATAAAGAGTAAAATAGAGTAGGCCAAGCTAAGCTGATTTTTTCAAGCTAGGAGCCAATTGAAGCTTGATTACCTTGAGCTGAGCTAAAGAAAGAGTTTGCTCATTTACAATTTATTATATTAATATATGCATATATTAATATTTACATATGTACTAATCTATATGTTAACCATTCTTAATAGCATACATCCATTCAGACTTTTTAAATATGGCCCAAAATTAAGACCCATTAAGTAGAAATGTCGCTTTATGAAGTGGACCTCAAGTTTGGTTGAACTCAACTTAGATTTCTACTTATAATGAAACTTGCTTAAAATTTATTAAATATGTATTTAAGGTCTACCCATCAAATTCAAACTCCACTAATTTACAGCCCAAGAAAAGACCTGTCAATTACATGTTTACATCCAATGTCACGTGTAATTGGTTAAAGGGTGAAATGCTTATCCAAACATGCATTTATCATTTATAAACGCGAGGGACGAGGACAAACCTAGAGAAATTATCTGTTGAGAATTTCCTACAAGTAAACCTTTTTTAAATATTGGAAATCATTTTCAACTTAAAAATTAGAAATTAGAGATAATAGATGTTATGGATAATAGGAACACTGGTGTACCCTTTTATCGTTTAGATGATGACAAGTCGATTAAAGGACAGAAAGTATTCCTTATTATCAAAATTATCGACATCCCAATCTATTCCTTTAAAGAATTAACTTAATGAATCATTTGGACTTTGAAGTATAATTTTAATAGTTACAGAGTTTTAAACATATGAATGATTTGAACTTAATCTAAAAGGCAATATATCTTGTAAGTGGATTCAATTCTAAGTGAGAGTTAGCAACCCAGTTCTCAACAAATAATTTCTTACCTTCCCTGGACGACAAGATAATCAATTTTTGTGCTACCCACTTTAAATCTCATAGATGAGTTAGAAAGATTTGTAGTTGAGTAGGTGTACCAAAAGTCAATTTGAATATTCAATCTGGATACTCAAGGAGTTATCTCAATTGATTTGAGAGCAAGATGTCTAGAGAAAGGCCTTGGGTTCAAACCATAGGAGCTCCAATGAAGGACCGCTTCCCATAGGAATATGTATAGAGTAATGTCTTATCGATTTATCCAGTGTGTGCAGAAAGGGGGGTTTTCACACGCACACACCTCTGATGACTAGTCGGGTGCGACACGTGGACACCTCCGGATCTCAAAAAAAAAAAAAAAAATTCAATCTAGATATGATTCTAAATGTTAGGGTTTAACAATTCACAGACTTTTTAGAGTTTATTTCAACAAATAAATGTATCTCGAAATAGAATCAAAATCAATTTAGTTATGATTTCAATTATACGAGTAAGCGAGGGACACCACCTTTTTTATTGACAAAAGTACCATGAAAGGTTTAGTGGTTTTGGCTTTCCATTTTTCCTTTGGCTGTTCTTTCTCTTCTTCCATGGTTCTATTGATAGTGGTACTCCGTTTCATTGTCAAAAATATCATTTTTGGAATATTAACAGCAATTGATAATATTGAAATATTTTCAAATTCTCAGATTTTTATCAGGAAATTAATGAGAAAACCACATAGAATATATAGTGTTTAAAATAAAATAAAAAATACCGATAATTTTCAAAGAATTTATCAAAACATTATCGAGATATTATCGCGACTTTATCTAGAATTTATCAAAAATTTACCTTAATGTCAATAAATCTTGAAATATTAATAACTTCGTATTTTACCGATAAAAATGTGATAAATTTGAAAATATAGTTAATATTTGTGACATTCTAACAGCAAAAGTCGATACATGTTTGAAGATGATAGAAGAAACTCAAAAGTTCGATTATTGGGTATGTATGAGATTTGCGTTGGTTTTGTCCCTTTTTTATAATCTTCCTACTTCGTATTAGTTTGGCAAAGATTAAGAACAATAAATGACTATGAAATTTACCAATTGATTGGCACGGTATTCATTCCCACAGTCGATCAGTGTGAAGTTACAACGACTACATATACCCATCAATTTTGACTTTGGAAACTGCTTTAGCAAACAACCCTTTTTCTTTTTATTTATTCAGTCAAACAAGTAGAAAAAGGGAGAGAAATGAGGGAATAGAGTAAAGATTCAATTCTGCTTTTGTTCGGACCTTGGAATATCCTACACTGGTTCGTCAAAGACATTTATCTATAAATGGGAATTAAGAGGAATTATCTGTTGTGAGAGAGTTTATAAAAATTGCTGTGAACTTTGAATCACAGCCTCTAAATTCAATTTGGAATCGAATTTTACTTTTTGACATCAGCAAATTGCTGAATTTAATGACTGATTCAAAGTTCACAACAAATTGCTTTAAACTGGTCACATTGAATAGTTTCTCCGGAAACAAAGAAGGTGAGGCAACGATCATAGGGCCTAAGGTCCAAATATCGGCCGATACATATCGTATCAGTCGATATATATCGATTTTTTTTTAAACCGAGTAATATCGGCCGATACGATAAGTATCGGTCATACATACCGAATATCGGCCGATATGGCCAATATTCGATCCGAAATATCGGTCACAATATCGACCGATATTCATAAATATCGGTATTTAAAAAAAAAAAATTAAAACACTGATACGATTTTTCGCAGTTTTTACACGATTTTTCACGGTTTTCCACCGTTTTCCACGGTTTACGGTTCTCAAGGGGGTTCAAGGTTTTTTGCGGTTTTTCGCGGTTTTCCACGGTTCAGGGTTTACGGTTCTCAGTGGTATTCACGGTTTTTTGCTTTTTTTTGCGTTTTTTTGCGATTTTTTACGGTTCATCACTGTTCATCACAATTTTTTGCGGTTTTTTCACGGTTCTGATATCAGAGGAGAGAGAAAATACCGATATCGGTATGAGAGATAAAAATATCGGCCGATATATCGTCCGTATCGCATATCGGCCGAGCCGATTTTTGAACCCCTGCATAGGGCTATATAGTTTAAATTGAATGTTTGAAGTAATATTAAAAGAAAGAATATGCAAGGACTATATTAAAAAACATTAAGGCAGCCCCAGTAGATTTTAAAGGTTATATATAGATGATACAAGAAGTGGGAAGCCTTTTAACTACTTGGATTGATAGATTAAAGATGTGATAGATAAGATGTGATGAGAGTAGGTACTTTTTTTTTATCTTTTATGATTGGGCTTCTTTAAGAGCACCTAAATAATCTTCAAAATATATGTAAATCTCTCTACCCACACACACTGGATAACTCTACATAGAGTGACTTTTGAAGTGAAATGAGAATTGAACTCAAGACTCCTACTTCTTAAACCGAGTTTCTGGCCGAATAGATAGAAAATTAGACATAATGGCCATGATGACAGTGATATGCAACGTCAAAGTGAGCTACAGGTGGTCAAATGAGATGGTAATTCACAAAGGCTACATTTGGATGCATAGAAAGATAACAGGTTTGGAAAATCTTCAGCTCAATATAAATGTGTCCTAACCATTTTTGTTAAATACTAATCATTTTCCACAAAGTACTGCATCCAAATGGATTCTAAGTTCAATAAACAAGAGTTCCTGGCAGTCCACAGTTAAACCAAGTGACACAGTGGGATGAAAAAAAAAAAAAAAAATAAGAGCACGGGCAACCGTAGTATATACTTACCCTGTATTATTTTCTACAAAATCATTGGGTCATATATATGTTACAGAGATATGCAGATAGAAAGGCGTGTATCACATGGTCAAAGCTGATCCAAACAAAACTATATCCTTAAAAACACCTTCCAAGGCTTGAGACGTACTGCTGAAAAGAATCAATTCAAAAAATACATTAAAAGAAAAAGGATCTCCTTGGAGAGTTGCATACTTGTCATTCTTGTCTGGCCGCATACAGCGTGACTATTACTTGCTATTTGAAAGATTGATCAAAGCTGTCTGAGATTTGCCAGCAACATCAGATCCACCAGCATCCTCCATGGGTTTATTGCACGAATAAGGTGCAGCATTTGTCACCCTACAAGGAAAGTTTGACAAGCTTTAAGGGAAACATGGTTTGCAAAATGGTCTATGATCTACCATCTGGTTTAATTTAGGTTCCATGGTTGGTCCAGTATAGCCCGTTGGATCAACATATACCACTGGTCCCCACATGTGAGAGTGATGACTGATGATACTACACAACCACAGGTCAAGTACCTGTAATCCACATTCATGATTGATATGATTCATCCACCCTCTAATCCCTAAACTGCATAATGAAATGATTATGGAGGCCAAAAGTAGTAATCACAAGTGTTAGGACGTGGGTATCCAGCCCAGAAGACTAAGATGTTAGGTAGAGTGGCACAAGTCCTTTATAATCCTTAGATCTCCCTCTACACTTCAAATGTGGGACTTTACATCCAGCTCCAATAATCTTTCCCTCGAACGAGGCCAGTCAACTCGTCCACCTAGGGGATCTCCTGAATCCACATGAGGTAGCCTGAGACCTGATTCTGATACCATTTGTTAGGACTTGGGTATCAAGCCCAAAAGACTAGCTTATTAGGTGGAGTGACTCAAGTACTTTATAAATCCCTAGATCTCCCTCTATACTTCCAATGTGGGACTCGTTTGCAGCCAGCCCTAACAACAAGTGCATAAATGAGTTGTTATTACTCCACATTCAATTCACTTCTGACTGTGAACATGCTATTCATTCTAATTACTACAATACCATCAAACGCACCAAATAATCTTCAAAGACCCTAACAAAGAGTTAAATGTAAATAGTAAAACCAATTACCTTTCCTTACGCTTTTCCAAAAACCGAGCCAATGACGCTTTCCGTGCTTGAGGCACAGCTGTAGACCCAAAATGCCCAACGGTTATGATGGGCATATATGTTAAAAGCATTATATTGTATGACATAATTCATTTTCAGGTGATTGTGGATGAACTGCACAATAAGAATGTCTTCTCAAATCCATGAAAGAAAAGCAGCAGTACCTGCTGGCATCAAAGTTCCAGTTGTAGATCCTATAGAAGTGACTGCTATTGGTTTCTCCAGCTGGCTTGTGGGAGCCAAAGCTCCAGCAGTTTTGATGGCAATCAAGTCATCTGTGTTGCTAGAGGCTCCAACTGACCGGTCACCTGAGCGCGAAGTCACAGACATGGGGCTCGAAAGACCTGAGCAAGGTGACATCACACAAGGCAGGTTTCCACGAATGCCCTCAGCCAACACATTTTTGGGGGTTAATGCTGGAACTTGGGCCCTTGGATTGGCAGCATTTGCAGTCATCGAAGATCCATTTCCCGCCAAAGCCATAATTGCCTGAGCCTGAACAAAAATAACCCCAAAAAATGAAAACTCTTCTCCATATATTTATGAATTCAACACATGACGAAGCACCCAAGGCTGCAACTTGGGTCAGGTTTAACTTGAACCCAAACAACCCAGGGTTTGGGGTAATGATCCAAGCCAGAGAGAGAGAGAGAGAGAGATGTATGAGAATGCATGTTGTTTGTACTAAAACTTTGTAACATATAAATCACTTGGGCACTAGCGAACAAGTGTTCTATATAACAAACTATCAAAATTGCAGTTTCCCCTGTATGTTGAGACAGCCACAGAAGTGGATGATTCAACAATGTAGTGATCTGATGAATTTGGAGAAATGAATGCTTCCCTTAACTGTCCTTCGATGCCCGGCAGAGACTCTTGTGTGCCAACTTTCAGCATTACCCCATGATTTGGACAAATGGAAAAAAAAAAAAAAAACCATGTGAACAGTAACTGTGTGCATATATGTACGAAAAATAATGAAGAACAATAATACCTTCTCTGGTGAGATGTCATCAAAGACATTCACCTTGCCAGCATAAAATATGGTCAATTGTGCTGGAGCAGCTACGGGCTTAGAACTGTTCCTACATAAGTAACATTTTATTTTATAGCTTTACAAAGAAATCTGAAAAATCTCTGAAGGATAGAAATGTGACGCAATAACTTCTTGTGTTACCTTGGGGCATAAGTCCCAGCCACTGACCCCATAATAGGAGTGGTGGGATATGGGGCAGCCACAGGAATTCCTCCAAGGGGTTGATGCTTCACAGGGCTACCCATAGCACCATGGTTCTTGAAGAAAGGATTGGCCATTGAAAAGTTAGAAACTGGGATGGTTCTGATCTCATTAGAGCGATATGCTGAAGAAACCGCACCAGCATTGAATGAATGAAATGGACATGCCTGCATCTCGAAATGGGCAGCTTGTCTGTCGAGATTGAACATTTTCTAGAAACCAAAGACCATAAAAGGGAATCATTTGAGGGTTTTATAGAAACCAGTGACCAAAATAAAGGGCACCATTTCATGCCAGTGGAATTTTTTTTTCTTGAAAGGTCCAGTAAACGTTGATTATCAAGCACTATATCAATATATAGCATGGATGTATAAAACCAAAATTATTCATCATTCTTTACCCTAGCAATGGCAAAAATAACATCAGCCACCAATCTTTAGTCACCATTTCCAGGACATAGCAAATAGAAAACCAACAGTTCGCTTCATCCATTTATCCCATCAATCTGGGGTTGACCTCATAGATTTAGAGTTGAAAAGTTATTTACATAGGCCAACTGCATATCTGAAACTCATAAGATTTGAAACCACAACCTCTAGGCTATAGCAATGAGCCTTTACCAGTTCTATTATAAGTTTTTGTCTAACGGTTCGCTTGACCTTGGCACTTTAAGGGTCCATATGTTAGCACTAAAAGTCCTCCTATCCCTAGCTAGGAACTTCCAATTCCAGGTCTGAACAAGGATCATCCACAATGCAAGTGTCATTTCAATTGGGTCAAAACCAAATCACGTTCAGATGACTTTTAATGTTCCATTCCAACCACTCATTTTATCTTTGTAGGTATTGAAAAGTAATTGATCTCCAATTCTGTGGCAAGGATCATCCAACCATCTTATTTTGCCATCCTCGGCAGAGCCAAGCAGTTGATACCAAACACTAGTAACTTAACTGGCTTACATAATGCTAAAAAGTAACTCAATTGGCTTATATAGTGCTTCACACACTATATTTTTCATCCTAATATTCATTTTACCAAAATATAAAAACTGGAAGTCATGCAAACCTGGGATACTCCTGAAGATAATTTGTTTTTAGAATCTAATACGTCTGAGGGCGAGATTGGCTGAAATGCCGATGTGGCAAGTGGATCAAACACTATCTTCCTCTGCCCCTCCTCTTGCTCTGCCTTGAAAGACATAAAAAGAGGAAGAGCTGAGACCTTGTTTGAGAAAGCCCAATGCATCCCGGAATACACTGCAAGCCAAAAGTGCCATGATGATCACAAAACATGAAATGAAGGCAATTTGTTAAAATGCCGATAGAAGTAAAATTATAATTATAGTGCATTTAGCATGTTATCTCAGCCTAAAGAACAGTCTCATGATAGAAATTATTTCAAGTCCAACAGGATACTAAAATGAATGTGTTCATTATATCATATTAGATGCCTACTACTTATGCAAACCTCGTGTATCAAGTAAGTCCATTAGGAGCCCTATGATTTAAAATTGGATGGATAAATTAATTATCATGAAGACTATTAAACTATCTAAGATGAGATCTATTGTATCATCCTAACGTTTGATTTTCAACATAAAAAGAAACCATTCAATAAATAATTTTACCTCTCATAGCCAATCTTATACTGCATGGACACTTGAATGTAAGTAACGTTTCCATATCAGACACTTCATTCTTATATGTAAAATTTGTGGTCCATATCGTATCAATAATGTGTCCAAATATCATAGGATCAATCCGATCTTTAAGACGCTCATAACACTTTTGGTTAGATCTAAATCTAAAAAAGAAAATAGCACCATTAAATGTACAGATTCATAATTTAGTGGACCCTATAAGGGCCCATACACCTGAGTGAGCTGTCCGCTGGAGCTTTCTTAGTTTTCTCTGTCCATCCGCAACCATGATCAAGATGAATCAGGAAGACTATTCTTTGAACCTCTTATAGGGTTATTAATTAATCATGGATCAAAATTCAACTCGATCAGTGATTTCCTTTAATCAAAATTTATGTTCAAGTCATCAAATGATATCAATTCAACCATTTATTTCGTAGCCTTTGATTCTCGATGCATATCTCTGATAGGGCCAATTGAACCCATAAGATATCACATGTCACAAAAAAAGAATGCTCCTTTCGGCTTCCCTCACATGCATCCAAAAAGGGGGATTTGGGGAGAAATGTTCACAATAGACGTTTTTAAAATAAATATATTTAAAAGTAAAATTTAACATTTTGACGATCATTTCCCACCCTTGTTTGTAGTAGGTCTTGAGATCTCCTCTCACCACCAAAAGTAAAAAGCTATTTCCCTCAGTTCTGTAACCAACGTGTGTTGATAAGAAGATTTACATATGTCCCAAGGATTAATGAGATGGATACTAGAAAATTCCTGTGAAACCCTTTTAACAGCTTTTTACTTATGGTGTAGCTCAACTGATTGCCTCCCACTTCAAAGCAGGAGGTTACGGGTTGGAGTCCCCATAGTGCTATAGTAATGGACTCATTGGCTCATTGGTGAGAGTTTTAATAGAACTCGTGTTTCGCACGTGTTAATAAAATAAAAAAAAAAGAATAGAGACCCAATAGGCCAATGGAATCACATGCATGGCCCACCAACCGCCTTAGCCTTATCAAGTATCTATAAATGCCACCCACTTTTGTGGGCCCATCTGGATTGAAACAACATCAACCATATGTCTCCACCAAAAGGATCATTCGCACGTCACAGTATCACGTGCCCCAGGTGGACAAAAGGGCCGGACCCCAAAAACTTCCAAATCACGTTTCAATTATCTTTTGAGTTCCGCACTTCCGCTGACCAACCTGACGTTATGGAGCGCATGACACACCCCCGGCGCACAATAGCAATACTCGTTTTCTTCAATATCCAATACTATTATTATTTATTAACATCAATTTTTTTAAAAAGAAAAAGCTAAAACAGATCCAAAAAAATGAAGCCGAAATATTTACGTTTAATATTTTCCATTATTAGCAATTTATCCTTTTTCAAGATATTTACTTATTATCGAGTTATCAGGGTTAAATATAGATTTAAATACCAGAAAAAAAATGCCTCCTTTTAATCCGTAAATAGGATCACCTCTAACGTGAGCTGAGCCAGGGCAATTTTAAGCCTGTAACACTGACCTTATCTTTCTTATTCAAGTGATATTGTCTGCTAATTTTCACTTCCATGTTTTCATTAAAATATGTAATTTCTCCATTTTTACAACATAAAATATAATTTGAACATCTCATTTTCTTTCGCGAGTAATTTAGCCATTGGAAATTTTGAGGAGAAAGGATACTCAGTTTGTGTTTTATTTCAAAACTAGTATCTCAATCCTTATGCTTTACTTTTTACCAAATTTTTACTCTATTCCTTACTTGTGCTTAAAATTCTTTTCTTTATTATGAGTTCAGATCTTCCTCGCCTTGCAGAAAAATGTTCAAAAGCTTATTTTTCAAATAGATTTTTTGGACTGGAAATTGGTAAATGCTATGACAATCCCCAGAATCAAAATGGTAGATAAACATTCCAAGACCTCATGCACACGTTAGCAAGCATCCATGGAAGAAAGAAGAAGAAGCGCCCCAAATTTGAGAATATGAGACAAATGAAAAAATCAAACTCTTGGAAAAGAAAAAAGAAAAAGAGAGAAAATCTAAGAATCCGAGACGCAATAAAATAAATATATCGAAGTGAAACAGAAATTCACAAAAAATCTTTAAAAAGAAAAAGGAGGTGTGATATGAAACGGACGGGTGGAGATCGTACCTTGATCTTTGGATCCATCAGAAACTTCTTCTTTCACCGACGCTATCGACAGGGAAGTATCCTTGGAATTCAGTCCCAGAAAATCCCTCTCCATAACTGACCTTCGATTCAGAACTAATTTACAGAAGTATCCTTCGCTTCAGTTCTTCCTTTCTTCTACAACGGGAATCGACCGACGGAGGAGAAGAAGAAAAACGGCAACCGGAAAAAACGCTGATAATTTTTTTTTTTTGGTCAAAGAGAAGGAAGGAGACATGTTGGTTGCTTTTTTATAGGACTGCTGGTTCACAAACTCTCAATATCATCCGTTGGATATGAGAGTATAAGCATCGAACGGTCACCGGCACGACCGGTTGGGGAACTGGCTGTCCGGGTCACAACACACGTGCTCTCGTTTCAAAATAAAATCCACATTCCCGAAATCTTTTCATTTCTTTTAGGTCCTATTCTTCAGCTTCCGCCCCTCCACCTGAGTCACTGACACGTGGCGTCGCGCCAACTGGTTTGGCTCACGTTGCATTGTTTTATATTATTATATTAGCATTAATTAGCGTAAGCTATTTATATTTTTTATTTAATAATAAAACTACTTTTTGACTGATACAATCCACCACATAGTCCATACATTTCACCACTTTATAAATTATGATAAAATTTAAAGTAATCTTGGTTGAACTAATATATATTATTGTTTGAGATTTTGACTTTTAAATATCAATTAATTATAATTTAATATTTATTAAGTTAAAGTGATTTTTTACACAATTCGTATTAGTGTGAGCATCAGGTAAATCTCATTATTGAAGTTACTAAATAATTTTATAGCAAACCATTTACTTCTTTTGTTTTTTTTTTTTTTTTATCAAATTGACTCTAAATTAGAGTTCACTTCGCTCATATAATTTTTGTTTTTTTTTTCTATTTCTTTAAAAATAAAATTCTTCCTTTTAGAGGAAATTTTTAACTTGAGGAATCCTTTATTTACTCTTTTGAATACTTTTCATTTTTATTTGTGTATAAAATAAAAATAAAAAATAAATATAAATCAGCAGTACTTAAGTTCAGATAGCACAAAAGTAAAGTATTTACATATACATCCATATATTATTTTTATGTCTAAGATTCAACTTTAAATTCAAATATAAATAACTCAATTTGTATTTTTTATATAAAATGTATATATTAATTTTTATCACCAATAAAAACTTAACTATATAAAAATTTAAATCTCATTCATTATATATGAACTCAGAATGGAGATAGTGAAAAAGGCTAAGTACTAAAATTATTGTGTGAAATGTGTTGATGTCGTATTTTGAAATTAAATTATTTGAAGTCTCTATTAATTCTCAGGTTCTTAGAAGGGTTGTTAGAACTTAGAAGCGCAGAAGACATAAGTCGATCAAATTTATCACAATTTAAAGCTAACTTAAATAACATATATTTTATTTTAAAGCATATGGGTTATAGAACAATATATACAACTGGTGATGATCATATCTATTTGCAATCTATATCTTTCTTCGTTATAGAAATATAGATACAAAGGAAAAGGTCGTGTCCAACACGTATAACACGGACAACTGGTATGAGTCAACTGTACATCACTTCGAGTCACCGATTAGTTGTCAGCAAAATTTAACACATAATAACGAAACAACTGATCAATATCATCCCATAATCCTTGGTGAAAATTTGGACTTAAATGTGTCATGTAGCTTCATCAGATTGTTTCAAAGAGGGGTACCTGCAGTGGTCAATAAAAAGAGACATTTATATTATCTAAAATACATAATTTAGTTCAAATATGGCCCATAATAAAATATTTATGATTGAAGGTGGAAATAAAATGACATGAGGCACCATATGCTAATGATAAAGAGAGCTCTTATTTTGTACAGTAGAGTATGACTCATAATGATGTGGCGATGACATGTCTTCCACATAAGCCATGACGTGTAAAATTCGTCCAAATGGATTCCTTGTAGCAAATGGACCTCTTAAAGTGGGCTTTTAAGGTCCATGACATGTTTAAAAAGGCATTGAGTCATAGGAAACTCATATGGGCTCCAAATTAAGTGCAAGTGAGCCTCTTACAAAGCTCTTCCGGCTGAAGTTCACTTGGGTCTGTTGAGCACTGAAAATTACCATTTTACCCTTTAATTTTGGATTAGTTAGCATTTTATTTGTGAATATTAGATGCGTTTAATGGAGTTTTCAAGTTTTGCAGTGTATTTGTGAGAATACACGAAAAATAAATTAAAATGCAGAAAAGTAGGCCATAGTCCTATTTTTTAGAAAGTTTATAATTTTTACCACTTAATTTGATTTAGAATTATTTTAAATTATTATAATTAAGATCCAGATATAAGAGTTTGAATTATAATAATTTTTTTTAGACTGTGTTAAATTGTAAAGGTGGTAGAAATTTATAAACACACAAATGGACCCACTGTTCGAGTCTGAAGCTTATATGCCAAAGTCCACTAGTATTCCAGGCTAGATAGAAGTCTAAGTATGTGATCCAAGTCCAAAAGACCAAGTGGAAGCAGTGAATTTCATTTGAAGGATTGTGGAAGCAAGAATTCACTCGGATGTCCGATTGCATTCATTTTTGTTGCATTGGAAAGAAGATTTCAAGAGCTACAACTTTGTAGTTTATGAAATTTCGTAATTCGGATCTTAACAAGGTCAAAATTGAGTTGCAAGCTATTGCATGTATAGAAAAACGAGATTTGCACCCTACTTTCCAAATTAATCCAAAATCTCTAAAATCATAGTGCCTTATCTGCAAAATTCGGCCATTGTTTGAAAAAGAACAGTGGATTTGGATAAAAGATAGTGGATTTGAATAAAAGACATGGGATAAAGATAACAGAGTTTGAACCAAAGGAGTGATAACAAATTATTTTTAGAATTTTTCAAAGAAAGTAGAATCCCTGTTAGGATCAGTGGGACTTGACCGTTTTTCTAGCCTAAGGTTCTTATCAAGAACAGTTTGTTTTAGATTTGGAAAATGTAAGTTTAAATCCCGCTCAAACGTAAGGCTTGAATTGAAAAATTCTGATTTAATGGACAACCTAATTATTCTAATTACAATTTTAATAAATGATGAGCTTGAATTATATTTTATAATTATAGAATATTTAATAGTTTAGGCCATGATTTTATTTTTAAATAGGATAACATGCTGCTTTCAATACTTTTCTCGATTCCACTGTAAACTATGTAAATAATTTATTATTGTTGTTTTATTGTATTCTTTCATAAAAATTCTTAAAATAATTTAACTAGATTAGAAATTTTTTATTTGTTTCTTAAATTTACATTTTAAATTAGATTGGGGTCATTTAAATTTACTCCACCATTTTAATCAAAATTTATAAATTAATGATAAAAGTTATGTTAACTACTAAAGTTAGATAATTAATTAATTATTGGATTATTTAAATCTATAATTTTGCTAAATTAAGATTATAATTCCATATTTTAAAAAATTATTTTCTTAAATCACATTATTTAATAGTGCCATTTTTATTTCATACATATATTTTGTTGATTTTCTTGGGTACGACTTCGCACTCATTCACTACATTATTAACTTGTTCGTACGCTTACGAGTTAATTTAAAGTCACAACAGGGTCCCACTATCCTCTAATGGATCTTTATAATTTTCATTTGGCTCGATTGAGTTTGGGATGGCACACCAATTTCTCACATTTAAATGTTATCAATCATCTTATTTTTGAACATGCTGAAGTGAAATATATAGTATAGTATATGTCAAATTAGGATATAACATTTTTTTAACAACTTATAAAGTGTTAAGACTTTTTAAAATAATAAGATTCTTTAAATTAATAAAATTCTAAGAATTTTTTAAAAACAACTCTTTATTAAAATATCAAATCCAATTTCACTTAAAAAGTTACTTTTTATAAAGTCATATAATTGAAAGGATGGTAATAACATTATCAAATTGTTAGATATTTCAATTAAGATTGAACTTTAGTTGTCTATATATGTAAATATTACAGTCATCTATTCCGTAACTGTTTGTCTTTTTAACACCTTTAAAATTAATTTTTACTTTTCAAATAAATGAAATCTAGAAGTGTAACTTGTGTTAAGGACTGGGCTCAACCTAGCTTGAAATTTTGAAGCTTAAGTCTACTTGAGCCCTGCTTAGCCCAATCTTGGGCCAAAAACAAGGCCCATTTATATTCAAGCCAATCTTGGGCCTTGCATTCTAAGGGCTCGACTTTTATAATTCAAGAGACCCCTCACACGTTATTAAATATTAACCACTTATTTTAATTGATTTGTTTGTTTTACAAAAATATAGATTGAAGTCTTTTTTTTTTCAATTAAAATATTTTACCAAAAAATATAAAAACACTAAAATATTTAAATTTGTATGAAATTTAGTCATTTTTTTTTCATTTCAAATAAGAAATATCCCACCTGTACATGTCGATTCTTAATTTTTAGTATGTCTACTTTTTATAGTTATTTAAAAAAAAAAAAAATTCAAACTGGACATAGACTACATTATGTTCTATACTTTTATTATTAGTGCCGAATTGCTAAATATAAACATGAGTTAAGACTCTAATTAGTTAGGTTCTAATTTGTTCAATTAAGTTAAGTTAACTTAACGATATAAATGAAAAAAAATAAAAATACACGTGATTCCCATGTGTGCGTCATGATTGGCAAATGGCAAGTGGCGACGTGGCAAAACAACTCGAAGAGAAGCAACGTGGCGCCCATGCACGAAAGGCCCAGACTCCAATTCAAGGTCTTTATTATTTATCATTTTTTTAGGAAATGGCTTTAAATACAGTCACGTGCTGAATTATATTAATAAAAGTTTTAAATCAATTAATTTCAAAACTACAAGCACTAGATGTAATATTCTGAATATTTTTCTATTTTGTCATTATCTTTTAATAGAAGCAAAATGAAAAAGCTCCCAAAATTTAAACCATTTAACACTTCTTTTAGAGAAATATCGGCATAGAAATCAATTCTCATATTATTTCTTTAATTTACAATAGTTTCTGTATAACTTTTTATTTTAGATGTAAAAATAAATTTAGTTGACGTTTTTTGTTATACCATCTACTGTGATTTATTTAATTTTAAGTAAATCTAACTTGTTATGATTATCACAATATTAGAAATTTATTTAGTTGACGTTTAGTTGAGTGTAGTCAACACTTCATTTTACTTTAAATAAAGAATAAAATACTTAAAAATTATTTTAAAAAAGATGATAGCACTTGACTAGGTCGTTTTTCTTAAAAGAATGACATGTGTATTATTTTAAGTCTCACAAATATATTCAAATATTTATTAAATTTAATTAAATATAAATTTTATTTGTAAAATAGTATTATATTTTTTGTTATAAAGCCTAAAAAAATGAATGTTTGAGCCGGAAATAGAGTTTTTACTTTAAATAAGAGACTATGTAACTTGTATCCTAGCTTAATCATTCATTTCATATTGTTTTAAACAAAAATATAAATGTATAATTTAAAAAAATTATATTTAAATAAATCTAATAAAAAATATTCAAATAACAAAAATGAAAAAGAATGCTTTGGCTGCATGCAACCAGTGCACTCCTGAGTCTGACTCATACGGCACTAATATAGTTTAAAAGCTCACTTCTATTATTGGTCCGACTGCACCTGAGTTTACGTACTTATACCCTCTTTAAATAAAAATGCCAAATTTATCATTGAATTCTACCGTTTAATATCTTATAATTAAGTGACATTATTTAATTAATTTTATAATCAACATGAGAATATAAAAAGATTAATTTAAAATATAGTAATTAAAGTAATTTTTTTTTACGAATGTCATTTGAATTCACAGAAGATATATTTAATATTTTTAAATATAATATTTCAACTTGGTATCCTAGGTGATGAGTTAAATTAGTTGAATCATTTATATAGGTGTAGTTCAATTCGGTTGCTCCTAGAAAATGAGAGGTGTGAAGTTCGAGCACTCATCTTGAAGGAGTGGATTTCACTCGTGAGGTTTTACAGTTGAGTTTCACACGATTTTCCACATGTAAATTAAAAAAAAAAAAAAAAGAGAGATTGTAGATTGTATTTGAGTTTCTCAAACGTAAATTTAAAATAAATTAGCTACAGTAAAATTTACTAATTTAAAATTTTAACAAAATATATTTTATAAAAAAAATTAGGAGTGGGATCTGATAAGTAATTACCACAGGGCACAGGCCCGAAGGGATGGAGCAGCCGCCGTTTACGATGTCTGTAGGTGGAGAACAGCTGTCAACAATGAAAAATAGGGCAAGGAATGTCGAAAACGACTTCCACGTGTCGGTCTCTGGCGCTCAACCTCATGGCAAAGAGATAGATTAGATATTACTGCAAGCTTGCATGCGGTACAAAAAGGACACGTGACCTCGAAGACAGTGACGGCAACGGAAATGTCGGCTTCTTCTCCTTCCACTTACGATCACGTGCTTCTTTCCGTCCTATCCAAAACCTTCAGCAAATGCCACTTCAACAAGTGGATGATGATAAGACCGGGTAGCTCTCGGTTGGTGGCATGTGCTTAGCCCGCCAATCTACGCCTTCGCCTCTGCCCACGTGATCAAACTAGTCAAACTCTCTCGTCTATTTAAATTTAAAATTTTCGATCCTTCCTTTTCATGAATTTAACATTGACTAAATTAATTACTGAACCAAAATTAGTTTAAAATATTTAATATTGATTATTAGTCTAAAATAATGAAACAGTTAATTAAATTAAGATTTTGATCTGATATGAAATCACCAAATAATTTCTTCAATCGATATAAAGAAGTCGTGTTGACATCATATCTTTTTCATTATTTTTAATACTTTATTTGTATGTATACGGACTACTTTGAAAAAAAATATTATAATTGTGTGAGAGTGTTAAATTAGCTTTTCAGTCAATTTAATTTTATATCATTCAGATATTTTAATACACTTAAAAATATAATCATAAATTAAAATTATTAAAATATTAATATATTTACTTTAAATCTAAATAATTTAAAATTTGTTTAAGTTGGTGAACAATAAAGGCACTTTCATGATTCTCTCTTAGTGACACACGGCGACATAGTGGCATTGGCCAATATATATTTGGATTTTTAAGATCCAGAGGATATCGGTCGATATCTAATATATATCATCGATATCGACTAATATTAATAATTTTTTTAAAAAAAAAAAGATTAAGAGAGAAAAATATCGTCTGATATATCAGCCGATAACGAAATATCGGTCGACATATCGTATCGGCTGATATCTCGACCGATACCGAATTTTAAACCTCTGTTAAGACCAATATATATCTACAGATACGTTATATCACTTGGGCCATCTAATATTGTTGACGTACATATCGATCAGGATATTAGATGATATTTGATATATATGTCAATATCACCACATTTCAGTGTTTTAAATTCAAAAAAAAAAAATTATGATTATCACAATATTTATCATGTTTTAGATTATTAAAAGAATTTAGAAGGTTTTCTATCATGTTTTAGGATTGTTACAAATTAAAAAAAAAAACCTTTTCTATTTTAATAAATTTTACAATTAAATTATAGAAATTTTAATCATGATATTTCTGCCTAGAGTTTATATACAATAAAAAAATTACTCAAAAATTCCAACTGCTATTTCGGTCATGATCCTGGTTACCTTCACTCCAGGGAGGAGGAGTATTATCTAGACACGTGTCAGTGAAAAATGTACTAGCCCACGTTTACCTAGATTCGAGCTTGCCATCATATTTTCCTATAATAAATTAATTAAGAATGTGACATTAATTTATTCACCAAAACCATATGCCAACCCAATCAACTTTAGAACACGAATTGACAATGTATCTATCTATGTCTTGTGGGCCCAACTTCTTTCGGCCATATCTCAAGATTCATCACCCATCATTCTATCCTTTGCTTAAAAATTACGATTGGTGGAATGAATTTAATTTAATAAGTAAATCAATAAAAAACTGCTTCTTTGATCAGAATTTTTTTACCAGATAATTATTTTGTTGTTTCAAAAGTTTGAATCTTAGATAAAGATTTTATTTGAGAAAATAGTATCAACTAAAGATTTTCAAATTTAAATGGTTTTAAAACAATATTTTAATTAGATTTTAAAAGTTTTATTATGAATCTTCTGTAGCCGAATGAAATTTGATAGTATCCATTATACGGAAGAAAATAATTAGAAATTGGAATGTTTTAATATCCATTGTATGGAAGGAAAGGTTTTCTATTGATTTAAACGTTGTATTTAAAAAAATTGATGATTTCACATAGTATTTTTATTGAAAAATCAATCTGGTTTATTTTGGGTCGTTCGTAAGCTAAGAAATTCAAACTTGATGTAGAACTAAACATATTGATTTAAACTAAGATTTTGATATGTGTTTTTTTTTTTAATCTAAATTATAAACATGACCCATCAAAGGATAAGTACTTACGATCTCTATATGTGCTTGAAAGTGAGTGGTGCCATGACAGAATTTCCACTACTCTATCTGAAATCTGAATAAATAGAAAAGAGATAATGGTTCGCAGGGGTCCAAATACGTATCGTATCAATCGATATATTAGTCGATATCGAATTTTGAATCTCTGATAGTTGATTTTGTTGTGAATTCGTTGTGAATTCATGTATGTCTAGTCCTCTTCTAACTTGTTTCATATCAAAGAAACTAATAAGAACCCTTCCTCTTGTGTCAATGATTGGTAAGGTTGAAACTCGTGTTAGAATTTTGACCCTGATCCACATGACTTGACTCGAGAAATCATACGGGTCAGGTAATGCGAGTCGGGTTGAGTTGAGAAGACAAAAACCTATATGGAATTCGAGTTGGGTCGGGTTGAGAAATTTACAAGTTAATCTGAGCCGACTCAATCCAACCTGACTAAAATTAGAGTAAAATGAGTTCAGAATATGGGTCGGATCAGAATTAGAGTTAAGTCATATTAGAATTAAGGTTGGATCGAGTTAAGAATTTTACGTTAGTAGCTTGAGTCGGGTCAAATCGAGTTCCATAAATGTTGACTCGGTCGAATTGGATTTTAAGATTCAATCCGGCTTGAACCGATTTGAGGCCTAATGATTGGTAAACATTATATTATATTAATGAGAAATTGTGTACATTTTTGTGAACATGAGTTGGCTGACAACAATGATTGTATTTGTTAGCCAATTGAGTAATTTTCAATTCACTCACAAAGCTCGTGGTGAGATTACTTGTGGAAGCACATTTGATTATTCTTATGGTTTTCTATTGTAAGTTTGTTGAGTCTGCGAGGGGGGCCACTTCACATTTCATGTCCGCTAGTTGGGTCCCATCTGGCTTAAATTATTAATAATATTATTATTATTATTTAAAACAAAAGAGGTACAAGATTCCTAATTGAAATCACTAAACATTTTATAGGTATAGGTTTTTTTTTTGAATTTAGATAGGATTTAAAATTTTAAATGGGATTTCAATTTTAGAGGAGATGAGAATTCTGAAATTTTTAAAGTTGGTGGGTTAGAAATTTTTTCTCATTAGTAATATTATTATGAGAAGTTAGCAGATGTAAAGAGAGATAAATTATTGAAAATTTGTAAGAAAGAAATAAACAAAGATATGTCAGATGGGAGAGTGACTACCTCTATAATTTATGATAAAATAAAATGGAGAAATATGACTCAAAAAGTCAAAATAAATTCAACTCATATAAATAGGAAAAAGAATAAATATAAACTCTTTTTCAAAATATCTATTTATTTCAAAATAAACAAATTTCAATTTGTTTTTTCCATAACAAACCCTCACCCTTTGAAAGGATGGTTCATGAACTTTATTTTTTTTTTCTTTAAGATCTCTTTTTATGTTTTCTAGGAATATTTGCTTTTGTTTGGTTAATGAGGATCTTTCTCTTTTCACTTTGAGAGATCAACCCACTCATTCTTTTAAGTATTAATATGTTTTCTTTTGAAAAAGGACATTTCTTTACTCTTTTTACTGTCATCACTACTTGCAAGTTGCAAGTGACAAAATGATTTTCTTTTGTTAATGATTCGGATATTATGAATTTTCACCATAGGTGCACTACCGTTAAAAGAAGAAGACTATTTTGACTACTCTTTTTGAAAGAGATAAGAGAGAGATAAAAAAAATAATAATGGTAAAATGGTATTTTTCTTTTAAAGGTGATGCACCATAGTGAACGGATCATTACCCTTTTCTTTTCTTGCACAAAGGTGTAATGCAAATTATGCTCCATCAATTATTTTTACTATTTTGAGTTTTATTATGTAATGGGTACATTGAAAAATCTCTTAAATTTGAAATTTATAAAAAATAACTTGATTTTTAATTTGATTTATTTATCTTTTTTTATTATTTGACACTATTTTATATAATATTGTAAGTCTAATAACTTCATAATTTTTTTTCTTAGGTGACATTGAACTCTAATTTACCTACGTTTTGCACACCACCCAATTCTAGTGGTAACCCCTCCACTAGATTCTATCGTTGAGTCTAAATATTTAAATTTAGAATAATGAAACGGTAAGTGCTTTTCAATTCTAATGAGGCCATTCTCCCTATCACCAATTCACTAAAGTTGTACTCTATATATTCTATTTTTATATATTAAGTTTTAAGCCATCATTCTTAAAAAAATTATCGGCATCATCTATTGCAAATATCATACACCACAAAACTTTATTTTGGATTTTTACTGTTAAGTCGTTCATGACTTAATCAAATAAGTACAGACTCGACGTAAATTCTTGGTAGAGTGCCACTCCAACTAGAAACTTTGCCATATCGTCATACACCTTTCTAATGTTGGTAATGATACCTTCATATATAAATTATACAATCTTTATATATACTCATGAAGAACACATTATAGGAGTCAAAATTATATTTCACTCTTTACAAAATTTAAAAAACTGTCTTTAAATAAATAAATAAATAAATAAAATATATGATTTCTCTAAAGAAATTCCAATTCTGCTGGTGGACAACCACATACTCAAGAATATACAAACAATTAGCTATTTGTTATGTTAATTAAAAGCTATTTGTCATACTTTGTTATGTATGATTAATTTTGAGAAGTGACACAGACGTGTACTTTTAATAATAAAGAGCACACGTTTATATTTTTATATAATTAATTGATAAAGGACAAAATTAATATCCCATGTTATTAACCACATCTATATTCCTATCACTTAATTTTTTCTAATATTCAAAAGAAATCAATGAAAAATTGAGTCACTAAATTTCTAATTGTATTAAAATTTGATGAGAATGACTGCTAACTGCCATTTACTTTTTGTCCAGTAAAGAACATTCTCTCTCTGTTTTTTTATCATTTAAAGAAATTTGTCATGAATTTTGGACCATTTATAATGTCAAAGATACCATGCTTTTGGACTTTGGAAATGGAATTGAACATTTAGTGCTTGGCTACCATAAATTGAGCATGTGCTCAACATTTTCCAAGTTGGAAAATTCGTAGCCATCCATTCACTGTCGGCAGTAGATAGTTTTATTATTATCATTATAATTTTTATAATTGTTTTTGTGGTTGACATAGGCCACGTTATATAAATTTGACAATATATCATATTTTTTTTAGGATTGTTACAGTAAAATTCTGATTCGAAAAGTTTGACGAGTGGATTCGAAAGATAAAATGGATAATATAGTAAAATTCATATCTAATTATACAAAATGTACATAGAAAATCACTATTTTTTACTGAAAGACTTTTTAATTTTTTTATATTAAATAAAGTAAAAAGATATAAATATCAACAATATGTTTGACCAAAAGGGTTGACCATTACTAGCCTCAGAAAACAAATGCAAAAGCTAATTATATAGCTGCTACTTTGTCCTTGAGCATTATTTCTATTATCATTACTTTTTCTATTTTTTATTCTTTTATTGTCTCAACAACTTGTCTATAAAAACCAAATTTGGATAAGGGATAAATTTTAGAAAGATTATCCAAAATTATCTTAAACAAGAGTTACCTTGGGTATTATAAATATTTTTTATTAAAAAGGGGTTTTAAAAGTGAGAGGAAAGAGGTAATTATGAAGGGAAAAATCTCCTTGAAACTCCTGAAGTTAGTTTAGGTCTTCTAAAACTCTCCCTTTGAGAGATGTCTCTACACTCACAAAGGATAGCCACTGATTAATGCCACGAAGACTCAACTCGCAATCTCTTATTTCCTGAGTGAGAAAGTTGAGCTACCCCATGTTAGATAGTATTCTGGGTCTTATAGCTGTCTTATATGCAGACTTCAATAAAATAACTCTTTTATCATAAAAATTCACTAGTTTGTCTATATTTTAACTATTCTATTCCCATTATATTAGTCAAGTCTTAATCGACTTATCCATTTAATTTTACAGTTGGGCGTATGAACCTGAAGCATATTATTTTACACTCTTTGGCATCTTCAATCAGTACAATAATTCTATCAATCGAAACGCACACTCAAACATGGATTAAAATAAAACTTAGGTATTGATCCTGTAGAGGATGTCCATGGTAGTCCAGTTTGCTGTATTGGTTCCACAGTAATGACTTATCCCATCAAATAAACAGATAGGATTCTGCTATCTACAAGTGGTCTCAAGGACCGAATATGGACTTCACAAATGATCAACCCGAGGCTCAAGCAATGGAATGGTTACAGTGTAATTATCCAGGCCAGCTCACTTGGGTTTAAACTTTAGACCAGGGGGTAAAAAAATGCTCAGGGCCCCCGAATAACAGTCGATATTTCTCTCTCTCTCTCTCTCTTTTTGCCGAAATCTCGGTCGAGATGTATTGTATGGGCCGAGATATTGCCTATACATCTCGTATCAGCCGAGATATCTCGGGCGTCCAAAACCCTAGATATCAATGTACCGGCGGAGATTTGGACCCCTGCTTTAGACTGAATTTTAAAACCCGACGGGGAATGGACCTGAAACTGAAGCCTGATTACTGATTAGGGCTTGGTGGCTCCGTTCAGCTCATCTCTTTAGTCAGATACACATCAAATGCAGAATATATAACTCAAATCAAAGAAATATATTGGGCCTGACTGAGTTTCTGCCCAAGATTGCTCAACAGGATGGGATGCTGTGGACATTACAAATATGCTACGATTCCATTACAGACTCAACTAAGGCTTGCAAGTTTGGCCCAGACAAATCTGTTCATATATTTCTTGAATAGTTTGGCTATTCTTGACTGACCCATGAGTCAACTAACACCAGCCAAATGAGCCTCGAAGCTCAAGTCCAGCAGGTCCCCTATTATACAAAATATAGGAAAAAAAAGACCATATTATACAAATCCCCTATTGAACAATATTTCCTTAAAAGAGCAAAACCCCTTACAACCATGGCACAACCCAGTTTTCCTTAGTGAAGTTGGACTCATGGCACAACGCTAGGGATGGAATTAAAAAAAAAAAAAAAAAACTTCTTGCAAGGTTTATTGTATAGATAACATTTATTTTGGGAGGTCAATGTGCAATATTTCATTAAAAATAAATGAGACCTATAAAATTTCCCATGACTTGTCATGGGAGCTTTCTTTGCTAATTAGTTGGAGTGTTGTATCATGAAAAACCATTAATTGTTTGATTAAAATACAATATGGAGTGTCATGAAATTTACTAAATTCACTATATTTCTAATCCAATGCAAGTAGTAGTCAAACACAAGTGGTATTGGAGCTTATCAATGGTTAAGAATCTTAAAATTTAAAAATCTTCCACTGATAAAAGAGGGGCCTAAATGGAATTGCTTGGCATGTCATTTGTCAGCCAAAATGCAGTGGTGGCGGGGGAATTAGACCTATCGCAACCTTAGGAAACTTGTCCTCCTGCAGAAATACTTAAAAGAGAAGCTGCTTCTTTCAAGTTCCAACAAGAATCTAATTCCTCTCTCCCAGCTATGGAAACAAATTCTTGCTTGCAGGGACGCACTCCAGCCAGACATTGCCATGACTTTAGGTGCAAACAATCAAATGAAAATTTTGTATCCATCTTGGGTCCCCATGATCATAACCCATCCCTGACTATTCATCCTCGATTGGATAGACTTTTTTACATGACCAACGTGTTCAGTTCTGTTAGAGCAACCGACTAATTCTGGGAACATGTGCGAGCCTCTTTATCCATACACACTGAATAACTTTACAGGGAGTGACCCTTTGAGGTGGAGTGAGAATCGAACTCAAATCTTGCTTCGTGAGGTGGATTCCTCACCATCATTCAAGCTCCTTTGGGTTAAATATTATAAGCTATTCCTAACTTATAATGGTCCATTGCTACTCACTGATCCTTTACAGTTTGAACTCATGGTCCTTTATCATGATTTGAAACTTATTTCGTGAAGAGAGCTCTCTCGGATAATCATTGAAGGGGATTGTGTAAATTGGCAAGACCCTTGCTGGTGACCCGTCAAAATTGGCAAGACCCTTATTTCCAACTTTGGGAAGGAAATATCCCTCAGGATCTACAGTTGATGGCAGTGACTGATTGTCGGCCAGAGTCAGACCAAATCCATTTCTGCTCAGAGGGTTTCCCGGTTCCAGTCATTTAATTGGACCACATTGCCATTTCAGACCTTGGCCTTGGAGAAACATCAAATTTCCTTATCAGGATACATCTCCTTATGGTACTGATCTCCCTTCTAATGTCCCTGTTTTGTCTCCAAAAAACCAATGGGAATGGAGCACAAGCCAAGAAGAGAATGATTTTATTATGGCCCAGATGATGAGTCTACTCCTTAATAACAAAAAGTCAAAAAGAAAAGAAAAATTCTTCCACCAAAGAATTCAGACTCCATGATGAGTTGACATCATCTATTCTAATAATTTCCTCAGCATCTCAAATTAAATGTATTTTAATCTCTGTAAGAATGTCAAAGCAGATGACGGAGAACACAGACTTTCGTTAGACTTGCACCACCCAATGTTGCTTTAGCAGCATCTTCTATGGAATGGAATCCCTCCAAAGTTGCTTTAAGATGAAGAAAGAAAGATGTAAGTGGTGTAAAGTGGGCCATGAATGATCAACATTTAACCCTAAATGGTTGGGTTGATCGGTGGTTTCATTTATTCTTTTGGTGGACCATCATGTGTGGTTCTCACTACACATTTCAGAATCATTTTTATTTTATTATGACAAAGTAATTATTAAAAAAGAAACGTTGTTTCTCATGAAGTTGGGTGGAAAAAAATAAAACTTATAATGGTAGTAGATCAATCCACCCACCTCTCTCCATGCATATTTCAGACCACCCGAAACAATAACGTGCATCTTCGGATGAGTGTCACCCATGAAAAAATGCATGGTGAACTTCACCAATGAAAATTGTGTGTGTATATTCAATATGCTGTGCACTGTAAGATCCACTCATCATGATCTTTCTTCTCTAACATGTGGTGAGGATGAACCTGCCCATTGAAGTATGTATTGTTTCTTGGACTAATGCCATATAAAATCTGGATTCAGAATTCAACTTGATGTGCACAAAGCCGAGTAACAGTGTTTGAGTCTGACTGAAACCCTCCAAAAACTGGGTCAGATTCACCAGACCTCTTTAACTCATCACTCATGAATCGATCTGGCCGAAAGGCCAAGTCAAACTGAGTTTACTGGGCTATTCTTCCACCTGATAATTTTCTCTAAATTCATGATGGAAATCCTGCTTGGGCTCAGCTGTAATTTTGATGAATCTGGATGGAGTGGAATTGCTCCTCAGAACTCAGAAATATGATCAATACGAAACAATGTCGGTGACGCCCATTGCCCCACAACGTAGAGCCAGAGTTATGGTTCATTGACTCCTCCTTGTCTGCTTCACCAGGTATTGCTTGTTATCTGAATAGCAATGGCTGTAAATCATTGACATAAGAGACAGTATTTACACGAGTTTGATTTTTATTTTGAAAAGGAAAATAGTGAGTTCACTATCTCCATTCCACAAAATTGATTTAATCTACAAGGAACGGGCACTCCCCTATGAAACTTTTCTCCTGTAAATGCCGAAATTCTCCCATGAATGCCAAACTGGAAAATTCACATTTCTCATCACCAGTTTCTCTTATCCCACGTTCCATGGCATTCTCCTCATGGTAAAGATTCCCTCCTCTTCTGCCCACACTCCCCCTCTCATTCTCACATGCCGTACTCCATCATTACAATCATCCAAACATGGTGTCTGGGGTTTTTTTCCCATCCAGTAGTCCTTCTGATGGTGCGTCAAATGGGAATGGCCTCTTGACATCATTTCTCTATTTCTTTCCCTTTTGAACATAGAGTAGATGACAGATATGAGAAGTTACTGAATCTGTATTTGGTGGTGGACCAACTCAGCCAATAGTATGAAGTGGTCTTTTTGTAACAAGAGACAAGGTTCTATTACAAAGCTATGGAAACTAAACCTGACATCCTATACATGTAGAATTGTAAATGAAAGGACTGTTTGTGTTGTTATGAATGCATATGAAACTCCAAGCAGAACATAGATCAAAATTGAGTGCACCCATCACATGGAGTTCCTTGATAACCCAATTACATTCTCATGTGGTTTGTGCCAAGCTGTTGGATTTGTCATGAACCTGTCGATGATAAGAAGCAGGCTGTACAAAAAATTTGCAGTCTGCATGGAAGGGAAAAAAATGAAGAATGGTCCTACTGCATGAAAAACTGAAGCTGAATTTGCAAAACTCAGCAGGGCACAAGGGGGTTTCCATTAAAGATGACAATATAAAAGCATTTTTATTCCCAATCATCATCGTAAGTGACCATACGAAATATAGCATAAAGAGTGTAACAACTTGGTTAATTTCATCACCCATTAATATATCAGATTCACTCATGTTGGAAGGACCACTGAATCTACAAGAACTTAATGATCAAGAATCTGCTAATCCTGGAACCAAGACCATCACATTCACATCAATGTCAAGAACTCAAGATTATCACATCATGGTCCAATGTGCATGGATTAAGGAAAGAGAATATTCTATGCATTTGCAGTAGCATGTGGAGCTCAAGGACGAACTACTGACGTTGCAGCTGTAAGAGGCTCACTAATTTCAAGGAGTTCATTGCGAAGGCCAGTGAAGAGAATGGAATCTGTCTCAATCGGTTTGAATTTGATAAGGGCCGATGGGACCAAGTCTTCTTCATCAAGGGTCGGTGTTCCACCTCCTGCGCTTGAGAATCGTGGGATCACTCGCCTCTTGGGCATTGCTGGCTGCAAAAGTTCGAATTCCAAACATGGCTCTTTCAATGATGAGCTCACAAACTAAGACAATACCAGAAGAATAGTTAGCAGATGATACTTGGAACCAGTATAATGTGCAGACAAGCTTAAAATGGCAATATCAATTAATAATTCAATAAAATGGTAATATTGTGTAAGACTAGAAATCTTGCAAGACTAATGTTGATTTCAGCTAATTATTGCAATATTAAGGTTTTCAATGAAGAAATGACAGATAATTATTATATTTGGTCAAGGCAGAAACCATGCATGCAATATTAGATACTTAGTAAAATCCTGGCAGTTCTACTGTTATCATATATATAGCAGTACCAGATGCTCTTTTGACCTCCTATATGCAAAGAGGAAGCAAATGTGGATGGTCCACTTGTCAAGTCAGATCATCATCATCATAACCAAGCCATTTTTCCAATCTCCACTTGTCAAATCAGGAGCTCATGAAAAACAAAGAAGAAAAAACAGAAGAAATCCTTTGATATCAGAAGATTAAGTCCTTAAATAGTTTTTGCCTCCAATTATTATGGATAGTTTATTATTTATGTCATGTTTTTATTACTAAAGTTTGTTGACTCCCATAACAACCACCATAAAAACAACAACAATAACAAACATAGCTAGAAGTGATTGCATAAGAGTAAGCATGAAGATTGCTCCAATAGCAGAAAAGATAAAGGAATGTTATTTAAGATGGCTTAGGCACATATGCAACTCATGATGCCTTACATTTTTGGTAATAGATGTCAAAATTATTGCAAGTTCTATAGACATGCCTTCCCAACAAGTTACGAGATTGGCATCATTAAAAAAGGGGGTTAGAAGATTGGCATCATTAAAAAAGGGGGTTAGAAGATTGGCAAAATGAAGTGGCAAATCTTGTCAAAAATGGGGTGGATCTACTAGAACAAGTTTGAACCAAAAGGATGAATGGTACCTTTTGTTGGGGTTCTTCATGTTTTCAATATGAATAGGGGTATACACTGTAGAATGATCTCTTCTTATATATTGTATACGGAACGCACCAGTGTTATTCACTTTTAATCAATGACAATTCTTTGTTGATTCTTGATTTCTCGAAAAAAGAAGAAGAAGAAGAAGAAGAAGATCGGAAACAATCCCAATACGTAGTGATTAAGAATTATAAGGATCATATGAGAAGAGGGAGAAACTGAAGACTCGGACTTATGAGGTGGACATGCATATAACTTGTAGAGTGAAGAAACCATATAGACAGGACAAATGGTTCTGAGATGAAGATGGCTATGATGTTGATGATGATGACAATGCTGACCTAACCTTCGGTATAAGGGACAATTTATCCCAAGTCGCTTGTCATGTAGTGGTTTTTCCTTTTTCTTTTTCTTTTCTTTTTTTAAATTTCAATTTTGAGGGTTTAAAGAAAATGATGGACTGAGTTTTTTAGTTAACTCAAGTGATTTCAAGAGATGATAGAAATCCCATATATTACTCCTTTCCTTTTAAAAGATGGTCACCATAGTTGCTTTATTTAATTTTTGGTTCACACACACAAGTAGGACCAGTTTTTAGGTTGATAAGATTCATCATTATCATCATAGCCATTTATTTCATCAATCTAGAGTTGTCCTTCATTGCTGGATTCGGGAATTTTTTCCATGAGCTAACTACCTAGCTAACACCAAGAAGACTCGAACTAGCAACCTTGTGTTCATCAAACAGCACTTACCAATTGTGGTCTGATGGTATTACTTAAGGGAAAGATTTACTTGCATAATATGTATGTAACCTCCCATCATGGGAAGCCACATCAAAATCTTAATTCCATGATGCCATTGGTGATGTTCAGAAGTGTTTGCCACTGAAGGCAAACACTTTAGGAAGTGAATGAAGTGGCAGAATATGAGGCTTGGAGTGCTAATTTTTATGTTTTCCTGCAGCAAAATTTAATTCATTAGATCAGATTTGACTTGAATGCGATGGATTCAAGACTGGAACCACAACAGCATGCCATGTGAAAAATGAGAAATAGAAGTTTCATCTAGTGAAATCTTCTTAAATGAAACCTCACTTGAATTATAGGAAATAAAGGGGTATTGCAGTCCCTCCCAACTTCTGGTTATTGGAGCCAACTGCATCTATGAAATGTTCCGTTCTTAATGATAACATCACTTGCTTGTTCCAAAAAGAAAAGAAAACGGTAAAATAACTTTAAAGTCTTGAACCCACAACTCCATAGTGGTGACAGTGAGCACCTACTTACAGTGATAATGGCTCTTGTCATCTCTCAGTTTTCCTACCAATTAATAACTCAAAGGTACGTGTTACTCCAATTATTACTGCTAATTTCTTTGATAGGTAATCATATAATTATATCAACTGCATAGCAGCACTCCACATTCTAAAACCCTAAATAATTTTGATCCATTAAGCTGTCTTGTATGCAAGTTTCAAACAAGAATATTTTTTTTTTATGACGGAGGGGGGGAACCTCGAGCACAGCCCTACTAACCCTCCCTTCGGGTGACATCCCACACCTCCACAGGATAGCCACCGGGTTATGCCACGGGGACTCGAACTCACACCATCCAGCTTACTAGGGCTCACATGCTTGACATCTTGTGTTTGTAATCTAACACCCAAATGTGTCTATGTCCAAGTTATATGGTGCCTACTCCATCTCCAATATGTTAAAAAAAAAAGTAATGATAACTCACTGCTTACAATGCAATTATAAATTTAAGTGTCTTAAGCAATGAAATGACTTAAAACACAAGGAAGAAAAAGAAATCACAAGGTAAGACCAAACCTCATAGAGGGAAGTGGTGGTCTCCCAAGGAAGAAAAACGCCTTGGAGCACTACGCCATCGGGGAACTGAATTCGTATAACAGTGGCCTTGTACCTCTTCCTAGCTGCCTTTAATTGCTTCTCCTTGTATGATTTAGGAATCAGAAGTTGAGACTCTTCAATCTTTTTTCTTCTTAGATCAGCTTCCCTTTTAAGCTCTTGAGCAGAGAGCTTATAAAAAGAGTCCGGCAGGTTAATTTTTGCTGCTACACTTTCAGGAACAGAAAAAAATACCCGAACCTAAGATATTGACAAGCTGATGCACATTAGAACAAACAGCCAAAAACAGGTTATACTACAACTATTCAAAAAATATACTTGGTCAGTTGGTCTAATAGTGAGAATGGTCTGACATGAGTTAGCCTATGTTGGACATAAATTCATAATTAGAATGATTCATTGGGCAGTTCGGATTGATCGTTAAATGGACCTCTCTCTCTCTGATCATTAAATGGACATATTCATTAAATGGGCTCCACATTTAGGCAAGTACATCAAGCAAAAGGCGCAAAAGCCCCATATGAGCTTTTTCTAGGTTTACATGTTTATAGATTTAACCACTTGTCGTTTATCATCATCATCAAAGTCATATTCCTATCCATTCCCCCACAGCCTATCATGTCCCTTTCTTATCACATCCATCCAAGTTATAGGGGCCTCTCCTCCTACTAGCACTTTCTAATTCAACCTTTCACTTCTTCATATTGGAGTTGCTTTTAGCCTTCAATTTATGACCCAAACCATCTTAAATGGCATCCCCTCATCTTATCATTTACCGAGGCAACACTCAAATTTCATCTAATCATTGCACATATACATATATAGGTAAAGTGTTTGACTACGTTTCTCTATGAGTATACCCTTCTACATTTCTCTTTCACTCAAAACCAAGTTAGACAATCTGGTATTAAAAAAAAAAAAAAATTGCTGCCAATCAAGTTAGACAAGAACCTCCAGCACAGTTGGTAAGTGCTCGTAGTTACAATCTAAAGGTTGTGGGTTCAAGTCCTATGGGCATCAACTAGACATTTGGCCCATAGAAACATTTTCCAAATCCAATTGTAAACAACAACCAAGGTTGATGGGATAAATGGCTTCGATGATAATGATGATTATGCATTTAAGATCCATATCTTAATGGGTACACAAGCATGTCATGGCCTTGGCACTCCTCTTGTTCTTCATGTTTATTAAGGGCTACTTCATTTAAATTTCAATTGTTTCACCAATCAATGCTTCATATGGTTTTGCTTCATGATTTACTTCTTAACATACACCATACCTTCAAACTACATTTCCATCTACCCTTCATGTAATCTTCTCTTGCCAAAACCCTATCTTCAACGTTAATACTATTGAATATATCTTATTTAGTTAGATTAGGGTTATCTCTAATTAACAGAGATATTTAGTTTAGATTTAGAGTTTGACTAAAATAGCCCTAGGGTCGGCTAAGGTTATATATACATGTGTAATACTCCTTAATGAATACAATTTCTCAGTTCTTAACATGGTATCAGCCAAATCACGATCCTAGAGAGCAAACCACCAATCGAGAGTTGCTCTTCTCTCCCTCTGCTCGAGGAATCTCGTTGGCAGAGGGAGGAGACATCACATTTCGTAAGCCGCTTCTAGATCTCTATCCAGATTCGTTCTCGTTTGCCTTTCTTGCATTCGTAACTCATTAGCAGCCGAACTCCGATCTGGTTTTCCCGTTTTTCTCCTCAACGACTTTCACGATTAGATTTCGTTCAGATCTGCCTCATCGCCAATAAGACGGCAGATCTGCAGCCCCTCCGTCAGTAGATCCGTAAACACCTCCAAGCCATCGTACCACTACCTTCTTCGTCTTCGATTCAATCAGATCTATTGGAAGAAACCCTTTTTTCGCTCACCTGCCGTAGCCTGAAGCCCACCGTCGGTGCCGCACTTGTATCAACTCTATCCACATCCAGATCTGCCCGTTCTCAGTCCCTGCACCCTTTCTTTCTCTCCACTCTGCAGCGTCGGCCTGACGCCTTCTTTAACCCAGATCTGCCCGGTTCAATATACATCTTTGCAGATCTGGTTTCGCATACCAGGCCACAACTCTCTAGCTTCGTTTGCCACCCCAAATCGCAAGAACCCAGCAGATGTACCAGATTCACAGCACCCAGATCTGCTCCGTTTTGCCCTCCTCTTGATTTTCCAGATCTGCCGCCCTTTGCTTCTATCAATTTTCCTCTCTTGCCGGATCTGCAACATATCGTCTTCTGCCATGCTCTCTACTTTGCATCCTTTGCCAACGATCTAATTTGTGCCAACAGCCCTTTCGCCCTTTTGTGTTTGGAAGAAAGAATATGAAGATGCAAGGTCCCGATCAGCCCAGTCCTAGAAGATTTGCAGTGTCCACTTGCAGTATCAGTGGTCCTATCTGTTTGTTGCTCTTCTCTCATCACTTTGCACGTGTCCCTCCATGATCCACAGCAACACCTTTTGGAATAGAATTCATTTGTCTCTAGGATGCTGCCTTGCATTGTCTGTCTTTGTGACTTTGTTTATCCTGGTAGTCTTTGTTTACTTCCGCCCGAAAAAGAAAAGAAAATGAGTTTTGATCAGTTTGTCCCTGCATCTGAGTTCAATTTGTGAGAATGCCCTTTGTTTTTTCCCTTTGTATTTCTTGGTCTCTGTCTTTTTCCTAGATCTCAATCGATCTTGATTTGCATCCTCTCATTCGATCGATTTGCATTTGTTTCCCTCTAGTCTTCCTCTTGTCGATGGACTTTGACCCAGCTCGTTTGTAGTCCAGTTTTGCATCTGCCTTTCTCTCTCTCTTTTCAGGAAGATTTGATTTCGTTGGTACCCTTTGCAGCCGTTTGGCACTTTGTCTCCTCCATTTGTAGCCACAGTTGGAGTATTTGATTTCTTGTTATCTTCGCACTTTGCAATCTTCTCACATTTTGACATTTTGTTCTTTGGAATTGCCATTGGCATTAGTATTGGCAGCAATGGCATTAGCATTGACATTGGTTCTTGGCATTAGCATCGGCATTGGCATTGGTTCTTGGCATTGGCATCGACATTGGCATTGATTCTTGGCATTGGCATCGACATTGGCATTGATTTTACAAATGCCTTTGGACATTTTCTTTAGGTCGTTTGGGCAGCATGTGGAAGGAGGGAGAGTTGGAGCAAGTCCGGCATCGGTTTTATAACTTGCAGCACATGTTGAACATTGGTTAAGTTTTGGCTTCATTGGCACGTCTTGAGTTTGATCTGTTATAGCTTCATCACTTAGTTTATTTAGTTATTAGTTTTTTGTTCAATAATTGTAAACTCAAAGTGTTAAACCACTTGAGTTTAAGGGGGAATATTGAATATAATTAGAAGTCTTATTTAGTTAGGATTAGGTTTATCTCTAATTAAGAGAGAGATTTAGTTTAGATTTAGAGTTTGACTAAAATAGCCCTAGGGTCGGCTAAGGCTATATATATATATGTGTGTGTGTGTGTGTGTGTGTGTGTGTGTAATACTCCTTAATGAATGCAGTTTTTGTTTTTAACAAATACATCCTATACAGTCAAGGACTACAGCTTCCCTTCCTTAAATAAATCAAACAGGCAACTGAATAACTGTGTGTGAGCATGTAATAGATGGTTCCTGAAATGATATATATAAATGACGAGTATGAATTGTCCATAGCATCACGAATTCTCCTTGGTGTTGTACTAACAAAAGATAGTAAGCACATCTTTTCACTATGACAAAAAATCCTACACAGGTCAGCCACTAATTCATCATACCAGATGAGAGCTTAAACAATGTTCTGCCCATTCATAATCATGTAGCAAAATTTCAGTTAAACAAAAGACAGCTGCAAACCTCTCAGGCCTCAAAACAACCATGAAGATGGGTTTTGCAATCTGAAGGGAGAAACCATTGGGGTGAGAGGTTTGGGCACAGTGCAAATAGATAATGTAGAGAAAAACATTATATTGAACACCTAGGATCTCCCAGCCTGAATGGCAGTCAACTGCAGTTACTTAAATGCTAAAGAATTTTTCTTACTGAATGATAAATTCCAGATGTATTATGAACATTGATTTAAAGGAAATGGGTTTGATACATATCAAAACAATCAGTAAATTAGTAGGCACACCATTCAGAATATCTGAAGTTAAATGCAGACAGAAGTTTCAAAATTGTTACCTGTCTGTCAATCTTCTTCTCAATCCGAGCCACGTCTGAGTTTGGAGCCACTGAATTTGAATCTTCCTCTTGCTGTGGCTCCAACAACTTGATTGCTTCTTTGATAAGTGATATCTGATCCTCTAAAAGAACATCCATCACAGCCCACATCTCTTCTCCTTCCTCTTGGAGTCTAAAGCCAACATATTCTAACAACTCTACTCCTCCTGCTCTTTCACAAATTGCCTCTTTTATTTTTGGATTGCTCATTCGAATTCTCCGAAACTTATCATTCCCTGGTTCCTTAACAATATTCTTTAGAAGCCTAAGCACAACCTCTACTGATCCATCTGGTGGACCAGCTGACATATAAGCAGCAACACAACCAGCTAACTCGTTTTTACTTTCTGTGTCCACCTGCCCA
This sequence comes from Chimonanthus salicifolius, assembly GCA_013350335.1. Classification (NCBI taxonomy): domain Eukaryota; kingdom Viridiplantae; phylum Streptophyta; class Magnoliopsida; order Laurales; family Calycanthaceae; genus Chimonanthus; species Chimonanthus salicifolius. The sequence goes on along the minus strand of CM023540.1, from coordinate 21,458,087 downwards.
TTGGGCAATTCTGATACAACCTCAGAATTTGCAACCCGACTACTCAAACAATCTTCGACGTGTTCAGACACCTCCTCTTCAGAGCGAAATGAATTGCCGCAAACTGGGCACTCAAAAACCGATACAGAAACGCCATTCACAGCACGCTTTCCCGATGAAATGAAGGGATCAAATGGATCAAATCCATCGGCCTTATGATCAGAAGGTGCGGAAATTGGGTGAGAAGGTGGGGGTGATCTTGGTTTCGGGTTTTGGTTTGGTTTCTGATTCGGGTTTGATCGAGGGGTTGAAGAAGAACCTGTGTTCGGAGCTAGCGTTTGAGAAGGGCGGGCAAAGATGGGATTAGCAGGGCCAGAAGAGGACGTTCCCAAAACTCTCCCCTGGCCCTTGAATTTCCCCGAAGACGACGAAGAGAAGGGTTTATTCACCTTCTTCATGAATCCCTTGACCTTGTCCTTGACATCATCCATGGAAACACCCAAGAACTCCTTCAAGAATCAAAAAATAGGGAGGAAGCTTAAAATGTTTTTCTTCGGGTTTTCTTACTGTACTTGTGAGCGTTGAGTTTCAAAGTGTTTGGATAGCACAACTAGTAAGGACAAAATTGAAATTGATTTCGAGGGATCTTTTGTTAGTATATACCTTGACGAAGAAATCGAAAAATAGCCTTGTCTGGTGCAGGAAGGCCTTCTGAGAGAGGGAGAGGAGAGAATAGAATCCGAGAGAAATGGTTTAGGATTCCATCTTTTCTGAAAATTATATTTTATTTTTCAAGGAACTGAAACGCGTTCGTTCAGAAGTCCGGAGAGAAGAGAAGTTGACTTTTTGATTAATTTGATGAAGTAAACTTAGAAATGGCCTCAAATCAGAAGAGAAATCTGTATATCCGCATTGAGATCTTGATGAAGTAAACTTCATCCTCGGATTTTATTTTATTTTTTGATTTAGAAAATCCCATCAATATGTATTTTAAATAATTAAAAAAAAATTGTCTGAAATATATAATAAGTCATGATATACTAAAAAGCTTTCTATAATTAAAGATAGCGCAACCTACAGACACTCGAATTTTCTGTCTCTACACACTTGATTTCAGGATTTCAGGTAAAATTATAATTATATCCCCTGTATTTTTACTCATCGATTTCGGATTTTCAGGTAAAATTACCATTATACTCCCGCATTTGACTCATCGATTTCGGATTTTTAAGTAAAATTACCATTATACCCTTGTATTTTTACTCAAATGAAATCATCCGAACAAAGAATGAATGAATGAATAGACGAAACATTTGTTCGAATCAACCGATGCTCTAATAATGCGTAATGCATAATGGATAGTGTATTATTTAAATAATAAAATCTTTTTTAAAATTTTAAAATTATTTTTTAAGCACTGTGTATTTCTAAAAATTTTCAAATTGAATATTAGGACTAATTACGATAACCTGATAAAAATACGTTAAGACTTAAAGGTCTTTTGACACTCTCAAATGCTTAAAACATAGTGTTTTACAAATAAGGGTATCCATCGGCTGTACCGAAAACATATTTGGGAGTGTCAAAAGGTCTTAAAGTCTTAAAATATTTTTATCAAGTTATCGTAATTAGTCTGGACATTTAAAGTTTGATAATATATATAATGACAGTGAGAAATGCTAATAATTTATCATGGATGAACTGATCCATCAAACTTGTGTTAAATCCCATCTGATGAACTGAAACTATATACTAAAGAAAGATCTACACAAACTCAAAAAAAAAAAAAAAATGCCTGTGCAATATCTAAGTGCAAATTCTCATTGAACCAGAGCTAATTACATATCTTTGTATCATGAGGGATTCAGATTGGGTGACAAAGTAGAGAATCCAGAGTAGACATCAAGAAGTTGTGCTAAACTAGAATAAAGTGGTGGAAGTGTAGAACAAATGGGGGTAAGTTTGCATTCTTTCGAAATGAAATGGCAAACTGGACTTGTCTTGGGATTGGAAGGTGGCTTGGTTCAAATGTTCATATCAGTTATAGTAGGGCTTTAAAATCTTATTATATCGGCCGATATCAGTGATTCTTGTTAAAAAAAAAATAAGGTGAGAATTTTATCGGCCGATACCGTTTTCTTGACCCCTAGTCCAAATAGATTGTAGAGAGGGGGAAGAAGGGGAGTGAATTGAAGTTAGAATCCAAACTTTAAAAAAAAATCGAATAATGGACCAAAAAAGGGTTATCATTTTGGCCACTGTGATGTGGGCAAAACCCATAAAGGGATAAAAAGATCAACCAATCAATATCAAATACGCAATAAAAAAAGTACAAATTTAACTAGTTTTTTTTCTTCATAACATGAGTATCTCGATCTTATATCGAAGGTGAGATTTAATACCACGAATACATGAAACCACCTTTAAACTTCGTTTGTCAAGTAATTTAGGAGGAGTCGAATCCAATACCTCTTGTCTAATTCTAACGGAACTCCACACAAAGGAAAGGTGGAAGGGAGGATAGATCAAGTTTCAAGGCCAAGGAAAAAAGTCTTTAATTCCAAAATCAAACTATTATCATATAGAGGGGCCATATAATGTGGGAAAGAAAGGGATCAACAATAGAATCAAGACCAAAGAAATGCTCTTACTTACTGGATGTAAAAGACCCAGAGTATCTAAATGGTGACTTAGTGGGTTGACAATAATGTGGGTACTCCAGTCTACTTAGTCTGGAGAAATATCCTTAGAAGCCAAAGTGAAATCTCTTCCTATAATACAAACTATACAACGAGGGGTATCAAAGTAAAATTTAGAATTGGGAGAAGAAATCTCAAGAAGTTAGTAATAAAAGATGTCTTGATTGTTGACTGGATTTGGTTTATTTTATGATCTCCTTTATTTACTCTTTCAAATTAGTAAGAGAATGTGAAAGAGAGAGTAAGAGAGTGAAATTATATTTCCTCCTCAAATTAATTGATTTTTCTACTTTATTATTCATAGACATAGATTTTGACCAAACGGAACAAACCACATAAATCTGCGTCTTGTCTGTTAGAGGATTGTTTTTCTTAATTTTTACATTGATTTGAGATTACTCACGACAAAGATGTGATTACAGATATTATTTAAATTCTATTAAATAGTTTTGAACATAAAAATAATAATTGTTTCTTAAAAAAAAAACAGAATTACGAAGAGATCTTATTCGTGGACCTGACTTGAAAACTTTGTACCCTTTAGAGTTGGGCTGAATGGCACTGTTTAAAGAAAAATTCGCAGGAACACCGATGATTTTAATAAAGGACACCGCTGTCTCTGTCAATTCAATACCCTGTTTAACTGGTTTAGAATTTTAGATCGTTGGACTCAGACAGGCATGGCCCATCTCCCATAAATTTGCAGTACCATGGAAAGGTACGTTGAGAAAGGTTCAAGAACATGATATCACAAGAGACACTATACTGAGATCATTGAGTCTGATGACTTTAAGTAAAAATAATTAATATTTTATAACGAATTTAGATTAATTTATTTTATAAAATCAAATAAGTGATAATTTATGTAAGAATTAAAAAATATTTCATTAAATATATAATGCCACTTGATTTTAATTAAATAAAATATATAATCAAATTGGAGTTTTCTAACCTCCATTAATTTTGTTTGCTTAAATTCAAAAATAAAATATTTAATTTTTTTTCATAATCTTAATTTAATTTAATAAATATTTATATAAAAAATAATTATGTTAAGAGAATTTAGTCACAATAAGATATCACAATATCTTAACCACCACATAAACATGCCACGATTTTTTCCGACATTATGCGTTTGTTTTCCATCTGTTTCTCATGGTGGTAGTGGGCCCCCTTATTAGACTTGATATTTGAATTAAAAATGAAATCATGAATTTATATTAACTGATATTATCGGTTTTGATAAGATATTGGTAAATGATACCATAAATTTATGAGACTAAGTTATATCAGCCAATGTTTGATAGTGTTGATTTGTCATATATGTTAAAATAGGATTAAAAAATCTTATATATATATATGCATTCGACGGATGATAAACGGATGCAGACACATATATATATATATATATATATATTATATGTATGTCTGCATCCGTTTATCATCCGTCGGATGCATATCTGTCGATCTTCAATTTTTTAATACATTGAGTAGGTTAGGATTGAATAAGTTCTTTTAATATTTAAATATGAAATGTGCATCACATATATTTATTTATTAATTAATAGTGGCCGTCAAATACAGGAGACCAGATAAATACTGATGTCATGATCATCGAGTGCTACAAGAATAAGAGTTGAGGGGCTGAGGAATGTTGATTCTTAGGTCATGTCTCTTATCTTTTATCTAACAAAACTTGTTGGCTACTCTAGCATATTATCTACAACTAAATCCATACTTTCCGCATGGTGGGGCCACTTGTTGATGGAGGGTGATATGAGACTTGGGTTGAGTTGGATTGAAACATAATAGTTAAAGGTCCAGATTGAATGAGTGAAATCAAATGGTCAAGATTTCATTTTGTTGGGATCGTGCTCTCTTTCTTTGGCTAAAATATAACAAATATGGCTGATATATTTACAGTTCGTCACCCCTTCGGTTATTGATCTTATAAAGAAAAATGATAAACTGTTAAGGAAAACATGGTTTTTGATTAAAATATAAAAAATATTAGAAATTAAATACTTGAAGGAGTCATGGTTGAAATAAAGTATATTAAAATTTATATAACAAAATTATTTTAAATACTATAAAAAAATTAGTGTTAAAATATTTTAGATATAAATTTTTAAAGGCTAGCCGCCTAACCATATAGACACTCGGATTTTCTTTCTGGAGACACTCAGTTTCCAAATTTTAAATGAAATTATCATTTTGTCCTTCCACTTAAAACCGCCGCATTGACAGAACGAAACTTTGATTTTTTTCGTTCGGAGGCTGTGGGCTGCCGCATCGATCGAACGACTTGTAGAGAGGGGAAAAATCGGTCAAAGGGGTCCTTTAGATCAGTTGATCAGGAAAGTTTTTGCCTGCGGGACCCCACCATACCCCTTTCATTTTTTTATGGTCTATCTATATGTACTATTAGATCTTTGGTCTGACTCGCGTGGACCCTCCTCTGGCCTTCTGCTGCTGCTTGGAGCGACCGAAACCAAGTTTTATGGGTTTTTTTCTTAGATCCAAGTGGATCTTGCACTTCTGCACCTAGAATCGACACTACATGGTCTCCCCTGGCCCACCTCTCTACACCTAAGGAAGACATTGAGTTTCGGTCAACGGTGGAACCCCTCTAACAGATTTTTTCCCCCTCTGCAAGCCGTTCGGTCGATGCGGCACCCACATCCTCTAAACGAAAAAAATCAAAAGTTCCATTTGGTCGATGCGGTGGTTTTAAGTGGAAAAGAAAATGATAATTTCACTTAAAATTTGAAAATCGGGTGTCTCCAAAGAAAATCCGAGTGTGTATATAAGTGGGCATTTTTAAAATGGAAGTGGATGTAGGGCAGCAAGTCAGGTTAGACACGGACTCCGCACTCCACATGTTGTGGGCCCACGCACTATGGCTTCACATCGAAATTATTCTAGATACCATTGATAGAAAGTACATAACCATGTGAACTGCATGAGCTAAACATTATCTAAATATAGAAAACTATGGGATATACCTAAAATATTTATTTCTTAGATATTTATGTTACTCACTATTGAATTAAAAGTCATATAAAATTGTCTATTTTACTTTTATTTTTTAATTTTTTAAAATTTATGCTTTTTAAAATCTAATAAATTTGATTTTTACAAGAAACATCATCCTGGAGATATCTTTGGAATTGACTGAATACCACCCCTTGGACTCACCTAGATCCTATACAACCTGAAATTATTCATGTTTAGATATACATATACAATTTTTAATATGGTTATATGAGTTTTTTTTTTCACATTCAAAAATATAAATTAATATATTTTTATTGTTTAAATTTCAAAACAAGTCATTTAATTGACTCTTTATCTTAAAAAATAAAATAAAAAATTGTAAGAACTCGTAGTATATAGAAGAAGTGTTAGAGTGAAATAAGAAATTCTTTTAAGAGTCAAGATATAAATTATAACATTTAAAAGGCTAGCATGTAAATTCATAAAGGGTCAACTTACAAATCATAACTTTTAAGAGATCAGCAAAATTCTTAAAATATTTTTTAGAAGTTTCTTAACAATAGAGGAGTTTATGAGTTGTAGAAAGTGAGATTTTTTTTTTTTTAAATTACGAAGCTCACAGTTTAGAGAAGCTTATAACATCATTTATTATCACAAAAGTCATTAATTCATTTAAAGATCTATTATATTATTTATTTATATATTTATATTAAGTGGCATTCATTTAAGATTTAGATCAGGGGTTGAAAATTTGGATTTGGCCGATTTATCGGTCGTGAAATATCTCTCTTATTTTTTTTTTAATTAAAACCTCCGATATCGGATGTTATTGACGATATATATCAGATATTGCCCGATATCAACACATATCGGCCGATACGATACGTATCGACCGACATATATAGATTTTAAAATTGATATATATCGTATCAGTCGATATTAAAACCCCTCGTCTTGACTGTTCAAATTCATTTCTAGATTGTACACATCTAAGGTTTAAATATCGACCGATACATATCGTATCGGCCGTACATACCGAATATCGGCCGATATGGCCGATATTCGGTCCGAAATATCGGTCACAATATCGGCCGATATTCATAAATATCGGTATTTTTTTTTTAAAAAAAAATTTAAAACACCGATACGGTTTTTCGCGGTTTTTACACGGTTTTTCGCGGTTTTCCGCGATTTTCGGTTCTCAGGGGTATTCGCGGTTTTTCACGGTTTTCGCGGTTTTCCACGGTTTTCCACGGTTTTCTGCGGTTCAGGGTTTACGGTTCTCAGGGTGTCCACGGTTTTTTGCGGTTTTTTGCTGTTTTTTGCGGTTTTGTCACGGTTCACCACTATTCATCACAGTTTTTTGCAGTTTTTTCACGGTTCCGATATCGGAGGAGAGAGAAAATGTCGATATCGGTATGAGAGATAAAATTATCGGCCGATATATCGTCCGTATCGGATATCGGCCGAGCCGATTTTTTGACCCCTGGTACACATGAGTGTATGACCGATGTCAATTGGACCCTATCTTTAAGACCAGGGGTTAAAAATATGGTATCGGCCAATATTCACTAGTTCCAAAACCTTTTCATATCGGCCGATACGATACATATCGGTCGATATTTGTACCCCTGCTTAAGACGATGGACACTCAATCAGAATGCTTGGGAGCAGGGATTTAAAAAAGGTTATCGGCTGATATTTTTCTCTCTCCTCCTTTTTTGTTTTAAAAAAGGCCGATATCGACCGATATATCAGCCGATATTGTGAATATCGGCCGAACCATTTCATATCGGCCGATATTCGGCCTCTCCAAAACCGTTTCATATCGGCCGATATTTGTACCCCTGCTTTGGAGTTTGGATTGAGTCATTTAGAGAGAATATGGAAAAAATTCTTTATATATTTTTAAATAATTTCAACATATTGTTAAAAGGCTAAAAAAAAGTGATCTTACATTCTCACCCATAATCAGGGGTTAAATTGGGGCAATACATATTGTACCTGCCGATTTATTAGTGTACTACAAGCTTCTCTCTTTCTTTTTTTATTTTTTATTAAAATAATCAAAAAATAGGAAAAATAAAAAACTTAGGATGAACATATTTTCCTTTAAAGTAAATATAATTTTAATAAAGTTTTATATTTTTGAAAGTCAAATTTTTGATACGTTTTAAAATTTTTAAAAATATTTTAAAATTTTGAAAAATCTTTAAAATTTTTATAAAGAAATAAACCAACGTGAGAAAACATCTAATATGAACTTCATATTTTCGAATATCCCTCAGTCACATAATAATATGCATCTTCTATTACAATAATGAAAATGTCAAACTAAAAAAAGACCTAAACCCTCTACCTATCACATTTAGAGTTTTGCATTTAACTACAGAAATATTTGTATATACGAAACTTGAAAATGAGAAGTATTTTAACAATTTTTTTAAAAATGTTTTATCTTTCCTGATGAATCCAATTCTACGATGAAAATGCATAAAATAAAAATTATAAAAAATAAAATAAAATTAAAAATAATAATTTAATAATTTACATTCATAAAACATGAACTCTACATGAGATACTTCAGCCCGATTGTAAAAAGGTTCAAGCATTATGTATATTTTTCCATTCAAGTTTTAGCCTATAATATCAGAGTTTAATGTCTTATCTAATATTATTAAAAGTTTAAATGAAGTTGTATTTTATATATAAATTTTCCATTTTTTTATTTAGAGTAGGTGATCTCCACAATTATCACATGTGCCTTTTTTTTATTAACGGTCGGTGCAGCATGTCGTGTAAACCGTAAAGAATTTTAGGGAATGAAAGCAACTATCATCTATTATTTTACTTGGCCCCACATTCGGTGGACCCAGTGAGTGGCCCCCACTCCATCATCCAATAAGGGAGAAGTGGGGCTATATCTACCCCTTCTCCTCGGAAGCAAGAGTAGCCGTTGAGTAATATTTCGCGTCTTGCATACACACAGGCACACACCCCCTCTCTCTCATGGCATCATCTGCCTCAACATGGACATGGTCATGGAACACAACCCCAGATTCCTCTTTCAGACTCTCCACCTTCTGCAATCCTTCTAGTTCTGCTTCTACTCCATCATCATCCTCATGTTCTTCATCATCATCATCTTCTTCCTCCTTCCAACGCAAGAGCAGAAGAACCCGTGTCACCCATTTCTCCTTAGACTCTTCCCCTCCTGCATCTTCTTCAGATAGAAGCAGAAAAAGAACCAATAACGAGTCTATAAGAAACCCCACTTCAGATTCCTCGGCCAGAAATCGGTCGAGGAAGTCATCGACCCAAATTGGTCGCTTGGCCGACGGGAGCTTTGTCCTTGTTGAGAGTGATGAGAAAGAGCCCAATGGTTTCCGCCCCATCCTGCGATTGCGGCGGTTGAGGAGAGCGTGTTTGAAGCTGCTGTTTGGGAAGAAGCCACTGTGGAAGGGGATCTTCTTTGCATCTAAGAAAGTCAGGAGCATCATCTTACTCAACGTCCTCACTGTTATATACGGTAACGCCTTTGTCTCTTTTCAAACCTTTTGTTTCTGATTCAATTGATTTGTATGAGACTCTCTGTGAAACGTTTAGTAGCCTGGGATTCTTGGTTGGAATTGGGATTTATTCTGAATTTACAAAATTCGCTAGAAAGTTTCATATTTGTTGAAACAGATATTCTCACTGGGAATTGTGTAAGAATTCTTATTTTTCAGGTGGGAATTTGTGAATACCTATCTGACCGTGTTATTTTGGAATGGAAAATGCTGTAGGTACCCAGCGAGTGTACCCAGATTTTTACCGCTAACACATTATCACCATAAAAAATAAAAGAAAACCCACCCTGCTGACATGCACCTCACATGATTGTACATCCTTTGTAGCACTTTAAAAAACAAGTGACCAACCAAATTTGGCACACCATATCAGTACCCAGGTAAAAAAAGGTACATTCCTCAGGTGCTTATAGCATTGCCAATTGGAATTCCAAATGTTGGATACCTGGATAACTTAGATTCCAACCTTCAAAACACACTGAAAAGGCTAGTTCAAGACTTTTCCAAATTGGAGATTTACAAATTTGATACTTTGGGAATTTAGAGAATCATAAAATCTACTGAAAATGTCTAGAAACAGGCCCTTTGGGTTTTTTGGGTGGTTTTCTCCCCTGTGGAGCTTATGAAAACCCCAATAGAATTTGGTATCTTATAATTATGAATTCTAGAGTGAGAATTATAAAATTGCACAGACGTTTGACTGTAGGGGGTTTATTAATTCTCCTGCACTCTAAGAAGTTCAGGTTCTTATTAGGTTGATGTGGTAAATGATAGGTTGGACTCTCCAACATGGAGAAAGTGATGGATGATAAGAAATCATGTGCACTATCATATTGTCCAAAGTGAGTCCCTTTAGAGTTTAGATCATCCTAAATCTTGATTTTGAGTATCAAATTTAAATTATTCAATAAATATTTATATCGTTGACGCTCAGTCCAATGACAAGGATAAATAGGATGGACAATGGCCCTTGATTTGAATTCATGGAAGTAAAATGATGTATTGATTAGTTTGGACTGATCATCCCATGGGCCCCACATAGGGGTCATGCACTCAGGCGATGAGCGGGTATCCATCTGGGTGATTTTTAAATTCTGGTTTGATTCTTGATCCAACAGTGAGAATGAGTTGGGGTACCTCTGGTTTGACTAGATTTTCCTAGAGGGTTTCATGGTGTGCGAAGTAGTTTGGGTTGACCATCATGTGAGCCCTACTGTTAGCAACATTTAACATTTTGTTTTCTTTTTTGGGACAAAAGAGGTGGGGTGGGGGGTTGTGTTTTGTCAGGTGTTGATCTTGAAAAGATACGAAGGTATTAATCATCTGTACTAAATAGTCAAATGTTAAGTTATGCCTAATGTAGGGTTCCGCATGTAGCCTATCCACTTAATGACTGCAGTTTCTTATGGTTTGCTTTGAGTCTTACCATTCAGCTCAAATAGAAAGTTCTAGCCTTGGATTTCTAGAGATTTCAATTTGAATATTTAGTAGCAAGTAGATTATGATCAATTATGTCCAGGAAATGTGAGTTTTAAGCTAAGGGGAAGACCTTATATAAAGAGATCTTCTCTTAGTGTTAACCTTCTTAGCTCTGACTATTACCAATCTCTCCCTCCTATAACAAATTAAGAAACCAGGTAGTAAGATTTCATTTGAGTAGATTTCTCACAATCTCCCATTTTTAGAATCTCTACATTTAGAATCTCCATATGCCAAAAACACCAGCATCATAGTGAATTTAAGATGTCCAAATTATCGAGCAATTCAAAACAAATCTCTTGGAATTAAAGAAATTGACAAAAAGGTTCCTTGATGGTCATACAATTGACTAATGATTTGCATGAACAAAAAGAAGAAAGCAGGGAGGAATCAACAGAAGATCATGCGATTTGTTCAAGAAAAGCCTGTCTATGACCTATTGAAGCGGAGCTGCATGCCTGTTGGTGAGAGGTCCTTTAGATGGAGGAGTTGGGAGCTGTTGGGGGGGCACCCTAGGAGATTCCAAGGTGATTCTGGGTTGGGCATCGAGCTCGAGTTGTCCATGGATATTTCTGGATAAAGTTGATAGGATTCATCATGCCATCCCTTAAAATGGTTTTAGGGTCTCATGGGTTCCTAGAGCAGCGAATTTTGTAGCTGACGAAACGGCTAGACAAGGCTTATTATGTCTGATGTTGTAAAAAATCTATATAATCTTCTTGGGTTGAGGGGAGGGGGGTGGCAGGCGTGTCTTGCCCATTTTTGTGGAGTTTTTTTGTAAAGTTTCCTTTATTTTGTGGATAAAATATGACCTTTCCAAAAAAAAAAAAAAAGCCTGTCTATGAGTGTTCTTGTGTGTGTTTGCACAAAACGAGGAGCAACAATTTGCATGAACAGGAAGAAGAAAATTGTTAACAATCAACAGAAGATATGGGATTCATTCAAGAAAAATCTGTATGTGTGTGGAAAGTTAGGATCAACAATTTGCAAGAAAAGGAAGAATCAACAGAAGAGCATGGGATTCATTCAAGAAAAGCCTGTCTAGGTTGCACGAATGGATGTGTGTTAACATGTTTCCAAGCCATTTTAATTTTTAGTTTGGATTGGAGGAATTTTTTTTTTTTAATTTTTAAAACTGACTGGTGGTGTATTTGGATGCCCCTCCATTTGTAGTGGTTGGATGCTTTTCTGCCCAAAACGGTAGGCACATAATTCTGTTACTTGCATTTTTGGGCAGAAGCAGAAAATCAGCTATGTGTGAAAGCAGAGCCACTTCATAACAAATTTAGTGGACTGTCAAATGGTGCCTAAATTTGGATGCTTTTGTCAGATGATGGCCGAACATGATATATAGTTACCATCTGATGGCCAAAGGTGAAATCAACATGCTAGAGACATATCATATTCATGCAACATCTGCAATGCATTTATGTTTTATCTAAAAAATTAAATAGAAGGTGCCTCTTTTGGCAAAAAAACTGCCAATTCTAGTGCAGTTATCATTCAACTTGTGGTCCTTATGTTTCATGATAAGAAAAATGTTTCTAATTTGCTAATTTAACTTGTCTTTTCAGCAAGTGACATTCCAGTCATTAAAGAGGTTGAAGAGATTATGAATCCAGCACTCTTCACTTTTGTCCGATTTGCTGTTTTTTCCATCCCATTTTTGCCATTCATATTACGAGCACGTGGGGATGGCCAAACACGTGCTGCAGGAATTGAGCTGGGCTTCTGGGTCAGTTTGGGCTACCTTGCTCAGGCCCTTGGAATGCTAACTTCTGATGCTGGACGTGCATCATTCATTTCTGCCTTCACCGTAAGTTCAGTCAAGTTCTGTGTGATACTCTTACACGTGTTAGTAAATGTGCTATCTTTTATTGATACTTGATTTTCAGAACATTCTTGGATGGGCCTATCTTTTGGGTTTCTGGTTCATATGATTAACTCTATTATGGATGGGAAATACCTGGAAAATTGCCCCTATATTTCTGGTTTGCTCTTGTCAAATGTGGAGCATTTTTAGTAGTTGCCTATTTCCAAGTCACCACCACATTTGATAGGAGAAACATTAGGGCATATCACACCAGATGATGGGCCTGACCGAATGAACTGGATGCTGTTATTTTCAGGGCCTGCTGTAGCTTTCCTCATCCAACAAAAAATGGAGAGGGCAAAACATTTCTCCTTTTGAAAAGGAAAAAAAGAAAAGAAAAAATGTCTTCTGATTGTGATATTTTTTGTTTTAATTGATGGTAGAAAGGTTTTATTAAAAATGAAGAAGAGCATATGTTACAGCAGCAGTGCCAAATCCATGTGGTTTTATGCCTCAAAACTAAAACGCTTATTAATGGGCAGAAACAAAAAAAGCTATAGAAAGTAGCTTAAGGTTTTTGTCACTTGAGCAGGTAGTTGTGGTACCCTTAATTGATGGCATGTTTGGAGCAACAGTGCCTGCCCATACCTGGTTTGGAGCTCTCATGTCTCTCATGGGGGTCATGATGCTGGAATCAAGTGGATCTCCTCCGAGTGTAAGCACTGCTCAAGTAATTGCTGGCTATTTTTATGCATTCAGTCTAGAAGAGTACAAATGCAGCTTGTCATTTATCACAGGTTTGTTGCTGTCAGTCTCCATATGCATTTACAGCATTTTTATTAATCTGTTTCAGGTTGGAGACATATTGAACATCTCGAGTGCAGTGTTTTTTGGTATCCATATGCTTAGAACTGAGCATTTTTCAAGAATTATGAAGAAAGAAAGTTTGTTACCTCTCCTTGGATACGAGGTAGCGGTTCCCACAAACCATAAAGCTTTTGCTTATTCACTCACATTCATAGAAACTGATTCACTCATATGGACCAGTGCAAACCCATCAAATATCTGGAAGTCTGAGCAGTCCATTGGGTGTTGTCTATGAAAGAACTGTTTATTCAATAATCTGAATAATACAAAGAGATGACTTATAAAGAATCACTAAACCCTAATTAGAATTAGAGAAACATAAAGTCTAAACTACCCTTATGTTAAAAGTAAATTACATATTTAACACCCGCCCTCAAATTCACGATGTGACAGTGTTAAGCATCGAGAGTTTGTCAAGAACAAACTGAAAACGTGTAACAGTGTGGGACTTCGTGAAGAAATCAGCCAGCTGCATGACAGAAGAGACATATGGGAGAGAAGGAGTGCCAATCTGTAGATGATGGCGAACAAAATGGCAGTCCAACTCAATATGCTTGGTGCGCTCATGAAAAACTGAATTATGTGCAATTTGAATAGCACTTTTGTTATCACAGTACATAGGAGTAGGGGCAGTGAGTGAAACTCCCATGTCTGCAAGCAACCAACGAAGCCAAACAATCTCAGCAGTGGTGGAGGCCATAGCTCGATACTCGGCCTCAGCAGACGAACGAGCAACAACATCTTGTTTTTTTGCTTTTCCAGGAAATGAGAGAATCACCCAGAAAGACACAAAACCCAGTAGTAGATTTGCGATCAGAAGGATCACCTGCCCATCCAGCATCAAAGAACGCACGTAGCTCTAAGGTGGATGATGAGGGAATCAACAAACTTTGATGTAAAGTTCCACGAATATACTGCAAAATACGAACAACAGCGGCCCAATGAAAAGTAGTTGGTGAGGAGACAAACTGGCTTACAATATGAACTGCATATGCAATGTCAGGCCGTGTAATGATGAGATAAACCAAACTCCCAACAATAGTGCGATACAATGTAGGATCGACTAAAGGTACACCGTCAGATAAAGCATAACTAACATTAAGCTCTAAAGGCGTCGCAACAGGTCTGGTGTCAGTAATACGAGCTTTCTGAAGAATATCTGCAGTATATTTAGATTGGGAAAGTAGGTAGCCTTTTGGAGACTTGGCAACTTCTATCCCAAGAAAGTATCGCAACATCCCCAAGTCTTTCATTTCAAATCGTCTGTGCAACTGAACCTTCAATTGTGCAATACCATCAAGATCATCACCAGTCACGATCATATCATCAACATACAAAAGGAGGAGAATACGTCCAGCAGACGTAGAACGAACAAAGAGTGCTGAGTCATGAGCACTGGATTGAAAGCCAAGAGAAACAATCACTGTGGAGAACTTTTCAAACCAGGCACGAGGTGCCTGTTTTAGACCATATAATGCCTTTCGAAGTTTACATACTTCCCCATGATTATGAGAAACTCCAGGAGGAGGAGTCATATAAACTTCTTCAGAGAGATCGCCATTAAGAAAGGCATTTTTAACATCCAGCTGTGACAAACTCCATTGATGAACAGAGGCGACTGCAATCAAAGTACGAACAGATGTCATTTTTGCAACAGGGGCAAAAGTCTCATCATAATCAATGCCATATTCTTGTGCAAAACCCTTAGCAACCAAACGGGCCTTATAGCGCTCCACGGAACCATCAGACTTGGTCTTAATTTTGTACACCCATTTGCAACCAATGGCATGCTTGTCTGGAGGAAGAGGTACTAAATCCCATGTACCAGTCTTATGCAATGCAGAAAGTTCTTCATCCATAGCCTGCTGCCAAAGAGGATCACAAATAGCCTCCTTATAGGAGGTTGGTTCAGACAAAGTATGAATGGAAGTGAGAAAGGAAGAAAAGGAAGTAGAGTAACAAGAAAAACCAAAATCATCATGAGAATTGCCAAACCGATTTGGAGGCTTACGAACTCTCGAAGAAACACGAGGAGTAGCAAGATCCACATCATTAAAGGGTGAAGGAGAGTCAGCCGGGGGAGAGGGAGGATTAATATCTGCAGATGATACAGCTTGAACAGGAGTAGAAGAAATAGAAGAAACAAAGTTAGGCAATGCAGACACCTTATCAGACACACACAAATCATCAACAACAGAGAAAGGATCAATGTATAGGAGCTCAGAGTGAGGAACATTGACAGAGTTAGATGAAATAGAATAGAAAGGAATATGTTCAAGAAAAACAACATGACGAGAAACATACAATTTGTGTGCAACAGGATCATAATATCGATATCCTTTTTGTCCCTCACCATAACCCAGAAAAACACACATGGCAGAGCGGGCAGATAGTTTAGTGCGCTCATTATGAGGACGAAGCACAAAGCATGTACAACCAAAAACTTTCAAAGAAAAATATTCTGGAATTTTACCATATAACCGTTCAAATGGAGACTTGGCAGAAGTGACGACAGAAGGAATTCTGTTGATCACATGAGTTGCAGTGAGAACTGCTTCTCCCCAAAAGGTGCTAGGAACACTGGCAGAGAGTAACAAAGAGCGAGCAGTTTCAATGATATGCCTGTGTTTTCTTTCCGCAACTCCATTTTGCTCGGGAGTGTCAGTGCAAGAGGACTGATGAATGGTTCCATCAGATGCAAGTAATTGAGAAAAATTACCAGAGGTATACTCTCCACCCAAATCACCTCGAAAACATTTAATGGTGGTAGAAAACTGTGTACGAACGAGTGAACGAAAATTTTGAAAAATAGTAAAGAATTCCGACCGACGTTTCATCAAATAAATCCAACAATAACGAGAATAGTCATCAATAAAAGACACATAATAGCGGGACCCTCCTTTTGTGGTAATAGGAGCTGGTCCCCACACATCAGAATGAATTAAATCAAAAGGAGCAAGAGAGATAGATGAACTATTATTAAAAGGCAAAGCAGAAAATTTTGCAAGTTTACAACCACTGCAATTAGAAATGTCACGACAATGTAAATTTCCTAAAGCTCCTGTAGAGGCTAAATATTTCAAACGTGAACTAGAAACATGGCCAAGCCGAGAATGCCATAAATAAAAACTAGAAGAACTAGGACTCAAACGGAAAGACGACAAATCAACTGAAGAAGCTGCGACATCAGGAACCCGAAGCTGCTCTAACACGTATAATCCTCCTTCTCTACGGCCAGTCCCAATCAGCCTCTTGGAATGGGGATCCTGCACAGAACACGAAGTGGGAGAAAAATGAACAGCGTATCCAGAATCACATAACTGACTGATTGAGATCAAATTTAAAGTAAGATGAGGAATGCAATAAACATTAGAGAGACATAAAGGAGAAGACAGAATAGAACCAACACCTGCTAATGGCATGGGAGTACCATTGGCAGTGAGCACAGAAGCATATGAATGAGAAGGGGATAAAGACGTAAACAAAGAAATATCATTAGACATGTGATGAGTGGCTCCAGAGTCGAAGACCATGTGGAGGGAGAAATACCTGAAGAAGCGGAAGGAGGCAAACCTATGGATGGAGAAACAGTGGACAATGCATTAGACTGATGAGAATGGAGAAACTGCTGCAACTGATCGGCAAGGCTGGACAGTGAAGGAGTAGAAGGTGAAGCTTCATTTCCAGATGTAACAACATTGGCTATGCGATGCTGCTTTGGTGGGGGCACAGATTGTTGTTGTCTTTTCATTAACAGAGGACATTGTGCCTTCCAATGACCCTTCTGCTTACAGTAACTGCAATCATCAATGGCAATACGCCCACCTTGGCGTTGTCGTGGCTGTGAACTAGAAAATGATTTAGATGGCACAGCTAAGACAGTCTGACGAGACATAGATGAAAGACCATTTCCAGCATGAGACTTGAAGCGAACTTCTTCCGCTAACAGTTCGTGGAGCACCGCATCGACAGAGGGAAGTGGACTACGATGAAGAATGGAACCTCGAAGTGCTTCAAAATCATCCCGAAGAGCTGATAAAAATTGAACAAGGCGCCCTTCTTCTCGATAAGTGCAATAAAGGGCGATGGAACTAAGACCCGCAGGTTTTGTTAATGCAAGTTGATCCCAAAAACTAGTCATGACAGAATAAATCTGTTGAATGCTCAGATCTCCCTGGCGAACCATCACAATGTCATTCTCGAGTTGATATCTTTTAGCGAAGTTAGATTGCGTGTACAACCTCTCTAAGTGATCCCAAATAGCTTTGGCGGTGGAGAACTTGGCGAGTTGCATACCAATGGAGAGCTCAACAGAGTTATTGATCCAGGTGATAATTTTGGAATTATTTGTAGTCCAATGAACTAAAGATTGAGCATAATCATCTGCTTTGGTATTGGTGGGAGCAACAATGGCACCAGACATGTAACCCCACATGTTTTTTCCCGTCAAAAAATTCTGCATAACATAGGCCCAATAAGTGTAATTATTTTCATTCAATTTTACACTAATGGCTTGAAGAGAATCGTCACGTTCACCGGCCTTGGTAACGAAATTGCAAAACAAAGGTGCTGAACTGGGCAAGCAAAAGAGAAACGTCTGCAGCACTGTGTACAAGTACACGAGCGGAAGCAAGAGCAGGGCCGGGATCTGACGGCGTACAAATCTCAGAGGGCTGCAAAGGGCAGATCGGAACGGTGATGACGGCAAGAAGGCTGGTTGCAGATCGGATGGCAGATCGGAATCAGATCTCAGACGGACGGAAGCAAGAACAGGGTGCTGTGACCAGATCTCAGATCGGTTCGGCTGCAAGAAGGGGTCTGGTAACGGCCGCGCAGATCTGAGCGGCGATGACAGCAAGAGGATCTCAGAGGGCTGCAAAGGGCAGATCGAAGCAGCGATGACGGCAAGAAGGCTGGTTGCAGATCGGATTACAGATCGGAATCAGATCTTAGACTGGCGGAAGCAAGAGCAGGTGCTGTGACCGGATCTCAGATCGGTTCTGATCTCAGAGGGCTGGTTGCAGAGCGGAATCGAATCACAGAGGGCTGGTTGCAAATCGGATCTCAGATCGGTTCGAATGCGATGCAAAATCTGGCTGAAGCGATGCAAGAGCGGACGCGGTGGATGCGATGCTAGGAATCGAACTCAGCTCGGGATACCATGAAAGAACTGTTTATTCAATAATCTGAATAATACAAAGAGATGACTTATAAAGAATCACTAAACCCTAATTAGAATTAGAGAAACATAAAGTCTAAACTATCCTTATGTTAAAAGTAAATTACATATTTAACAGTCTATATAGATTTCCTGGCTCAGAAGATAGGGCACACTTGTCATTTGCTGGACTAAAGTGCTCAAAACAAATAAACAGGGATATGAAAGAATTGAAAGTTCCATTTTGTTTTACATATTGCAGGCAACCTGGTTTGCTATGATTTTTGGATCAGGAAACATACATGGATCCCACCTAATTAATTGACTCTCATGTCCCACAATCGTGCCATGTTGGGGTTGAAGGCTCCACGTCAGTCGGTTGTGGAACCGTCAAGCCTGATAAATGTTACTCTTTGTTCCATTGTCTATCCCATAGACATGATTATTTACAGCACTATATTGTAGCATGATAATATAATTTGGACATATCTTGTGATTTCAGGTCTCTGTTATAGCTATATTTTCAACAATCTGGTATTTGTTTATGGGTGGGTTTAGTGATGTGCATCGATTGGGCTCATTATCATGTCAATGGGCCTTGATGTGGGATTGGATGGCTTCATTCCCATGGGTACCTGCAATCTACACTGGTGCATTTTCAACAGCTTTGTGCCTATGGCTAGAGGTTGGTTTCTAAAGTTTTTTGAGTTCCATTATGAATTATGTACCAAATATTTTAATTTATAAAGTTTTTGAGTTCCATTATGAATTATTCAGTATTTTATTTTATTTTCTTGAAATAGTAAATGAAATTATATTAAAAGCACCAAGGTGCAAAAACTAAGTACATAAAAGCTGAAAAGAAACCAAAAGCACCAACACCCACAAAAGCTGGCCCACCCAAAAAGGAAAGCAACTTAGGAAAGGCCGATACACTCTTTCCATCCACGTAAAATGTTGGTCATGGAATAATCCTGGAAGTCAGACAAGGAAGAAGCCCAAGCTGCACATTTGGCTAGAACTTGGTTTCTTTCCTTGTTATATAAGCTTATCATATGCTTGAAAATTATTTAGAACTAGAACTCGGTTTTCACATATGGCTGTGCATATTGATTTGTAGTGGACATCTGATGGTTGTGTGCAGATGGCTGCAATGTGTGATGTATCAGCAACAGAAACTGCTATAATTTATGGGTTGGAGCCTGTCTGGGGTGCAGCTTTTGCATGGTTCCTCCTTGGTGAAAGGTGGGAAGCTGCTGGCTGGGTTGGGGCAGCACTTGTACTAGGTAAGCTGAATTCTGTATTGCTTTTTGTTTACTTTAATAATAATTAAATGGTAGATTTGTATTCTTAATCTTTCATCAAACAATAGCACTTGGTACTGGGTAGATAAATCAGTTATTTTTTGAAATCTCTGGGATTCACATCATTTAGGAAAACTGAGCATGTTCATATTGTATTTAGATGTGGTGGGCCAATTCAAAGTTCACAAATGGCAAGGGATCATGTTGGAAACTTGAGAAAATTTGAGAACAAGCAACAACAACAACAATAATATAATTATATCATAAATTGAATGGTTAGGAATCCATCAAAATAACATGGGCGGTAGGATTGCCTCACTGGTTAATATTGAGTTGTGAGTTTGATAACGTTTAGTTGATTTTGATTGTACTCGTTTCTCAAAATTTTCTAGTAAAATAGAAGTTTGTGACTCACTAGATGTTTAAAAGGATTGTCCCTTGAAGAGTGCCTGCTAAAATGGTTGACTGTGTGCTTCACTTCTATCCTAGGCAGCAAATAGTTGCTCTACTCTTCTTCCTTAAAAGAAAAATTAAAAACCCATTTGAATCTTCCTCTTGAGAAAATGTGAGAAATTCCATCTCATCCATTTTGTTTTGCATGTATATTCAGGCTTGTTTCTAGTTTTGCTCCTGCAAATATTTCATAAATGTTTGGTTCTTGCCTCATTATGTAGGTGGGAGCTTAACAGTTCAGATATTGGGATCAATCCCAGAAAAGCCTGGAATAGATGAAGAAAGGAGTAGACTGATGCAGGTTTCTGATAAACGGGACAATTTATCTGTATCAACAGTAGTAGTTCGATCCAGAAAAGATGTTACAGACCTGTTAAAGAAGTAAACTCTTTCGCCCTCTGAAGTTACTGTAATCTGTGTAAATTCTTCTGGCTTTACTCTTCCATATGCTCTCTGTATTCAGATCTTTTTTTTTCCATTTTTATACTATTTATGATGCACTGTAACAGCAGGTACATACCATGTAAAAGTACTTTCAAGAAACCAACATGGAACCCGATGCTGATATTCTGATATTCAATGCCATGAATGGAACCAAGTGAATTGAATTTTAGTGGATTGAAGAACAATGGTTAGATATGATAAACATCTCAGAACATGTGAATTCTGAAGTATGGAATTTAAGAACAATGGTTAGATATGATAAACATCTCAGAACATGTGAATTCTGAAGTATGGAATTTAAGTGTTCAATGATCAATCTAATGCAGTCAAAAGCTGAAGAGGGTCAAAATTGGGGGAATGTTTGAATTAGAAAAAAGGCATTATGTTGATTTGAGTGTCTGTATTCATAAAATATTTGTGGTCATTAATTAAATGGAGCTATTGTTCTCAATATATATTGGCTAATGTTTATTGTTTTTCAAAAATCAATGTGGATACATTTTTTTTTTTTATGACCAAGGTATCCATGCCTCTTAGAGCACTTGACTAATTCTCGAGACATGTGTAAGCCTCCTACACACAGTGGGTAACTCTACGGAGCAGGGGTTTAAATATCGTTTTTACGGCCGATATCATTCTCTCTCATCTGATTTATTTTTTATTTTTTTAAAAAATTCAAAAAAAATATAGGAAATGCGGAAAATTATGGGCTTATTGGCTATGTAATTTTTTCATTAAATATCGGTCATTTACATGTTCAAATGTTATTTTGAAGTTACTAAATCAAGAGTTTCAAAAATTATTAATAAAATTATTAAAAATTATAGAAAAGGTTGTAGAAAAATTAGAAAAAAATTGTACAAATAATTTTGACAATTTATTGACTTAGTTAATGAGTGTTATTTTTAAATTATGAAATATAGAAATACTTGTCTAAATATTTTTTTAACAGTTGTTTTTGATACAACTAAGCAAAATGGAAACTATATTGTCTAGAACTTCTAGCATAGTAATGCTTAGAACATTTTTTTTTTTTAAATCTCTCTCAAATATATCAAACATTTATTTAGTTTGGGAAGATCGATGGTTTAATGTGAGATAAAAGTGGGGTGTGAAAATGTGAAATAGAGCTATTGGATATTTAAAAAAAATCAAACGGTCACCCTCTCATTTTTTTTTTCCAGAAATAATTAAAATTTACTTGTTCATTTTCATAAATTTAAATGTCAAACGCATTTATACGGAAAGTACAACAATTTAACTAATATATTGAAACATAAATTAAAACGTTGATTGATAGCAAGGAACCAATTTTTTAGAGATAGTTTTGCAAAAAAACTGATTGGTAGGGAGGAACCGATTTTCTAGGGACAATTTTGCAAGAAAGAAGGATATGCAAATCTAAATCAAATTAAAAGGAGAGATTTGGTTTGAAAATGGCAATAAATAACAAAAAATAAATAAAATAACAGCAGATTAGAAACCAAACGTAGTTGGAAATTTAAATTATGAAATATCGATCATGTTTGGGCAAAAAATATCTGTCTTTTTTATTTTTTCTTCTTTATAATTTTTTTTAGAGTTTTTTAATCTAAATATCGGCCTTTTTTTGTTTCTTTTATTTATTTATTATTTTATAATATGGTAGAATATGGGCCGATATTTTATCCAATACATATTGGTAGTATCAACCGAGATTTATATTGTATGGCTGATACATATCGGGTGATATGATACGTATCAGCCGATATTTTACTCTTTGCTACGGAGAGTGGCCCTTTAGAGTGGAGTGTGAATTAAACTCAGGACTCTTGCTTCGGCAGGTTCTACCCATTACTCCAATCCCTTTGGATTCATCTATACATTTTTATTTCTTTGATATATTTCTATTTACATTGTTTCCATTTTTTTAACTAATATTAGCAGATGCACAATGCAAAATAGGTTCATAAAATCAATATGAGACCCAATATTGATTTATTCAAAACTAAACCATTCAATCGGGTAGAGATATTTCATTTGGCAGTATGGGATGATTCTTCGTTGGTAATGAAAAGAGACTATTTAGGCTATATCTGCGAGTAACTATTTTCTATTACGTTTGATTTTTATATTTTATGAAAAATAAAATTTAAAATTTTCCATAGTTTTCATGCAATAAAGGGCTTCAATAATGATTTTTCTTCTTCTCTATTGTAACTTGGATAAGACATAACTAATCATTTACTCTACACAAACAACAACAATAATATTTATTGTATAATCAATTTAATCAATATTCTACTTAAAAAAAAAGTTATATAATTGATGTAGGACATCCAAAACTAAGAATTCTCAATAAATCCTTGGACAGGATTTTGAGTCGAGTCCCAAGCTCCTTGCTCCGTTATTGTGCTTATCAAATTCAATTGATACTTTTCTTGATAAGTTCTTTACTCTCTTCTCCGGCATCACCAATGGTATGAACGATCCTACATGGTTGAGAGTGTTAAATTTCTCTGATACAAATTATCAGTCTGGAGTCCCCATTTGTCTTTGGTCCGGTCTGCTTTTGTCTCTCTGGCTGACTCAGGGTGTGGGTGGTCATGTATGTGGCCCTCTTTGCTTGTTTCGCTGCCTAGCCATGGCTCATCCTTATTTTCTTATCTTTGGGCTTTGTCTTTTTTTCTTTTGAGTGATTAATATACTTACTCTTCATTAAAAAAAGAATTTGGTAAGATTTTTTATTTTTTCAAAAGTACCATTGGATTTCTTGACCTGATGCAATTCGAATTGAGTCTAAATTTTGGATTTTTTAACATCGGTATATATTCAACTCAAAAGTAATGAAAAACTTTAGAATGATATCTAAAATAGTGGCCAAAGTTTTGAGTTTGAATTCACACTCCCATGTAATTTGAATCTAAAGATAATGTTCACCAAATTTTCAATATAATTAATCTCAGTGTATAATTCTCCAACTTACTTAACTAGTTTTAATCTGCTATACACATACTATACACCTTTTATAAAGTAAAGATAAAGATAAAGTGATAAGAAGAGTATTAAACAGATAAATCCTCATTATTTAAGGGATTGAATTGTAAATGAGATCCACATGGATCACACATTATGTCCTACCTTTGGACTTTGGTGTGTCGTTTACTCAAAAATCATAAAAAAATAACCTTTGGAATTATTGTGGGGCAGAAATGCTGAAAGCTATTTCCGAGGAAAAGAAAATATGAGAAAAGTAACTTTCAAGGATTTCATCAAACCCTTGTTTATTAATGGCATTAATCCCTTTTAGAAGAAAAACAAAATTAAAGAAAATATATAAAAAGATGAGGTCACAAGTACTTTCTACATGGATTAGACAACTTCCCCACATCAAAATGTTTTTATAATTTATAGTGGGCACATATTATCAATTAAATATATAAAAAATACCATTTACTTAATTTAAGACAATGATAGTGAAACATTTATTTGACAAGAGGAACAAAATAGGTAAAGGTCTTAAATCAACTTTGATTTTTATTTTGACACTATTGTACATCACATGGTTGGAAGCTTTTGCATAAGCAATGACACTATTAAATTCGAGGAGCTATCACCCACGTCTCTGAAAGTGGAAGGTTTTGAATTCAATTTCGATTCTTCTCTGGCAGGGCCATTTCTCGTAATTTTATTCGGTCTGTATGGATGGAAAATTTTACACATATTATTCTAAGGATTAATTAGGTGCTCTAAGAAAATCGAACACCTTAATCTTAAAAAATTATGCTAGCAATTTTTTTATCTTAGTTTGAAAGTGGATAAAGATCCCATATGTGCTTAAGACTCCAATAGGAGGACACTAATTCACCTTGAATAAAAGGATATTTCATAATTAAAAGAAATATTGCCTTTCACAATGCACAATGATCTAAAATTCTAAATGTTACAAACACGATATTTTCATGCCCATTATTTTCCCAAAACACGAGATCTAACCTTTTTTAATTTTTTCAAACTTCTGGACCCCACCTTATCAATGTCTCATGCATGCATGCATCATGAATGTTGCAGGTCTCTATCCAATCTCACAAAATCCAGGCTTACAAAAGGAAATAACTAGGGCGATTATCTTCCTATCTCACTTGAACTTCAATAATAAATCTATAAGAATGCTAAACCTCTTGGTTAGGTGAGGAATTGGCCATCACCAACCCACAAAAAGATGGATCATGATTCATTACACAATGCTAAAGTTCAATCAATCATGAATAATAATAGGTAAACTCCACAGCTTTAAGCCACCTTTATGGGTTTATGGAAAAAAAATCTGGTGAAGAATTATTTCTCAAAAAAAAAAAAAATTCAAATAGACATTATATATATATATTTTTTATTTAATGGTCCCCTAGAGGTTTTAGAAGAGTTAAGCGTAAGTGCACCCTGGCAACTTGACAACAGACTGTTAGAGTGGACTTGAAATTTCCTCTAGATTATCTAAAAATTTTTATCCTTGCAATTGAATTTTGAAGCTTGATACGTACAAAGAGACCTATATCTATATTTCTATAGACTAATGTGAAAAAAACATTACTCTTCATTAAAGCATCATGTTATGTTTTTAAAAATTATAAAATTTAGAAATTAAAAATAATTTAAAAATATCAGACTTTGAAGACTTCAAAAATATGACTTGGTCAATCTTATTAAAATATTTTTTAATAAATTATATATTCAATAAAAGATACTTTCAATATGTTCATCATGGTATTATAATAATTTGTGTGACCGAATAGACAGATTATTATCTGATAAACATTTAAGTGGGCAAGGTATATTTTCCTTGTCCCTTTCATGGTGTCTACTTCTCGGAGAACTGAGAAAACGACAAAGAGAGGAGGTTGGCGAATGACTACCCACCATTAAAATGTCGAAGGTGAGTTGGGAATTTTTTAATGAAAAATAAATAAATTAAAGACGAGTTGGGAATTTTTTTTAATGAAGTGGGAATTTTAGCTATATTCTTTGCTTAGTATATGTAGGAAATAATAAGTATTTTTGAATTTACGTATGAGAAATCGTAGAAAATCCAACGTAAAACCTCTACAGGTGATACTCTGATAGCATACTCACCAGGTGAGGCCATTGGAGCTCCAACTTGACACCTCACACTTCATGACGCAGGAGTTTACTTAATGAGTTACACCCATGTAGGTAAGTAAAATTTTCCTTGTATTTGATTATTTTATTTTATTTTTTAAAAATTTGATTGTTATAAATTACTTATTTTTATTGATTGTGTTTCATGAATTTATAATTATTGAATAAAAAAGTTTTTCTTTAATTATTTTATAAGAAGTTCCGTAACCATTTAAAGAGAGAGATTGGTAAACTGTTTTTTTTTGGGTTGGACACGATGAAGTAGTGATGAAACCTTTCGGTCTCCCGCGTACCAAATGGGGCTACCATGGCGTCAAGTATATCTTTTTCTTTACATCTATTTTTTTTTTTATAAATTAGATCGGCAACAAGCACATGATCTGAATGAGTGACATTTGTAAAAAATTAAATAGTAGATAATTAGTTTACACTTCATAATTTTTTATTTTTAAATATTAACATAAAAAATATGAGCTAGATCCTTCAAACTCACCAAATTCAAACTTAAAATATCTTTTTCTATTTTAACCTATTTTTTCAAAAACTTTCTATTTTTAGATACTTAACTAATAAGGATTGATCAAACATTTTTTATATTTATCTAATTAAAGTTTATTTTTTAGCTATTTTTAGATGAATCTTTTCTAATTTTTATTTGACAACATGAATACAAATTACAATCATCCAATATCAATATTCAATTGATAGTTACCCTTAGTCCAAGCTAAACTTAGTTCTATCTTAATAGGCCCAACTTGGCATCTAACTTATTTTATAAAAAGAAATTAGAGATAACCCTGACTACTCTAGACAATCTTACTGAAAGATCTTGCATTAATCACTGTAAATAATTGTTTACCATCAAACCTGTCCCCCCTATGGGGCCAGAAATGAAAATAAAAAAAATAATGCATCATTTAATTAATGATTAAAAGGAAGATCCCTTGCTTCATGACAAAAATTTGCTGCGGTAAACCTGCAGTTTTTTTTCTTTTTAAAAAATAATTCATGTATATAGTAGGAATGTAGGGCACTTTATTTCATGTTATCATGGTACATGGTAATTATATTTTATAATTTTTAATTTTTTAAGCTTGGTCCATTCAGGGTATTAGAGATGAGGATAATAAAAAGAAGAGTTGAAGACTGCAACATGTTTTGTGCTTGATAAACAAAAGATAAATGCTGCTCTGCTCTCTCTCTCTCTCTCTCTCTCTCTCTCTCTCTATTGAATGGCAGATAGGATTTTCCTCTAAGTGGAGGAATGGTAGATTGATATATAAAAAGTCTGCTGTTTCACATGAGAAAGTAGAGGGATAACAGTAGCGTACGCCATTCGCCCATTCCATTTTTTTACTCATCAATTGAATGTTAGAAACTAGGGATTTAAAAATAGTTGGTACCTTTTTTTTTTAAAACTTTGGGTTTTAACTACGACCAGACCCGAGAAATCAATGATTTAGGTTATGTATTTGTATATTTTAAGTCAGGAAAACAAAAATTCGTATTAAATTTGGATCGACCTGACGTAACTCGATTCAACCCGAGTGTTCCAAGTTGTAAAATATCACTCGACTTGACTCGGATCAGTAATTCGAGTCGAGTCGGGTTGAGTAATTCAAGTCAACAATTCGGGTTAAGTTCAATAAATTTTTGACATGGATTGAGTTGAATTTATTAAAATATGAGTTTCAACCCTAAGTAAAACTCCAGATGAGCGTAGCCACGGACATCGAATGACTACAGTAGTCAAATCTGAGACATCTTATTCTTGAATCAAAGTGTATGCTAGTTGAACTACCCTATAGGTAAAATAATTATGTACTTAATCAGTGATACAGAGTGTGTCTGCCATTTTATAATTTATACTGAGCTATTTCTCCATTTTTTTCCAAAAAAAGTATAGAAAAGCAGAGAAAATAGAAAATATAGCGTAATCATATTTTAATAAAAAAAATTCTTTTCAGTAGAGTATTAAACCCAAAAGTTACTTATGTTTGTTTTTACTGCTGCTGGACGCCCAGGTTTAATGATTCCATACTTCCATCTAAATTTTGCTCTCTCTGTCCAAAATTAGTTATCTTAAATGAATTTTGAAATTGTCCCAAAATAGTTGTCTTATTTATATAGGAGTAGTATAAAGTGTGTTGAAAATGCATGAGATCACATAAAGTACTAACTTTATATAAAGAGTTCTTTAAAAAATACAAATCTTTCAAATGAGACAACTAAAATGAGACGGAGGAAGTATTAAACATTGGCTATAACCTAAACTAGATACTATCAATGTTAGTGTCACCCATGGATATTTCAAATTTGAAAAAAGCAACTTGCATAATAAAATTATATAATTTTACTCATCTATTAGTTTTTATAAAATCATTCATTTCTTCTTACACTAAAGCAGTAGATATGATCATAAGCATTAATATCGGATGTTTTTTTATGTCCATTTCTTCTTCCAACACTTCATAATATTAGATGCCATGTGTTGTTCTATTTTGATTTTTGAAGTTATTCCATTTGTTATTTTTTTTTCTTTAGAAAAAAGTAGTCTACTCATGAACAGTTCAAAAACTCATAAACCATTATGTCCACAAATTATAATTCTCCTCAATTTAGAGACTTCGAGTAAAATTCATTTATTGATGATTAAAGTTAAAAAAAAAAACATAAAATCTCACATGAAAACAAAATTTTACTGTTAATACGTCACGTCTTAACCCGATTGTGAGTCAGGAATAGGACTAATTTTTTTAATTAGAATCAGAGTATTACATAATATTTTCACAAAATTTTATAAACTCCTTAATGGCCCTTAAATAGTTGAGTGCATTTCATAAGAGAAATGATCAACTCACTTAGTGAGTCTAGTTAAACACGTGCATGCTAAACACTTTGGTAGAAGATAACCATTGTTGATTTACATGACATGAATTTTAATTTATTTAATGATCAAAATTAATGATTAAAGCCAATAATTTAAATGGTTAAACAAAATGTCTTCATAGCTTTGGAGGCCTCGGAGAATAGTTACGATCATAGGATTAAGATTTTTTTTTTAATCTTTGTACAGTTCACACTAAACTTTTATTATCTAATATTCCAGTGATGTTTAAGATGCAAGTTCTTCAAGTGTAAAATGTATTTGTCAATTTCAAACATTTTTGCTTAAATTTTGACTATTTTAAAATATTTTTCAAATTAGGGTTTTTTTTTAAAATAATTTAATGAAATAATATTCAGTTCTTAAATGAAGGTGTTTTAATTTGATTGATATAGTTTGTAAAGTGTATGTGATTTTCTAAGTTTTTTCAAAATATTAATGAAAGCTCGGTTTTCTAAAATAATTCAAATTTTGGAGTTTCTTGTTGAAAAAATTAATGAGATAATATACAAATGTTTCTGAAATAAAATGAAGAGTCCTTAATATGATTGATATAATTTTTCGAGTGTTTTTGTATTTTTTAAATATTCTAACATTTTTATGAAATTCAGATTTTTTCAAAAAAAATTATGAATTGTAATAAAGATACATATCACCGAAGGATAGTTAGAGAAAACGAAAATCATATTTGGTATTTGCTCATATTGGTCTCCTATTTTCTAAATTTTTTACACATTTTTCAGAGTTTTAAAACATACTTTATTCATATTAAAATTTCGATTGTCAAGAGTCTAATACTCCATAAATTTTTTAAACATTTTTCAAAGTTTTAAAACATACTTTATTCATATTAAAAATGACCTTTTAAAAAATATGCTCACAATAGATTTTCTATTGTTTCATATTTTTTGATTTTTTCTAAAAAATTCAAAAATGGGAAAGAGAGCAACGGCGAATATGTATTAATACATCAATTTTTTAACCCCTGGATTAGAGAATTATAATCTACTAAGAATTGATTAATTGTGTTCTAAATAATGTTCATACCATAACCTTAACTGATGCAATTGATCAATATGCATCGGAAATATATATATTGTGGTAAGTTGATTGATGATTTTTTTCACCTTTTAAAAACTAAAAAGTAAATAGGCCAATATATCAAATTCTAAAGCCTGATAGATCATTCATTTTTGAAAGCACGTTAAACTTAATCATGAGGATAACTAGTGTAAAAATCCTATCTTAAAAATACAAAGATTTAATAGGTCACAAAGCTTTATTTATGATTTTTAAACACAAAATGCAATCATTTGTCGGATTTGAATTTAATCTCAAAATAAAAATATTTCAAACTGGATTTAAATTAAAAAAAAAAACTAACTTTTCACCTTCACTTGTGAAACTCCAATCCAATTAAAACGAGAGAATAAGGAGAAGGCCCACTCCCTCGTTTCCGATTTGCACTTCCCATTCCGATCCCAACCGCCGCCAACGATTCCCTATCCTTCTAGAACTCTCCATTCCTCGCCCTTCTAAGTCTCACTCTCTCTCTCTCTCTCTCTCTAGTCTATAGCCCAGTAACACACTAAATTCTTCTTCACCTTGATGATTTCCATGAAATTTCCTTTCCAAAACACTCTTAAACTGCTCATTTCTTCCCCCTTTATTTGCCTTGCCTTCTTCCATAAGAACCACTGAAACAACAAAAGAAAGTGGAACAAAGAAAAGGGTTGGTAGAGGAAGAAAGGATGATGCAGAAAGTCTATTCCTTTAAGTATAATTTGCAGGAGCAGAGCAAAGAAAGGCTTCTCCCTCACAAGCAGAGCGAACTTGGTGGGGGCTCTGAAGAAAGCAGTGGAACCAAGTTCATCTGCTGCAGATGCGCATGTCTGACTGATGGCATTTCCTTCTTGTGGAATCACCTCCAAGATATCGTCGTTAAGGGGTGGAAGTTGGGGCGGTCTGATCCTCGGAAAGTCATTTTTGCCGCCAAGATGGGGCTGGCTCTTGTTCTTATAACTCTTCTCATTTTTTTGAAAGAACCCTTCAAGGACCTCGGCCAATACTCCGTCTGGGCTATCCTCACTGTCGTTGTTGTCTTTGAATTTAGCATAGGTAGATATGGCAGCTCTTATTTTTGGTATCTTTCATGTTATGCTTCCATTTTTTATTTCTTCTCTTTTTTTTTTTTACTTTTTTATTCTAATGCCTTGTTAGGTAGTGTGGAATTGGAACTTCGTGGAATTTGCAATATTCTTAACAGAATTCCAATATTCAGGATTTAAGAGCTCCCGACTGATACTGTTATTGGAATTTAAAACCTTAAGCAATATACTATGCAGTTTCTGGATTTTGGCTGTTAAATTCGAGCCTTACCATACACAATAAGGCTATTACAGGAATTCTCCAAAATCTAAAATTTAACCAACTTTGCAAATTCTGAAATTTTAGGAAGTATAGACTGCTGTAATTTTCTTCGAAACAAATTCTGAGGATGCATTTGGATGTCCCACATAGATAACTAGTTTTAATGTTGGATTGGATGCTGCTTTCCGAATTTCCTGCCCAAATGATTATTGGCACTATTAATGATTTTATGGCAGAGAAGAGAGAATAGTAGGATCCTACCAGTGTGAAATTGTCCAACACAGATAATTAGCCATTCTCAAAATTAACATTGGGATATCATAGATGTTGAAGAAAACTTATTCTTTCTGTGTTATTATTTATGTATTTATTTATTTGCATCTATCTCCAGGAGCAACGCTTAGTAAAGGATTTAACCGTGGACTTGGGACGTTATTGGCGGGTGGGCTTGCTCTAGGTGCTGCAGAGGTTTCATCACTGGGTGGAAAATATGAGGAACTTCTTGTCATTATCAGCATCTTCCTTGCAGGTTGGATTTAGATGTTATTTCTTCTATTCATTCATGATGCATTTGGCAGCAGAAGTTGTTTGTCCTGAAAGTCATGAAATTCAGAACTTCGCAAACACATCTGAATTTCATTATAAAAGGGAACTCCTTCCACTCGCCAATTGTAGTCTAATTTTTGTTTTCTTAAAGATTGAATTAAACAAATTCTCTGTTTTGTGGTGCTAGGTTTTTGGGCTTCCTTCATTAAGCTGTACCCTACAATGAAGCCATATGAATACGGTTTCCGTGTTTTCTTGTTGACATACTGCTTCATAATGGTTTCTGGATATCAGACAAGGCAATTTGTTGAGACAGCCGTGACTCGTTTCTTGCTCATTGCACTTGGTGCTTTTGTTGGTTTGGGTGTGAACATATTCATTTTTCCCATCTGGGCGGGTGAGGATCTGCATAATTTGGTGGTAAAAAATTTCATGGGTGTTGCCAACTCACTGGAAGGTAGCAAATGGTCCCATTTTGTTCTTGTTCATGCCTCATTTGTTTCTTGGACATGCATAACTGATACCTGTAGTTTTCGTAGGATGTGTTAATGGGTATCTCCAGTGCATCGAATATGAGAGGGTTCCTTCAAAGATTCTTACATATCAAGCTTCAGATGATCCTGTGTACAGTGGCTACAGATCGGCTGTAGAATCAGTAAGCCAAGAAGAGGCCCTGGTACGATATTTGCATCATAAGCATGCTATTTGTGATAATTTGATAATGAAAAGGATGCATTATTCATTTGAAACTTTCCCACGTTCAGGTAGGTTTTGCAATCTGGGAGCCACCTCATGGTCCTTATAAGATGATGAAGTATCCTTGGAAGAATTATGTCAAAGTAAGTGGTGCTCTCAGGCACTGTGCCTTCATGGTCATGGCATTGCATGGATGCATACTTTCGGAGATACAGGTATTTTCCTTTGTTGATTACTTCATGGGATTGCATTGACAGTGATGATGACTCACTCTGTTCTTGAAGATGTAAATAGCTTTGATTTCTTAACCCTTCATGTCTACATTATAATGATATAGGCCTTGAGACCTCTTGGTACCATAATAGGTACAGGTTACAACTGATATTCCAAGTCCTTTTAAAATGAAAATAAATAAATAATTCTATGAACTTGACTGCTATATAAGCCCCTTTCTGTTCTACTTAGGCATGGTTTTGAAGGTTACAGTTCAGGGTTGGCTTTCATTTGCATATCTTATGTTTATTTCTTTACTTTTACCTAAATTTGTGTATGATATAAACTGCACGAATGGATTGTTATTGTTAGATGGCTTCTCCAGTCACCTTCATGTGTGTGTTGTGTGTTAAGGTACCAACTAGCCATTTTCAGCAAATGCTCATTGTATGGTGATTGGCCACCTCCGATTTGCAAGTAATTTGCTCATTTCTTCATAATGGACAGATTACCCTGACCATCTTCAAATCTCTCTACCTTTTTTTTTTCATTTACCTTGATTTTATAAGAATTTGGAAACAGTCAAGTTAGTTAAAGAATACTGGAGCTAAAATAATTTGAAGCATATCTTAATAGTATTAAAGCATATTTTAAGCGTAGCACAAGTTTCCAGTATGAGTTTTGGCATATATCGTGTTCATAGAGAAATATAAAAGTATCTTCCATCCAGTTTGAGGATATTGATTTTCTGAAAATTGTTTTTGTAGGCTCCATCTGAAAGGAGACAAGTTTTTAGTGCTGAGCTCCAGAGGGTAGGCACTGAAGGTGCTAATCTTCTGCGTGAGCTTGGAGAGAAAGTAAAGATGATGGAAAAGTTGAGTCCCGGAGACATCCTCTTTAAAGTGCATGAAGCAGCAGAAGAGCTGCAAAGGAAGATAGATCGACGATCATACCTTCTTGTCAACTCAGAGAGCTGGGAGATAGGAAAACGGTCTCAGATAGATGAGAAAGATGTTCTCAACAACATGGAAGAAAATAGTAAACATCTAGCAATGAAGTCCCGTAGTGAAGCTGTGCTCGACCTCAGATCGATCGAGGTGTCAAAGAGTTGGGACATTTGCAGCTCCTACATGGGCACCAATCACTGTGAAGCACTGGCTGGGTCTCCTGAAACGAACTTCCAGAAACAGATATCATTACCTTCACAACACAATTTGGACTCAATGCCTAATGTAGAAGAAACAAAAACCTATGAAAGTGCAAGTGCCTTGTCTTTGGCGACGTTCGCTTCTCTTCTGATTGAATTTGTAGCTAGGCTTCAAAATGTTGTTGATTCATTTAAAGAGCTAAGTGAAAAGGCCAATTTTAAGGAGGTCATTGATGAACCAGCTGCGGAGAATGTTGGGTTTTGGACCAGATTGAGTAGGTGGTATAGATCAAAGATTGAGAACTGAGTTGCTGTCATCAAGATGAATTGAAAGGATTGGATGTTCAGTTCCACATTTAGGTAAATGGTATAATATTAGAGTTGATCTTATCTTCTCCCTAATTTCAGGGATTAGATTTGATTTGATTTGATTTCAATTGATTGTAATTTATTTATCTTTCCTCTTTTGTATATCTCAATTCATTATTAATACAATGAAATACTGCTCTCTCAACAAATTGGAGAGAAGACAAATTCCTCTTCTTAATTTCATTTAACATATAATTTCACAAAAATCAATTTATAGAAGATGAAGTAGTTTAACTGAACCACTTGAATTCAGGTAGATACGACACCGACAGACTTGAAGAAAGTTTCCTTGAAGTTTGTTGCTCAATACACACTGCAGATCACACTTAGATACTGAAAATGAATTTCAGTTGTAATTCAATTGGATGATCGTGACCACGAGTTTTTTGTTCATGGATCTGTCCTCTGGTTTGGTGCATGAACCTATCCTTTTCTAGGGATGAGAATTTTGCCAGAAACTCGATGAGTATCATCATCACAATTGTAGCTATTTTCCTTATATATCTGAGTGCCATTTATTATTTTACATTTTCACCTACCGTAGCAAAAATTATACTTGTTGCCAGCCCTCCTTAGGATTTCGAAAATGTTATCATTTCTATGTTCAATGGTACTCTGTATTTATCTTAGCACCCACATGTTTGTCACTGTTAATTTACTTGTTTTTTTTTTTTTCAATGATCACCCAACACCAGTTCCATACATCATGGAAAATCTCACAGTCAATGGATATTTGCCGATATATATTGGCTCCTAAGGATGTCACCTGAAAAAACAACACTCAATAGCTTGCTTATGCATAGCCCATCAACCCAATTCTAATGAGAATTGATGACATTCGAAATTGAACCCTCTATTTTGTTCTGCAATTGTACCTAAGAATCAAAATTTGTCAAAACATGGTGCCAAGTCCACCTAAGTGCGATGAGCTTAGCCCATCCCTATTTTTTTAGTGTTCAAAAACTACGGAAGACATAAGTTTTTACATCTTTTTTAAGAAGCAACCGAGATTTTTCAAGTCAAGCCCAAGTCTCCTTTCCTCGGACCTGATTTCAGATACATAGTTCTGATTTGACATTCAGAACTAAGAAGGGAGTAGAAGAAGTTCGGATCAAAAGATAGTCCAGAGTTGGATTCGCCCTTAACTTCAACAGATTATTCTCCATAATTATCTACTCGGTGTGTCTTAACTACTACCACTGCTACAAAAGAAAGGTTTTTACTTTTTTATTATATATTTTTTTCCTATTTTCATCATTTTGGCATTATCATTTTACTTGATTTGGCAAACATGCATTTATATTTTATATGTTATTTTAGTTTAAAACACTGCTAGTGTTCAACTACACTTTCTAATAAAGTGTTCGCACGTACAAAGCTCCATGTAGAGCACACATATACTCATGTACTAGTCTAATCATGGATTGACTATTATTGATTTTCGAGTCCCCTAAAACTATAGTTAAGAGTCATTCAATGAAATTGATTTTTTTATAAACATTACATGTATGGATAAGATCTTTTAAATCTAATGTGAGGCTGAAAACTGCCTCAAAGATATTTGCTATAGAAAATCATTACCATCTTTACTTGCCACATTTACTCCAATAAAAATAATTTGTGCATGTTTTCCAACCTTACATCTAAGAAGATCTTTATAAGTTTTTGTGCTCGACACGTTTCACACGAACCAATCAACAAGTATCTCGCAACCAGGGGTTAAAAAAAGAGAAGAGGCAATACATGTCCGCAATAGTAAAGTATTGGTCGCCTTCTCTCTCCTATTTTTTGTTTTAGAAAAAAAAAATATAGAAAGGTAAGAGAAAAAATAGAAAAAATGAAAAACTCATAATGATCGTCTTTTTTTTAATGAACATAACGATCATTTTTGTAAAATTTTAGACTATGAAAAGTCAAATTTTCAATAGAAACTATAAAATCAAACAAGAAAACTTAACATAAAACTCATGTTTTCAAGTATCCCCTAATGATAAATATCTTCTATCACAATTCATTAATTTTTATTATAAAAAATTATGAATTTCATTAAAAAGTCAAAATATTAAAAAAATTACAAAAACACCTTAAAAATTATATCAATCACATTAAGTGCTCTTCCTTTAATTATAGAAACAATTATATTTCATTTCATTATTTTTTCAATAAGAAAATTGAAAATAGAAGTATCTTAGAAAATCAAACTTTTATCAAATTTTCAGAAAAATCTTGAAAAATCACACCCCTACAAGCTATGTGAATAACATTAAAATATCTCCATTAAATTTTATAGCCAGTGAATACTATTTTATTAAATTATTTTCACAAAAAATCACAAATTTGATATTATCTTAAAGCCAAAATTAAAAAATAATAATAATGAAAATAACTCGAAATAATCAAAATCGATGAAAATAACTCGAAAATAAATCAAAACTGATTTTTTTTAAACTGGCAATACATATTGATAGCCAATAAACTGATGTGTATCAGCTGATATTAACACCTATGCTCCCAACTCGACCACATTTCTGTCAAAGTTGAAGCTAACATACCAACACGAAAGTTTTAATATGGTTTCCATTTGAATATTATTTACCCAAAATGGCAGCATTGATATTGTCAGATATAACAATAGAAGAATCATTTTTCATAAACAAATAATATCCTTGGTATGCCTTGGGGATAGGGGTCCACCCGGGGGTTTTACGTGGGATATCCCACGGTTTCCCACACGTAAATTCAGAAAAAAAAAAAAAACAAATGATAATAATGATGGGAGGGAGAACCATGTTAACAAGAAATGCCCAGAAAATTGGGGAGTTTGACAAATACTGCAACCATAATGGAATGCAGAGGATATGATTGGAACAACATAAAATCCTAACTTGCTAGGACCATGTTTCTACCACATACCTACCATTCTTTTCTAGCATCCTGAGAAACCTGGCAGCTGATTCCCTTGGCACACCTCCCTCTAAGGCAACAATTTCCTCCAGGCACGACCAAACATCTGCTGGCATTTTAGTTGAAGATCCCGCAATATATACAGCAGCACCAGCACTCAACAGACTCCAGACCGTTTCACTTTGTTCCCTCATCTTATGCTGGACATAAACCTTCTGTGGCTGGTCCCTCGAAAAGGCAACAAAGAAGCCCCCACCCTTCTCTTCCGACAACACCCCATTGGCGTGTCCTTGAGATAACCAAAAATCCCTATAGAGAAAATCACTATCCTCATTTCTGCAACCAAAAAAGAAAAGCATGGGAGCTGTTGGCCCAGATGCGCTTTGTACTGCCCTTTCCTCTACAAATGCGCGGAAAGGTGCACACCCAGTTCCCGGACCAATGAGAATGAGAGGGAGTGATGGTGATGGAGGAGGAGGTGAATCTCGACGGAACCATGCAGGAATAGGGACTTCTGCTCATAAAAATAGTACCCACACAAATCAGCAAAGATGTTAATGCAAACGTTTTACAGGTCCTAAGTATCATGGAATGTATAGTTTGCTTTCATATGCAGGATTCAATGCCTTTGGGACCCATGCTTTGGTGATTCAGGTCATTGATATGATTTGCCTCAGTGTAGATGGGTGTATAACATAAAAACCCAGATGGGAAGATGCTGAACCTTCATTCTTTACAAGTGATTTTCCCCCATACACAGCCTTAGCATGAGCACATCTATATGGGGCCCATGTGGGTCACATTAGAAAGCTCTTTCCTTGAATATGGTGCCCACCAAAAATAACTTTGATTGGATTGATCAAAGCCATATTTTTCACAGGCTGTAAAAGGTTTAAGTACTAAAAAAATAGTATCAAAATATTGGGAGCTTAAAAAGCATGGCTTCATGAATCTAATTAAGATAATTTTGGTGGGCCCATGTTCAAACGAGACCTTTCCAATAGATCAATACAGGCCACATGGACGTATGCACAGCAAGGGCATGCATGGGGAATCATCTGGCCAATCTTTACTCATTTTTAATTGAGATTGGATCATAACCATTTTTCTCTCCCCCATTGAATATGGACAATAACCAGATATTGTCCAGGCCTATTTCTATGACACTGATCAGGGTTGGTTCATCTTCCAATCTACAGAAAATTCTGGTCATGATCAAATCAGTCTGAATGGTGGTACCAAGGGTCCCACATGAATAGAATTTTTTGAAAGCTATACTTCTGCATAGTCCAGAACCAACAATTGTTCTATGCACACTACTGATGCTTCAATACAGAACTCATCAATTTGCTTATCCTTACTCTTTTTAGAATCAAGCCCAGCCAACCATGTTGAGCAGAGTCCACATCGCTTCCTCTTGAAAGGAGTCATCCATGAAACCACACTCACCGTCAAATGCACCTGATTTGGATGAGCTGAAGATGAAGAAGAGATAGAGAATGCCCTTGTCTTTAATGGGGGAACCAATTGAACCAGCCATTCAAATGGCATTTGCACAGATGGGAAATCCTCCAGCACCTGTAATAGACATTCAGATCCTAATGCATTGCAGAAGTGATCAAGGAAAATGTAGAAGTGCAACATCTGGATGATGATCAAGACCTTAAAGACACGCTGTTTTGGCCGACTTTTGCCAAATCAGAATAATAATAGTAATAAAATCATGTGAACCAAGTGGGCACTGTTGGGAATAGAAGCGCACAAATACACACAAAGACATGTATCAAACACACACACAGACACGTAAATTTTACATAGTTCTCTTTTAGTACGTCCACGGGTTAAAACCAAATCCACTATGCTCAGAGGCAAGAAACCGAATAAGAGAGAGCTGACCCTTATTACAATTTTCGCTCACATCCCCTCTCACAAAAAGGACATTATATACTGCCCAGATTAGGGTTTGACCCCCCGCGAGCTCAGCGTAGAGCTCGACACATGACCGGATCAGTACATATCTGATAATTAGGCTCCACAAAACCTAACAGCCACAACCAGAAAAATGAAAATGCCTGTGTATGTGTAAGTGCGATAATGTTTTCATGGTATCATCTTCATATTTGACCACAAAAGAAGAAAATATTTTGTAGTTGATAGACAGGGTCAATCGACACACAATTCTCACAAATTCATGAGGAATTATTGGGTCTAGGTGCCAAGGAAAAGTGAAGTAACCTATGGTGTGAGGTTCAGTATAATTGGGGTCCCCATGATTTGGTCACTGAGAATCATAACTACTCTTGCAAGTGCTTTAATGGCTTTGTATCTATATAAACACCAACCACCCAGTCTCAATCCAAGAAATTTTTGAGATTCATTGCATTGACAAAGAATACACCTACTGATTCTCAAACTTGAGAAGACTTAACAGAGCAATAAGTTTGGCAGTTTACTGCCATGTTTAAGTGTTCATGTGGAACAGTAAAGATACAGATGAGGTTCTAAAAATTTATAGATATAAAATTGAGAGAGAGGAGGAAGACGGGGGGAGTGTGGAGAGGAGAGAGGAAGCATGATCACATATTTCAGATTTCCAGTTTGAATTTGAACTGTAGCAGGTCGAAAAGAGATTATTGGCCATTTAAGGGGAAGAAGTCCTTCACCTCAAGAACAGTTCTTCTTTCTTTCTGATTGTATTGGTAAAGGTCATCCCTACCTTCAGGGGATGAAAAATATTGAAGCCTTTCCTTT
This sequence comes from Chimonanthus salicifolius, assembly GCA_013350335.1. Taxonomy (NCBI): domain Eukaryota; kingdom Viridiplantae; phylum Streptophyta; class Magnoliopsida; order Laurales; family Calycanthaceae; genus Chimonanthus; species Chimonanthus salicifolius. The sequence goes on along the minus strand of CM023540.1, from coordinate 21,418,306 downwards.
TCATGTTCAGCAGTTGCAAAAAAACTCATGACCTGTAAACAAAGAATTTATCAGCATCAATGATTAAAGAAGAGCTGGGTACAGGGAAAATTAACAAGCATGGGAGTATGTGATTCATTTCTGTTTGTGAATAAAAAGTACATTGACTTAACACTGATCATCCAGTGCACTGATAGGCATTCAGTACAACCTAAACATTTTACAGAAACTACCAAAGTATTACTCATAAGCCACAAAAGCAATTGGAAGAAAAAATAGAACATGAAATGACAACATTTGCTCAACAGGCATTCCACTCGTTGGCATTACAACTCTTGCATGGTAAAATCGCAAGTATTACTCATAAAGCGCATAAGCAATTGGATAAAAGAAAAAGTAGAACATGAAATGGCAACATTTGCTCAACAGGCATTCCACTAGTTGGCATTACAACTCTTGCGTAGTAAAATCCCAAGAAGGCTACAACTCACATCTCCAATGATATGGTTTCAAAATGAAAGGGATAAGCTTTTAGAGTGACAAGTGTTGAACTGTCACTTAGCTAGATGGTTGGGTATGCATTAGATTAAACAATAAAACAAAATAAAAACAGCAGCATTATGTATCGTAGAGTTCTTTGAAATGTTTCACTACAGAAGCCAATAGTTTGCAAATGCAATCATCTTGCCTCAAAGAAATAACGTCTTGGAGAAGCTGATGCAATATCCATTGCCCATTCCACAAAAGTTCTCAATCTGATAGGATTTCCTGTTGAATTCTGTGGAGAATCAGGATATCTATCAACACCTTTAGGTTTAACCTGGAACATGCAAATTTGAATGTGAGTTTTGCATCCAGAAAACAAATATATGAAAGCTAAAGAATGTTAACTCTCTTCTAGATGATACTAGAAAATTTATCAAGGAGAAAAAAAAGGTGGACAAGAACCTATAGCACAAGTGATCAAGACTAATGATTGTAGTCTAGAGGTTGTGGGTTCAAATGCCATGGGCACATCATATAGGGTAGCCGGTCCATGGAAAGAATTTGTCAAATCCAAATATGAAAGCCTACCCAAGATTGATGGGATAAATGGCTAGATGATAATGATGGTGAAAAAATAGGTGCACAAGATGTGTGCCCCTAAAAACAGAACTTATTCTTTAATATAATGAATCTACATAGCCTACATAGCTTGTCATCAGACTGAAAAGTTCAACATGTTTAACAGGCTAAACAAGGAATTCTGCTTAGCAGTCTAGGATGTCTAGACACAGCATGGATATGGTGGGACACAGCATGGGTTTTGGCAATAACATGGATTTTACAAATAAAAATGGAGTATTCAACATGAAATGATATTAAAAGGTCTCCCACTTTATGGTGTTTGGGTGTCATGTTCAGCTGTATATATCTAATCCATTTGTATCTTCAGCAAATTAACCATGTCTTTGTCATCATCACCATCATCAAAGCCAAAATTTCATCTATCTAGGGCCAGCTTTTCGAGCCCTATTTCTCTATTTGGCCCTATCATAAACCACACAGGCAATCACCCCACAATTTGTCATGTCTTTAGGTTTCTGTTAAATAACAGTTCTAGCAACAAGGTTGGCATTTTCTGTGGAAAAAGTAAATAGTTCCCCAAGAAGGTTATAGTTAGAAGATTTGTCCATTGAGATCAACCATGGTGGTTAGAGCATACAATTGGGTGGAAATTCCTGTAGAGAATGGATGACCACTCCTCCCCCTAGGAAAATAAAATATGAATGTGAAGTTGTGAAAAGAAAAGAAGCAGAGGAATGACTTCTATGAAAAATAAAAATAGGTACAGGCTCTAAGGCAGGGAAAACAAGCTCCTCCAAAGGTGGAGTCTAGTCCCTTACCACTCGAAATAGATCAAAGAAACTAACAAAATCAAGAACAAGGAAGGATGACTCATAACTATGTAGATGATGCTGCTCTCATGTTGGTTGGATTCATTTTTGCAAAGCTAATATCCATTGGGTCTTTGAGACAAAAGCAACTACCACATTTAATCTCCCAAGTGGTAAAGTTTCTTTCATAGTAATTAGAATCTCATGATTTACAAATTGAATTTTATGAGAGGGGATCAACTGGGAGACCATGCTTTAATGGAACACCATATTTTTGAATTGTCAAATATAGCCCTTGCTTTTAATTTCCATTAAAAGGAATGGTGGCATTTGAATAAAAAGTAAGTTGCACGCTTTAACGTTGTTTGCACCAACCAGGTACTTTGCAGCAAAACGTAAATTTTTGCACATCTACTTTGACTTAGAAGAATTCTTTGTGTGCACTATTCTTTTTCTTCGTTATCATTATCACTATTTTAAAACCCCACCCCACCTGACAGTTGAACCCTAACCTTTACCTAATGCATTCAGTTATCTTTAAAACCTTTTGAAGTTCAAATCCACAAAAACCCTCAACAACTCACGGCTTGAAAAGGTTGGGGCAATTAACCCTTGATAATCCACAAAAAGGTTTTATTATGTTGGATTCTTGGACCCTCAATAATCCATCATTGGACCCTCAATAATCCACAAGGACACAAACACATAAAATGAAGTGTTGGACACAGACACACAGGTGACCGACACAAATACATTGCCTACATTAAAGTGTGTGCAGCGTTGTTTGAAACCCATTTAATAGTATTTCTTGTATCAATAATGACCAATTGTGCACCAGGTATAGAGTGATAAAAAGCTGTCAAATAATGCTTGAACCCTGGCCTTCGATAAATATGCAACTCCAAATGGCTCGAAAATGCTGCCAAGATATCTCATCCTTGGTGATTCCTATTTCAGCTTCAAGGCATCTTGGAGGCAACACACATGCCATAAATTGAGCCCAAATGCACCTTTCAAGAGTACCCTTTCAAATATTGCCCTTGGCATTCATCAAAAATAGAACCCCTTCCTGACTCCTGAGAATTTGGACACTTAACCCCTAGGAACATTGTCAAGTATCAGAAAACAAAAAACTCTTAAAGCTCATTTCATTGTTCTCAGCTTTTGACAATTTCAAATAAGCTTTACCAGGGAATGTCCTAGAACTCTACTCTCTATACAAAAGCATAGAACAGCCACAAGAGCAGCTTCGAATAAGTTATCCTTCATCTATCACTAATTCCAAAAGATCTATGCTCCATTGGATATACTAAGACTTCCAGAATTACCAAAAGCATTACAGAAACAGTTTAGAAAAGGTCCTTATTACTTTAATCATTGTCGCCACCAATACCACCACCAAATTGTTATCCATATATTAGTGTTAGCTTTATGAATTATTGTATTACAGTCTGGGGAGTTCTAGAGCCAACTGCTAATCATAGTCGACCTTTACATGGGAATGTGACAGGCACTTGACAAAATATCCTTTTCCCTTAATTTGAGAGAGAACAAATAGAGATTCCAGTGAAGAAGAATAAGAAAAATATACAATAATGAGTTCAGACTCATAGAGGATATGGGACTAGAACCCAACAGCCAAAGAAAATTGTACATGATGAATAGTATGGTTGCTACAACACGAAGACACTTTAGAAATCCTTGACTAAACTCCCATTGAATTGGTCAACCAAACAACCCATAAAGCTACTCCCAGTCATTGCTCAGTGGATGATGTGTTGTCTGATGTGCTCAACAATGCTAGCTCCGGAGGAGGCTGTCTTCAAAGACACAATGGTTGTGTTCCTCCACACAAACCAAGCTATGGCCAAAGATACAAGTTTCAAGTGATTGACCTTTATTTGGGATAGGCCCAAAAGATCAAAGGCACTCGACAAATATCAACAAATCACCTAGTTTCATTTACTCCAATAAGGGTATCAAAATCTTAATTTCTGTATGGAAGATATAAACAATCAAATTAAGGTACAAAGAAGTTACATACTGTAATGTATGAGTCTGGGTTCAGATTACAGCGTTTTATGAAAGCATCCACTGCTGCAGGACTTTGACTAGGGAGAACCTCAAGAACATCACCTACTTGATATCCAATAACCTGAGAAGAAGAATGGATCAAATTATGCACAATAGAAATAATTACATATCAATAGGTTGGCAGCTGAAGTTACATTAAATTCATATAACAAAATGTTACACATACTAAAAAAAATTCCAGGTTGGATAAAAAATATAATTACAACATACTGATGAAAGACGTTCAAATTCAAAATGTCGCACATCTCTGCCACAACCCACTTTTGTTAGAAGTTGATTTTTCACCTGCAAAAATATTCATTGTGACAAAATCATAAAGGTTATAGTTTTGAAAGGCAATACAAACTTATGAATAGACATAATCTTTGACAATAACATACTCCTATGTAACAAACATGTAGAGGATATAAAAGGGTCATTCCACCTGCACAATAGTGCCATGCACTGCAATGTGCATGGCAGTCTATGGGACCGACGTGGATGGCTGCAATGCATGGAGATTGGTTCAGTTGAAAGCTCTTTTCATGGATACAGGTCCACAAAAAAACAGGGCCACTGGATTTTAGAGGCCATGATTTTCAAGGACCCAAAGATCAACACTGAAATTGGGCTCAATTTGGGATGTAAGCGGTAAGATCAACTCGAAATGGGGGGGAGGGGAAGAGGTGTTATTGGAGCCTAGGTGGGCCCTATTTGAGAAAAAGAAAATTCTGTTCCTCATGAGAGATATCCCTTGGGTGAAAAAACGATCTCCCTATGCCAAAGTGCTCAAATAACAATTTGAGGACTTCTATTTGGGCCCGCCGAGACCTATGTGAATGGGTTGGCTGGTTGGTTCTTTGCTTGAATAAGGTGTCCATAAAAAACCACCTTGTTTGGTTTAAGTGAAGACATGTTTTATAAGGTCCCAAAGATTCAATTTTATCCATTAATGGAAAATCATTGGGTTAGATCAATGAGTTGTTTAACTCAATTTGGGTCAACTCAGCTTGTAAGAACCCATGTAAACATTGTCAGGAAAACATATAAAAAAACACAAAAAATCACAATACCATTTGTAGAAAACACTGAGGCCTATTGCTGTCATGGTGAAATGTTCCAGGAGACATTGAACGAGCATTCCCAATCTGCATCTCTATAAGCTTCAAATCTGAAAACCAATTGTGCAATTTTCAATTGATTAGCATCTGGTTTCGGATAGAGAATAACTGAGCAATGGCTAATTCACTCCTGCAGGAATATAAGACATAAAACAGATTATGAGAAAATAATTGGTGACTGTATAGCTTAAAACATGGTTTGAAGAACAAGCATATTGACCTGAAAATTTTATGAGAGTTGTCATCACATTTCAAACCCTTTTTTTCTGAGACTATTTAGACCAGAATAGAAGCCTCAAATGACACACAAACCATAATCAAACAGATAACTTCTGGTTCATCAGGAATCAATTTCAACAGTACAAAGCCATCTTCTAAATGGTTGCGGGATGGATGGATGAATGCGAGCAAATGAAAATAAATCTGGCAAACTGAAAGGATAGTGTCTGCCTACAGCAAACTTCTGTCTTGAGACACAAAACATGTTGACAGAAAAAGTCACTCCAAATCTCCTGCTCATAATCATCTTATAGTCATCTCCAACACAATGGTGCCTTCACTCTTTACAAATTAACACATCACTAGTCATCGCAGGAGGCAACCAAAGGGGAAAAGTGGTTGCAGCAAGTGAAGTTTATCTCATAGAAGTTTAAGATTACAATGATTTAAGGTTGTAAGACATCCTGCATCATTTGTGGGCTACGATGCCCGGACACAGCATGGATACAAAGACAGAGATTTTATACACAAAAATGAAGTGTCGATATGGATACGTAGGTGTCAGACACAGGAAAGTTGCCTAAATTTAAGTGGCCATACAGCATAGTTTGTGGGTCATTTCTATTTTTCCTTTCATGAAAACTTCTGTTTGGAAGCTCATTCAGACATGAAAGCTAAATTTACTTTTCCTAGGTGCAATAAGTTGGTTGTTTGATATTTGAGTAGGGACAATTTTGGTAGCTGATTCTTTCCATTTATATTCTTTTATGGGAATTAGAGTTCACTTTCCATTAGAATCTAGGTTTTTAAAGACCACTTGTGATGGACATTTCATAGTTTCTCATAGAATATTTTGATAAAAATTGCTCGGCAAGGCATTTAACCCCCATGTATACATTAAAATCCATACTCCAAGATTCAGCTTCATAGGGTATGCTTTTCTTTCACACCTTGTGCCAGAGATAACTTTCAACCTTTTTGGAGTTAGTTACCTTTTCTCCAAATCCTCTGCATTTTCTTCTACAATCATGAAAGTCAAAGAAAAGCTACATGTATTCATTTCACAATAAGAGCTTACTAAAGCTTATTGTGTCTGTATTGTATTTTTCCACCATGAAATCATGAAGTTGAATGAGGTCAAAAAAATACTACAGCAATGTAGTGATGAAATAACAAATCAGACTGCCCATCTCAATCCTTTCCAACCACAAGACGATAAATATTTCTATGTTCGTGGAATGCTGTGTTTCAATCTCCATGGAGTTGCTTTTGGGTCAATCAGTAAACAACCATACCCTAATAAAAATACCACTTCAAAGTTAAGTTCCCAGGGATTTTAGTGAAATAAAAAATCATCACAATTACCATAAACATTCATATGCTGCAACTAGCAAATGAACAAAACTAACATAAAGATAATAGATGTAACTGCCACCAGCTAAATAGCCAGAAGAGGTAGAAGACATTACCTGAAGCAGCTGATAAAAATGGTTTCATCTCATCAACATTGTGATATATGATTTGATATTTTGGACTGTCCAAAGTTTTCAAATCAAAATCTAGATTTTCCAAACTTCTTGAGAACACTGGATTTGTTTGTCTGAGCATGTTCCACAAAGAAGATAACCAAGGATCAAGAGCACCCTCATACCTAGAATGAAAAACCAGTGATCCCAAGTTACAAAAGATCATTGCTGCCAATATTCAAATGGAAGGGACTACACTAGTTTTTTTGCTGGCAAAAAGAGATTTAAGATGATTAAAACTTGATAAAGGAAGAGGCTTTGAAATTCAACCAGAAGAAGAAAAGTTTTTCAGTGCTACAATAACTCATAAGAAAAAGGAACTATGATGCTCATAGTGGAACATTCTAGGCAGAACCCCCAAGTACTAAACATTTGGCCTTTTCATGAACTGGGCATGGGCCGGGTTTTCCTCTATCCAAGGTTAGAAAAATAAGACTCAGACTTGACCTGTTTGACTTCAAATCTTGAGCTAGGCAGGTCATCTCAACAACTCGGGTGGGTAAGTTTTATTTAAATTATTTTTAAAATATAATACATAACATATAAATGCCCTAGCTATCTATTAAATAGCTTTAATTGATGAATTTTGGAAATTACTTATTCATGATTTATTCAAAATAAAAAAAAATGGAATGATTAAAAGTACATTATTTTCACATAAATTCAACTATATATTTTCAAGGTAAAATGAAACACAAGATAGAGTAATGTTATGTGATAGCGATTTTCATTTAAAGCTTGTGTTCAATCCTCTTCATTGCATCCAATATTTTTTAACATAACTCAGGCTAACTTGCTTTCAATTGGTGAACCACTGAGTCTCCTTAAAGCTTGGTAAGACTTAGCTAAGTCATGTCAATTTTCCAACAACGGATGACTAACCCCGAATTTGACCCAGCTACCCTAAAAAACTTGTCAACTCGGGCGACCCGCTCAGTTTTCCAGCCATGCCTCTATGTCAACCCAGCCCATTCACATATAAAGAAGCTTAAGCCCGGATGCAGCCCTTTGGGCTTTCCAAGGCTAAAGTGCAAGCCCGCCCATTTGGGAAAGTACAAAGCTAAGCCCCCATTTGAACCCATTAAAAATTCAATCATTTCGATTGAAAATTGACATCATGAGCCACAAGTGGACCAATTTCAACTCAAAGCTTAATTTTCACACAATTCCTTTTTAAGGACACCTAGTGATTTTAATCAAAAGATCAAGTAGCTAGAAATTGAACTTTGGGTTCAAATTTTGTCCACTTGTAGTTCATCAAATTTAATTTTAATCTGAATGTTTGGCTTATTAATAAATTTTACAAAAGTTTGAAAAAAAAAAAAAGGAAAATGGACCGGGTATCCACACACATGTATGGCTAAATGGGCTGAAAAGGCCAATGGACTTCACAGGATTATTCAATTAGTCCAAGACTGCCCATTTAGCTAAATAGGCTAAAAAAATGAGCCCAAGCCCGAGCCAGGCCTCTCAAGCTATTATATATGTCCAAGCCCCTTCTTTTATAACAAGTTCAGGTCAGGCTCGGATTGTGTTTAGGCCCATGAACAGGTACTAAAATGAGAATTACAATTTGAAATACCAAAGCTAGTGGCAAAAGTAACCTGCTAATTGACCAAGACTGTAGTAATGATTGAAAACAGCAGAAAGCGTCTCCATATTGAATTTTATATAAAAAAGAAAAAGATAATGATGATGATGAAGTCAAAAAAATCAGGATGCTTAATGTTTACTTTTGATCTTGTTTAAATTCATTAATGGGCTATAAGAGGTTAATCTGTTGCTGATCAATGTGAAAACCACACAAACACAAATCAAATGAAAATTGGAAAAAACACATTTATGTTCATCAAGTGGACTCTTAGATACATGCAGCTTTGTTGCTAAGGCATTGTTGACTGTAGGTCATACCCAGAAGGGTGCTGATCATCTCCCAGACCTCGTTCGATTATTGGCCTTGCTCCAAGGTCTGCAAGCCTTTTGTCTAGCTTCTTTGCAACAAACTGCAGTCAGGAAAAATGAATTGATTTACCCTAGATTCTTTGGTGGAAACATAGTATTTCATCCAACTGGTTAAAATACTGGTGGCCCATAAGTTGCAAAAATTTGATCAACAAATATGTAAAATAAGCTAGCCATACATGTGATTTTTCACATGTATATGTTTTCACTTCCAGTACTCTTTTTTTCTGAGACCATCAAATACATCTAATTTACCATTAAAAAAATACCAACTATAAATATTTCAGGGTTACATCTACAAAACATGATATATTTTCACAAACTTAAATGTTTTGGAGGGCATGGTTTCACTTGAAACCATTCTATAGTGGTCTAAGGGTATATGGGTTGACAGAAAGATATAGTCCAAACAAGCCAAAACTGAAGATTCCCGTGATTTCTGACATGTGAATCTCCAACTGCAACAAGCAATCGCTAATTCTTTGGTGTTTTAAATTATTAAACAGTGAAAAAAATCATATTGTGACATTCTCTTCAACCATCTAGAAAAAAATTGATGTCTTCGATGTGCTTCTCTAACTACATCAAACAAACACCAGTTTCTGTTCTAACTTCTATATTGAAATTCAGAAATATATCTGCGAATGGCATCTTACGTGCCTGGAAAGAATGTGTTGACTTAGCTTAGTTTTTCTCCTTTTAAAGGGTGCTTCCAGTGTTTGTTTGTCCAGTGGGTGTATCGGGGTTGTGGTTTTCCTTATTGTTGCTTTTCTTTCTTTGTATTTGCACCATTGGTTCCTCCTTCTTATTAATATATTAACCATTAAAAAAAATTCAGAGAGGAATTTTTCCATCTACAGAAAGTTTGCCATGAGAGAATGCCGAGATCTTTTGTAGCATTTCTACACAGAAAGTTATCTTTATTTATGATAAACAGACCATTAGCTACCAATTCGGACAAAAGGGTATCAGTGGAGCACTGTCCCAGGCTCAGACCTTATACATATATGACTTTTCAAATAAAAAACCTTGTACATTTTGTAGAGAACGACAAGGTGGATTGGGAGTTTCTTGATTATGTTTTGGGGAGGGTGGGGTGTGGTGCTAGATGGAGAAGTTGGATTCGTTCTTGTCTTGCCTCAGCTCATTTATCAGTGTTAGTGAATGGGAGTCCTAAAGGCTTTTAGAATGGAGAAGGGTATTAGGCAAGGAGATCCATTGTCTCCTTATCTCAATGTGATGGTTGCTGAGTGCTTTGCCTTATGCTACAGACTATATCCTTGTAAGGCTTAATTCATGGATTTCAGATTGCTCATACGGAGATTGACATCACTCATTTGTAGTATGCTGATGATACCGTCTTATTTCTAAAAGCTGATTTAAAGGAGTTGAGGTTGGTTCGGGCAATTCTGTAATGGTTCCAAATGTGTTGGGGTTTGAAGATTAGTTTTGGGAAGACACCTGGACACCTTCAGTCATAAAAAAAGAACAATATATTTCATGCTCCCTCAAGGCTTTTCTAAAAATCACCAGGTCCTCCAATTATCTCATAGCATTTTTCAATTGTATCCCTTTTATCCACAAACACCCTAAACAACCTTAGGAAAACCTCCAAAAGTTTTCATTCCCCTATGAACTAGTCTTCCCAAAAATCACCCTATCACCTTTACCTATTAGAAACATTAAAGCTTGTTTATAAACTCTACCCACTTCACCTTGATCTAACCCAAACTTACAGAAAGCTTTCTAGATTTTAAGGGTGCACAAAATGTTATTGAAAGCATAAACATTTTATAAAACAGACAAGAGTTGCCAACAGCAACATGGATAAAATCTAGATTTATATAAATATATATGCGTTTTATATTTTTCATGCTCAATCATACAAACAAGTAAGCTCTAAACAAATGTCACATGCCGGTCTCATTTGTAAAGTGCCATAAATTTCAAAAGAAAGAGGACCTTTTGGAGCCAATTTTTGCAGTTCAAAAAACTATGAATTCTCTATTATCCAACACCATCTGTCTAATTTCCAAGGTCAATCCACTGAAGATCCCATGACAAAAACCGGTACCCTAAATGTGAGCCTTACCAAGTGGTTGACCTCACTATCACAGTTCATCATCTATCCCTCAAAAAAACGTTGAAGAGCAAGCATCAGCTGACTTCCTTCGTGCACATCCCCGGCTGCCGGATTCAAAACTAAAGATCAAACTTCCTGACGAACCGGCATATCATGCTTTTGCATTCCTCGAGGTGCCACCAAAGCCCTAGGAATTTACTTCGATCAGGTGCCTCCTACTACATTCTTGTTGTAGACAACCATGGTAGCTTTATAATACCATCTAAACTGATTTTATTCTACTAAAATAGTTTTATGTTCACTTTTTCAATGATAATAGTAAAATGCTACTCATTTGGAAAAATGAACACTATAAATAAGTTATAATGGTACTTATGATAAAGGAACACAAAACCTCGCACGGGATAGCTCAACTGGCAGACACTTTGGCTCAGGAATCAGGAGGTCCTAGATTCGAGTCCCGTAGTCACCCAATGCCCGTGATTTGTGGGGAGTTGCGTGCATCCGGAGTTTTACATACTCGGGGAGAGGTAGGGGTCTTGGGTTTCTTCATCATAAAAAGAATGCTAAAGGAACACAAAAGGAAGATACAATAGATAAAGGAAATAGCATTCACTGCCTGATGTTGTGTTTTGATAGGAGGGACTTCCTTTTGTGATAAGAATAGAGCACCCTGTTTGACAAGAATATTGCCAAGCCATATCCTCCCCCAAGGGAAAAAAAAGATAAAAAAAAATGATCTTCATGGTTCCTTTTAACTTCTAGAATGCACATGAAATTACATTCCAGGAAAACCCCCTAAAACTACTTGTCCAAAGAAAAATAGAATGTAGGAGCAAGAAAGAGTAAGATTGATTTCCAACACCTTCCATGTCACACATTTTTTGCCAGCAAGAATGGTGCATATGCACAAGTGTTACATGCTCAATAAAAATAGTGATGCACAATAGCTCAGACTTCCTTGCTAGTAAGGCTAATACTTAACATGTTCATACAGAAAAAAATAAAACTGTCTGCAAGTTTAGAGATCTGGATATATCAGAAATCAGAGGTTCCTGCTCAAGCTTGCATTACAGCAAACATTGTTGCTCATATTTAGCTATTTTATAATTACCAATGAAATCAACAACAAACAACACCCAATGGAGGCCAAAAAGCTAGTCTAAGATCAGTGGACTACAAACTCCCACCATAACACACAAAAGATGAAAATAATTACATTATATTTTTGGTAGCTGGAGTCACCTAAACCAAACACTGCATAATAAACTCCACCCAGCCACAGGTGACTTAGATTTCTTTGCAGTAGGTACTTCCAAAATACCTACAAAAGTACCAAACATGCATGAAAACCATAGAGTAAACCATATTTTGAGGACCACGGTTCAAAAAGAAGGTTGTATCGCACAAATAAGAAAAACCAACCTTCATGGAATCAGGTGTATCTCCCTGCCCCGTAGTAGAAGCAATAAAAATAACAGTGTTCTCAGACGGTAAGCAACCCTGCAAGAGCAATCAAGTAACAATATCAATTTAATGAAAATTCAGATAACTGTTTCAATTTCTAAGAAATTATCCATTCTGAACCAGGTGACCAATTTCTTATGAAGCTCATATTTACACCATTTCTCACCTTAAAACCTATTAACATCCTCTAACTGGATCCATACCTAATTTGAATCCATTCCGATATAGACTCGCCATTGGATTATGCCAAGGTCCTATAGACCATTAAATTTCCATTAAAACCAGAAATACAGTGATTTCGTACACCCCCGTCCAAGCATAGATCTTTCCTACCAACTCATCCTCATAATTAAAGAAGCACCACTCCCCCCAAAAAAATAAAAAATAAAAAATAAAAGGAGAACAAAAACCTGGTCAAAATGAACTGGTTCTCAACAGATAATTTGTCTTGGATTTCTATTCACAATAAGCTTCAGATACTATTTTACATGGCCATAGGGTTTCGCAGCACTTCAAGTTTTAAGGGAGAACTGCTACATAACAAGAGGGCAGGGTGGGTTTGCATGGTCAATTTGTCAAAGAATAGACAAAAACAGTCTTGTTGTGTCCAATATAAGTTTTGCAAGTTTCTCCATTAGATTTATTTTTATTTCTTTCTTCTTTTTTTTCTCCTTTGTGTTAAGAGTAATTCGCATATACCCATTAAAGAATTTAGAGAATAAAATCAATTATTCTCCATAGTTTCCCTTCATGTGATCACTCTTCTCAAGGGATTTCATTTTATGAACACAATCATGCTTGTATGAAATTTTGCTCCAACCATTAATTCACAGCAAAATTTGGGATGATATAGACTATTGAATGAAGACATAGATAGAATATTTAGAATGTAATAATTTGGATTCATATAGAAGAAAGGGTTATCTATTGATTCAAACATTGTACCAATGGAATAGAGGAAAAAGCGAAGAATTCACATAGTACGATGGATCCAAAAATCAATTTGATTTATTTCATACCCCACTCAATAAGAAAATGAGTAAGATTCTACAAGATCTAACCTACAAGACTCAAGAAATGGTGGAAGGGAATAAAAAGAAAAGAGAGGGAAAGAAAATCGAAATAAGGAATTAAAAAAAATAATAAATGTTATCTATGATATGATTTCTTGATCATTTTCTCCTTCCTCAATAAAATAAGGAATGCTTGATTTGAATCTCTCAAAGCATAGAACTAAGAGAAAACTATATAGAAGCAACATCATCATCATCATAGCCACTAATTCCATCTGTATTGGGATCATTTTTTGAGTTCTACTCTTCCAGTCTAACTTAGCATGAACCATATCCTCTATTGCACGAATTATTCAAAACATGCAACACACCCATGTCTAACAATTCTCCATGTAAGATTCTTTATGGATTCCTTATGGACGCTTCTAGTAATTTTTAACTTTATTTTCTACGATGATAAAATATTATCACATTTCTCCTGTTGAAGCCTAAATAAAATATGTTGGTGTGTTCATCACCAAGTAGTTTAAAACAAAACTAGTACATCATTTTTTATTTGTGTTAATGTCACATCTTATTTTCATTTAGTAACAATACAAATTTAATTTTTTTAGATACTATGCTAAGTCTGTGAATCCCATGTTTTGGATTGGCTGAGTCTCACACCTCGTACCAATGTTGGATTCTAACACATATACTCATAGCCATGCAACATTACCTTCTCTCAAGTTTTTAATTGCTCTCTCCTCATCGTGCCTTGATTTCAAAGTTTTTGGTTCTTCGAATGGGAACTATTTACAGTCTTATACACATAAATTTCCAAACCACCTTAAACAACTCCCCCTCATTTTCTCTTCCATCAGGTCAATTTTCAGGGACTTTTTTAATACATTCCTAATTCTATCTTTGCACATTATTCTACTCATCCACCTTAACAAAAGCATACCAAATCACCCTTACCATGAACATGAGCAACAACCACCACCAAAGAGTAAAAATTAAGAGGGGATGAACTGGATTGTACCGCATCGAAACCATCCATGGAAAGCACTGGAGCATGACATCCCCTTCGTTCAGCTTCTCGCCCAACACGTTCTGCAGCGTCCAAAGCATTGCCAGTCTGTGATGCATACAGTACCAGCAGCCGCGGCTTATCTGCCATATCGTGATGCTTCGTACAATCAGCAAATCCTTTTCTTAAGTAATCAGAGTTCTGTCACACACATTCAATCATTTCACATGATATTCCAACACCTTCACTTCACGAATTAATTTCTAACTTGGTATCTATGGAGAGAGAAATCATATTATCATTATTTGCATTTGAAAGAAAACCACAGTAACAAAACAAATTCAAATTTGGAAGAAAAGGAACACGTTTCGCTCCAAATTAAGTGCTTGGGATCTAAAAATCAGGGCGGATGTTTGTGAGGTTTTCTTGGATTTTGGGAGATATCTAAGAAAAGAGGGACCAAATCACAAAACCCTAATGCTCAATTAAAGGGGCGTGCGTTGCATACAATTTCGGTAGGGGGCCAATCTCTTCACGAGACGTTGGTGCAGCTACCGTCCGCTCCTTTTTACGACGTCTCTTCGTCGTCAGCGGCGGAAGACCGTAAGGTGCGACGGAGGACTTGGGATTCATATATGCATTCTCGAATTTATTTCGTGCAGTCACCGATGATCAGATTTGGTCGTACTGTCGGCTGTGGTTGGACGATTTTAGATCGTCTTTTCATTTTATTTAATAATTATATAAAAAAGATATTATTTTTACTACAATTAATGATATTTAGTAGATTTATATAATTTAATATAAATGATTAAAATTTAAACGCTCATACAAATATAATTATTAAATAATATTTACTAAATAACTCCTGAAATTTAATTAGAGCCTCTTACATCTGTCAATTTATTTATTTTTAAATCAAAATAATAAAGAACATACTTTTAATTATCTAATTGAGAGCAACCTGCCATGAGATACACTGAAGTCAAGTGCATGGCACGAATAAGTAATAATTAGGAACTAAAGAAGTATGGTAATTGCAGCTCAAAAATCTTAATTTGCATCATGATTTAATTTTTAAGTAATTTGGCTCTTAAGTAATTATATCTACTAGATAAATAAAGTACCACAAATCTCATTTGAATATTATAATTTTTATTTTGAAAAGAGACTTAATATCTTTTAAAAAAATTACTAAAATTTGAATGGCATTCGAATCTAGTAGATATGTATAGGTGGACATAGGTCTTGGTAATATTTGATGTAAAATATAAATTAATTGCAATAAGAAAGCAAATCAAATATCTGAATTAGGAAAAGTGTGATTGTTGCTTTGTAGGGAACAAATAGAATTTGTTCCATAAACTAATTTGTAAAATTAGTTTTTATATTATGTAATTATGATTTTACATTTGATGCATTTTATTAATTATATATATTTCATTGTTTATTATTAATGAGTTGAAAAAGATATTCATTTGTCATCAATATCTTAAAAATTAGACAAGAACTTCTAGCAAACTAAGAGCCTCTTGTTATAGGCAAAAGCTTGCAAGTTCAAATTATATAAACATTAAATAGGTAGTCAACCCACAAAAACAATTAATTAAATTTAAATATAAAAGTCAACTCTAAATTAATATGTATCTTAAACGCATTTTGTACTTTGATTGCTATGCTTTTGACAAATGACGAATG
The DNA here is from genome assembly GCA_013350335.1 of Chimonanthus salicifolius. Classification (NCBI taxonomy): domain Eukaryota; kingdom Viridiplantae; phylum Streptophyta; class Magnoliopsida; order Laurales; family Calycanthaceae; genus Chimonanthus; species Chimonanthus salicifolius. The sequence continues at coordinate 21,402,276 of CM023540.1, read as the reverse complement.
ACTATTTAATTTTCACTATAATATAAAAAAAAAAATGTGCCAACCAGAGTAGTCTAGGAACTTGGGGTGCTGATTACAAATTAGGAATGCACTTAATGAAATTTCAATCGAAATTAATTTTTTAGTTTTTAAGAGATCAAAGGAGTTTAGCTAATATTTGATCATATTGATCAAAATCTGTAAATAGATAAAATGACTAAATTTTTTTAATTTGCTTGAAATTTTCAAATTTAACCTAAAATTACCAAAATTTGATCTGACAAATTTCAGATGACACAGTTTTATCTGAAAAATAGTGATATTGCCGATATTTATGTTATAGGCCCATACTAAATTTGTACCTGAGGCAATGCATCAAAAATTGATCACAATATAACATAAATAAACTTTGTGGTACCAAAAAATCAATAAATAGGAAAGGAACGCAAATAAATTTGATTCAGTATAAACATTTAAAACTCCAGTGATGATCAAATTTGGTATATGAGATAGCCGTTTGGTCAGTCAATAGGTCAAGGGCCTTGTTCCAAATTATTTCAAAACTTAGGCATTTTTTTAAATTAATGAAAATTAGTGGTTTTTTAACATAATGGGTTTTTTTTAAAATAAAATAAAATTATTACTTGTCCCAGATACATGGGAATCTACCATTTATCTATTGTTCCAATTACAAGTGATCATTTTTCATTATTTACATCAATTTAAAGAAGAAAAAATTTAAAATATGCATATCAGTTTACTAGGATACATTCAAGTTCAACAAAAAGCAGTTCATCTTCTCAAAAGAAGGGAAACCTCTTGGGACTTCTTGGCTTGATACAATCTGATTGTGTCCATCCAATCTTCTGCTTGACATTGTCATACACAATCAACTGTCCACGCAATGAGACATCTGCAGAAACAACAATACAAAAAGACAAGAATTGAGAGTTGTGAGTTTGATTTTGTTTGTTTTTTTATCAATTTTTTTTTTTGTATTTCTCCTTTTTATTTTTGTCTTTGGTTCAGCTACAAATGTTCTATAGAGGAGAGCATTGTGACCCGAGTCTCAAATATAGTGAAATTGCTCTCATATCACCGTAGACATAAGCATATTATTGAATCACGTAAATCTCATGTGTTTCTATGTCATTGCTTGCATGTTTGCTGTAACCTGGTTCAAACCTTAATAACAACAATATAGGAAGATCAAAATCATAAGAAAAATGAATGACATCTAGAATTTGTTTCTTGAAGTCAAAGGAATAATATACTTTCCAAACAAACTTGGAAGGAAATTGAACATACCGCCAAGTATAAAACTTGATCCATCATGTACTTCACTCCCGTCAAAGATTCCTAAGCATACATTGCCATTACCCTGTACCATACAAAAAAATTATGACCAAAATATGAGTCAAATTCCTCAGTCTGAAAACGCGGTATATCAAGTCAGAATCACTCGACTCAACTTGGCAAGTCACTGTGCCAAGAAAGAATGTGACTTGGTGGGTTACTTGGTTGAATGCCTTTGTGTTTACATAATCTGGTTAATAGATGAAAGATTGGAAGTGACACAAAATAGAAGAATTAAAGATGGTATTATTGGCTAACTGAAATTCAAAGAGCCTAGGACTGGGATTTGAGAGGATTATAATGCCCTAGGCTCTTTAGTCATTTAGTGTCAACAAGTGAGATCTATGTTAGGTTATTTAAAACTTTGGTTGGATAGCTCCTAAGATAGATGGTCCATGTTCCATAAATCGCCTTGGTGGAACCAAGGCCCATAAGATCAATATACTAATTTGTTCAGTTTGCAGAGACTGAAGAATTGAGGAAACTGCATTGTAAACTGAGGGTCCATGGATAGATAGATATTTTTTTAGTCGTAATTGATGATAGAAAATCCTTACATTTATAATGAGGTAACCCTCTGGAGGGATCAGGAGTGTTGTGGATCCAATCCACCATCTACTTCCAAAATGAAGGGTCAAGGGCTTAAAGAACTTCTTCACATCTTTAACAGACCTGCAGAAATGCGACCTCTTTAAGACGTTGCAGCTAGCAACAATATGAAAATCTAGACATATATAATGTGAGGATTGTGACTGGAGACACGAGCCGTAAACCATGCAAACAGGTGGATCCCCAGAGAAGAGATCCTTCGATCCAAAAATAAGGGGTTTACATTAATTTGAATGTTGAAATTGTAGTTCTATTTCCTACATCTATGTCCACCTTAGTAACTGTACTGACCTGTTTTTAGGCCAGGGAACATAGATGACAAGCCCTCCTTATGCATGGCCTAGATCTCGCATACATGTGCGACTCTGAGACAATTGTGTTTACTCATGAATAGGGAGGATTTATTTCTCTGCTTGTATCATTACCTGACAGGGAAGTTAGTACTCCAACACACTGGAAATGTTTTATCTGATTTGATCCTTTCGACGGAAACATCTTTGAGCTGCCAAGAGATTTTGAAATGGCAACTGTTAAATCGAAACGAATATGCAATTTCGGTATGCAACCTCTACTAATAATACTTACTGAAGACATCAAACCAGCATATGCTTCTTTCGTGAAATATGTATAGGAGCTTCCACTGTCAAAAATTACTTGCCCCACATTGTTGTTCTGCCCACCTACACCTAGTTGTCGGCCTCCATAACTAATTTTTGTAATGTCTGTATGATAAAACTTCCTGAAAGGTTTTTATTAAATGATTGATTACACAGTGATTTCACAGATTAAAACCACTACACAAGTAACAGAACCTTAAAAAGGAAATGGTATTGATCAATAACCTTGAGGAATAAAAAAACAAAATAATTTTTTTAAGAAAAGGAAAGAAATAAAATAAAATTATATGAGACGGGCCCAAAATTCATGATTCCTGAAAAAGACAAAAAGGAAAAACAGATGTTTATGATGATAAGAGAACATCAATGCAGAACAGAAGACGCTCGAACAATTATACATGCACGACTTCACAAATAATACAGGATAGCTTGGAGAAATTCTATCATAGAACAGTTCACACTGGGATCAAACTGTGAAGACCTACAGACAACTTCAGTAAAATGAAACATAAAACAATTCTATGAAATCATTACTCACATAGGACCATTAAGCATGGGAACCCAGGTCATGCCCCAGCGAGGTACATAGTGATCGCCTAAGAACATATAACCGCCGCCTTTTACATCACTTGTAATGCAATGGCCCACCACATTGTTGATGACACCCTTACTTGCCAATTGATAAGGGAGGCCAACTTTTGCATTGCTGAGTCCAAGGATCCCATCTGTCTTTGCAGGAGAGTTTAAAAGTTGGCCTTGCTGATCATATGCGCACCTACAAATAAATATCAAACCAATTTCATGAATTAAATTTCTGCCTCATGAGATGTATAGCAGTAATAAAAAATAGAAGATAAAACTATTCAATTTTGATACCCGAAAACAAATTTTGATTTGACAAAAGACCCATTTGCAATCTTAAGTGCTAGTTCATCTCTTGCAAGAACACCCATGGAGGAGCTATGATCAGCATATTCTATCTCATAGTCACACTGTTCACATGACTCGCAGTATCCTTGATTATAATTGCTTTGCACTTCTTGGCACAAAGAATCGCCACCAGGTACTATTTTTGCTTTAATAGGCTTGTAGAAAGGATGGGGCCCCTGCATAAACTCTTCATGATTAGAGCGTGTATGGTGCTTGTCAAAAATAACTATCAGAAACTGGCGAAATTCATTCAGTGTTGATTGATTTTGAACCCTTTTTTTGTTTTGTTTTTTTTATTATTATTGTTTTAAAGATGACAGACATCAAGGATCAAAGAATGAAATGACTGGCTTCCTGAAAAACAATCCACGGAAATTCAAAGAAAAATATGATCAGATCCCTGCAACAATCCACAAAAAACTCATTGAAGGGTTCAGTCACTACAGCCCATTGGATGATGGAAGATTTGATCATGTGAACTACTGCAGACAAGGATTTGTCTTCGAGAATCCTCTGATCACACAACAAACCATGTTATTGCCAACAGTATAATACTCGGCCTTTCTTTGAGAAGGGACAACACCACCCTCCAGCCCCCGGAAAGAAAAAGGTGGAGCCCACAATATGGCAAAAAAGAGATAGGAAGTGAGACCAAATGGGGCAAAGCAAAAGGGAAATGGATGAAAATGTGGCGAACTGATTACTCATTTTATCAACAACAAAGATAGCACACATAGGGAGTGGGAAAGTTCCATGCTTTGAAGTTGTCATGTTAAACTTTTGTTTAAGAAGGCAGTACAACAAAAACTGACTTTAGATGGGACCAAAGGTTTTAAAATGGCTTTATAAGAAAATGAGGTGTTTAAATTGGGTTCTCAAAGATTACAACGATTTACAAGAAAGATCCTATTTGATTCTCTTTTCATTTGGCCAAATCCCAGTCAATGAAGACAACAAAGCACCAAAATTGGATATCTCATAGTCCATCAAATTCCTCCTAAAGGTTAAAACCCAAATAACTCCTCCCCCCCCCCACTTCTTCTAACTTTGAACTTCACAGAGATCTCACTATAATAATGGATAAAAAGCATAAATAAAAATGGAAGACACTAGAATGTGTCAAGGAAGGGGTAGAGTACAGTGTGGTTTAGCTCTTGAGGTCAAAATTTGTCCATGGTACATATGATTTACAAGAATGTTAATGTGGAGTGTTTAAACATGGTGTGTGGATGGAGGAACACAAAATAGAACTAATGGAGATTCACACATCTGATTTCACCTGTCGAACATGTTTTTTTGAAGTGGTTGACCTGTTGAGCATGTTGAATTGGAAATTTTAAGATTTTCTTTTTTAGCCACATGTTTGATGCCCATTATTAGGAAATAGGATTGGATTATCAGTGTAATTATCTGTCTATGCTCCATTTACAATGAGGATAGTCAGTAGATGATGAAGTGAAACTGGAACCATCAATGTGTTGCCACCACTTAAAAAATAGTTGTATCCATGACAATAGCGGCTGCAGATTCTAATCCATCAGAGATTAAACATAAACTTCCAAATAGACCAAATGCCATAAAAAATGGAAGCAAAATTGTTATGAAAATTTTGGAATTCTACTGCAAAAATTCATTAATGGCACATGATACATATCAGCAAGTATAATAGTAACAAGAATTACCTTAGCACAGCTAGTGCATGGAGCATCACACTGAATCCATGTCAAGTCACTCCCAGTATCCATGTCAAGGAAGAAAGGTCTTGGAGGATTCCCAACAAGAATTGATGCATAATACAATCTGCAAGACAACAGAGAATGAGGTAAGACTGGTAAACCACCATTCACATTCCAAAGCTCTAAAAAAATGAAAAAGATAAGAACAAAGTAATAATGAGAACAGCCAAACAAAGCATGACATGAAAAATAAAGACACAAACTATCACAATGATTAATGATCCTTGCTAATCTTGGTCACGCAAGTAGATAAAGGGGCACATATACATCATTTGAGTAGTAACTCCATTTAGAAAAAAAAGGTATCTTGGATTGATATGTGGCTTTTATAGAGTATGTGATCTAATTAGCAGTGTTCCATATTTGAAGGAAAGAAAATGGCGCAAAATAACGGAGTGAAGAGCGTCAGTGATAATATATCAGCAGTAAGATGTATTCAACAAAATTCCCATCATAAAGGACCAAGAAAATGAATGTCAATAGTCATGCACATCCAAAGAATAATATCATCTCTCTCTCTCTCTCTCTCTCTCTCTCTCAAAAAGGACAACAAAAATAAAAAAATTCTTCCTCCTACGCAACACTATATCAGTCGTTGGCACAAAATCTTACAATATATGCAGATTAATAGCAAAGAAAATGATTGGATTTGACTCCTCTGTAGTTGAACTGATCAGTATAATATATAACCAAAATATTTCCTACAAAGAAAGACTATAGCTCTGTTTAGTCATGAAAGTTTTCTACTAAAGGAATACTGCTTAATTTTGTTTCCATTAGAGGTCTAAAATTCTTATAAATTCCATGACCAATCATATGAGCTCTGATAGGGTTTTTAGCTTTCCCTCTTCACTTAATCCAAGCACAGAACTTGAGACTGACTGTAAACAAATTGGTTCAAAGGCAACAAGTCTATGATGAATTTCCCAAGCGTTTTTACAAATTGATCAGACTTATAACGCCCCAAAATTTACAGATGATTGTAATTCAGAATGAGTTCAATGACCAATTAATCAGAATTATAATTCCCAAAATTAAAAAATGTCTTTGATTTGAGGTGAGTCCAATACCAAATTAATCAGCACTACGCGGTAAATACTGAAATGAGATCATCCAACGATTGTGTGCAGGAAAATGGGCCCATCAATTTTCAATTGTTCTATCAACTGCCACCAACAAAACTGATAAAAGTTCAACAATTCAGTATAAATAATGGATAACCCACATACCCATCTGGGTAGACGTTTCCTCCAACAGGAATAACAGATGAAGAATTGATTGAAGCGCCATCCTTCCGACGATGTTTTATTCCATCCATGGCAGCATGGTATCTCCTCACAAGACTTCCCAGCTTAACTTCTGCGTCGGGCTGAAACTCCGTGCTGGATTTGGGATACAGATCGAGTAGAAAAGATTCAGGCTCACGGTTTCGCTCATCAGAATTCCTAAGAAATTCGAAATGGGTCTGAGAAGAAAGGCACTGCCAGAGCAGGAAGAGCAGAAGCGTAGTACACAAGAAGCTCAATAGTCTTGTGGGTTTGCTGTTGAAGATTGAATTGAATGAAATGGAGGAAGTGTTGGGGTGTGGAGAGGCTGAAGGAGGCGTTTGGATTTCATTTTGCGGCTGTGGTTGGGATTGTTGAAGGGATGGTAGTTCTGAAGGCGAGTCAGAGATTGTGAAAGCAGTGATGGTTTTGCCTTTAGAAGGATCGTCTGCTGTTGGTAGAGTGATTATTACAAAGCCTGTTAGATTCTGAGAGCTCATCTCTCTCTCTCTCCCACTCTCTCCAAGAAGAGAGAAACCAAAGGCAGAGGAAGGAGGGATTGAAGGAAGAGGGCGACTGACTGTTTGTAAAATTATTTATAGTTTAGGACCATTTTTTCAGGACAATTTGATGTTAGTCTTCCATATGGCTGGCCCTTGGTGTGACTGGTTCATGAGAGATAAGAGTAGTAATCAATTTTGAATATTTTTTTTTAAAAGGGTTTTAAAAGTGAGAGTGAAGAGATAAAAAAAAGGTAAAATTAAGATTTTTTTACTCTTACCATTTAATAATCAAATAAGGATAAAGAAGGGTAACAATTGATTTCCATTATTTATCTCTCATCCAGACGCAACATATGAGAATTTCAAGTTAGTAGTTGGAAAAAAGAGTAGGATATTGGGCATCATTTTAGAGTTCAAAACTAGATGAAATTAAATTAGACAAAACCTCCAGATTTATTCAAATGTTAACATGAGTTTTCTAACTCTAAAATATAAAGTTAAAAAATAGCTATTATTCAATAAAAGAATTTTAATTTAGAGCTCATTTATTTCATGATTTTACGTTAAAAAGTAGAAGCCTAATATGAGCTTGAGTATCTATACTTTATTAGATCTAATTATCATATTATTTGATGCGTCAATGAACCTATTTCTCATGTTTTATATCACATTTTGATTTCAAACATAGATGACGTCCATAATCAAAATCAGTGAAATTTGGATTCTCACCACATGCACATGCATCTCTACCGTATAAATTGTGAGATTTATTATAAATGAGAATAATTTATTACATTATGACACAATAGAATGGAATATATATTCTAAGATGCATTAAGTCAAATATGGAGCGCTCAGAACATGTTGCTTTCTTTAGTCTTGGTGATAATGATAGATCACAAAAGCTGAATTTTTCTTTATCTTTTTTGGTGAAATGGCCATGCCAGGTCTCCATAGCTTACTATATCATGGAATATGTAAATGTCCCATATTCAAAGAGTAATATTGGATGGTTAAAATGATGCAACCATTTTTTTTTTAATCATTATACACATATTATGACACTCAATTTGGACAAATTTTTCTATGTTAAATGGGCTAGGGTTGGATTAAGTCCATGACGATGATCTATGTTAAATGGACAAGGATTCGAATAATCATCAGTCCGGTTGTAGACAGCTAATGAATTTTAATCCAATGGAAATTTTATCTAAAAAGTTATGTATAAATTTCTTTGAACTCCTCTTACTGCCAAAATGCAAATTCATTATTAGTCATAAATAGGAGTTACGAGTTTCCCACACGTAAATTCAAAAAAAATAAATTCGAAGCAATTCATTCAATTATTTCAAATATGAATGTAATTGATATGATACTCTTATAACAATTTTAATGTATATAAGTGTATTATAGATAATGTTTAATAAGTGACATATTTAGACATGATCGTTTACAATCCAACACCTAGAAAAGGAGAACTCTAATCCAACAAGTATCATTAATGTCTTATTCGTTTGATACACCATGATATATAATTGCATATGCTAATGTACTTTGAATAGATGTGAAAATCACCATAGCAGAGTCAATGACTTATAAGTGAAATATTTAGATATAGACATTTACATCCACTCTAAAAAAAAAAATCTAGTCATATATACTTGAATGACTGTAAATATGACTTGAACAAGGAACTAAATTAGCATGTCGAGTCATCTAGAAACTATAGTATGAATTTGGATTTTTTTTTTTTTTTGAATTTTATGAGTAGAAACTGCAGAAAATCCTGCGTAAAATCTCTACGAGTGATACCCACTTTTCTTAGAGCACACTATGTGAGGTCATGGGAATTCGAACCTGGCATCTCTTATTTTTTAAAGCAGGAGATTACCAATTGAACTATACCCATATAGATAAATAAGTTGGTCTTTGACTCTACGTAAAATTTAAATAAATTTTTGGATATAAGACCTTTGGATGATATTAAATCGAAACCCTAGATCACAATCCACGTATGGTCTCTTAATGTTAAGTTCTTTGGACAATTGATTTTTTATTTAATGGGAAGATTGCTAAAATAGTGACCACGTGGTTTACTTTGTTGAAGACAAACAATAGAACGGAAATCTTTATATAATGAAAGAGTTAGTATAGTCTTGGTCTATTGGAAAGGAAGGAACATGGAAAGTTCAGGGCTAATATTTCAGTTTGACTAAGTGAAGCAATCTAACGTGCGCAGGGCATGCGCGGGAATATTTAACCTACGCATACTATGCATCGACGTAGTGTTTTCTCCGTTACCGCGTTGGCCCACTCGTACGAATTAATGATCTAACGGTCGACTGGTCATTCGTGGAATCTGACTTAATCTCGTGACTCAGTTTATCTTTTTAATGGATGCCGTTAGACGGACACAAAGGCTGTGTTTGGATGAGGGTAATTTTTATAAAGGTTACTTCTAAGTAGGGGTGAGGGGTGACCCTTGAAATAGGATTACCTTTATTTTATTTGGTAATTAAAGTGGTAAAGTAAAACATTACCTTAAGGGTAAAAAATCTTACTTGGTAACTATAAGAAAGGATAACCTGATATATTAATATTTTTTATTTTTTTTATAAAATATAATTATTAAATAATATTTATGAAGTAAATTCTAATAATATAACTTATAATTATCTAATTTTTATAAATTATTTTTCATAATTATAATTTAAAATGAACACTTGCATTCTAATATTAAAAATATAAATAAAGTTTTTTTTTATATTACTATTTTAAATCCCAATAAATAAATAAAAAATATCAACATATCTCTTCATAAAAATTATAATTATTATTTTTTATATTATATGAATTTAATAAAAATATTAATTCTCATAAAATTGTTAATGTGTCAGTTTACCCCTATTTAAGGGTAATCCCTATAAAAATTTACCCCTCACCCAAATGCATCACTTTGAAAATGTTGCAGAAATTTTATTTTTATATTATATAGATTTAATAAAATTATTAATTCTCATAAAATTGTTAATATGTCAGTTTACCCCTACGTACAATTACCCCTGCTCAAGGGTAACCCTTGTAAAAATTTACCCCTCATCCAAATGCATCACATTGAAAATGTTGCAGAAATTTTATTTTTATATTATATAGATTTAATAAAATTATTACTTCTCATAAAATTATTAATATGTCAGTTTACCCCTACGTACAATTACCCCTGCTCAAGGGTAACCCCTGTAAAAATTTACCCTTCACCCAAATGCATCACATTGAAAATGTTATAGAAATTTTATTTTTATATTATATAGATTTAATAAAATTATTAATTCTCATAAAATTATTAATATGTCAGTTTACCCATACGTACAATTACCTCTGCTCAAGGGTAACCCCTGTAAAAATTTACCCCTCGCCCAAATGCATCACATTGAAAATGTTATACAAATTTTATTTTTATATTATATAGATTTAATAAAATTATTAATTCTCATAAAATTATTAATATATTAGTTTACCTCTACGTACAATTACCCCTGCTCAAGGGTAACCCCTGTAAAAATTTATCCCTCACCCAAATGCATCACATTGAAAATGTTATAGAAATTTTATTTTTATATTATATAGATTTAATAAAATTATTAATTCTCATAAAATTGTTAATATGTCAGTTTACCCCTACGTACAATTACCTCTGCTCAAGGGTAATCCCTGTAAAAATTTACCCCTCACCCAAATGCATCACATTGAAAATGTTATAGAAGTTTTATTTTTATATTATATAGATTTAATAAAATTATTAATTCTCATAAAATTGTTAATATGTCAGTTTACCCCTACGTACAATTACCCCTGCTCAAGGGTAACCCCTGTAAAAATTTACCCCTTACCCAAATGCATCACGTTGAAAATGTTGTAGAAATTTTATTTTTATATTATATAGATTTAATAAAATTATTAATTCTCATAAAATTGTTAATATGTTAGTTTACCCCTACTCAAGGGTAACCCCTGTAAAAATTTAACCCTCACCCAAATGCATCACGTTGAAAATGTTGACACATTTTTAAAATAATCTTCTAATAGAATAAATTGTTAATTACTCTGAAAGATATTATCATAAATCTCAAAATTTTCAGAGTTTTGAGACTCTATCGAAATTTCGACAGAATCACCCCTTAAAAATAGAATATTTTGACAAATACGTTTCAGAAAATTATATAATATATAATTGAAAAATAGATGAAGGCACGGGATAAATAGAGGAAAGGTTTTCTTAAAAAATAAAAAATAAATAAAAAGCCACTATTATTATTTTAAATTTCAATAAATGAAAAAAAAAATTCTTCATATCTCTTCATAAAAAAATATAATTTGTTTTTTGGTGATATGAAATTTATCAAATGGAAATAATGGAGTGCTTTGAAAAAAAATAAAAGTCAATTACTCACCAAAATAAATAAATAAATAAAATGTAAAAAAAAAAAAAATCATAAGCAAAAGGGGGGGTAAGGAGGGGTATTCATTCTTGAATACCCCTTGCCCCATGGGGGTATTGAAAAGGGAGACAAGAGGGGTAAAAATTTGAATTTTTACCCCTCCCCCCTTATTACCAAACTGGGGTAAGTAGGGGTAACGGGGGGTTACCCCCCCTTACCTCCCATCCAAACGCAGCCAAAGAGATGCAAGATTTTAGCAAACTTTTCATTTTATCTTAATCTATCCATATGGATTTTAGTGGACTTTCAGAAATCGGTTCACTGGATCGGTGCACCGACCGGATCACTTGGAAATGAAAATTTAAGGAAAGTAACAATTTAGACTCTTAAGAAATCGGTGCATCGACCGAATAACTTCAAAATGAAAATTGGATGAAAGTGATTCGGTCGGTGTACTGATTTCTTGAGAATCCAAATCGGTGCATCTACCAAATCACTTTCCTCAAATTTTCATTTCCAAGTGATCCGGTCGGTGCACTGAACTGATTCATTGGAAAGTGAACCGATTTCTGAAAGTCCACTAAAATCCGTTCGGACGGTTAGAGGCAAAGTGAGAAATCTGGAAAACCTCTATCTCCTAAAAGAATATGCCCGTGTTAGGATTACCACCCTTTTTAATTTATCAAAAATAATTTTACTAAAATAAAATAAATATATCAAGATTATAAAACAAAACTTTCATTTAAAATTTCTATGTATTTGATTTAAATAAATAAATTTAATAATCAACAAAATGCTCCATTTCAAATGTTTATATTCTTTAGTTTAGATGTCACGGCTATAAATATTTTATGAGATTTAATTTTTTAATAACAATTAGGTAAAAATAATGTTGGGGTGATATGGATCGCTGTTATACCTGTATCATCGCAATACAATGTATGGATTTCATTTCTATGTATTTATATCATTATTTAACGGTCATTTTGATATCAAAATTTAATGTTCAAGTTACGAAAGAAATTTCAATAATTTCTTGGGTTTTTTTTTGAAAAAATTACATAAAAATTCTAGAAAAATGGAGAACATTTTTTGGTGATTTTCTGGAAAAAAATTGAAGTAGTTAATTAGTACGAAATGACTATTTATAAAATGTTAATAATATTTTAGAAGAATAGTTGTAAACATGAGAAAAATGGATTTATAGGTAAATAATTGAAAAAATGAAATGAATGTGTAAAAATAATTACAAATAAAGAAAGAGTCACACCCTTCCGTGCAACAAACCTATAAAACCCATGCCCCAGCATGATATTGTCCCATTTAGGCTCACACATATGCTGTCATGGTTATGTCCCATTTACGCTCACACATATGCTGTCATGGTTATGCTTTGGGATGTGTGCCCATATACACACTCCAAATGTCACGACCTAACAAAAAAGGACACGTGAAAAACAATAATATTTTTTTTTTCAACTCTGAAGCATGCACAACTCATAGTCCAAACACGTGACACATACACGTGTTGTGAGATCCCTACGGATCCAAGGACTTATTAGACCATTGATTTGATCGAACTGAATTATCAGCTGCCTACGTATTCCAATGGAGATCAGATCCTGCGTAGTTCTCAATTCATTTATTTCATGGCACTAACCCCGTGCTATTCATTATGTCACATCAAGATATTTTAATTACCCTATCGTGGACCTCATCAATAGAATAGATTTTATCTATCACGGGTCTAGCCAACCACGGGTCTATACCAACCATGTGAACACGGTCAACTATGGGGTCAATGTCACACATGGGATAAACCTCAACCATGGGACCTATACCCGAACATAAATACATCCTTCCTCGGGGACAATATTCTAAATATGGGTCTAATCCTCTATGAAATCAATGCCCTCCGTGAGAATATCTATCCACAGTATACAATACTCATCTATGGTCACAAAGCCCTCCATGGGAATAACCATCCATAGGAAAATAATATTTATTCATAGAACCGTCAGGTCCACCATGAGACCAATACGTCTATTATGGGACCACTATATCTATCATGGGGTCAATATGTTCACCATATAATCAATATCTAGGTATGAATCCAATATGTCTAACATGTGAACAACGTCTATGGGATTCATCATCCATCCATGATAACTCTCCATCACTGAGTATCATCTATCAGTGGGTAATAATCATCCATAAATATAATCACTCAATGGGTATAATCCATACATGGGCGTAACTTATACATTTGTAGAACCAATATGTCTATCATAAGACCAACATGTCTAACATAAGACTAATACGTCTACTATGGGACAAATATATCCATTATAATACCAATACGTCTACTATGGGACAAATATATCCACTATAATACCAATACGTTTACCATGGGATCAACATGTCTAACATAAGACCAATATGTCTAGTATAAGACCAACAGGTCTACCATAATACAAATATGTCTACCATGGGATCAATATGTCTAACATAAGACAAATATGTCTACTATGAGACCAATAGGTCTACCATATGATCAATATGCCTAACATAAGACCAATACGTCTACTATGAGACCAACATGTTTACCATAAGACCAACATCAGGGCATGAATCCAAACCACCATGGGAACCATCATCCATGGGTATACACATCCATCCCTGGTAACACTATATCAGTGAGCATCATCTATTCATGGGTAATAATCATCTATGAACATAATCCCCCCATGGGCATAACTAATCCAGGGGCACATCATCTAGCATGAGATCTTCTATCCGTAGGACCAACACTAGAATGAATCATTACGTGACTCTGGCAATAATATAAAATCATTATATCATATCATAAATATACCACGACCCCTAGCAAGACTTAGGAGGCCCCATGACTTACTAATCGGGAGACCCACGACTAGCATGATCAAGTTTACCTCGCCCTACATCCCTTCACCTAATGGGTGATTCAGTCAAACTCTAAGGCGGTCGGACCGCATCTAACGAAGCTAGCACCACCCCCATGGGGTAAAATAGTATCTAGCTCTGCGTATCAACGTATATCAAGTGTGCTAAATAGCCGTGAGAGTGCACTCTATCGCGTAGCATGTGAGGGACCTACTCCTCGACGGCAACCCTACGGGACTAAGTCTCCATAGCCGACCACACCGTCCCGAATACCTCTCTAGAACGGTCAGTCAACCATCATAATCACGTGAGGAACGTACCCATACCACGTCAATATCAAGTGACCAAGTTATATATACATCTCAATGCCACAGTTTTCATATGTTCATATCGAGGCTCCCATGGTCTCACGGCTACTCTAGGCCTTACTCATTGGATCTATATACTTATCTTATCCTTTTAACTATACAAATGTTAGATACAATGATCTACTGATCGGAGAGTTTTCTTTTTCAACGGATAGAAGTATAACGTTATCAATATCACATGAGGGATATACTCATACCATGTCTCAATCATCAATATCACGTGAGGGACGCACCCATACCACGCTTCAATATAATCAATATCACGTGAGTGACGCACCCATACCACGTCTCAATCATCAATATCACGTGAGGGACACACCCATACTACGTTTCAATATAATCATCATGTGAGGGACGTACCCATACCACGTCTTAATATAATCAAGTGACATAGTTTCATACATCTCAGTGCCAAAGTCATCATCTGTCCATCTTAAGAATTTTCACAGTTCTCTAGCCACTCTACGCTTTACTTAAGTAACAAACATATATGGCTCATCATATCGGGACTACAAAGCATCATAACCTCTTCGGGCCGCCTTCAAGGGATCCAACATCTAGCATTAGAGTCTATATTAGGGAAGGTATATCCCACCAATCCCTTTCTACCACTCACATTTGCTCAATATCTTACATCATCCTTAATATAAATGGATGACACAATGCTTCTTTTGATCGAGCTGAGGCACAATGCTTTTAGTTGAGGATCAAATCAACCGTAGTTCATTATTTTCACATTTGGGTTGACATTGGGGAGTGGTCATACTTTTACTTTGGGAAAATCAAACAAGGTTTTCTTAGTATTTACATTGCATTCCATGCATTCTCAATCATGCTATCTCATCCCCATTATAACACAAGTTAACCCCTATTGGGTCTAAGATACTTGACCTTAATTCACCCATATCACTTAATCTAATCCTTTATCAAGTTCCTCTTCAAATCATGAAAATTCATTTTACAAACATGATTTATGTCGATCCACCACAACCATTATCAAAATAGGTACTCACTAGTGATGTACACATCATCACATAATTCAAACATGGCATTAAAACACTTCCATCATGCTTATTATATGAGTTACCCATCTAAGAATTCCAATCACAATCATGAGAATTCATTTGATACATACATTATTCATAATCATACACAAATATAAGAAGTTATCAAGGCCCTACATTACATATCTTGGACAATCTTGATTTATCATACATTTTATTATACTTTAACATAATACAAATCTATGAATTCTCAATTATAATAAACATCTAATCATAGGGAACTTGGGAAACTCATAAATATGTATCTGATACAATATATTCACATCAATCACACATAGGTATAAAAGATGTCAAACCTAACCTTACCCAACTATGTATTGGAATGTGCACAAGACAACATTTACTCAAACATATTATCATACACCTTGTGAGCATGTAATTTTACAAATATTCTCAATGCTCTAAGTATATGGTATTCTCTAATTTTATCAAAGGTTATCAAACTCGAATCGTATGGAAATTGGTTTAGGGGAGTGAATCGTAAATCAAAAATCATAAAATCGTACGATTCATATATCATCTTATTCCCATAACCATTTTGTTAACCTGGACCATTACACCAAAATGACTCGTGCTAAGAGAAGGGAGAGCATCACTTATATTCTAAGATTTGAACAACTTCCTAGGTAATGTGTGACATTTTCACCGAGGAGACATCCTCCTTTAGCGCTTTCTCCCTCTGTCTATGCCAGACACACACAACCCCCACTGGGCTGCGGGCCATCGCAATCCCCCCACTTGGGACTGGAGTCGTCCTTGGCTCTCATAACAACTGTAACCAGGGGTTGAAATATCGGCCGATACGATATGTATCGGCCGATATATATCGGTTTTGGATATGTGAATAACGGCCGATATGTATCGTATCGGCCGATATTCACAATATCGGCCTTGATATCGGCCGTATTATATCGGCCCGATATCAAAATATCGGCCGATATTTAAAAAAACAAGGAAGAAAGAGAAAAATATCGGCCGATAACGATATATTGGTCGACATATCGTATCGGCCGATACCGATTTTTAAACCCCTAACTGTAACAACCATGTTCCACCCAACATGATATTGTCCTCTTTGGGCTCACATACGCCTGCACAGTTTTGTTTTAGGATGTACACAGATACACACTCCAAAAGGTCTCCTGTGAGTTTAGTCCTTATACCCATCCCAAGTTCAGAATCTCAACCCATTCTTTTCAATTTTCATGGTCCAATGGTTCCACATCATAGGAAAACCCTCTTATATTTTTATTAATAATAATTTTTTATCATTAATTTGTAATTATACAGGGTGGGCTCAAGTTGGGTTTAGTATAAAAACTAGTATTATTAAAAGCCATCAGACTCATTATCACCTCTACTTTTATTAGATGATCGTTGTTGCTATATCACCTAAATGCTGATAAAAGCAAAAGAAAACAAAGAAGATGAAGATCTTAAAAATAAAAAAACATACACAAAAGATAAATGTTTTTTTTTTTTTTAATGGTTATGACATTTAAGAAAATAGTGTTCAGAAATATAAAATGTTTGCCTACTTGACACAATGAATGAATTTTTTTTTTTTTCAATTTTTTTAAGAAAGATACAATTATTGTAATAGATAATGTTTTAGTCGATATTTTGACTTATTCAAGGAATTTTGAACAAAATAGTTCTCATTATTTTATTAAAAATATATATGTTAAAAGTTATATGTTATTCTAAACCCATGATCCATTTCATCAACAAGGCTTTTACCAATTTATTAAAATCCATCATCCCATCATCAGCTCTATCACAACCATTAATAAGGATTATTAATGTTTTAAATATGCTTAGATGCTTTGACATAAAAAAATGTGTCCACACCATGATTAAACTGTCCAATATAGGATCCATCAAGTCATGAAAAAATCATTAAATTAAACAAATTGAATAAATATTTATTTCTACATAACGCTTATCCATCTGTGAACATGCATATAATACACATTAAACTAAGTTGGATCTGTATTTACATGCGAAAATAATAATGGATCTATATTCAGGATGGCCCTAAGTTAAATTGGGTTTGGGCCCAAAAAGCAATTATAGGGCCCACACTTAGAGCAGGATCACCTCGGACTGAATTATTGGACGTTGGCCTTGGGTCCTAATTATTAATAAGGGCCCGAACAAATCTTCACTTTTTTGGGCCTTCACTTAAATTTATTTCAAAATTAATTTCTGTCATTAGTCCATAACATCAGATTGTGGTTGTTCCTTTTTATTGTACACAAGTTTTTTTTATAAGAATTATCATCTTAATCAAAAATATTTTTCTATTATACAAGTTATCATTTTAGTCATTAGCTCCATCAAATCTAGTACATTAATTAAGTTCTTAAATTATTATTTCACTTCTATCAGCTCATACATAAGTTAAAGCAAATAAATCTCACATGGTTAAAATTGAAAGAGGAGAGTGACAAGAGAATTTATTAATAATTAGGGTTAAACTTAGAATGAACAGAAGAGATTTAATGATGTGTATTCATTAATTTTTTTAATTAACCACAATTTATTATTTGATATATTATATTAACAAAAATATAAGATGGTCCTTGGTTTTAAAATTTCTACTTGGTCCTTGGTTTTAACTAGGCTGTGGCTCAAATTTGGACTTTTAAGTTTGTTCGAGCCCTAAAATGCAAGGCCCAAACCCGATTCAAATTTAAATTAGGCCAAAATTTTGAGCCTCTACTCAGGCTCAAACCCTACTTTCAAGTGGACTTGGGTTCCAAAATTTTTGAGTCAGGCTGCCTTCATCGACAATGTCTTAACCACTGGTAAACTTTCATCAAAATACTTAATTATTGTTTTGAATGTCCTTGTGTACTCTGATGTAATAGCCATCCAATCAATTAGGGTTTAAATTTAAAAAAGAAAATAATAATTTCAGACCCAACCCCATCTCCAACACTCTCGGTCCCATCTGCCCTTCTGAGAGGGGCATTGCAACAAATGGAAAAGTAGATGCAGTGATAAAAAAACAAAAGAAAAAGAGAGTAGAGGTGTAAATATCAAAACCCTTAATCAAATGCTCATAACATTACAGGGTATCCAGCTCAAAACACTAGCTCTTTAGATAGAGTGATTCAAATTATTTATAAGTGTCTAAATCTCCCCCTTCACAATCAATGTGAGTTTAGTTCACTGCCCCAACACATAAGAGTAGAGTTTAAAGGATTCAAGCATTCTTTGTAATAAGACTAAAACTTATATGTTATTCATTAGAAAACTAATTTCACAAATAGTTAAAGAAATTCAAATTACTATAAATATAAGGAGCTACATGGGTGTAGCTCCACTGGTTGCCTCCCACTTCAGGAAGTGAGAGGTTGGGGGTTCAACCCTTCGTGGCCTAACCTTAGTGTGCCCTAGGAGTAGTGAACTCACTCGTGGAATTTTTCGCTAGGTATCCCATGGTTTCTTACATGTAAATTCAAAAATAAAAATAAAAATAGAGATCAAATGAGAATTTAGATTCGTTACAACAGATTAGTGATTTATACTCCCTCTGTTTCAATTTAATTGTCTGATATGCATTTTAAGACGTTTGAAAATAGTTGTCTCATATGCGAAGAGTTATAGGATGTTGGAGAGAAGTTCATAAGCTTTTTGAAAGCCTTTCTTTAAAAAATTTAAAATTTTAAAATGAGACAACTAAAATAAGACAGAAAGAATATGAAATCCTGCGTTAGAAATCACCAACCCACCGACACCCACTTTCCAATTTCAACTCTTCATTACGTTTGTGAAGATGGGAGTTGGAGGGCTGATCGGGTGAAAAGATGGAAAACGTGACTCATACAAATGTAAGGCCTGTGAAATTCTCAAACTCACCACTCCAGAGATTTCAATAGATCAAATTTGGGTAAGGCCCATTGCTTGTGTCAAGCCTAAGTTATATTTTGAGGTGAGCTTGTTGGGCCTCTGAACAAAATTACTGTCCTCAATTTTCAGGTCAATCTTACACAGAATCCTATAATTTGATGGGACCAAAGCAAGAGAGAGAGAACATTTGAATACCTACTTGATTCAACAAAATAATTAATTGAGTGGACAATTCGATGCATATGAGCTTATGTACCAGTATCCATGGTGAATATGCAATGAAGGTTGCACTTCTCATTAATGTTACTCATGGTGGTATTTGTGAATTTTTTGTTGCAATGTCCAATTTCATTAATAGTTTAATTGAATTTGGATTGATGCTAGGCCAAATTAATGTCTAATTAATACAGGATACCTATAGTGATCAACTCAAGATTGAGATGATTTAAGATGCGTCCAGAGGACGACAAGTTCTTATACAAAAACTTAAAAGCAGGGGTTTTAATATTGGTTTTAAAACCTATATATATATATATATATATATATATATATATATATATATATATATATATATATATATATATATATATATCGGCCGATATAATAGGTATCGGTTGATATTTATCGATATTAGACGATATCCGATATATATCGAAGATATTGTCTGATACCAGTGGTTTTAATTAAAAAGAGAGAGAGAGAGATTTCGCGGCCGATATATCAGTGGAATCCGAGATTTTGACCCCTGCTTAAAAGATCACGTTTGTGCATTACAAAATTTATGAATTTTAAAATCTCTAAAAATCAGGAATCCTTCATTTTTCCATCTTATCCTACTCGAGGGGTGCAAATATTGGAGAAATAAAAATAAATCTAAAGTGAGAAACTTGCAAAACTTATATTGGACAAAACAAGACCGTTTTTTATCTATTCTTTGAGAAATTGACCATGCAAATCTACCCTGCCCTCTTGTTATGTAGCAGTTCTCCCTTAAAACTTGAAGTGCTGCGAAACCTATAGTTCCATGTAAAATGAAATAGTATTTGCTGAAGCTTATTGTAAGTAGAAATCCAAGACAAATCATATGTTGAGAACCAATTCATTGCGAACCAGGTTATCGTTTACATAGACCAAAGGAGTTGGAGTGATGGTCAAGAACTCGTCATAAGAAGCAGTAGTTTTGAGTTTGATTCTTATGCCACCCCAAAGGACAACTTATTGTAGAGTTATCGGGTGTGTGTGGGCAAGAAGTCTTGCACATGCCGTGAGGATTAATCGGGTGCTCTAAGAGACCTGGATACCTTGGTCATAAAAAAAAAAAAATACTTTATTAATGGTTTTAATGGAAACAAAAATTTAATGGTCTACAGGACTTGGCATAATCTAATGGCGAGTCTATATCGGAATGAATTCAAATTAAGTATGGATCCAATTAGGGGATATTAATAGGTTTTAGTGTGAGAAATGGTGTAAATATGAGCTTGATAAGACGTTATTCACCTGGTTCACAATGGATAATTTCTTAGAAATTAAAAACATTTCACAGCTTTGATTTGGAGTTTTGTGTATAAGGGGTGAAAAAGTATATGGGTGCATATTCATCATAGACCTACCTATTCATACTCTGGTAACGTGCTTCATATGTATTTTTCATACTGGTAAATGAGCTCAATTTCAAATGAATCGAATTGTCGAATCAATTAATTATTTTGTTGAATCAAGTAGGTATCGAAATGTTCTATCAATCTTGCTTTGGTCCCATCAAATTATAGGATTCGCTGTATAAGATTGACCTGAAAATTGAGGACAGTAATTTAGTTCAAAGGCCCAACAAGCTCACCTCAAAATATAACTTAGGGTTGACACAAGCAATGGGCCTTACCCAAATTTGATCTATTGAAATCTTTGGAGTGGTGAGTTTGAGAATTTCACAGGCCTTACATTTTTATGAGGCACGTTTACTATCTTTTCAGCCGATCGTCATTGTTACGACTCATGATAACCAGTGTCGGTCCTGAGAACTCTTAAAATTTGAGAGACTTTAGGTAAAATTGATAAGAGGGGCACTACTGCAGAGGCCCTAAAATCTCAGGGGACCTTACTGTAAGATTATTTTTTAGACCTATTTTGTGTATCGGCCGATATCAACGAGATCTCGGTCATATCGGTCGAGATATCTCGAGCGTAAACCCCTGATATATATATATATATATATATAAAGAGAGGATCATAATAATGGATTCACTCGTGGGAGTTTTACGCTAGATATCTCGCTGTTTCCTACACGTAAATTAAAAAAGCAAAAGAAAATGGAGAGAGGGCATAATAGAAAATAAAATTGAAAGATTTTGTTTGACACAAGCCACTATAGCTCTTCACCTTCTTAAGATTGATATACTAGAGAAATTCATATTTACTTAAGGAATTCATTTTTCACGCTTCTTATTAAAAATGTTCAAGCCATGGAAACTATTTTTTATAGAAAAGGTTTGCTTCCTTTATGAAAATCATTTTTCATTTCTATGAAACTATTGCGATACAAACATGCCCTAATAGATTAAATGATATCTTATTAAATTCATTTTTCATTATTGTATTTATGCACCTAGAATATGGCATCCTATAATGTTAATATTAAGCTAAATTTGAATGCTTGATAAACCTTTAATGACACCATTAATTTTGAATTAGTATAGATGTAGATACAGCTCATATTATAAATATACTAACAGTATGATTTTAATGCCTGCACCAAGGGTCCAAATTTTAGCCAATCTGACATGTATTTTCGGTGCATATTATTTTTGGGCTTATTCAATATATTTTGGCTGATATGTATTGTATATAGCCGATTGCATCACATTAATGGACAAGATATCGCCGAGACATTATGGGTCAACCTAACTTGGTCTGGCCAACATGAATTTGGGCTAAGATTTAATTGGGGTTACTTGGGTTAGGATTAATGTTGGATGTTTCAAAAAAAATGTGATCAGCAAGAAATAGAGTTAATGGCGTGGGTTGAATTCAAATTCATTTCATGCATATATGAGTTTCATAGACAATTTGTGTTGAACTTTTTATTTATTCATTTAGTTATGGATAGTTTAACCTTTAGAATTCAAGATAAGATCTCATAACGTAATATAGTATTTTATTTTATTATCAAGGTGTGCAGGTTTTTTAGAATACGTGACTAATTTTCGAGGTATGTGTGAGCCTCCCTACTTACCCACTGGATAACTTTATAGAGATTAGTCTTTTCGCATGGAGTAGGAACCGAACTCAGTACCCTAACTTTCTGAGAAGGGTTCCTAGCCATTATTGCAACTCCTTTAAATTAAAAAACCAAAATTAACCAAAATAGTATTTTTGAAATGTTTTAAAACCAAAATTAACCATTTACTCACTATAAGCTTCTCGTCTATAGGAAATTTTATTGACTAATCTTTTAAAACATATGCAACTCATTATTACCTTACTACCGTCTATCCAGTGCATCAAATATTGTTATTATCGACGTAACTTTGCAGTCATAACGGAAGACATACAATCATTGAGTACAAGACAAACTGAAGAAGGGGATAGAATTGGGTGGGCTCCAACATTAAACTTTATGTCCCCAGTAGGCCCCAAATATCCAAGTCCAGCTCTATATCATCCCACCCTCCCACCTCCATCATCTCTCCTCCTCCCTTTCCCATTCTCTCTTCCTCTTCCACACAAAAGCTCTCAGGCAACTCTTCTTCCTCTCCAACAGCCAACAGCCTCTTCCACCAGGAAATAGAATCCTCTTGAGCCGCCGGCAGCGTTGCATTACTGGATATTGGTTGTGGTTGGACGTCTGTAGATGACCCAAATCCATTCAACCACTTTGAACTAGAAGAAAAGGTTCGAGCTTGAGGCTTTATAACTTTAATCTTCGTATTTTCTGTTTGAGATTTTTCCAAGTTTGTTTCTCTCGCAAGCTTTTTGTTCAAATGAGAGTTCCAATAGTTCTTGATATCGTTTGCCGTTCTTCCGGGAATCCTACCTGCAATTAGTGACCATCTATGGACAAGACAACATGTTTTAGTGACACTAGAAGTATAATTATGCTGTAAGCATGTAACATAACTTCAATCCTAACACTTGTTCTTCATCATCATTATCATAATATGACAAATTCGAGATGTAGGATCGACTTTAATCCTAACAGTTATAGTTCAATAATATCCAAAAATATGATGGAAGCTTTGAAGATTATATTAATGCAGAGAGACATTAAAGAAGCTTTTACAATAAAACTCGTGATTTAAGGTCAGCGATCTTCACATGAGCATTTTGTGTATACAGACATGGGTTTTACCGTGATGCCCAATTTGACCTCCACATGTCGTACCGAAGAAAAAAGAATGCCAAAATTCATTAACAGTGCAGTGCAACTCGGCTCGTCGAAATTCAGATGAACAGTAAAAGTAAACCCATCGAAATTTTATTGTTCATGCGAAGGATAAAATCGAGAATACACTAAAACCCGTGTCATTAAACACATAATGTCCGTAGGAGGATCGCTGACCGTGATTTAATGCATGAGAAATGATCAAGTCCAACCACTAGTTTTGGGTAACAATTATCTGCAACATTGAAAGAGGCCATATCACTTGCCTATTTCCTAATAGTTTATGAAGCCTGATGATGAGATCAACTTCATCTTCCTCAAACTCTCCTCGCTTGATATTTGGATGAAGATAGTTCAACCATCTCAGTCTGCAACTCTTCCGGCACCGTCTAAGACCTGCAAATTCAATCATGAAATATATTCAAACATTTTACTTCATCCAAAAACCAAGTTTATACGTCTCTCTCTCTCTCATTATATACCACCTGCCCTGAAAGGAACTAGACGCCAATTCCCTTCTCCATATTTATCAATGCATTTTCTCAGAAGTATATCTTCTTCTTCAGTCCATGCACCTTTTCTTACACCATTGTTCTCCATCCTTTGCAAATGACCCATCTCTCTCTCTCTCTTGCAGTGCAAATGCTTTAGTGGTTTTAATTAAACAGTTGGGACTTACTTATAAGTTGTCATAGTTGTGTTGGTCTATTGGGACAGATAAGAAAGGGACCACGTTTCTCATGTTTGAACCACAAGAGAGGATTCCTAGCACTGTAATTGATGACGGTAACATGGGTCACCATTCATCAGCCACCTAACTGTCCATCTAACACAAAATCAGCAATGCTGTAGTTTCAGGTTATTTCATGTGGAATCAGGAGATCCACGAGTCGGAAGGGATGACTGACCTCATTTAAAAGGGGAATTATTGGAGCTGCAAATGAGTTACGCATAGGAAGTGTAGATGGAATTCTAAGAATTTATAAAGAACATGAATGATTGGAATGACTATCTATTGCTTAACATTAATTTCACTCTCCAATACATAGAAAACAGGGAGATGGACTACTCAGTTACTTTCAAGTAACTTAAGATCTTCTAATTCTCTTTCAAGACTTCAAACTGCTTTTGAAGAAAGTATATACTTTGCTTTTTATATAGACCATGTAATATTTGATCCTCATAAGATTATTTTAGTCTTACAATTTTATATTTTGAAAATTTAATTTTATAATTCGTTGACTTTTTATAGCTCATCTCATAATATTGTATGATCATATTAAAATGCTTTTCTTGAACTATATTATCCATAAAACCCATTATATATTGTATTCAATTGGTAGAGCTCTTCTTACTTCTTTGTCATCACGTAGATGTTGAAAGACAAAAATAAATATGGTCCAGTAGGTTGTGGGAAACGCAAGAGTACTTTTAGAGAGGCAGCTTTTAAATTGGATTTTTTTTTTTTAAATAGGATAACTTCAAGTTGATCAATCTCTTAAATGTCTAAAAATATATCTAAATAAGAGTATAATGTTTAAAATACCATTAACATTTTAACATTTGGGAAGTGATTCATGCACTAATGATTTTACCTTTGGTGTACTAAATTTATATAAAATACTAGTTTTATCAAAACTTTTTCAAATCTCTCTTCTTTCCCTCTTCCTATTTATTTGAATAAAATATGTATTTCACGTAAATTTCGTGTACCAAAAGATAAAAATATTGATGGACCAATCACTTTACTTAACATTTTTCCTTAACATTTTGGTAAAGGTTATGTGTGGAATAGGCTTGAAAGTCCAACTTCATAAGCATGCCATTCCATTCTCCAACCTTCATCAAATCTTCCATTTCCCATGTCATTCTCTCTTTTTCATCCACCCCAAAGCTCTCAGGTAACCCCTCTCCTAAGCAATTCGCCATTGCTTGAGCTTATTCTTCCATTTATCTTCTTCTTCGTTTGCCAACTTGCTCTTCCACCATTAAATGGTTTCTTCTTGGGGTGTTGGCAACTTTGCCTCTTGGACATTGGTTGTGGTTGGATCTCTGTAGATGATCTATATGCTTCCAAACACTTGCAATTAGAAGAAACATTTCAAAGTTTATTTGCTTGGCAAGCCTCTTGCTCAAGTGTGAGTTCCAGTAGTTATTATCATTAGCTGTCCTTCCTGGAGGCCCACCTGCAATATGTGACCATCTACAGGCAAGGTAACATGTATTAGTGAAACTAAAGAAAGACAAATTGACCTCTTGAGTTAAATTCTGCTTTGGTGAAGATATGTAAAACTAGATAGAGAGAGGATAATTTCACCCATTTTGAAGCAAATCATACTTACACTTTCTAGTTAAATATATCAAAAATGAAAGGCCAAAGTTGAAGATTATGGGAAGATCAATATGTATTGCTCACAAATATTAAAAGCATTTTTTAAAAATATGTCGGTAAATAGAGGAGAAATAATCAAGTCCAACTTACTAACTGGAGCCGTTTTAGCACACGAACTTAAACTTATGCAAATTCATAAATTAACTAATACTGAAAAAACAATCTTAATTTCATTATCATAATCATCAAATTATACGTTTATGGTTCACCATGTAACGATGCAGCCCCACCCAGTAAGGTATTGACTGCTTCGGGCACTCATACATCCTCACAGTTTTGCATTGGAATGTGCGTCCATACACACACTCCAAAAGGTATCATTTGGGTATCAAAGTACGCAACGACATGATATTGTCCTCTCTTAGGAGCTCCATGTGGCTCAAACACGACCATCTCTCAAGGTTTTGTTCCAAGTACGTGGTCCTCGATCTCCAACCCGACTACACACAACTATGATGCCTCAACCGGATATCAGAGTATTCAACGGCATGATATTGTCCTCTTTGGGAGCTCCATGTGGCTGAAACTACTGCCATCCCTCGAGGTTTTGTTCCTAGTACGTGACCATTGAGTTTCAACCCGACAACACACGCCTAGGAGGCCTCATGCTAGGACAAGGAAGAGCGTTACTTATATACAGGATCCAGACAACTATTCCAAGCTATGTGGGATAACGTCCCAGCACCTCACTGCCAAGTTTTTCACTCTTGCCTAGTGGAGCTCTCCTCCTTCCACTCGAGATTTTCCCTCTCTCTTCCATGCACGATGTTTGGAATTTCCCCTCCTCCACTAGGTGCCGGCCATCACATACTAAATATGTTCATCGAATCAAATTGAAAATTAAGAGATGTAAATCAACAGTGTTCTTTCAATATAGCCATCCAACAAACATGTAGATAGTTGGTTGGATTTAATCATTCCTTTAAACAACACCATTTTTCTTTGCCATTTTTTTGAGGTTTTTAAGCTAATTGAATTAAGATAGTGTAGGAATGCAACTTGGGTTGGGTCCACCTTAGTTGGTCTGGCCAATATGAATTTGGGCTAGATTTGATTGGGGTTATTTGGGTTGGGTTCATTTAAGTTTTTTTGAGGCGGATTTCTAACTATCACTCCAACCCTTTTAAATTAAAAATTCAAAATTAATCAAAATAAAATTTTAAAATGTTTTAAAACCAAAATTAACTTTTTACTCATTGACAAGTAGATAGAAATGTTGAATTCAAATAAATTTTACTTTTTTTATAATAAAAAAATAATATTTGGTATGATAAATGGAATCCTCCAATTAATGCAAATAAATTCTAATAAAATACTTTGTGAAAAATGAATGAATATGTACCAAGAAGAACTTAAATACTTCTAAGAAAATGTTAAAAGGGAGTTAGAATTTGTTATTATACAATAAAATAACACTTGTCACTTCTCTAAGTAATGAAATTTGTTCGATGACTGCATCATAATGTCTGCACCAAGGGTCCAAATTTTAGCCAATCTGATTTGTATTTTCGGCGCATTTTATCTTTAATCAAACCAGCAATACGTGCTCTCTTTAGAACCAAATAAATAAGAATGGCTGAGTGGCTATTAATTTGGCAACATTTAGTACTACTGGTTTTTGTCAACAAATCTAGTTGCCTAATTGCTTCTACTTATATCTTCTCATAACTAAATTACAATATCCGGTAGCTTCAATGAATGATCATTTTCCTTGAGATATGTATAGAATAAGGTTTTACTGTTTGAATCCGACATGTATGTAGGGAGGGGTGCACATACCCTGAAGAACTTATCAGGCGAGGCGAGACACGGAAACACTTTCAGTCATTAAAACTCAACTTATCAACTATTCATTTCATAACATTACCTCAATGTTGATAATAACAACTATTAGAAGTTCATATTTTTCACATAATCGTTTAATGTTGCTAAACATCACGACATCAATAATCAAATGTATGCACTGATAAAGAAAAACATACAATGATACCAATATTAAGAAGGTTATGAATTGGGTGGGCAACAACATTAAAGTTTATGTCCCCAGTAGGCCCCAAATATCCCAAGTCCAGCTCCATGTCATCCCATTCTCCCACTTTCATCATCTCTCCTCCTCTTCTCTTTCTCTCTCTCTTCCACCCAAAAGCTCTCAGGCAACTCTTGTCCTACCCAGCTGCTCAAGTTTATTGTTCCATTCTTTTCTTCCTCTTCAACAGCCAACAGCCTCTCCCACCAGGAAATAGAATCCTCTTGAGCCGCCGGCAGCGTTGCATTACTGGATATTGGTTGTGGTTGGACGTCTGTAGATGACCCAAATCCATTCAACCACTTTGAACTAGAAGATAAGGTCTGAGCTTGAGGTTTTATAACTTTAATCTTCGTATTTTCTGATTGAGAGTTTTCCAAGTTTGTTTCTCTCCCGAGCTTTTTGTTCAAATGAGAGTTCCAATAGTTCTTGATATCATTTGCCGTTCTTCCTGGAATCCGACCTGCAATTAGTGACCATCTATGGACAAGACAACATGTTTTAGTGACACTAGTAGTATAATTATACTGTAACATAACTTCAATCCTACCACTTCTTCTTCGTCATCATCATCATAGTGTAGATTCCCATATCTATCTAAGATCGACTTCAATCCTAACACTAATAGTTCAATAATATCGAAAAATATGGTGAAAGCCTTGCAGATTATATTCATGCACACAAACATTAAAGAAGCTTTTACAATAAAACTTGTGGTTTGATGCATGAGAAATGATCAAGCCCAACCACACATAATAGGGCCTTTTCTGTTCACATTTATTTGTAATGCTATAATATTGACTCATTTAGTAAATAAGTTTGGTTGACCTAAATTCACTTATAAGAATCATCATCAGACAGTATGCCATCTATCTGAGGTTGAACCCGCTTATATATGGGTAGGTTGTGGACCCAACCTATCAGTCACGTAGAAAAGTCCCCTCAGTGGAACTCGATAAAAATAAAATCGAAACAGAGATAAAGTTTGTAACTTGATCATTTGCTATTTCCAAGTGAAACTATATTAACTACTAGCTCATAGAATGAGTTAAACTGATATCTTTCAGAAAATGAGGATGAAAAAAAAAAAAAAAAACCACCCTCATCACCCCATATCAATGAACTCATGCACAAATCAAAGTATATACAATTATCTGCAACATTAAAGGAAGCAGTATCACTTGCCTATTTCCTAATAGTTTATGAAGCCTGATGATGAGATCGACTTCGTCTTCCTCAAACACTCCTCGCTTGATATTTGGATTCAGATAGTTCAACCATCTCAGTCTGCAACTCTTCCGGCACCGTCTAAGACCTGCAAATTCAATCATAAAATATATTCAACATTTTACTCTATCCAAACAACAATTTTATAAGAAATATGCCAATGTATTGTATACCACCTGCCCTGAAAGGAACCAGACGCCAATTCCCTTCTCCATGTTTCTCAATGCATTTTCTCAGAAGTGTATCTTCTTCCTCAGTCCATGCACCTTTTCTTACACCCTTGTTCTCCATCTCTCTCTCTCTCTCAGGAGTTCAGTGCAGTGCAGTGCAAATGCTTTAGTGGGTTTAATTAAACAATTGGGAGTTATTTATAATGGTCAAAGTTGTGTTGGGTTGTTGGGACACATAACAACGGACAACGTTTCTCATGTTTGAACCACACACGAGAATATTTTTCCGACTTTAAATTCTTTTATGTTATAATTATTTGCTCTTTAAACCTTTTTAAACTTATTAATTGCTTAAAAAGAATAAAAATGAATATCTCTATATTTTTAATGAATAAAGCTACTTACTTAGATGGACTGTCATCGACTCTCAACTGAATGAACCATGTGTTCAAATAAAAAGATATCTACCACCTGCCTTCTCCTAAATGAAAGAATATTCCATTCTCCGGAGTCAAGAGCAAAAGCTGCTGGCTGATCTTTAAAAGTCTTTGGAAAAAAAATTCTCTTATCAGAAGAGACGCCTAATAACTTGCCCTTTGAAATTCTCTTATTAGAAGAGAATTGTAAGTACTTGTCCTTTGAGACAAACAGAAGTGAAACAATCCTTCCTTGCATGTATACTTCGAAAACTCAACATTAGCTGCTAACATCTTCAAGGTGATGACTTTGATTCATTAATTTTCACTCACCAATACTTAAGATCTTCCAAGTCTCCTTCAAGACTTCTTCCAAATTCTTTTTACTGAAAATATTGTTCAGTAGGTTGTTAAAGTGATGGATGTATCAAATAACAGAAAAGCCTACATTTTTTTCAGAAATTTGATCTCTACGGGAAAATCTGATCTTCAATTCAGTGTGTATCCATTGTAATGTTTACAAAGGAGATTTTTTTTTTTTTTTTGATAAGAGTACAATGGAAAAAGTAACCTAGATAAGGGTTTGAAAAGGGGTATCTCTAATTATAAAAATTGAAGATTTCTCTATTCTTTTCCTTTATGATCTATTTTTCTATTTTCATATTTATAAAATTAACTTGTTAAACATTTTCTAATTATTTGATTTTAACTTAAAATTATAAAAATAAATAAATTACAATATAAGATTAGAGTGAAATCTAAATGACTCTTGTTTGTCAACCACTTTTATTTGTTTCTGCCTCCTTTCCAGTTGCTCCAAATGCTATGCCTTAAGGCCCTTACCTTAATCAACAAAAACTCTATTTTAAAATTAGATTTTTAGGATCTATATTATTGGATCTAATGTAAAGAAGATCATATAATTAGTTATTATATGAAGTTTTACCTTTATCTAATTATTTTATCTCTTGATTTTAAAATTTTAAAAATCAATGACCTCATACTCATCAAAATTTAAAGGCCGAGATTGTACGACTTAAATCATCAATTGATAGTAAAACTTTATATACTTCATATCCATACCCACCGGTGGGAAGCACAACTGGTGGCCACTCCCCTCGAGAAGGGAGAGGTCACTAGTTTGAGTCCCAGTGATCTTTACCCGGAAGTATGGGGTCTATGTTGCACCCCCCAGGAGTTTTAGGAGGGCTATGGCCGAGGCGTAAGTTGAGGTGGGTTTGAGGTTTCTCCTAGGTCTTATATATATATATATATATATATATATATATATATATATATATATATATATATATTTCATATCCATATAATCACCTATTAAATAAACCTAAATTTGTGGGATCCATAATCTATCTTATGACGTGTCTCATAGTGTATCTTGCTAATGTGTCTCGCTAGCCTAACTCAATCATTAATATCTAGGTCTGAAACTTGGGCGAGTTAGGTCAGTTTTAATAAACCCAACTCAACTCATATAAAAAATTATTGAGCCGACCCAAATTGTTGGCCCAAATTGCTCAACCTGGCCCGACTCAAGTTACTGGTGCAACAGCCTGACCCGTTTTTATCCCAATTTTGGGGAAAAAAAACAACATCAAGTTATTTACATTTTCTAAAATTCGGGTTAGATTGGGTCAATTTGGGTCGAGTTTGATTGATTTTAAATTTCCAAGTTCAATCCGACCCAAATTCTATACGACTTTCTTTTTTCAACTTGACTCGACTCCAAATTTATAAATATATAATATAGTTCACTGATTTCTCAGGTCGGGTCATACGAATCGAATCAAAACTCGACCCAAAATATCTAATTATGACGAAAGGGACTGCCACAGGAAAACTTGCTTTGAAAACCCTATGCTGACACGACCGAGTCATGAGATTTTATTGAGTACGTGATTAGCCTGTTTCAAATAAATAGTTATTAGCGTGAGAACTTGAAAATTTTACACTTATCAAAGATGTAAAATGAAAAGGTTGTTAAAATGACATTCGATGTCAAATGTCAAGATTGAGTATTTATCAGAGTTCACGTTTGAATGACATATATAGAAAAAAAGAATTAAATATGAAAATTACACGAGAATTATTCAATAAATCAAAGTCTTATGAAATAAAAAAATGTTAATTAATAAAATTTAAATAAAATGGACTCATTCAATTTAGGAATAGGGGCTTATTAAGATATGAAGTGAATCATATATTTTTTTTACAAGATATCACAAAATGATAAAGACAAATGGTTAGATAAAAGTAAAAAATCATTCAATCACATTAGCTTTTTTATTTTGAATTTTGAAAATTTAATTATTTTGAATTTTCACCTGGTCCAAACATTGATGATTCCGAGACATCGGTATTTCGGCCGGTATTTCGGTATCTCGGTTATATCAGCTGATATCTCGTCAGTATAATCAATACTGTACGTAAAAAACTCGAGATATCTCAACCGTAAAAAATTCAAAATATCTCAATCGATACACACAATATCAATCGATATTTGTAATCGAGCTATAGGCCCAATTTAGAAAAGGTTCGCGACAACTGACAACTACGACAATCGCTTGATTTCTGGCTGACCATCCATTTGACAGATGCGAATCGGGGCATCAATATTCCAAACTTCATTTATTTCACCATAAGTGAGTCACTGACAACAGGATCTACGGATTTGATAATTTATTTATGAGTTGTAATTTTTACACCTTACTTTTTATTTAGGTACACTAGTGGGTAGTTACTACTTTTTGAAACATCCGATTCTACGCTCCCTTGATTCCATTGCAAGAACTTGGTCTCTTCTCTCTAGGGGCTCTGGAATGTTAGAATTTAACTTTCCACTCAAAAGATTAGTTTAATAGTTAGAGTGATTCAATGTCATTTAAGTCTTTAGATTTTATCGTTAACTATTGATGTAGGACTCTCGTTTACATTCCAACAATCTCCTCTCAAATGAGATTTTTCAGTGAATTGAACGTTGTCAATTATCTCATTCAGTTAGGAGATACTTGAATTCACGTGATGTGCCAATTATCACTCTTATCTTCCCTCACAATTGACGTGGAACTCTCATTTTCTTACACAAATTTTTTGCAAGGTCCTTATTTTTTGAGCAGTTAAAAACATTTAAGGTCTCTTTGGATACTTGAATATCTTCTTTCTTTTGTTTGGATTCCATCCAAACTGAAGAAATCTAATGAATGAAAGGATTCCATTTCTCTGGTTCAGTGAGGTGCATTCTAACTTTAAAGACCCATGAACATGGCATTTTTTCTTGCTAAGCTCTTTTTATTTAAAAAATATATATATATGATTCTTTATAAAACCGTATTAACTCATAGCCGTTGTTACTATTTATTCTTCGTTCAAATTTCAAATGCGATTATTGAATTTTTCTACAAATGGGGTTTGCGCTGTCATGTGTTTCATGTTTATTACTATAAACTTAGGGCGTTGATTTTTTACTTTTCTAACAAATTGTTTTCAATGTAATGTGTTTCAGGCCATCCGTTGATAACGAGTGAAGGAGAGCAATGATGACCTGAGAAGAGATTACACGCCTGCCTCCCAGAGTACCCTCTAGTAGGCGGTTAGATGTAGTTTTCCACGAAATTTCTCTTTCGTTGAAAAGGATGAAGAAGGAGAGAGAGAGAGAAAATATGAAAAGAATGACAGCTGCAGAAACGGTGGAGTTCAGACTTCGGAGTATTGGAGAGGGTAGAATCGAAAATTAAAAAAGAAAACAGTAACTTTCCTTGTACTTTAATAAAAAAAATCACGGTTTTAAAATTGAAACCCTTATTTATTTTATCTATTTATAATTAGTATATTCTTATAAATCATATTTGCTAAAGCCTATTAAATATAATTATATAAATTTATGTTCGAACAATGAACCACACTTCAATGCTAAGTTTTAAATTTTGAAGAAAAAATAGATTATGGCGGTTTAATGTGTTGAAAACTTGATTAAAATTTCAGTCATTTTAGTTTATTTTTTGTATAGAATTTTTTTAATTTTTAGAAAAATAATGTGGGCTGGAATTTTTAAATCTTGGCTTGATCTAAATTTTTGGCAAAACTGTTAAGTCAGGACAAATCAGTAAAAATACATATCGACGTTAGTCTAAAATTGTAGATTTAATAAGACTTAGAAAGTTAAGAAGTAAAAAGAATAAACAGGAGAGTAACACTGTAAAGAAGGCTCACAGCCTCACATGACGTTTAAATTTTTGGAGAAAATGGATCGCACAAAGATTGAAATATTGGTGAGTTCATGACGTTAATGCCACTTATTGAAGTAAATACTGATCATAAATTTAATTTTATTGTATTTTTATTATTTTATAGAAAATTTACTATCACTTTCGTGTGTTTTATAGAGTTTACGTATGAATTTCTGAGTTCTAAATCTCCAAATTTTTTTCTATTTTCTTTGTAGTTCTGACTTTTTTCGTATTTTATTATTTGATAACTTCAATAATAATTTTTAACGATGAACTAATATGATATTAGATGATATTTTATAGTTCAAGAAATATTAAATTATAAATTATTTTTTTCAAAAAATTACTAAAATAATTTTTTTTTATAGCCCATGTGTTTTTTTACTTTTACACCGTGGTCTAACCATCTACATGTCTTAATGTTGGAAGGGTGAGTCCTTGACCCCAGAAGTGTATGTGGTGTTAAATAAGTAAATAACCCACATAATAGTTTATGCATTACTTGTAGAGTTAAATAACCCACATATTAAATTTAGAGGTGGTCGAGAAGTTCTTCTCATAAAGAGAAGTCTTGATTTCGATTCACGCTCAAACTTTTATCGGCCACTTTTCATGGGGTTATTCCTCGTCACTTGAACACAGTATATGTGTTAGGAGGTATGCACATCTCCCAAAACATTAGTTAGATAAAACGTCTATATACTTTCAGTCATTAAACAAATAATAACTCAAATACTATTTTATGCACCACAATTAATGATCACCTAACCCTATATTTCCATTATTACCAAATCAATACATAATCTAAGTGTCGGTTAGAACATTAAGTTAAAGTCATATCTTGAGGATGGATAATGCCAGATTACAAGAACAAAATCTATTTCTTTCATTCTTTTCTCTCATTAAAAATGATATTCCCTTTTTGTGACATCAACGATGAAAAAAATCTCAGAATTTTGTCATGAGTCTGTTAGGACTGAAACTAGGATCAAAGTTAGATAAGATTAAATTAGATTATATTAATTTCTATTTAGTTGGGATATGATTTGATAAAGTTTGGATTTATCTTATGTTTATATGTATATGTATGTGAATAACTTCTCGATAAAATTGATTAAGATTTATGAAAAATTATATAGATATATTTTTTTAAACATGATATTATGATATTCAACTAATTGGAATTATGTATCGGTGTGCTTGTTCCCCATCCATATGCGCACTCACCATCTCCATTTTTTTCTTCCTCGTCCTCCTCTCCATGTACCCACACGTCGATCGTCCACGTCCACGTCGACCGTTCTATTTGTTGGCTGCCTTGTGTCTGACTAGTGTTCTGCCTACTGTCACCGTGATTATCTGATCATTGTTTAACCAATCATTTGCTGCCATGATAGTTGCTCTTTGTAAAACATCGCTGTGACTTTTTGGTACTTTGGATTTTATTGGATTTGGTCAAGAAGATTGGTTACTGTATTAAAGTGTATTTATATAAGGTTCAGAAGCCTCTTATTACAAACTCAGTATATAAGAACTTTTTTTCTTTATGTGATTTTCAGAAGTAGTGATTCTTTCATTAGTATTTTGTGTAATTTGACATAAATTTTATTTTATTGTCTATTTTATCTTTTAAATTAGCTTCACCGAAATCTTCAACTCACTTAAAGCAAAGGGTTCGACAAGCCGATTCAAATAGTAAAATAGGCAAATACAATAAAACTTGTGTCGAGTTACACAAAATGTCCGAGGGAGCATCGCTGACCGATTTTCAATTTTTGGGGCTTTATCAATGAGAAAAAGAGAGAAAAAAAGGAGAGACTGTGAATGAGACATAGAGAAAGGATTGTGAATCTTTGTAACCAGTTGTCTATGTCACGCTCCTTGGACATAAGAAGGTTTTTGCCAAACGACGTAAATCTTTCTGTTCTTGTGTTTGTGATTGATCTGTGGTTTATGTGTTTTATTCTCCAACATGCTATTCTTTTTTTTTTTTTAAGACCGAAGTATCCAAGCATCCCACTTGAATTTTCCAGACGTCCCACGTGACTAATCATTAAGGCATGTGTAATCTCCCAATCTACACACACCGAGTACACAACTAAGGGGAGTCACCTTTTTTGTGTTGAGGGGGGCTTGATTCGAAGACATGCCCCAACAATGCCATGTTAGCCAGGATTAATTGAATTATTCAATCTCTTTTGAAGAATGTTGATCTTTTTCTCTTTTTTTTTTTTTTATCAATAATTAAGGTACATTGATATTTTCATCAGCTTTACAACCACATCTCACTCTAATTTTGTTCCACAAGATGTTATCATTTGACCATTGAATTTTCTATTTAAATAAATTCAAACTGAAATAAATCCACTTAAATTTGAGGAGAGATATTAAAATATAGATTAAGATTAGAGTTAGATAAAATTAAATTAGATAATGTAAATTTCTATTTGGTGATATATATATATATATATATATATATATATATATATATATATATGATAACTTCTTAATGAAATTTAATAATGTTCATTAAAGTTAAATTTCTAAATAGAGGATCAATTTTAAAATATTATGCCATATTAATCTTTGATATCAGACCTTTCAAGAGTAACAAGTTTAAAGCATTCATTTTCTTAAAAAATCAAGGTATTCAAGCATCTCATCTAACTAATCTTTAGAGCATGTGTAAAATTTTCAATTCGCACATATCAAGTACAAAATAATGGTGAATAGCTTTTTTTTTTTTTTTTTTTGTGTTGAAAAAACTTTAATCCCGAGACTTCTCTCAAATCAACCCTTCAAAATTACTTAAAGCATTTTGATGAGCACAGAAAAATGACTATTTTACCCTTGTATTTGGACTAGTTACCCTTTGTTTTATGTGTTTTATGATATGTTTAATTGGATTTTTGAAGTTTTGTAGGATTTACATGGAAATAAAAGATATGGGAATTCAAATGATGAATTTTACAATTTATGGGCATAAGTTGATGTTTTTGGAAAGTTGGAATTTTTAATAATTATTTTACCACAATTTTAGGGGTTTTATTGTAAATTAATTAATTTAAATCCATTTATGAGAGTTTGGATTAATTTAATACATTTTTAGAATTGATTGTAAGTGGTAAAATTAATTATTAGATTTTTCATACTTGAAAAGCTCAATTATTGAGCCCATTAAGAAA
The DNA here is from genome assembly GCA_013350335.1 of Chimonanthus salicifolius. Classification (NCBI taxonomy): domain Eukaryota; kingdom Viridiplantae; phylum Streptophyta; class Magnoliopsida; order Laurales; family Calycanthaceae; genus Chimonanthus; species Chimonanthus salicifolius. The sequence goes on along the minus strand of CM023540.1, from coordinate 21,364,589 downwards.
TCCACATGTGTGAAGACGGTTTTCATTATCTCAAGAGGAAATACGAAATTTACAAGCTAATATAAGAGGATTTTCAAATTTGGCAAGTGGATTAAGGAAAAAGAAACAAAATAAGAAGGGGAGAAAAAAAGGAAGGTTTGACACAGTATTTTGGTTATAAAGTTCCACTCCAATGTCCGATTGTTTTTTTTTTTTTTTTTGCATTAAAAAGAAGACTTCAAGGGCTATAACTTTGTAGTTTACGACTTTTCCTGATTCGGACATTAACAAGGTCAAAACTGAGCTTTAATGTGGTACATGTGTAAAGAAAGGGATTTTGCACCCAATTTCCTTAAACAAATTTTACTATTTTTTCCACCTCCTTGCCTTTTTTAAGCCATTCTAAGTTTAACACAAACCATATCAGCCCTCCAAGTGTCCCTTGCTTTATTTAAATATTTAAATTCAAATCATTCATTCCATCTCCTTTCATCTATAAATACTCCCTCTCCCACTGAGAAAATTGAACTTGGACATTGAAAAAAAAGCTGTGCAAAGAAGAGGAGAGGAAGAAGAGAAGGAGAAAGACTATGGAATTTTCAATCTACATTGGGTTGTAAGGTTGATGGATTTTGATTTCCATTGTATTTTTCTTACGTCTTTATTCCAAAATTTCATTGATTTGTAATTTTTATTCCAATGTTTTAATTAATAAGAGAATGTGAGAATTAGAATTATGGTTTTCCAATTGTTCTTTCATGTGTAATGAAAATTTCAATTTTATTTCCATTCTTTTAATGATTTTATATTGTTTATTTTTCTAAGAAATTCAAAGAAAGTGATTATTTTAAAATTGGTAGAACTTGATTTTTCCCTTCTAAGGCTCTTTTTAAGAGTGAAATTATTTAGATTTGGAATTACAAGTAGAAATTTTACCTAAGCCTAAGGCTGGAATTGAATTTTCTTAGTTAAATGGATTTCATAGATTTCATATTTAGAATTTTAATGAATGAGATATTTGAATGCGTGTTAAATAATTTACGTGAGTTCCATGTTCTAAGTTGTTATTTTATTATTAAAATTTAGATGATAATGCCTCATTGATTTTTTGATCCAGTTCCATTGTACATATGTATATAGGTAATTTAGATGTTATTTTTGTTTTCTTTTGTCTATAAATTCAAATTTTTGAAAATTGTGGAACTAGGTTGGTAAATTAATTAATTGCATCTTAATTTGTGTTCTAAGTTAGATTAAGATTATTTATAATTTTTAGATTAATTCCACCATCTTAATTGAAGCTAGATGGATTTTGTGTTTTCCATGAAAATTAGATATCTTGAATGGTAAATTTCTAATTTTAGATGTGGTTCCTATTTTTAGAGTTGTTTTCTATTTTTAGAATATTTTTAAATTAAAATTAGATTTCCTAGATTAGATAATAAATTCCATGTTTAAGATTTATTTGTATAATTTTCTAAATTTCTTAACATATATAATTCAGTTGTATGTTTTTCACGGATATATTTTCTTAAGTTCCGATAGGTTCGACCTCACACTCAATGACTATACTATCTAATGGTTCATACATTTGCGAGTAGTTATAAATTTAAAATTTGTATAACACATTTGTCCTCTCTTATTACTAAACTTAACCTCTTTTTAATGATTTTACAAATGCAAAGAACTGAACATGACTTCAAACACATTTCAGTGACAGGTGGGAAAGGGACGTTTCATGTCCCCATACATTTGAAGTTAGAAAAAAGTAGTAGTCAATGGACTCCTCTCATATCTTGTGGATGCATGCATGCTTCTTTATTTCACTGGTCCCATATATTTTACAATAAATATTTTTGTTATACAATATCTTTTCTCATTAATACATATGGATGTAAATAAAAGAGAATTTATCTGAAAGTAATCTAACTGCCAACATAGTAATTAATAGGAGCCAGATTAGAAGTTTGGCTATTTAATATTTTAATGGACCTCCTTTGCGGTTTGGTGAGTCTAGCTTGTGGGACTCTACTTCTAATCTAACCCATACTATGTCTCATTTGCCCTCCATCATGCAAATTGCATGAGGTTATAGGGGATATAGACACCTGATTTTTCTTTTTCTACACACCTTTTTTCAAAATTTTGGGTGAAATAACCCTTTTGCTCTTTCACTTCATCTTCTTCCAAACGTACAGTCGAAGGAGATTTGTTGCCATCAGATCTTCTTCTCGGCCTTAGATCAGGTGATGGAGAAAGTTTCTGCCTGCTGGACCCACCATACACATTCCATTTTTTTATGGTTTATCCATCTGTACCATCAGATCTCTGATCTAGGTATGGTGGGACCCTCCTCTGGCCAATTTCTTTGGCTGCTCTTTGGGGCATCTGAAAATCAATTTTGTGAGTTTTTTTGTTAGATCGAAGTGGATCCTGGACTTTTGACCCTAGGATCGACACCACCATGATCGCCCCTGGCCCACCTATGTACGGCTAAGGAAGACCTTTGGTATTGATCAACGGTGGGGCTACCGGTTTTTTTTCCCTTTCTTCTGTGTATTCGGTTGATCATTCGTCCGAAGGAAGGATTCCTTCAGCTGTATGTTCGGCGGAAGATGAAGTGGAAGGGCAAAATGGTTATTTCATCCAAAATTTTGAAAAAGGGTGTGTAGAGAAAGAAAAATTGGGTGTCTGTATGGCTCCCCGAGGTTATATTGGGAAATTTAATAGGCTCCCGCTGCATCAGAACCACCTATGACCAACAACCCAATGTGCCCATGAATCAAAATGGCTCATTTCTCTTCAATTTTCTAAAACGTGGTTCTGATATCAACTCTATTGTACCACATTATTTTTACATCATTTAGATAATCTAAAGCGGCAGAAACCCGTCTTAAAAAGTGGAAGTTCTTAATTTGGTGGTGGTCATCCACGTGAAGGTCATGTAGGTTAGTAGGAAAAGTCTTGGTGAGAAGCAAGAAGGTTGAGGTGAATTGCATTCAGTGGTGGGTTTGGGTATAGGTGCGAATCTCACAAGATCCAAATAAAGACCCGTTAAATGTGGTTGTGCACAAGTTCTTACAAGTATTGAAGGTAAAAGTGCAACATGAACATGTTGCCCAGTCAAGAGAAGTGTATCGGCAGCTAACTTTGATTCATCAAGCCCTAGTGTTTGCACAAGCATGTCTGAAGCGTGGTAATTTTTCTTTTTAACACTTTGGAATTCCAAGTTCTATTGGGGCTGCTGAAATGTAAAGGGAGATTTAGAGATTTATAAAAGATTTGGCTCACTCCGTCTAATGGTCTAACATGTTAAATACCCCGTCCTAACAAATAGTATTAGAGACATGCTCGGACTACTTCATGTACGCTCAGGGAATCCCCTAGGCATACAAAATGGCTGCTGGAGAGTCTCGTTCGAGAGTGGTATTGTTGGGACTGGCGAACAAGTCTCATATTTAAAGTATAGAGGGAGATTAAAGAATTTATAAAAACTTGAGTTACTCCATCTAATAAGCTAGTCTTTTGAGCTAGTATAGAGGTCCTAACAAGTTCTAGCGGAGCTTCCTTCATATTATATTGACCAGCAGAGGCAATGTTAAATAACTTATCCATATAATCAAGAGAAGTGCTACATGGTGCAACTTCGAGTCATTTTCAAAGACAGTAGCATACAAGTGTGCACCAATTTCTTTCATGGTGTCAAAACATTGTTACTAACACCCTGCCCATGACATTATTAACTGTTGTTATCCAGCCAAAATGACAAAGAAGGCGAGCATACTGTCCTTTAAACCATCGAATTGTATATCTATTCTCTGCCAATTGAGGCCACAATTGAGAATAGAATGTGGCAATGGTGTTACATTAGCATACCCAGATGTGGGTGCTCCCATTAAAATGGATATGGAACTCCTAACAAAGAGCAGTAAAGCAACAATTTGGGCAGCCTAGTTTCCAGGAAATCAAGTCTCTTTAAGATATTTCATCAAACACATGGTGATGGAATCACGGTAAAGCACATGGCCTGAAATGTAAGATGTAAATGAATGAGATTTACAGAAAAAGAATTAAAACAAACTCTAGCTCTTCTCGAAACGGGGAAGTTGAAGTAGAGAAGAAAATCTAACGCCCATCCTTAATTTCGCTCAGTCCATGGCTACGTATCCTTCTCGTTGGGTCTAGTGACATAATTTTTAAATATCAAATTCATCTAAAAATTCTAGAAAAATATAAAGCTTAAAAATATTAATTTAAAATTAGAAAACTCCTAATGTTTTATGTATAGGATTTAATATACACTTTTCTATAAAAATGTATTTTCTTGTAAGTCAATCACTCTTTTTTTTTCTCTTCAATGGTGCGAAAGAGAGTGATTCTATTAAAAATTTCCTTCTATTTTTTTTATCAAAATCTTCAAGCCTCTTAGAGCATCCGAGTAATCTTCAGTACATGTACAAGCTTCTTTATCCACACACACTATATAATTTTATAGGAAGTGACTTTTTAGAGTATTCTAAGAATCAACGCCGGACAAATATTTTTTATTAGGGCTGCAACTAGGGTCGGGCCGAATCGGGTTTCAAGATACCCAACCCGACCCGACTTAATATTTATGGAACCCAACCCGACCAAACCCAGAATTCTCAACTTGAAATTCTCGACCCGACCCGACCCGAATTCTAAAACAAATCAACCCGAATTCTGACCCGACATGCATTTTGAACTCATTTTAGCCTAATTTTGGCTGCACTGGGTCGGGCTAACTTGTAAAATCCTTAAGCTGACTCGACCCAAATTCCATGCGGGTTTTTGTCTTCTCAACCCGACCTGACCCGCTGACCCAAAATTCTCAACCCGACCTATATGATTTCTCGGGTCGGATTATGCGGATAGGGTCAAAACCCGACCCGAGTTGCAATCCTATTTTTTATGTAGATTCTGCATCATCACTCCAATGTCTTTTGATTAAAAATTCAGTCCATAAGGTATACTCTTCAAATAATTTATTAACAAGTGACATTTTCTATGCTGGGAATCGTGGTTCAAATAGACATACCTAACCACATTAAAAGAGAGGTTAGATAAACATCTAAGAATAAAAAACATGAAAAAAAAATCATTAGAGACCGTCTAATCTTAGGCACTAAATTGAAGATCATTCGAATTACTCCTGTGATGTCTTGTATCAAATAACTTAATATAATATTTGGTCCTAATTTTAATTATTTTGTATAATACACATCGTAATATCGATTTAAACGTGTTGATTTAAATAACAAATTTAAGAGGAACATTTAGGGCAATAGGTTAGTTTTGGGGAAAAATGAGAAACGAATTTTAATAAAAAAAATTCTTGAAAAAATTATTTGGTGAAAATTTGCTTTCCAATCTAAAAAATTTCATACGCTTATTTTCTACCATCGTATATAAGAAAAAAAAATTAATTGATAAATAAGTCGAGTGAGGTTGTGTTATCCCAATTAACAAATGGATCAGACTTAGATATATCATTGAATAATGGTCCAAGTGGGTCAACCCAATTAAGTTGTGGTGAGTATTTGAAATTGGGTCAACCCATTTAAAAATGAGTTATATTATCTATGAGTCATATCGAGTAATTTAAGATTATTTTAGGTTCCACTAAGCAACTTAATAAATGGATTACTTTTAGTTTGATTAACTCATTTATAAATAATCTGTGTTAGGTGCAAGACAAATCGGCCGAGCTAGTTCCTCTTATCGAGTTAACTCATTTGGTAAAGATTTAAGATATATATGGGTTAGAGCAACCCATTTACAATTGTTTGGGTTGAGTAAGCCTAGTTAATTAGTAGTTAAGTTTCATATGAGTCAAGTTCAATTTTTAATAAATGAGTTTGGTTGGGTCAACCCATTTAATCTTAGTCGTCTATTCAAATCGAACCAATCTATTTAATAAATGAGTTGGGACCGATTAAGTGAGCCCGTTTAAGACATTTCCCCCATTCTTGGTCTCTCATAAACTCGTATGAGGAAACTCTTTACGATCTTGTGCTTAGCATGCCGGATTAGAATTCATGCATGCTATGGTTTCTTGATTTGTATTTAATTTGGATTAATAATTTGCATTAAATCATTGCATTCGAATATCCAATTCCACGTTCCATATACTTTCTTAGAACTCCTAATTTCATTGGTAATTTCAAAAAGAAAACAGAAAGAAGAAAAATCAACAAAGAGAACCAAACCACAACACGAATATTTATATGATTATCTTTCAGTACGTTTGTAACAACTCGACTCGACCCATCATGATATTGTTTGCTTTAAGCTCGAAAACCCGCATGGATTTACAATTGGGCCCAAGCGTCACTCTTGGGCCCAAAAGGCCTTGTTCTAATAAGCGGGGGTTGCCCTCTTATAACCCCTCCATACCCAGTGCAGCTGGGCGATGTGGGACAATTCCCACGTGCCAGCGTTGGGTATTACAATCCCACCCTCTTAAGACCAGAGCCATCCCCGGCTCTGTCATGTCACACAGACAGGAGGTCAACACAGGTAGAAGGCCCACGCAAACAAATAGTTGAACATTTCTCTGATACCATTTGTAATGATCATCCCGACCCAAGAAGATATTGTCCGCTTTAGACCCCACGGATCCACACAGTTTTCAATTGGCCCAAGTCACACTCTTGGGCCCAAAAGGCCTCTTGTTGATGAGGGGGGTGCTTCCCTCATAATATGACCCACATCCCCACCTACTTGGCAATGTGGGACAATTCCCACATGTCTAGGTGGGTGTGTGCGTATTACAATCAAAGTCGTCCCCGTCTCTGTCACATCACACAGACAGAGAGTCCACACAGGTAGAGGGCTGAACTTTTCTCTGATACTATTTGTAACGATCTGATTCAACCCAACATAATATTGTCCGCTTTGAGCTCGAAAACCCACATGGATTAGCATTTGGGCCCAAGCGTCACCCTTGGGCCCAAAAGGCTTCATGCTAAAGAGAGGGGGCTACCCTCTTATAACCCCTCCATACCCAGCTGAGCCAGGCGATGTGGGATAATTCCCACACGCCAGCGCTGGGTATTCCAATGTTTATAGGTTCAACACCGATCCACTATGCTCAAAGGTAAAAATTGAAGGAGAGACGGCTTTCGCTGTCATTACATAAAACAACATTATATATTGCCATGTGCATATAAGGGAGCTTGATCACGACGATGCAAGTCTAATCGACAGTATATCTCAAATAATCAAATTTCACAAAATCTAACACATAAGATTTTCGGCCTAACTTCATTAGTTAAATTTCATTTCTCCTTCGATTACGACTTTAGCCGTTGTCACGAATCATCAAAACTCTCTATGGCTTTTGTTGCAGCTTTCCTGCCCCGTTTTTGCTGAACAAAATCTCCTTCTCACGCCCAGTGACTATCATCTTGGCGAGCATATCTAATTATTCGGTCATTCTTTTTCTCTGATGAGTTTTTTGTTTTTATTAATTTCTTTTGATATCCAAATATAGAAAATCAAAGCAGAGAGTAACAAGGGTGGCACCTGTCATGCAATAGAGCAAAAGGTTGATGCTCTGTAGCCACCTACATGATCACATGGCTACCAAAAATTGGAAAAAAGAAATATAAAATATATTATAATATATATAGAGAGAGGAGAAGAAGAAGGAGGAAGAAGGAGGAAGCAGGAGAAGAAGATCCCCAACAACCATTAAAGAGAACTCAAGAATTCACATCAGATTTGTTGGAGTGTGTCGATTCCACACAATTGAGACAAGATTTTCTCTTAGAAAATCTAGAAGAGCTGCCTGCTTTAGGAAGTTTGTAGAGACTTCTAATAAGAGGTTTCCTAATCATATTGGGAATTGCTATGTAGGACACCGACTGAAATGGAGACAAGATCGGCTGTATATAGATTCACACGGCAGAGAGGAATGGGATACGGCTGTCTTGCAAGGGACGTGTGCTTCCTGAAGAATCTACTAAATATGGGGCTGTTTTGTAGGCAACACATGTTATAAATATGTGGGTGTAACAAGAGCAGTCCAACAAGAAAAGGAGGTGTGGAATCCCAGAAGGACATCGAGAGAGAAGAACCAAAAGGGGACAGCCTTTTGGCCGTGGGCTTCTATGGCTGTGTGCATGAGGCACACTCATGCTAGAGGTGTGCGTGGTGTCTTCTCATTTAGGAGATGTGCCTTCAAAAAGGAGCCGTAGATCTGATGCTGTTTGGAGGACAGCTCGACGGCCGAAAAGGGGAGGAAGCAACAGTGCAGTACCGCTGCAGATCTGGGTTTACAAATCGGTGAGTGACAGCCAGTAGAAGTGCGGCTGGAAAGACAAAGCTCCATCGCCCGAGCAGAAGTGCAGATCTGTGTGTGTGGGACACACCATCATCAGAGACGCCCGCGTTTGAGAAGCACGTCGGGATGTTGCTCGTAGAACCCATAAAGCGTAGAGGGAGCAACACAGAAGTTAGGTTCACTATTCTGGGTATGAGAGAGATTCACATCAACTGAGGGGTGACGTTGGTGTGTTTTATACATGGGTGTACAAGGTGCTCGGGACTTCGGGTTTGAGCTCTAGATTCAAGGGAGTCTTTATTTTGTACATGTATATTCTTTCTCATATAGTGAATATTCTGTCGCTCTGTGGACGTAAGCCAGGTGAGCCGAACCACGTTAAAATATTGTATTGTGCTGTGTTTTTATTTCCGTTCGATTTTTCTTGTTTCCACCTTGGCCAGAATTCCATCAACCCTCCTGAAATAACTGACCTCCACTGCACTTGAGAGCTCTGCATCACTGGCCACTCCCAACGATGATGACCCTTGCTGTTGTATTCCTGATTTTCCTGACTCAAAAAAAGCAGTAACAAAACGTTGGTAGCCCTTTGTTTTGTCTCTCTGCTGAGACTGAACAACACCCGTTCTGGTTGCTTGCTCCACCTTGCAACAACTCCTTTCTTGTGCTGCCACAACACTGCTGTCTCAAGCTTCTCATACAGCCAGCCTCCACCCAATGCTGATCTTCTGGACTGAATCAGCCTTTCAGCCACCATGCACGCCAGACCCTCTCTATCTGGGCTGACTTGTGAAACACAGATGGCTACCTCAACGATCTGGCTGCCCCAGTGACCGCCTCATGTTGACTGGAACACACCTTCTGTAATTCCTCGTTGGTGTGTATTATATACATGCTAGCTGTCTCTTTGTTATTGCTTCATACAAAGAGATCTAAGCCTTTCATGCTACTGCATGCCCACTACATACAGTCTTGTTTGCTGTAAGCACACACACCAATATGGCCCCTTTGTTTGCTTAGGATACTCACTTGGCTTATTCTCAGTCAAAACCTACATGTTGGCTATCCCTTTATATGAATCAGCAAGTCACCTTTTATATGGCAGACACACCGCCTCCACCCAACGCTTGAGCCGAACCCGTTGTATATTGCTAAAAGCAAACCCACGTACAACTAATGCCGCTGAAGCCTCTCTCTTGTTGACAGTAGACTTGGACCAACGTCCAACCAGTCAGTCCCCTGCTCTAGCCGAGCAGCACTTCTCCTGAATTGGCTATTGTTGATGACTCCACCTGTCAAATTCAGACTGCAGATCATCAGATCTGCACTTTCCGTCTCGGTCGCCATCCTCAAGCACCCCTCAGCTGTTTTTCCCTTCTGCAAAGCCACGTGTCTCGTCTAGAGCTGAATTTCGTTCATTCCGTTCACCTCTGAGTCCCTGTTCTCCAAGCAAAACTTTGATACCACTGTTAGGGAATATACCCAATACCCACATACACAAATCAAAGATTCAATCACAGACAAATACAGAGAACACATGATATACGTGGTTCGGCCCAACTTTGGTCTACGTCCACAGAAAAGTGTAGATTTCATTATAGATAAAAAGAATACAGATACAATAATTGGATCCTAAGATCTCTTTTAGTATCTTCCCTCTCTCTATCTCCCTCACTACACCTTTGCTGCAAGAGGCTCCATCGTAGCCTCAGAAGGCACTCGGTCGAACGGCGGTTCTCTAGGAGAATACCCACCGCATATAAAATGGAAAACCTGCTGAGTATAAAAATCCTAGAGGATTTTTAGCCTCTTTAATTTTAATTGGTGCCTAGATAATTGGTAGTTGCCTAGTTGAAGAGCTTTTCTCAATCTAGGACTCCTTCCTTCTTTAGTGGAGAGTGAGCCATGCGTTCCAACAAGATTCGGCTGCCATCGAAGCCCAGCCTTTGCCCAGATACTGTTGTGACTTCTTCCTCTCCTCCACAGTCCACACCACCCAGATCTACGACCAACCCAGGTACTGCCCTTTCAATCCATCTTATCTTCTTCCACCATTCTGCCGCCCACACCTTCTCTGTTCGACGCCAATCATACCATTGCTGCCATCACTGCTCCTTGAATCCCTTCCTCCACTATTCGCCATCGCTGCCCATCCCTGGCTGCTCCTTCCATCCCCATCCAATACCACCGTCCTTTCTTAGCCAACACAACCCTTTTGATTTCCTTTACAAACCACCCTTTTCATTTATTTAATACCCCACCATCAATTAAGACCACGTTTGTTGGTTGTCTAACCCCTTTCACCACCGTGTCTTTGACCAATCCCATTGAATCAAACCCAGCCAATTCCCCTTTGGCCTAGAATTGACCCATTTAGCATCCAAAACCCATTAAAACCCGCTAAGCCAAACCCCATTGACCGATTTAAATCCCATTAATTCCCTTCACTCATTGCTTTGACCGAGTCACCCACCCATTCTCGGACCCGGTCTCTCCGTGTTGCGTCACTCACTATGCAGCGACCATGTCCCACTCAGCAAGATAACGCTCATACATTCTCACAGTTTTGCATTGGAATGTGTGTCCATACACACTCCAAAAGGTCTCATTCGAATATTAAAGTAGGCAACTGCATGATAATTCCCTTTCATGAGAGCTCCATGTGCCGCAAACAAAACCAACCCTTAAGTTGTTCCTAGTACGTGGCCGTTGAGGTCTAACTCGGCTACACATGCCTAGGAGGAATCATCTGAATATCAGAGTAATGATATTTCATGCACATATTAGTTTCATAGACAATTTGCGTTGAGATTTTATTTATTCACAGTTTTTTTTTTTTGAATGTTGGGTAAGATGTCATTCAAATGGGAGAAAATCCAATAAAAGAATTACAAAAGTGAGGGAGGCAAGTTGTCTCAAAAAAAAAAGTACACAGATCAAGTCAAAAGTGTGCAAACCTGAGCAGAACACGTTGGAGAATAAACCAATTAGATAGACCATGAAAAAAATCAAAAGATCCATACTTGAAGCTGTTGTGAACAAGGTTGCTCATGCAATAGGCCAGTACGAAATCAATACTGGAAGCGGTGGCCAAGGAGGTGGGAATGTTCCTCCTTTGCAGGTAATGAACAGTAACAAATGGATGAATCTTGATAGCCCAAACAACATTAGATTGATTAATTAGAGTATTGTAGATCTCGCTGTTAATGCACTACAAATGTTTAAGATGTAACCCAGAATGATTATCTATTCACTTTAGTTATGCATAGTTTAACATCTAGAATTCAAGATAAGACCTCGCAGCATATATGATATAGTATTTTTTTTATTATCAAGATATACACATCTCTTAGAGCACCCGACTAATCCTCAAGAAATGTGCAAGCCTTCTTATCCATACACACCGCTCTTTGACATGGAGGGGGAATCGATCTCAAGACTCCTACTTTTTGAGGTGTGTTCCTAACCATTACTAGAACCCTTTTAAGTTAAAAAACTAAAATAATATTTTGAACTGTTTACTCATTGACAAGAACATTAAGTAGATAGAAATGTTGAACTCAAATAAATTTTACTTTCTTTATAATATAAAAATAATATTTGGTATGATAAATCGAATTATCCAATTAATGCAAATAAATTCTATTAAAAAACTTTATGATAATATGTTGTTATTATCAACATCACGTTGAGGAAAAACATACAATCATTGAGTACGACAAATACTGAAGAAGGTAATGAATTGGGTGTTCAATAACATAAAACTTATGTCCCCAGAAGGCCCCAAATATCCAAGTCCAGCTCTATGTCATCCCACCCTCCCACCTCCGTCATTTCTCCTCCTCCCTTTTCCATTTTCTCTTCCTCTTCCACCCAAAAGCTCTCAGGCAACTCTTCTTCCTCTGCAACAGCCAACAGCCTCTTCCACCAGGAAATAGAATCCTCTTGAGCCGCCGGCAGCGTTGCATTACTGGATATTGGTTGTGGTTGGACGTCAGTAGATGACCCAAATCCATTCAACCACTTTGAACTAGAAGAAAATCTCCGAGCTTGAGGCTTTATAACTTTAGTCTTCGTATTTCCTGTTTGAGATTTTTCCAAGTTTGTTTCTCTCTCAAGCTTTTTGTTCAAATGAGAGTTCCAATAGTTCTTTATGTGATTTGCCGTTCTTCCTGGAATCCTACCTGCAATTAGTGACCATCTATGGACAAGATAACATGTTTTAGTGACACTAGAAGTATAGTTATGCTGTAACATAACTTCAACCTTAACACTTATAGTTCAATAATATCCAAAAATATGGTCAAAGCCTTGAAGATTATAATAATGACACAACAATTAAGGAAGCTTTGACAATAAAACTTGTGATTTAATGCATGAGAAATGATCAAGTCCAACCATACATAATGGGCCCTTTTTGGTTCACAATTACATAATTTGGAAACATAATTTTGATTTGATGATCATAACAATCTATAATACCATAAAATCTGAACAATAAGTATATTCATTATTCATAATGATCAAGGTAAAATTTAGAACATGTAAATCTAGCTAATTTGGAATGCAACGTATTAGGGTCCGTCTGACCCTACCCAAATCAGGGTTTGATTTGGTTGGGATCCTCAATTAAGATTACATTAAGGGTGATTTTTTAAGCTAAATTGTGCTCAACCTCAACTTAGTCGAAGAGTGAGGATTTGAGTAGAAACTATTCCAAAATTACCTAACTCAAATTTCTTTTTATGCATAACGAATTTCTTATATCATATTTTTTATGAATATATGATATTGTAATTTACTACTATCACAAATTTTTACTACATATAGATATTTTTTATATTTCATATACTATTTAATATATTTTTTCAAAATCATTTGACTTTGATTGCATTGGTTTCACTAAAATGTGTCCCAATTAATTCTATGTTGAGTTCTTTTAGGTAAAATTTGAGTTGGAATTAATTGGAGTAGGATATTATTCAAAATCCGTCATTTGTTCGACCCAAACCTAATCATGTTAAAATTGTAATGCTATAATATTGACTCATTTAGTAAATAAGTTAGGTTGACCTTAATTCACTTCTAATCATCAATATCAGACAGTATCCTATCTATTTAAAGTTGAACCCGCCTATAAATGAGTAGATAATGTGTGGGAGTACTGTGATCATCAAAACATTGTAAGATGGGCCGTGAAAAAATCAATAACATGTACTAATAAAATTTCAAGTCTAAATAACGAGGTTAAAATTATAAAATGAGATTCCAATTTTGTATATCAAATGTCGTCGTTATTATCTATATATCTCATCAGAAAATATGTTTTTTACTTTAATATTTAAAGAGCAACCTCCCTATTAGGAGACCCGAGAAGTCTCCCAAAAGTTTTCCTTAGTATTTATATACTGTTTTTTATTTTTTTCTGAAATATATGCTTTAGAAGATTTATGATCTACTTGAACACTACCATACTTTCACATGGACACATTAATTTTCATAAAGTAAGTCTAGAGATAATGCATTTAATAAATGACTACGTCCTTGATGTGGATAGTGACGTTGGATTTGGTTGTTTTCCAAACCCGACCTAAATTGGTATCTTTCACAATCGAGCATAAAGCAACATATATACAATTATCTGCAAAATTGTGAGAGGCAGTATCACTTGCCTATTTCCTAACAGTTCATGAAGCCTGATGATGAGATCGACTTCGTCTTCTTCAAACTCTCCTCGCTTGATATTTGGATGAAGATAGTTCAACCATCTCATTCTGCAACTCTTCCGGCATCGTCTAAGACCTGCAAATTCAATCATAAAATATATTCAAACATTTTACTTCATCCAAACAACAATTTTATAAGAAATATACCATTGTATTTGTTAGAAATTAAGAAATTGTATTTAATAAGGAATATTATATATATATATAATCTTAGCCAACCCTAGGACTATTACACTTCTAATTTAAATGCATCTCTCAATAGAAATAAACCCAAACTAAAAATCCTAATTAGATATTAATTCTAATATATTCAACATTCCCTCTTAAACTCAAGTGGTTCACCACTTTGAGTTTACAATTATTTAACAAAACAAGAAACTAATAACTAGATAATCCAAGTGTCGACTAATGTCATCTAGTTGAGCAAAAGCAAATCAATGGTGAAGACGTGCTGACGAAACCAATTAAAACTGAACCAATATTCCAGATGTACTGCAAGTTATAAAACCGATGCCGAACTTACTTCAACTCTCCCTCCTTCCACTTGTTGATATCAATGCCAATGTCGCCAATACTGATGCCAATGCTAATGCCACTACCAATTTTAATTCCAAAGAACATAAAGTCTGTTTGGTGCAAATAGAGACTACAAAGTGTGAGAAAGATGCAAAGAGCAAAGAAAACAAGAAACCAAATCCTCCAAACTGTGGCTGCAAATGGAGGAGACAAAGTGCCAAAAGGCTGCAAAGGGTACCAACGAAATCAAATCTGCCTGAAAAGATAGAGACAAAGGCAGATGCAAAACTGGACTACAAAGGGGTTGAGTCAAAGTCCAGATACAAGAGGAAGACAAGAGGAAAATAAATGCAAATCGATCGAATGAGAGGATGCAAATCAAAATCGATCAAGATCCAGGAAGAAGACAGAGACCAAGAGAAACAAAGGAAGAACCAAGGGCATTTTCACAAACAGAACTCAATGCAGGGACAAACTGATCAAAACTTCTTTTTTTTATTAAGATTTTTGAGCACTATGAAACCAATACAAGACAGCAGAGATGCCAACGATGAGGCAAACAAATCATACTCCAAGTTGTCAAACTATGAAACTCCAGAGATATAGGTGCAATTACTCAGTACCAACTATTGGACGATGCAGATCAGTGAAACCCAACAAGCAGCAAGTACTCAAGAACATGTTCCCTCGAGCGAACAAGAGAAACCAACAGCGAAAGGCGGTAGAGGCAAGGATATAGAGGCGACGCATAGCAACAAAGGCAAACAAAGATCTCTTTGCAAGGAGACTATCAATCAACAATGGTAGGCGATGGAGAGGCTGCTGGCTGCAATGGTGGATGATGCAAAATTTATTCCTCTGTCAAGATATTGGAGTACCAAACCCTCTTTCAAAAATTTTTTTTTTTTTTTAACTGAAACAAATACAGCAAATCTTGGGTAATAGGGGTAGAAAACGCTAATCGAGTGGTAAGGTTCAGATGGAGAGAAAACCTTTGCAAAACGAATGGCAACAGGGAAAACAAATGGAAAGTAGAACAGATCGCTGCAGATCTGTGAACTGAGCAATGTTTTTCGGGCTCCCCAATGGTGCAGATGTTGAGAAATCGTGAGTGCAGATCGAGTGACAAGAGGCAAGCAGAGTTGTGGATGCTGCGTGTATCAAGAACGCTGGATACAGAGAAGTCAGGATGTGGAGGAGATGGTGAAAAGACCAAAAGGGGCGATGAGAGAGAGCAATCAGAGAGAAACGATGGCTTCAGACAACTACAGAGGCAATAGCTGCGGGCAACAAAGGACCAGATCTGAGCGAAGAGAGAGAGGTTGTATGCGGAGCATATCGGAAGTAGAGAGGGTAGGTGCGGCAACTGCAAGAGGGACGAACGTAAACAGGGAAAAAAATATCTGTGGTCGGCTAGATCTGATCGGGTGTTGGCTGAAACCCAAAGGAGGACTAGTGAGAGTGGGTTCTGCAGTTTGAAACATGGACTGGGCACAGATCTGGGGCTGCAAGGGTGCACATACGGAAGAGAGCAAGCCAACCGCAGTAGAAAGAGCAGCGGTCGTCGTGCAAAACAAATCAAGCGTCCAAGGGGAAGACAAAAGCTTGCACTATTGGGTTTCTGGACTGAACAGAGACAGATCTATTCCAAAATGAATCTAACAGGAAGAGATGGGGTACATGGACAAATCTGCACGGAAGGGACTTCAGAATTTTTGAAAGGGTCCCCTCCCTCTGCCTGACGAGATTCCTCCGGCAGAGGGAGAGAGGAGGAACTCTCGATGGTTTTCTCTCTTGTCAGGATCATGGTTTGGCTGATACCATATTAAAAATTAAGAAATTGTATTCAACAAGGAGTATTACACACATATATATAGCCTTAGCCGACCCTAGGGCTATTACAATTCTAATCTAAATACATTTCTTAATAGTGATAAACCCAAACTAAGAATCGTAATTAGATACTAATTCTAATATATTCAACAGTATTGTATACCACCTGCCCTGAAAGGAACAAGAGGCCAATTCCCTTCTCCAAATTTCTCAATGCATTTTCTTAGAAGTGTATCTTCTTCTTCAGTCCATGAACCTTTTCTGACACCATTGTTCTCTATCTTTTGCAAGTGACCCATCTCTCTCTCTATGAAGAGTGGACTTTAGTGGTTTTAGTTAAACAATTGGGAGGTATTTATAAGTGGTCATAGTTGTCTTGAAATGTTGAGACACATAACAAAGGACTACGTTTCTCATGTTGGAACCACAAAAGAGGATTCCAAGCAACGTAATTGATGACCTTCAACTCTTCATTTTCATTTTTTACCCATGTTTGTGAAGATTGGAGTTGGAGGGTTGTGGGAGATAAGGCTGTTAGTCGTTATGAGTCGTAATGACAATTGGCTAAAAAGATGGAAACCACGGAAATTCAGCATAAAATTATCAAGGGTGATACTTATTTTTTTAATTTACATGTGGGAAAATGTGAAAAACCAAGTGAAAAACTCTCATAGATGATACTCACTAGGAGATCATGGAACTCAAACTTAGCATTTCCAATTTTTTAAGGCGGGAAAAAAAGTTCTTTCTTATTCAATGAGAGAAGGTCACGTAAATCTTTTGAAATTTTAATAATATAAAATTAGACAAATTTTAGATTTTTACTTGAATTTCCATCTATAAGTGATGAAATAGTACATTAAATCTCTTACTATTAAATATGCAGACACAATCAATAATAGCCGTGGACGTAGTTGCAGCTTGACAAAAGCGTTGTTTCTTTATTCTCTTTTGTAAACTTCGTGTTCATGCCTTCTGCATGATATTTATATAAACTAGTCGGCAGTCTGCACATGTCAGAGCCGCTTTTCACTTCCTCCTCCTCCAACTCCAACGCTAACAGTGTATTCACGAAGGCAGGTACAGTGATACTGAAACGGACATTGAATTCTATCACTCATAATAATTTGATCGAGACTTACTTTGGTTGAGAGATGAAAAATAATATTTTTATTCTTAATTATTGAACTAGTTAATTATTATTTTTATATATATTAGATATATTTAATATTATTTTCAGCTTTGCAGAGATAAATTGGAGTAACAAGAAAGTCAGTCTAAATCCTGGAGTATTCACAAGATTTGAGCTTAAATTCGAAAACCTAGAATTCCAATAATTATTTCTACCACTTTAAGAATTTAAATTGTAAATTGGTTAGTCTGGATCCAGTTATGAGAGTCCGAATGAGTCAAATATTTTTAGATGAGTGGTGAATTAATTCCGAAAGAGGAAGATGTAATTGAAGATGTTAAATTCGAATTAATTGGAGTTGAATGTAACATAGGATATTATGCAAAATTCGTCATTTGTCCAACCCAAACCTAATCATGTTAAAATTGTAATGCTATAATATTGACTCATTTAGTAAATAAGTTAGATTGGCCTGAATTCACTTCAAATCATCATTATCAGACAGTATCTCATCTATTTGAAGTTGACCCGCCTATAAATGAGTAGATAATGTGTGGGGGTACTGTGATCATCACAACATTGTAAGATAGGCCGTGAAAAAATCAATAGCATGTACTAATAAAATATCAAGTCTAAATAACAAGGTTAAAATTATAAAATTAGATTCCAATTTTATATATCAAATGTCGTCGTTATTATCTATATATTTCATCAAAAAATATATTTTTTACATTAATATTTAAAGAGCAACCTCTCTAGATAGAAGATCCGAGAAGTCTCCCCAAAGTTTTCCTTAGTATTTATATACTTTTTTTTCTTTTGACATATATGCTTTAGAAGATTTATGATCTACTTGAACACTACCCTTCTTTCACATGGATACATTAATTTTCATAAAGTAAGTCTAGAGATAATGCATTTAATAAATGACTACGTCCTTGATGTGGATAGTGACGTTGGATTTGGTTGTTTTCCAAACCCGACCTAAATTGGTATCTTTCACAATCGAGAAATAAGCAAAATATATACAATTATCTGCAAAATTGAAAGACTTGCCTATTTCCTTATAGTTTATGAAGCCTGATGATGAGATCGACTTCGTCTTCTTCAAACTCTCCTCGCTTGATATTTGGATGCAGATAGTTCAACCATCTCATTCTACAACTCTTCCGGCACCGTCTAAGACCTGCAAATTCAATCATAAAATATATTCAAACATTTTACTTCATCCAAACAACAATTTTATAAGAAATATGCCATTGTATTGGTTAGAAATTAAGAAATTGTATTTAATAAAGAGTATTACATATACATATATGTATATATATATATATATATAATCTTAGTCGACCCTAGGGCTATTACACTTCTAATTTAAATACATCTCTTAATAGAAATAAACTCAAATTAAGAATCCTAATTAAATACTAATTCTAATATATTCAACATTCCCTCTTAAACTCAAGTGGTTCACCACTTTGAGTTTACAATTATTAAACAAAACAAGAAACTAATAACTAGATAATCCAAGTGTCGACTGACGCCATCTAGTTGAGCGGAAGCAAATCAATGGTGAAGATGTGCCGACAAAGCCAACCAAAATTGAATCAATATTCCATGTGTGCTGCAAGTTATAAAACCGATGCCAAACTTACTTCAACTCTCCCTCCTTCCACTTGTTGATATCAATGCCAATGTCGCCTGACGCCAATGCTAATGCCACTATCAATTTTAATTCTAAAGAACACATAGTTTGTTTGGTGCAAATAGAGACTGCAAAGTGTGAGAAAGCTGCAAAGAGCGAAGAGAACAAGAAACCAAATCCTCCAAACTGTGGCTGCAAACAGAGGAGACAAAGTGCCAAATGGCTGCAAAGGGTACCAAACGAATGCAAAGGGTACCAACGAAATCAAATCTGCCTGAAAAGAGAGAGACAAAGGCAGATGCAAAACTGGACTACAAAGGGGTTGGGTCAAAGTCAGATACAAGAGGAAGACAAAAAGGAAACAAATGGAAATCGATCGAATGAGAGGATGCAAATCAAGATCGATCAAGATCCAGGAAGAAGACAGAGACTAAGAGAAACAAAGGAAGAACCAAGGGCATACTCACAAACTGAACTTAATGCAAGGAAAAACTGATCAAAACTTCTTCTTTTTTTATTAAGAGTTTCGAGCACCAATACAAGACAGCAGAGATGCCAACGATGAGGCATACAAATCACACTCCAAGTTGTCAAACTATGAAACTCCAAAGATATAGGTGCAATTTCTCAGTACCAATTATTAGACGATGCAAATCAGTGAAACCCAGCAAGCAGCAAGTCCTCAAGAACACATTCCCTCGAGCGACAGGAGAAACCAACAGCGAAAGGCGATACAGGCAAGGATACAGAGGCGACGCATAGCAACAAAGGAAAAACAAAATCTCTTTGCAAGGAGGCTATCAATCAGCAATGGTAGGCGATGGAGACGTTGCTAGCTGCAATGGTGGATGATGCAAAATTTATTCCTCTGTCAAGATATTGGAGTAGCAAACCCTCTTTCAAATTTTTTTTTTTTTTAAACTGAAACAAATGCAACAAATCTTGGGTAATAGGAGCAGAAAACGTTGATTGAGTGGTAAGGTTCAGATGGAGAGAAACCTTTGCAAAAGGAATGGCAGGAGGGAAAACAGATGGAAAGTAGAACAGATAGCTGCAGATCTGTGAACTGAACAATATTTTTCGGGTGCCCCAACGGTGCAGATGTTGAGAAATCGTGAGTGTAGATCGGGTGACAAGAGGCAAGTAGAGTTGTGGATGCTGTGTGTATCCAGAACGCTGGATACAGAGAAGTCAAGATGTGGAGGAGATGGTGAAAGGACCAAAAGGGGCGATGAGAGAGAGCAATTAGAGAGAAACGATGGCTTCAGACAGTTACAGAGGCAGTAGCGGCGGGCAACAAAGGACCAGATCTGAGTGATGAGAGAAAGGTTGTATGCAGAGCATATCGGAAGCAGAGAGGGTAGGTGCGGCGACTGCAAGAGGGGCGAACATAAACAGGGCAAAAAAAATATCTGTGGTCGGCTAGATCTGATCGGGTGTTGGCTGAAACCCAAAGGAGGACTAGTGAGAGTGGGCTCTGCAGTTTGAAACATGGGCTAGGCACAGATTTGGGGCTGCAAGGGCGCACAGACGGAAGAGAGGAAGCCAACCGCAATAGGAAAAGCAGCGGTCGTCGTGCAAAATAAATCAAGCGTCCAAGGGGAAGACAAAAGCCTGCTCTATTGGGTTTCTGGACTGAACAGAGACAGATCTGTTCCAAAATGAATCTAGCAGGAAGAGATGGGGTGCATGGACAAATCTGCACGGAAGGGACTTCAGACTTTCGAACGGGTCCCCTCCCTCTGCCTGACGAGATTCCTCCGACAGAGGGAGAGAGGAGGAACTCTCGATGGTTTTCTCTCTTGTCAGGATCGTTGTTTCGCTGATACCATGTTAGAAATTAAGAAATTGTATTCAACAATGAATATTACACACATATATATACCCTTAGTCGACCCTAAGGCTATTACACTTCTAATCTAAATATATTTCTTAATAGTGATAAACCCAAACTAAGAATCGTAATTAGATACTAATTCTAATATATTCAACAGTATTGTATACCACCTGCCCTGAAAGGAACAAAAGGCCAATTCCCTTCTCCAAATTTCTCAATGCATTTTCTCAAAGTGTATCTTCTTCTTCAGTCCATGAACCTTTTCTTACACCATTGTTCTCTATCTTTTGCAAGTGACCCATCTCTATCTCTCTATGAAGAGTGGACTTTAGTGGTTTTAGTTAAACAATTGGGAGGTATTTATAAGTGGTCATAGTTGTCTTGAAATGTTGAGACACATAACAAAGGACCACGTTTCTCATGTTGGAACCACAAAAGAGGATTCCAAGCAACGTAATTGATGACCTTCAACTCTTCACTTTCATTTTTTACCCACGTTTGTGAAGATTGGAGTTGGAGGGTGGTGGGAGATAAGGATGTTAGTCGTCATGAGTCGTAACAATGACGATCGGTTAAAAAGATGGAAACCACAGAAATTTAGCATAAAATTATCATAGGTGATACTTATTTTTTTAATTTACGTGTGAAAAACTGTGGAAAAATCAAGTGGGAAACTCTCATAGATGATACTCACTAGAAGAGCATGGAACTCGAACTTAGCACTTCTAATTTTTTAAGACGGGAAAAAAGTTCTTTCTCATTCAATGAGAGAAGGTCACGTCCATCTTTTGAAATTTTAATATATAAAATTAGACAAATTTTAGATTTTTACTTGAATTTCCATGTATAAGTGATGAAATAGTACATTAAATCTCTTACTATTAAATATGCAGACACAATCAATCACAGCCGTGGACGTAGTTGCAGCTTGACAAAAGCGTTGTTTCTTTATTTTCTCTTTTGTAAACTTCGTTTTCATGCCTTCTGCATGATATTTATATAAACTAGAAGGCAGTCTACACATGTCAGAGCCGCTCTTCATTTCCTCCTCCGACAACTCCAACGATAACACTGTATTCACGAAGGCAGGTACAGTGATACTGAAACGGACATTGAATTCTATCACTCATAATAATTTGATCGAGACTTACTTTGGTTGAGAGATGAAAAATAATATTTTTATTCTTAATTATTCAACTAGTTAATTATTATTTTTGTATATATTAGATATATTTAATATTATTTTCAGCTTTGTAGAGATAAATTGGAGTAAAAAGAAAATCAGTCTAAATTCTGGAGTATTTGCAAGATTTGAGCTTAAATTCGAAAACTTGGAATTCTAATGAGAGTCTGGATGAGTCAAATATTTTTAGATGAGTGGTGAATTAATTCCAAAAGAGGAAGCTGTAATTCAAGATGTTAGAAGAAATACAAAAATTGGAAATTCAAGTTACTGGGCTAAGATCCATCTTAATTGGGCCAAACCATGTTTCCAATATCAGACATTGGGCCAGGCTATGTGATCCATTTATTCTGCAAAGTGAGTCAGGCCAGTGTCCAAGTTCAAGTCAAAGCCCAACAAGCCAATGTATAAGCGCAGTTCAATAAAGGCCCAAGTTCTCAAGATCAAGATCAAGTCAAGTGGGCCGAAGACTCAGTCCATGTCCACAAACCTAAGTCCAAGAGTCCAATTGGAAGCCCAATTGCCCCAAATCCAAACCCATGTGCTCCAAACCTTGATCCAATTACCCATATGCGAACTCCATTGTGTAAACCCTAAATCCATCTATCCTACCCAATGTGCATTTCATCCATTCATTTAGATCTCATCTCCTCCGTTCACTCTTTGCATTTTAATCTAAGTCATTCATTTCATTCGTTACCTTAGGTAAACCCTAGAGCCTCCTATCCAAATCCAATACCTACATCTTGCATGTTAGATCTAGATCATCCATTTCATTTATCATTTAAATTGACCTTAGAATCATCATCATTCATGCATTATGTAATCATTTCATAATTTAGATCATGCATTCATTAGTTAAGCCATTAGATTTTAGGCTATTTAGTCTCAACCACTCATGCGTCACATCACAAATCCTAAACCCTAATCCTACACTCATCCACACGGCCAAAATCCTAAAAACTACCCAACATCTGTATGTGCAAAATCCCATTCAAAAATCTTCCATACGGCCAACACCTAAAACCCATTCATGCGCATACTCCATTCCAATTTTATCTCATCCAACTTGCATTTCAAGCCAAAATCCCTAAGTTTTCTCTCCAACATCCCTCATTCCCTAATTCCACTCTATCCATACGGTAATTCCAATCTCTCCATACTATATCCCATTCTAAAATCCATCCATGCCACAACACTAAAATCCCTACACTTTAGCTCCAAGTCTTACCTTGCTTTCCCAATTTTATTCCTCCACTTCAAACTATAAATACAAGGGCCCACCCACAGTAAAATTCGACTTGAGCCAAAGGCTGAACCAGTGCATTGAAATAGGAGAAGAGAAGATCAAGAAGAGCAGTGCTGAATTCGAATTTTAGGTTGGTATTTTAGTTCATGCATTCTAATTCTTGAATTTTTAATTCACATCCTTATATTGTAATTCTGAATTTTTTTCCCATTAATGAAATTAATTTGAGGTATAGTTGTTTAGACTATTGGTTTTTCCTGTTTAAGAATTTTATTTATGAATTTTTAAATTTTGATTTTAATCTTGTATGGTTACATGTTGAAGATTTAATATGAAAATTTCTCAAAGTTAAACATCGTGATTTTAAGAGAAATTGAACTTGATTCTTTCATTCTAAGACTCTTTTTAAGGTATTTGAAATATTTAGACATGAAATTTTAAGTGAAAAATCGATTTAACCTAAGGTTTAATTTGATTAATTTTTGTTTAATGAAATTCATATTATTTCTTCTAAGATTAAATTTAAAAGGAAGAAATGAAAAAAAATTTGTAAATTAATGTGAGTTCCATAGTATATATAGGTCATGAATTTATTTACATAGAGTGTGGGATATGATGCCAGCTTGAGACCTTGACTCTGTCCAATTGTAAATATTTTATATTTGTTTATATTATTTCTTTTATTTTATTTTATTAATTCAATTCTTTAAAAAAAATTGAAACTAGGTTGAAAATATTTTGTTTGCATCTTAATTTTGCAATTTTAAATTAAGATAAGGTTATTTAAATTCACTCCACCATTTTAATTAAATTTATGGATCCATGGTTGTGTGATAGAATTAGATCTCATGTTTAATTAAATTTCAAAGTTAGATGTTATTTTTATTTTGCTGATTCTAAATTTGGAATGTTGCTAAGTTAAAGATATAATTTCATGTTTTAGAAATCTCTCTATGTTTAAATTTATTCCCATAATTTTATTTTCTTGAACCACATTGTACCAATTTATATTTCCATACATATATTTTGTTGATTTCCCTTGAGTTCGACCTCGCATTCATATGCTATACTGTTTAATGGTTCATGTACTTGCGAGTTAAATTTAAAACACAACAAGTTGGATAAGATGGATGGATTAACTTTATGAATTTATGCCTACTTCAATGGAAGGAAGCGGGAACTTGAATATAACCCATTAGACCCAATTAGATTTGAATATGGATTCATTTGCGTCAATTTGGATCTGGGCCCATTTAGTTTTTTTTTTTAGACTTAAAGCTCAATTATTAGACCCGTTTGTTCTCTTAGATTTGTATTTTTTATGAAGGTGTTCAAGCCTCTTAGAACACCTATTTAATCTTTGAAACATATGCAAAACCGTTTAAACTTGTCAATTATTCAGAAAGAATAAAAATGAATATCTCCATATTTTATGAACAAAGCAACTCACTTAGATGGACTCTCATTGACTCTCAACTAAATGAGCTTCGAGTCAGGCCTCATGATGCAGGTGTAGGGTCGAATTCTTTGAGAACCTGTCAGTATACTTGTGGTTTCATAATACGGTCTATAAAATACTCACACACCCGATTACGAATAGTAAAAGGATCATGTCTTGGTAAGGAATTTCTCATACAATGTTCAAACCGGTTGCACACGTAATACCTTAATCCAAATTAGTGTCTAATTATGTGATTGTGACAGTTGACTGTGATTAGTGATCCGTTAATTTGAAAGATTGTGGGCTTTGTGTAGACTCTAAGTTTGACTTGATCCGAGTTCGGGAACTTGTAGACCGACTCGCTAAAATGTGATGGCGAAGTTGTAATTTGTTAAAATTTCTTTGACTGAGGCCCGAAAAGCTAGAAACCCACTTGTTTGAGATATTTAAATTTCCAAATGGCACACTTTTGCTCAATTCTAAATTATAAGTTTAAAGAAATTTTCTGTCAGTCATTCCGATTTTCAGAGGTGTAATTTTTTAATCATCGGGGGTATCCCTATTTTATAAAATATTAATTTTTAAGTATTGAGGTGTCAAAGTGTCTCGAAGCTTTAGAGTGTTTTTACCCGATACATTTATGTTGCCTAATTGCAAAATTAGATTTTTTCCAAAATAATATTTTTAATTTTGAAAATTTGACATTTTTGTAATTTTGTTTAAATCATCAACTTTTTTACTTATTTCTCTAGAATTCTTTATGGTATTTCAAGTTTTGAATACCTAATTGATGAACACTGAAAAATGATAATTTCACCCTTAAATATTGGATTAGTTAGTTCTTTAATTTTGTTTATTTTGTATTATTATTGTAATATATTATATATCTAAAAATATTAGTGTTTATATCTCATTTTATCTGATTAATGAGTTCTATGTATTTTTAGGTTGAATTATTTTCTAAACCTGAAGACGACCTGATTTGGTGGGATGCTTGATTGATTTAGAGCAATCCGTTCAACAAATTACATACAAATGAAAATAGAATCAAATGGAACACAAGCACCATGCGCTTGATGAAGTTGGAAATTGAGTGAATGAATTGAGTAATAGTAAGAATGGTGGTATTAAATAATGAATAATAGGAGATAGAGAAAAGACAATGTAAGAGGTGTGAAGGGAGTAGGGACCACTCCCATTTTATGTTGCCAAAGGTGGTGTAGACAGCAAGGAATCAACGTCCAAAGCAGCCAGTGCACTCATTAAATACAGCAAATGGTCAGCTAGCATTGCAAATACAGATAAAAAGATGAGAAGAAAACAACCAGCGAAAGGATTGAATTTATTTTACAGCAAGCAGAGAAACCATTGGCCGATCCTTGATATTATTTTAAAGAGAAAATATAAGACTGCATCAATCAATTGAAGACATAAACTGCTGATCCAAAGAAATAAAGAAAAGAAAGTGAGCAACACATCTAGCAACCAACGAATGAAAGATCAGAAAGAGATAAGAAAAGATGAGAAGGGAAACAAGGGACCCACCGAATTAGTTCTTGCTAATTTAGGAGAAAGGGATATTTATTCCATGTGATGAAGAGGTCAAATCTTGCTGAGTTTTCACCGAGTTTTCACTGGGTTGGGACGGTGAAAGAGTTATCTGAAAAAGGAAAGAAGAAAATAAGACAGTAAGGAAGGAATGAAAATAGGAGGAGGAAATAAAGGAAGGGTGGGACGGTGGAATCTAAAGGAGAAAGATGAGAAAGGAAAGGAGCCCACATGGTTAATTAAAATTGGAAAGCAATGCATCTATATAAGGATTCACGGTACTGTACAGAGACACACAGAGAAGGAACAGTGAAGTCTCAGGAGCTCCGACGATGGGTAAGGTCTTATTTTTTTATCTCTTTTATTTTAATTTTATGATAATGTCTGACTAATTTTACGTACGATGATGATGAAACTTCATTAATGAAATAATTCTTCTTTTATGCATTTATTTAATTTCAATTATATGTGTTTGATTATTTATGATTTTGGCTTCATCAAATTAATAGACATTAATTATTTTTACCAACAATGCCATGTATTTTTTGTTATTAATATTAATATCTAATTAATTAATGCTTGGTTTTTAATTGAATAAAAGTAGGGAGCCCATATAGACACTCGGGAAATCTTTCCTAACACAGTCGTTTTCTAAAAGTGCATGGAAATTACCCTTTTACCCTTCCACCATTTTTCCCTTCCACTTAAAAACACCGCATCCTCCGAACGGGTGATCAAATGAAAAAATTCGTTCGAACGAATAGGCTATGAAGTGGGATTTTCAAACAAAGTAGTTTCTGGGCTGATTTCTACAAACAAGGTATCAAAATTCATCTACTCTGAGTTTTATGAACTCCATGACTCATTTTAAGTAAAAGTGGTATAATTTTGGGCTTCAAAAATTGTACCCAAAGAATTTAAGAAAAATGATCTTCCCTCTTAATTCTTTGGATACGATTTTTTAAGTCCAAAACTATACTATTTTCACTTAACATCAGTCTCAGAGTTCATAAAATTCAGAGTAGATGAATTTTGATACCTTATTTGTAAAAATCGGTTGAAAAACAATTTCGTTTGAAAACCTCACTTCAAAGCTCATTCGTTCGAACAAATTTTTGAATTCGTCCGAATGAATTTTTGAATTCTTCTGAACGAATTTTTTCATTCGGTGGATCACTCGTTCGGAGGATCCGGTGTTTTTAAGTGGAAGGGCTAAAGGGTAATTTCCATCCACTTTTGGAAAACGGGTGTGTAAGGAAAGATTTTCTGGATGGCTATATGGGCTCCCTAAAAGTAAATCCTTTAATTCGTTATTTTCTTTTATTTTAATTTAAATACATCGGATGCTTAGATTAATACTTTGATCCATTGTCTTTTGAATTAAGATATGATACATTGAATTCTTAGAATTTATACTTTTAAGCGAAGGAAAATCAATTTTTGAACACCATATTAATGTGCTCGAATGTTTAAATCTTTAAAACTTGGAAATTAATAAATAAATAATTAGAAGATTATGGATTTAATAGTGGTGGAATCCGATGACTTAGTAATTTCTCTCACTTAATTCAAACTCTATTTTTAGTTGTTTTAATTATTTTTTGCATGTTTAATTCAACCAGCCTACATAAAAAGTGTTAATTAGGTTAAGATTAAATCGTTAGGCTTTTTAATTTTTTTTTCTCGTTCATTCTAAATCAAGTCCTTGTGGGTTCGATCTCACACTTGCGTATCTTTATACTCCAATTTGATTCGTGCGCTTGCGAGTAATTATAAATTTAAAATTTGCACAAGACTAATCTATCATACCAGTTAACTCATTTTAGTGGGGCCTCCATGGTAACCAACTTATATACATAAATTTGAAAATTAAAGAGGTCAAATTATTATTTCAAAAATATAGTAGTTATATAGTTTTAATTAATTTTTTAAGGATAAGAACAAAAGCTATGTAGCTAGTAACGTGTTTTACTTTCGTAAACACTTTACCAAGTTATAACAAGTATTGGATTGAGAATTGAAAGAAACAATAATAATAACAATAATAAATGAATGTATTAACTCCATACTTATCTAAAAGCTATAAGCTACCATTAGTAGCACGGGCAACGTGGTTGCCTAACAAATTCTCCACCTAGTTTATAAATGCTAATGGGAATGAGATAAGATAGGAATGAAAAAAAAAATATATATATATATATACATATATATATAATAAAAATAAAAAACTTTACCGCTAAAGCCACTAATGTAGCTACCTACCTCTTCCACCGCCTCATCTCGTTATTAAAAGGAGATGAGACTTTTTCTTTTCACTCAAATGCTCTGTCCTTTGTACGCTCTCTCATCTCTCTTCACTCATCAACGCCCAGCCACCTCTTGAGAATTCTGCGAATTCCCTACAATTGATGGTGGGGAGATTTAATAATACAGTATTGGTAAATCAGGTTTTATAACTCTAGATTCTAGTACAATAAGTGGTTTCATGAATTTAATATAAAATGGAAAACACTAAATGGGTCAGAATGCGAGACTTGATACTTCTTTCATGTGAGGGATAAAATTTGTTCTAACTATTAGAATGGAAGCGTAACACGATATCAGGGAGTCAAGATCTAGTAGTCTATAATGAAGAATAAACCCACTTACATGCCTAGATCTTGATATATTCATGTTGATACATAGTGATGTTTATTATGCATATTGTCATTGATACTCTCTGATGTGAGAACTGGAGCATCATATTAAGGTAAGTGAATGAGTTATGAAGTTTGTTAATGATGCTGCCTCCACACATGTAGCCAATGTACTGATTTTGGGACAATGAGGCCGGACCAGTGAGGTCGTTTATGCTCTTACAAGATGTTGCATTTTTACATTGTTGGAATGTTGTACAAATTTTACATTATAACTCGCAAGCGCACGAACCATAAAATCGTATAGCAATTGAGTGTGAGGTCGAACCCAAGGGAATTTCAGAAAATATATCTAGAAAAACATTACAGAATATAGACAAATAAAACCTTAGAATAAATTTAATTAAAACTTTCATTGGTGGAATTAATTTAGAAATATAGAAATAACCTAAACCTAACCTAGATTTAATTAAGATATTTTCAACCCCAACCTAGTTCCATAGTTTGAATCGGATTTATAAACAAGAATAAAGAATAAAGAATAAATTAAATCAAAATATTTACATATTTTACGATGGAAAATGGACTGGAGTTTTTGGAGGCATTCCTTCATTCATGGTTAATTTAATTAAGAAAAATATGAATCTCATTAATCAAGAAAAGATCAAATTAAACTTGGGCTTAGAAAGAATACATCATAAATTCTGATTCTAAATTCTTCACCTACTCTTAAAAATAGTCTTAGAAGGGAAAATTAGGGCTCTAAACTCTCTCAAAAATTTGTTGTTTAAGATGTAAATTCTACTATTAAATTAAAACATACATTCATAAAGAAATTAAAAATAAAATCAAACCATCATAATCA
Organism: Chimonanthus salicifolius; assembly: GCA_013350335.1. Classification (NCBI taxonomy): domain Eukaryota; kingdom Viridiplantae; phylum Streptophyta; class Magnoliopsida; order Laurales; family Calycanthaceae; genus Chimonanthus; species Chimonanthus salicifolius. Next base: position 21,334,691 of record CM023540.1, on the reverse strand, counting down.
ATGCACATTAAGTGGAAAACCATGAATCTAAAAGTGTTGTCTCAGTCTTATTTATAAAATAAAGAATTAAAATTTACATAACATTGGGAAAATGGAATAAGAAAATACAAGAAGAATTCAAAATAGTGATCCGAAACCCATTGTGGAAGTCGACACTCCACATTGTCTTTCCTTCCTCTACTCTTCCTTCCCTTCCTTCCTTCGTCAAAGTCTTAGACTCCAATGCCAAATTCTGGGTGTGCCTCAGTGCTCTATTTATAGGCTCAGGGTTGAAATGGACGAATGAGATTTAATCTGGGTTAAGTTGTGAATTGATGGCTTGGATTGGATCTCATTTAGAAGTGGATGGAGGGTTGAGATTCAAACGTGGATCAAGATGGATGATAAAATGCATGGCCTAAATCTAAGATAATAAATGTATGCAATGGATAAGTAAGGTGGCTCTAGGGTTTCTCCTAAGTTTATGAATGAAATGGATGGTTGTGATGAAATGTCCTAAGATCTAATGGCTTAACTAATGGATGGATGGTTAGGTGATGCATGGATGATCATGATCATAAGGTTAATCTAGATGATAGATAGGTTTGATGGCCTAGATCTAATGTTATTGCATGTATGGGTTGGATTTGATAGGTGGATCTAAGGTTTTTCTAATTTAGAGGCATGAGATGAATGGTCTGGATTAAGGGATGAAGATGAGTGGTTAAGATTGCATTGGAGAGGAGATTGGATGTTGTGGATTGACAAGGAAATGGACAAGGCTTGGGCGTGTGAATGGGTTATGGACTTGAGTTTTGGATCTATAAATAAGCACATGGGCCTCCAATGGACCTTGGACTTAAGCTTGAGGACTTGGGCCTTTATTGGACTTCGGAGTGCACATTATCCTGGCACATCTGTGATATGTGCATAGACTGCCTGTGGCCTGGCCCAATGATAGTCTGTGGAGCTTAGCTTGGCCCAATTGAAGTAGATCTCTGGCCCATTAATCTTGAATTTCAATTTTTGCCTCTTGAATTGCAGGTTTTCTCTTCCAGAATTTAATAATTAACTTCACCATTTTTAATCTACAAAACTAAGAAATTATATTAAATGCACCAATATACACAGAATTGAGAGCTAACTGGTCCAATAATCAGGGGTAAAAATGTAAGATTTCAGTGCTCAACATGGAACTTAATGCATTTGGACAACCAGTGTAGTGCTTCATATGTGTGGTAGTGATGTGGCAGTGGTGGTAATTTGGAAACATGGTATATGAGACCATTTATGATAAGTTAGTAAGAATGGTAAAGTAGATCATTCATGATTTTGAGTAAGATAAATGTTATTAAGAGTAGACCATTATTGTTATTATGATTAAACTGTATTGTTTAACTTGTAAATGTTGATGAATGTGTTATTTTAAAATTTGTTCACTAGGCTTGGAGCTCACATCCCTTACATTTTAAGATTAGTAACCGATGAGGAGGAACCTCCATTGCAGACTTAGGATGAGAGAGCCGATGCAGTCACTTGTTGGGAAATACATTTGTTTTATCCATTTTGTTACAAATAGTGTTTTGTTAGTACCGCATGTGGTACTTATTACTCTGAGCATGTATTAACTATCATGTTTTCGTTTGTAACTCTGATGTTGTTTATGTTTGTATCTATGAAAATACTTGCGGTTTTAACACCAGTGACTTTGATTGTTGTATACCATAATAACAGAAAATCTCATTATTACCCTTTTGATTCCTCACTTAATTTTCAAATTTTTGTCAAAGATGATTTTTTTTCAAGAACGGGCTAGTGAGGGTGAGACCTTGAAAAAATAATTATTCCACTCGTGATAGAAAATTTTGATGGCACACGTTTGGCCTTTAGGAATAACTCTTCATATTTTGATTACACTAAATCTTTTCTTATTTGATTATAAATGATAAACACTGAGTTTAATGCTTTTATGAAATTAAAAAATTCAAATATGTAGCTTTATATTTAAAATTTAATAAACGATATAAATCTTTAAGAAGTTGACTCTATATTTTTAAAATAATATAATTTGAAATCATCATAATCATTAGAACAACAAAATATGACTATTTTTTACATATTTTTATATTATAACTGATGTAACACAATAAACCTTTTTTTATTAGTGTAATGTATCTAATTATTTTCATATATTAATAATTATTTAGGAATGGAACGAAGGCTTGTTGATTGTGTTTGCATCTTCCAAGTTCCAAATATAGATTTTTCATTTTTTTTTCATTTCAATAAAAAAGTGTTGTGAGTCAGTTTGACTTGAAGCCCTTATTTTATTTTTTTTAGTAGTTATTTCTAGACACGAGAATCACAATAAGTAAATCATATATTTCTATTATAAAATTCATGAGATAAAAATAATAATAATAATAATAATAATAAAATTAATAAAAATGTTATTGATAATCATAATTAGATAATCAAATTACCAACTTGTTTACGATCAGTTATAAGAAATTGCATTTTCAAAATACCCATTTACAGGTGAAACAATGTAAAAGTATCCCGACTAATGATTAACTTGGCCTTTGTCTGCCACCTATCTTATCTTAAGCTAAGCTTTACTATTCTATGTATGTCTTGATATCCTATTACAAAGAATAAAGAAATAGAAAAATGTGTTATAAACTTGGCTTAATTCTTGAACTCTTTTGTATAAATGGTCGGGTTCAGCATTTTACAAGGAGCCTCGGAAAGATGAATGGACTTTTCAGTGGATTAATCATTTTATGTATATGTATACACCTAGTTTTTTTTCATTCAAAAATCATTTTAAAATTAATTAGAAAATGACTGATCAGATTGAAAGTAAACATGATGAAATATTAGATCAAATTTGACTTAAAAACCCAATTTCTAGTCGCCAGACGTCTTTAAAAATTCCTAAGATAAGGGCATTTGGTGACTTTGACCATTAAAAATCTAGTGGCTATAAATTAAGTTGTAATCTCAAATTTGATCCACTTTTAGTTCATCTTATCTAATTTTAATCTAAATGGTTGTACTCTTAACCTTCTCAAATGGATGGGCACATGCTTAGTATTTTCTTGTCAAATCTGACAAGCTTTGGGCTTTCGCTTGGGCTTTTGTGTACAAGTGATGAAAAAGTACAGTGTTGTCTTTTATTATTAAAAACACCGATGCCCCTATCACTCCTTTATTACAAATATTGCACCCTGTCCAACCTTGATTTTTACTAAATGTGATTCTGTTATGTTCAAATCCTTTCTAAGGTTCAAACCCTAAAAAAACCTTAATGACTCACAGTTCAAAAGGGTTGATATAGTTGACCTCAATAACCCCTAAATGATTTTCAATTTATTATGTTGGATCATTGGACTATTCTAAGAAGACATTTATAAAAATATGATTATTAATTTTTAATATTTTATGTGTTTTCAATTTAATATTTTATATTTATTAGTATATTATCATATTTTTAGTTAATTTATTAATTAACTAATATTATTATAGAATATTTTGTTGATATGGCGAATTTGACCATGATTCAATTTCAACTATATCAAATCCAAATCCAACATTCTTCTAAAAAGATTGGATCCATAATCCAATTTTTAAAACATTGATACATGATTACAGTTTACCAAATCACTGTAAATATTTTCCTTTACTTCATCTCTCGCTGTGGCGGGTTCTGTCACAAAAGCTTTGTTTCTTATTTTGTCTTTTGTTGTTTTCATGACCTCCATTATGTTGAAAAAAAAATTATGGAAAAAGGGTTTTTTTTTTAATTTACGTGCGGGTATCCACGGGAAATCCAACGTAAAACCATCACGGGTGATACTCTTTTTTTTTTTTAATTTACTTGTGGGAAACCACGGGAAATCCAGCATAAAACCGCCACAGATGATACTCATTTTTTTTTTTTAATTTACGTGTGGGAAACTGTAGGAAACCCAGCATAAAACTCCCACATGTGATACCCACTACCCTAAAGGCACATTAGGTGAGGCCATGGGGGCTCAAACTTAGCACTTCCCGTTTCCTAAGGCATGAAAAAAGTTCTTTCTCCGTGAATGAGAGAAGGCCACGTACATTTTTTGAAATTTTAATACTCCCTCTGTCTCATTTTAGTTGTCTCACATTTATATTTTTTTAAAAAACTCTTCATATAAGGCTAACACTCCATGTGATTTCAAATATTTTCAACACACTTTATACTACTCTAATATAAATGGGACAACTATTTTGAGACAATTTCAAAATCCATATAAGACAATTAAATTGGGACAGAGGGAGTATATAAAATTAGACAAATTTTAGATTTTGACTTGAATTTTACTTGTCAATTATAAATATCGCAATCAATAATAGACATGGACGATCGGCTGAAAAGATGGAAACCACGGAAAATTCAACGTAAAACTATTACGGGTGATGCTTTTTTTTTTTTAATTTACGTGTAGAAAACCTAACAGAAAACCCTCATAAGTGATACCCACTACCTTTAAAGCACATCAGGTGAGACTATGGGACTCGAACTTAGCACTTTCAGTTTCCAAGGGGAAAAAAAGTAAGTTCTTTCTCACTGAATGAGAGAAGGTCACGTACATCTTTTAAAATTTTAATATATAAAATGAGACAAGTTTTAGATTTTGACTTAAATTTCCATCTATAAATGATGAAATAGTACATTAAATCTCTTATATTATATATGCAGACACAATCAATAATAGCCGTGGACGTAGCTGCAGCTGGACAAAAGCGTTGTTTCTTTATTTTCTCTTTTGTAACCTTCGTTTTCATGCCTTCTGCATGATATTATATAAACTAGTCGGCAGTCTGCACATGTCAGAGCCGCTCTTCATTTCCTCCTCCGACAACTCCAACGCTAACAGTGAATTCACGAAGGCAGGTACACTGATACGGACATTGAATTCGATCAGTCCGATAGTAATTTGATCGAGACTTAGTTGGATAAGTTGGATGGATTCACTTTATGAATTTATGCCTACTTCAATGGAAGGAAGCGGGATCTTGAATATAACCCATTAGACCCAATTAGATTTGAATATGGATTCATTTGCATCAATTTGGATCTGGGTCCATTTGGATGTTTTTTTGAGACTTAAAGCTCAATTATTAGACCCGTTTGTTGTCTTAAAGGGTCCACTTCGATATCCACTTCAGCAGTGGATTCATCACTAAGTGGAATCCACCCAAAGTGCCAACAAGGAAAAGGAGTCTACTCAACTGTGAGTCGAATGACTCGGGTCAACTCAGCTAACGATGAAGAAGGAAGAAGTAGGGACGACTGTGCTTCTCAAACAAGGACAGTTGTGCAGGGACATTGTTGGGTCTGAACGAAGAAGAGGGACCCCAAGTGCTGGGATTGGGCGAGAGAAGATCGAAGGCGGAAAGAGAGGAATTTTTTAGTTTCTTTTTTTTTTTTCAAAAATAAACCCTATAAATACATGCATTAGGCTAGGCTTTGGGACACAGAAATTTGAGTTGAAGTTTGAGCATTGAGTGCTTGCTTGACTCCCCAAGTTTGGTGAGTCTCGTATTTGATTCCTTTTGAAATTGATTTGATTAATGTGTTTGAAAAAATTTAATTTAAGTGTTGAGTTTTCTTTGCATAGTGTATTTAAGTTTCATGTCTTGCATCAATTTTAAATACTCAATTAAATTTTAATTCCATATCCAAATCGATTCATTAGAAGGTTCTTCGATTTTTAATCCGAACTCGAGCCGAATTAGAATTCATACATGTTTGATTTCTTAATTTCATTTGATTGCATTAAGTTTTCACGTTCGAATTCTCAACTCCTCGTTCGAATTGATTCCTAAAACTCCTAATTTCTTAGTAAAACTGTCACGTCGAAATTAAAACCATCTCTTTCTTTTAAAGTGAGAGCAGGAGTGGAAACCAGGGTTCTATTTTTCAGGATCCTTGATTCGAATTTGAGGATTTCATGTCTAAATTAAATGTCTGCTAATGTAGTTATTTTTGTTTAATTAAGATAGTTTTTAGGGTCCTATGTTAATGTCCTATTCAAAAATATTATTTATATCAAAGCCAAATGATCATTATTGTAACAATTTTAAAATTAAAATGAACAACAATTTAGGAACTTAAAAATAAATAAATTTTATTGAACCAGTGAAATTAATTTTTTTAGCTCTTGATTTCATGCATAGACCTTTAAATAAACTCATTAAATTGTTCAAACTGAGCCACACATATAGAACAAAAATTTATGAATTAAAATAATATTTTAATGTAATTAAAAATATAGTTTCTTAATCCAATCAAGATGAATATTTTAAGTCTCATATTTATGCATGAAGTTTTTCAGTATATTGATCACAAAGGCTAAATTGGATCTCACGTAAAGTGCAAAAGTTTAGAAATTATAGTATAATTTAGAACAACCCAATTTAGATAACTTATTGATTCAATTAATATAATTCATTTGAGCCTCATGTGCATAGGTCTTTCTAATAGATCTGATACTGATACAAAAGAACAACATAGAGCTCATATAGGATGGAAAAAGTGTTGGAACTAAAAGATAATTTGAAACAAAAGTTGGAAGGTCACTTCATTATTTGTTTGCTTCTTTCATATGAGTTTTAATAATATTAAATTATAAATTATATTTTTTAAATAATTACTAAAATAAATAATTTTCTATAGTCCACGTGTGTTTTTTCTTTTACACCATGATCTAACCATCTACATGTCTTAATGTTGGAAGGGTGAGTCCTTAGCCCCATAAGTGTATGTGGTGTTAAATAACCGACGTAATAGTTTATGCATTACGTTTTTTGAATGTAGGATAAGTATTCTTTCAAAGGGGGGAGAAATTTCTAAAGATACAAAAAGAGAGAGGGCTAAACCTGCCCAAAAAATATACAAAGGAGCAACCTTAAGAGATTAGAAATTCCATAAGAACTGTTCAAAAGTGCCATGCTTGAAGCTATTCAAAATCAGGTGATTATTGCATAAGCCCAAGACAAACTCAGATCTAGCTTTAGAAGTCAAAGAAAGGGCAATATGCCTCCTCTTCAAGTGATGCACAATGGCATCAGTATCAATGCACAAATCCTAGGCAGCAGTGGAAGGGTTTTCCAAGAGGACGAATAACTCATTGTTGATGCATTGCAAATGATCCAGATCCAAATCGACAGTGTCAGCATAGTAAAGTGCAGATTGACAGTAGCCAAGCAAAAGCTTGCTAGAAGCTAGACTAGGCAAGAGACACAAAGAAAACCGGGTACATCAATTATTATGCCCCAAATGATAGACAACCAAGAATGGACTCCCATTCAGCAATAATTTTCCAATGAGAACAGTGCTATCAAAGGTTGGAGCAACAGTAGTACTAATCGGAGGAGCAACTAAGGGCAAGATAGGAGAAGAGGGCAGAGGCAGGGCCATCTTAGCAGAAAATTCACTACTCACCAATAACAAGTCACTATTAGAAAGCAAGAAAAAGAACCTGACTCCTAATATCATAGAGGATGCCCATGCTAATGATCTCAACAGACCGCAGATTATTTGAGAAGATCCTATCGTTTCTCTCCTTCCAAGCATGCCAAACAGTGGCTGGACCCAACAAAATGGCAGCCAACCTCTCCAAGCAACCAACTCTAGAACTGGCTAGATCAATTGAGTCGCCCATGATGTCCAAAGAAGCACTGATGTAGCTGAATTTTCGCTTCAAGAGATCCCAGATAGAGTAGACAGTGTTGCAATGCTGAAGGTGATTGCTAGTTTCAAGAGGAGAGATACAAAGAGGGCAAATAGGGTCAACAGGTATGCCGGACCTAATTAGCATATCCTTAGTCTTAAGCCCAGAATTGATGTAGATCCAAAGGTAAGTGGACTGCTACCTGATACAGGCAGGTGGTTGAAGAAGGAGTTGATAGCAGTTGAAACAAATAGAACACCAACTCGTTGTCAGCCCAAAGAAGCTTATCATAAGTGGACAAGATTGGCAGGGGGTGACCCCTCACCAAATCCCAGACGTTTAAGAGCCTATTGGAGTAGACAGAAGGAAGATCCCATTGGAAACCCGAGATGAACTACTGAACAAAGATATTTCTCCCAAGACCCAAATCATAACAAGCGCGGTGACCAAAGTGATCGAGGAGGATGAAACCAGGCTTAAGCCATGGGTCCTTCCAAAACTTGGCGTGAATCCCATTTCCGACCAAAGAGAGCCTGACTTTTAACCTTGTCCCTGATAGAAATAATAGAACACTATGCCCAAGAGGGATTAGAATGCAAAACAGCACATTATTTGTAGGGTTAAATAACCCATATACTAAATTCAGAGGGGTTGACTTGACGGTTAAGAAACTTCTCTTATAAAAAGAAGTCTTGGGTTTGATTCACGCTCAAACCCCTCTAGGCTTCGAAGGTTTAGTCGGATAAAGTTTTCTATATATAAGACGTCTGAACACCTTCAAAATAATAATACGCACGTACTAGATTGTTCACCACAATTAATGATCACCTAACCCTATGTTTCCATCATTACCAAATCAGTACACAATCTAAGTGTCAGTTAGAGCGATTAAATTAAAGTCATATATTGAGGATGTATATTGCCGGATTACAAGAACAAAATCTATTTCTTTCATTCTTTCTCTCATCAAAATGATAATTCCTTTTGTCATATCAACAATGAAAAAGATCTCAGAATTGTGTCATGAGTCTGTTAGGACTGAGATTAGGATCAAAGTTAGATAAGATTAAATTAGATTATATTAATTTCTATTTAGTTGGGATATGATTTTTAGATTATATTAGTTCCCTCCAATCGACCGTCCACGTCCACGTCCACCTTTCTATTTGTTGTCTGCCTTGTGGCTGCCTATACCAATTTGAATATGTTATCAACATTATTATCTCCATCATTGTTCAACCAATCATTTGCGGCCATGATTGTTGCTCAACATCGCTGTCACTTGATTTTGTTGGATTTGGTTCAAAAGATTGGCTACTGTGTTAAAGTGTATTTATATAAGCTTCAGAAGGCTCAGTCTCGTATTACAAACTCAATATATAAGGACTTCTTCTCCCTAGAATTTTCAATTTTTGGGCTTTATCAATGAAAAAAAAAGAGAAAAGAAAATAGAGAGAAAAAAGAAAAGAGTGTGAAGGAGAAATAGAGAAAAGATTGAGAATCTTTGTAACAAGTTGTCTATGTTATGCTTCTTGGACATAGGAAGGTTATTGTTAAATGACGTAAATCTTCATGATCTTGTGTGTAATTGATCTGTCGTTTATGTACTTTATTCTCCAATATGCCATTCTTTTCTTCTTTTCTTTTTTTGAAGACCAACGTATTCAAATGTCCCACCTGAATTTTCAAGGCGTCTCACTTGATTAATCATTAGGACATATGTAACCTCCCAATCCATACACACTGGGTACAGAACTAAGAGGAATGCCCCAACATGCCATTCTAGCCATCAAGATTATTTGAATTTTTCAATCTCTTTTGAAGAATGCTGATCTTTCTCTCTTTTTTTCATATCAATAATTACGGTACATTGATATTTTCATCAGCTTTACAACCACATCTCACTCTAATTTTGTTCCACAAGATGTTGTCATCTGACCATTAATTTTTCTATTTAAAAAAATTCAAGCTGAAATAAATCCACTTAAATTTGAGGAGAGATATTAAAATAAAGGTTAAGATTATAGTTAGATAAGATTAAATTAGATTATGTAAATTTCTATTCGGTGGAGATTTGATTTGATAGAGTTTATCTCATATATATATATTTATATATATCTATATATCTTTTTAGAAATTTAACTTTAATGAGTCTTATTAAATTTCATTAAGAAGTTATATATATATATATATATATATATATATATATAGATATATATATATAACTTCTTAATGAAATTTAATAAGACTCATTAAAGTTAAATTTCTAAATAGAGGATCAATCTTAAAATTATATCATTTTAATCTTTGATATCAGATCTTTCAAGAGTAACAAGCTTAAAGCAATCAATGTACTCAAGCATTTCACCTCACTAATCTTTAGAGAATGTGTAAACCTCTTGATTTGCACTAATCAGATACAAAATAATGGGGAATGACTTTTTGTATATCGAGAGGAACTTAATTCCAAGACTTCCCTCTGCAAATAAAGACGATTTTTTACCACCAAACCAATTGCTCATAATTACTTAAATACATTTGTCTTCTCTGACTATTAAACCTAACTTTTTTTTAATAATGTTACAAATGCAAAGATCTGAAGATGACTACAAACACATTTCAATGAATGGTGGGAAAGGGGACGTTTCATGCCCCCATACATTTGAAGTTAGAAAAAAGTAGTCAAAATGCTGTGATGGAACCACTTTAATCAATGGACTTCTCTCATATCATGCTTCTTTATTTCACTGGCCCCATATATTTTACAATAAATATTTTTGTTATACAATATCTTTTCTCATTAACACATATGGATGTAAATAAAAGAGAATTTATCTGAAAGTAATCTAACTGTCGACATAATTAATAGGAGCCAGATTAGAAATATGGCTATTTAATATTTTAATGGGCCTCCTCTCCGTTCAAACCATTGCTCCTAAGAGAAATGGTGAGTCGAGCTTGTGGGACTCTTACTTCTAATCTAACCCATACTATGTGTCTGATTTGCCCTCCAACATGCAAATTGCATCAGAACCACCTATGACCAACAACCCAATGTGCCCATGACTCAAAATGGCTCATTTCTCTTCAATTTTCTAAAACGTGGTCCTGACATCAACTCTATTGTACCCCAACATTTTTACATCATTTAGATAATCTAAAGCGGCAGAAACCCATCTTAAAAAGTGGAAGTTCTGAATTTGATTTCCACTTCACTTCAAAAGATCACTCCTTGTAAAGTTATCAGGTGTGTGTGGATAAAAAGGCTTGAACATTTTCTGAGAATTAGTTGGGTACTCGTGGACGGTTGAAATTATTAGGTGGTGGTCATCCATGTCAAGGTCATATAGGTTAGTAGGAAAAGTCTTGGTGAGAAGCAAGTAGTTGAGGTGAATTGCATTCAGTGGTGGGTTTGGGTATATGTGCGAATCTCACAAGATCCAAATTAAGACCCGATAAATGTGGTTGAGCCAAGAAGAATTGCTATATGATTAGCAAAACTCAAATGAAGGCAGCTACCCTTTCATTTCCTCTCTCCACATCCAACATGGACCACAGTTTCAGAATTAGACTACTTGGAAAGAGCTAGACTAATAACTGTTTTCCCAAAACTGAGTGCTCTGAGTACGGCACAAGTTCTTACATGTATTGAAGGTAAAAGTGCATCATGAACATGCTTCACAGTCAAGTGGCAGCTAACTTTGATTCAACAGGCCTTAGTGTTTGCACAAGCCATGTCTGAAGCATGGTAATTTTCCTTTTAAGACGGGAATCCTCTAGGCAGACAGAATGGTCTTGGGAGAGTCTCGTTCGAGGGTGGGATTGTTGGGGCTGGAAAACGACTTTCATATTGGAAGTGTAAAGGGAAATCTAAAACATAATTGTTATAAATGCAAGCAACTTCAAGGCTCATGATAATAGTGGGCCATGTGGGATCAGGGGTTTAAATCTCGGCCGATACGCGGTTTTCTGAAGGCCGAGATTTTAGAGAAAAAAAATTCGGCCGAATATTGGCCAAACTCTTCTTCTTTTTTAAAAAATAAATAAATAAATATCGGTTGTGGGCCCGGGCTGATATTTGCCCGTATCAGCCGATATTTATATTTTAAAAAAAAAAAGCCACTAAGATTTCCAAAAAAAATGAAGAGAGAGAAAGAATTCACCCGAGATCTTGGCCGAAATCTCGGTCCTGCCGAATTTTCGACCCCTATGTGAGATAAACACAGATGGCGATTCTGAGGCTGCACCAATTTCTTTCATGGTGTCAAAACATTGTTACTAACACCATGCCCATGACATTGTTCACTGTTGTTATCCCAGGCAGAATGACAAAGAAGGTTAGCATACTGTCCTTTAAACCATCCAATTGTAAATCTATTCTCTACCAATTGAAGCCACAATTGAGAATAGACTGTGGCAATGGTGTTACACTAGCATACCCAGAAACAACAATGATTTCACCTCTACACTCTAAGAAAGCAACAAATAGAGCCAACATTATGGCAAAAGCTTCACCCTGCATCAGATGTGGGTGCTCCCATTAAAATGGATATGGAACTCCTAACAAAGATCAGTAAAGCAACAATTTGGGCAGCCTAGTTTCCAGGAAATCAAGTCTCTTTAAGATATTTCATCAAACACATGGTGATGGAATCACGTTAAAGCACTCTGCCATGTAAATAATTGTCTGCTTAGGCTTACCATTTATAGTTTTATACCAACAATCATCATCAATATCTGGTCTCAATACCATTTCCATTACCAACTGTAACATCCATTTCCTTGTCATCCCTCATTTGCATCTCATTTATTTCCTGGAGCATCTTAGCAACAGACATTGTGTTGAAAAATCCAGGCGATTTTCACGATGAGAGTTAGAAAAGAAAATGATAAATTGGGTAAAGACTCATTCAAAGATAATAAATTCGACATTCAAAAGCCCAAATCAAATAAAAATCTAATTTAATCATATGAAATAAAAGAGGGAGGAAAAATAAAATGAAAGAAATGGAATAAAAATGAGCTTTATGTCGTGCGAGAAGACTTTAGTGCACTTGTATCACCTTAGAGACTGAGTTTAGTGCGGACTTTCAGCGTAAGGTGAAACTTAACTCCTACTATTTGTACTTGAGATCAAAAAATGGGATTTTAATGGGCCAAAACTCCAAAAGATTTGGACCACAAATCACAAAAATTTATATAAATCATCATGATCTTCTCATCGTTGAAGCAGTGAAGTTTTATCGCATTCGACTTGGCTCGATTTTCAAAATTCTGCTTTTACTATAAATTATCTAAATTTATATTTTTTATCTCTATAATTTAAGATTTCATGTTTCACTATATGTATATATTCTATATTTTGAGTCTTTATTGGCCCCACTTTCCTATTGATTCTTTGATTTCGCAATCCTCTAACTTTTCATTTTGTAATTTTTTTCTGATCTACCGTATGTATCTAACCATATCATATAAATGTTTAAAATGCCAAATGAAATTGTACCAATATGATATTTTCCATGTTGTTGGTTTTTTTTTTTCCTCTTTTAACCCACAACAATAAAATCTAGAATTTGCACCTCCTTTTTTTCTTTTTCTTTTTTGAGGATTTCTGCAAATTGTTTAAAATTACTCTTATTCTAATAAATGAGTAACATTTAGAGAGAAAATTGGAGAAAGAAAGAGACCGCATCGAGGAGGTAAATGGATATTCAAAATTCATAAATTTAAAAACATCCCACACAAAATAAATAGATTTTAGATGTAGACTTTAAATCCATTTATTTTTTAAATTCAAATCCAAATCCAAAATTAAAATCTGTATTTTTTATGCAAATTTGGATCTAACCATAATTGAATCCTTAATTAATGTAACATATATGTCATATGTTAAATTATATGAAGTTAAAACTCTTAACATTTACTTTCATATATCTCAATTATTCTACTCATCATACTTGAAAGTAAGAAATAGTATAACACATGAGAAATAATTAGATTCCACGATTTGAGTTAAAGGAGTATCACTTACCATTTTTGCATATTTTTATAGTTTCCTCTTACAATTTTTAATATGAGATATGACTTATTTTTATGAAGACTTGATTGTTTAATCAAATCTAATTTTCTTTCATTAGAAGAGTATGCCAATGTTTCTCATTTTGAAAATATTTAAATTCACACATTAATCTTATACATTTAAGTGGATTCCAATTTGGAACGCAAAATTATGAATCCCAGTTCGAATCAAACTCTATTAGGTAGGATGTAAAATCAGATTTGACCTAAATCTGACCCGAGTGGCACCTTGAGAGCTATATCCATTTTCTCCACTATTCAAAGCCAGAGGTTTATTACATTAAAAAACAAAAAACTAGAATTTCAAAAAATTTCAGCCAGCCCAAATAACACTGCAACAAAGCTTGAAAAGTAAGAGGTTGGCCTGACGGTCAAGTAAAGAAACTTTTCTCATGAAGGAAAGTCTTGAGTTTGATTCACGTTCAAACCTTCTGAACCACTCTCCATGAAGTTACTCATGACTTGAACCCGAAATGTGTGTAAAGAAGTATGCACATACCCCAAAAGATTGGTCGGGTAAAATCCCCTACCGGTGAGACGCCTGAACCACCTTCGGTCATTAAAAAAACTGAAAAATAACAATTTTTCATGGACCCATTTAGGTTGTCGCATTCTCTAATACTGTGTTTCCAGAGGATAAGAAACATTCATTCTCTAAAATTGTGTCTCAAGAGGATATTTAATAGTACAAAAGCATCCATATGCATTTGAAGGAGCCATCCAAGCGTCAACAAGTTTTAATTTTACTTAATAAAAAACAAAATCTAATTCAAGCCATCTTTTGTTTTTTCCACTTTTCACTAACATGGATTTCGTATTATATACACAGAATCGTGATCCATGGCACGCAATTAGACTGTGATTAGAGTTACCAGTAATGCGAGATGATGGCTTACACCACATCATGACACTACAATAGTATTTCTGATTTACAGTAGCAAAACATTCATGTAAGCCATGATATCATTAAGCTCATCAAAACAGACAAAACAAGCGGCTGGGGGGGAAGGGGGAGATACCATTGTTGAATTTTGTACATTCCAATGCCGGTCCTTCTACAGTTTCCCTGCCAACACCATAGAAGAAAACCATAGGTATCTCTATACATCATATACAGGCAAGCGCTCCTCGATTGAGACTCGACAGATTGGACATCTCTTGCACTTCTCAGAGCAGACACTAAAAAGTTGTAAATGTCATAAGAAAAATTAGAAGGAAAGACACAAAACAGAGAGGGGAAAAGGCTTGACTTCTCTAGAGCTCTAAATTGGGAAGATGGAAAAACAGAATGCCCTGAAGGGGTGGTTCGAAACCCGTAAAAGGGATATCGATCCATTATGTTTTAGCAAACAGATATCCACAAGCTATCCAGCAAGCCCGTTCCACCCACATGTTATGCTCAAGTTTACAGATCAGAGAATAGGTGCATCAGCAAATCAGGCAGCATCTGACTTTCCAATTCATACTTAAAAGAAGGGTATCCATGAGGACCTAAACTTACCTGCACAGAACACGGTGCCTGCATGGGAGTAAGACCATAGATATCTCTCCCTCGAAGCAAATTCTACATAGGACCTTTTCCTGAACAATGAACCAAAAATATTAGTAAGCAGCATGGTTCCCAATCTCCCATCCCAAAAACAGTAACTAGAAGACAACAATAGTAACACAACACGGGCACAGACTAACTGAGAAATCACAAATTGCTTAATAAGAAACAATTGCCAGAACAATATACATCATTTGCATAACAATTAAATAAATCATGATACAGATTACAGAGTGCGCTTGTCCATCTTGTTTTATTTTTGGAGTAAAAGATCAGATGGCAAACTCCCCTCTGTAGTGTCCTATATTGAAGGGGATGACAATCAAAATTCCTCTTGTATGATCTTGACTCATTGTAGTTTTCAACTCTTGTAAACTCTTGTCCAAGCACCGGTGTTTTTTATATAAGGGATATTGGCATACTTTTTCACCACTTAGATGGTGATAAGTGGACAAAAGGACAAACCCAGTTCCCTTGTTATCAAAACACCGGTGTCCCCGTCAATTCCCCCTATGTGAAAGGAGCTTAAGGATTATCAAAGCTTGGGGGGAAATGCCTTAATTTCATCCAAGGACCTCAATATAGGACTTCTTGGCCACACCAAGTGCTTTAGGACGGATGATACTAACTAATCAATTCTATGTTTGGTTTCAAGTACAGAATTCTTCTTATCTTTCACTCTTCGCTCAAGGTTTGAAGCATATAACACCGGTGTCCCCGTCAATTCCCCCTATGTGAAAGGAGCTTAAGGATTATCAAAGCTTGGGGGGAAATGCCTTAATTTCATCCAAGGACCTCAATATAGGACTTCTTGGCCACACCAAGTGCTTTAGGACGGATGATACTAACTAATCAATTCTATGTTTGGTTTCAAGTACAGAATTCTTCTTATCTTTCACTCTTCGCTCAAGGTTTGAAGCATATACTTGTGTCTTGATAAAGCTAATTATCTTAGTCCTCATTTAATGAACCAGAAACCATGGCTGGTTGTGGACTCCTTGATGAAAATCCATAATCCTCACTGCCTAGAAGTGATCCTCTAGTATTTGGTATGGCTTTTGTGTAGCCCATTGATCAAACCAATAATCTCCTCATCAAAAGATCCTCTTAAATGGGTGATTAAAGGACCCCACACCCTAAGTGTGCACTTCATAGTGTTAACATCTTGAAATGGACATTTAGAACCATATTTAAGACATGAAATGTCAAACACGGGTACCCAAAATAATGATATGCAACCAATTTTTTCTCAAAAGATACACGTATATGAGTGCAGTGCATAGGAGATCCTGGGAGTATGTCTTGTTTTAAATATATATTGCTTCATGAAAGCATAATATGATAAGTTACACTACAACTAAAAATGAATATTAAGATGTTCCCAGCAGCAAGCAAATCTCTGTTATATGACAGATGCAAGTTAAAGACGTTATCATCTGCAAGCGAAAGCATCATCCAAAAAGCTAATCTGCTAGTTAAAAGGTAATTGCACCAAATCATTTCTTCTTCAATTTGCCAAAACTTTTATGGATCCAAAACCATCAGTCAAGGTTGAGAATATTACATTTTGAAGTCGTTCATACTCTTGCTGGCTATATTTTGTGATTTCTGCTTGCTCTCCAAGGGCAGCTTGTAGTCTCCATACCTGTCATGAAACCACAATCTATGAAATGACCACCAATTAAAAGAAGTGGCATACTAGATAATAATTTCATCACTTAAAAATTTCTGGATAAAAACCATTTCTGGAACCTTAAAGATGGAATGAATTGAATATGAATCTAAAAAATAACTGCTAACGCTACTGTAAAATACAGAGCCATCATTCACCTCCTCAGTAAGATCTTTCTTGGGCATTTTCTTCACAATCTCAGGAGGATAACCACAGAAAGTGTTATATCTGCAAAATAATATTTGAGCAAATCACAGAAAAATTAGTACAAAGGCTTTGATTTGACAAATCAAAATACATGATAGAGGCCTTACAGAAATAATCTTTTGTGTGTGTATAGGGTCGTGAACCAAAGCAGTACTACTGTGGAGTGCTTTGAATGTACACTTCAACACCATTCGTTGTATCTTATCTGATGCAGGCATCACACATGAAGATGAAAATGAGGAAAGAAACCATATCATTTTTTTACTGTGGCAAAGTTGGCAGACGCATACAGGAAGGCTGTACAATTTGAGAAGATTGAGAAAAGGAAAGGTAGAACCAACTCGCCGACTAGGAGCAAGACCACTTACACCAGCAGAACCACCAGAGATTGAGGAACGTCTTCTAGGGCATCTGTGAGAGAGAGTAGCCAACCTTCAACCTCGGACCAGAAAGGTAAGTCCGAGGTCAAGTGCTTTAAGTGCAATGTGTTGGGGCATATGGCGTCCAAATGTCCAACTAAAGGTGTGCACTTGGCCCAGAACAATGGATTATAAGATTATGGACAACTAGGTGATTCAAGGGATAATTTGATGATTAAACATTCTCTAATGGCACCCAAAAAGGACCTGAATGAAGAAGACAGAAGAATGCAACTTGAAGCTGTCATTTCCCCTCATAGAGTATTCGTTCGAAGCAGACTTAGCCCAGCTGGTAGAATCACAAAACAAACTTGATGAAAATAGCATGGTCAACACTAAGACAGGATGTGAGAATGAGAAGAATTCTAAGTTCGTGATGCAACAGTCAGAGGTTGAGGCAAGTCCCCTTGCTAAACCAAGCAGGGCATGGTCAGTACAGGTTCATACAATGGGAGCAGAAGATGAAAGGCAACTTGTGGGGCACCAGATATATTGTTTGACCTTATGTTGACCCAGTTTGAGAAGACTATTTGAACCAGTTATCCACACCCAGTATTTTTTTTCATTTGTCGTGGGCAACAATACAGCAACATCTACAAAAGTAAGGCACGAGGATCATGCTCTTCGACATGATGTGATGCAGGAGAGGCATAAAAGACGAAAGCAACCTATAACAGATTGATTCTCTCCAATTGCAAACCCCCCGAATTCGAGGACGAGTTCCTTTCAGGAGGGAGGAAATGTTGCGGACATCACACATGATGAAAATGAGGAAAAAAACTACGTATGGACACTTTGACATGTAAAATTACACATAGTACCCAAAAACAATTTTTTGTAAACATATAGAGAGAGAGAGAGAGAGAGCTCTTTCTACCTCAAACCAAATTCCTTATCTAAGTGTTAAATTGCTGCATCATCCTAGAAGTTGTCTCCAACTAGTTTGTTGTGACTGGCTAACTAATTTTTAAGGATCCAACTTTAGATGATGCAGATGAGTTAGTTGGATAGACCTATGCTTGAATAGTGTACCAAAAATCAGCTCAAGTAAATCACTCTAACTTAGACTACAAAGATTCAATAGTCTATAAGTGATGTAGCGCATCCTTCCACTCTTGTGCAAGTTATACTTGCTATTTCGGTGTCTTTAAGTAAGGGTAATCTTGTAATTTCTGTTTTATTTTATTTTAAGCAATGCGTAGTCTTATATAAAGCTTGTAGCCCTTGGGGCATAAGACATGATTGATATGAAATAAAAATTGGAGATTTTCGCATAACCTCTCTACCATGCTTGGTGCTTGGCGAGAAGCCCATCCTTCCTTCCTCTTCCTGGTACGATCAATCTTCTCTCTTCTCCTCTTCCTTCTTCCTGCTTCTTCTCTCTTTATTTTTCTTTTTCTCCCTACCGAGAGCCCTTCCACACTCCCAGTTTCTGCCGCTGCCTACTCCCTCTCCAGATTTTACCTCCGTTCCTGCCCAACTCCCTTCTAAACTTTCGCCCATCCCATATAACCTTCCAGCTGTAAACCCCTCCCCCCCCCCCCCCCCCCCCCCCCCCCCCCCCCTTCCTTCCTTTGGATCCCTTTCTCAAACCAACCTCTCACCATACAGCCATCATACTGCTGTCCCAAGGCCTCTGAATCCCTTCCTTAGACCATACAGCTTTGTTGTACCCATTAATCCCATCTACTGCCATCACCGACCCTTCCTACACCTTCTAATCTTCCCCACAGCCTTTCCCCTTACCCAAAACTGCCTTTTCCTCGCTGCCGTGTTTTACCTTAACCCCTTTTGAACCCAGATCTGCCTCCAACCGCCCATACAGTCCCTAAACCGCGGCTGTTCCGCTATCCTTGGCCCCTTTTAACCTTCCAATACACCTGTCATGTGTTTCTAGACCTTACCTTAGCCTCTCCACCCTCTCCTATAGCCTTTCCTACTGCAGCCCATCCTTCTCAAGCCTCACACAGTCCTTACTACCTGTCCTAAACCTTCATACAGTCCTTATCTTAGCCTTTTCTACCTATCCTTCCCTTTTTCTTACTGCTGTCCCATAAATCCAGCCCTTTCTTGACCCCATTAATCCTTCCTAACAGTGTCATATCCAGATTTCATCATAAATTTGAGACCAAACTTAGCCTTATTTGATGATAGATCTAAGTGTTTGTGAGATCTGGATAAGTTTCTTTATTTTGAGGGCCTTATATTCTGAGTAGTAACTTGATCTAGATTGTGATATGCTTGCTTATATTGAACCTCAAGAATTTCTGTGATTCTTTGTAGCTTATTTATATTGTTCATTGCAATTATTCACTTACTTTTAATTTCAGCCTCATATTTTACTTTACATTAGTTTCTTGTTCCATCATAATCACATTTAGAGTTACCCTTTGTCTTGTCCTGCGTCAATAAGAATTGTGCTTAATCTAACGATAAGTTTAATCTGAAAATGGGTTCAAATTAAGCAAGAGCCAATTCAAGGGATTTAATGGCTGTGAGGCAAAAGCAAGGGTATAAATGTGGGGCCTTTAAAAAAAAATGATTGCTTAGCTCATAGCAAACCATTCACAACGGATAATTTCTCATTCCATTAGATTGTGAAAGACTCTTTTATAGAAGGCTAAGGAAGTTAAAGCATGGCCAAGCAAAACCCAAATAATGAGAGAATAAACCAACAAGAAAGAAGATTGGGGAAGAATAAAGAAATGGAAACCTGCACGCCCCATTGAAGAGCTATGGTGTGTACATTTTATCATTCTGTGTAAAGGCAAAAAGATACTAAAGGAAAAAAAGAGTATTCCATTTTTGTAATGTAAAATGACACAAGCCCACAGGCCAACCTTTATAATTGCATCAACATGAACTTAACAACTGTACTAGAGGCTCGTCTGAAAACAGCAAATATGTAAACAAAGAGGAAATAAACCCTGCAACAGAATATATTGATAAACAAAGACAAAATATAGATATTATATACTAGCAATGATAAAGATGCCCTATTAGTGTCCTGCAGGAGTATGCAGATGAACTTTTTCAAGTATTTTGGTGATCTAAAGGAGCATTGATCTCATCCTGTTTATGTAAACCACATATTAAAAGAGGGACATCAGCAATTTTAGATGGGGAAAACCCACTTAAGAAACTAGAATGCATAAATGTAGATACTGAAACAGACAGAAACAGGAGATGGAGACACAACCCCTCGTTTCCAAAAATGCAGGATAATGATACAGCTACAGGATCACATACACAATGCACTATTACAATTTTTGACATTTATGCTTAAAACAACTTACTGTTGCCATCATTTCTTTCTTTTTATTAAAGAAAATTTTATGCATAAGATCATTACAACAAAGGTAAATAAATGAAAACAAAATTTAGTTCAAAGCATATAGAAATATTCTTTCTGTATCCAGTACGTGCTTGGTTAATGCATGACATCTAACACAATCAATGTGCTCATCCAGGTATCGGAAAGGGGGCGAGGCAGGTGGGTGGGTAGAGAGAGAGAGAGAGATTTTATGAACATTGAGAACAGATTTTGTTTGTTTGTCTGTTTTAAGATGGAGCACAGCATAGTAATTGATGGTTCATGATGGTGGATTTGGTACTCAAAAACTGCAAACGATGAAAATACACAAAAGAACACTAAAAAAAATGAATTCATATTATAAGAACCCGTTCGTTCAAATGGAAAACTAAACTTGCAAAGCCAACCCCAAACAGATGGGATATGGGCAAATGATGACGATGATGATAATCCAATGGTGGATTACTGCAATCCAGTTTTAGTTGCTGTCTGTAATGATTAACCACATGTAGCCTAAAAGGATAAAAGTTACTAATGCAATAATTCTGCAGAAGCAAAAGCATAGGAACACTCACCCTGGAGCACCAGCACCAGCACCAGCACCAGCATGGAAAAGGCGAGCTTGTTCCTCTTTACTTCCTTCATCAATTGACCACCAACCAAGAAGTCTGGCATATTACAAAGAATAGGTTGTCAAAATCACCAACAAAAAAACCACTGCCGACACTGCTTGACCATACTGATTTCAACCAGCAGGAAATCATGTTCATTCAGAATTCAAGAAGCCCCAAGATGCAATACCTTGAACCATGATGTAAAAACCCAAAGTAATCACGAGCTCTTGATGAAATCGTAAAATAACTTCCTGTACCAGCTCCACTATGCAGTAAAATAACCATCTTTTCCACTAGTCTTGAAATAGCAAATAACACTCCAGCGCCTTGCAGAAGGAATAGAGGAGAAAAAAGAACAGGCAGTGGGATATATCGTGCATCGGGTGGTGTTCCCTGAAATTACAGATATTGATTACAAGTACTGTAAAACTAAGACAAATACACAATTTAACAGGTAGTAAGACCCTCAACACCAACTGAGGATTACTACCTCTAAGCGCATACAAAGTAGGATCTGGAAAGCAACCACAGGAATTTTCATGATATGACCTCCAATGTCTTGAAGGCCACATAACCCACCCTGGTACTGATCATCCTCCGTTGAAACCACTAGACCACTGTTCCAATCAAGATATCTAATGTTTGTAGATGATGACTCTGGTTCTCTACTCGTAGAATGTCTATGGATGATTGGATTAAACCACTTTGTACAAACAAGAAAAGCAAAGCACTCTGCAATGCTGCATAAAAAGAAAATAATTAAACAATCAAAAACATGTGAAAATAAAAACAAATAAGGATAACAAAAATAAATGATCAATACCCAAAGTTAATAAATAAATCCCACCAACCTAAGGCACCTACATCACCTGCATTACATCACATAGCATTCAGTAAGCAGTGAACAATTAGAACAGTAAATGATCATCTTGAAAATAGAAATATGACAATAGGCAGAAGCGTCTAGTATTTTAGAAGGGATTTTACAATAACAATTCAAGTGTCATTCTACTACCTTTGCTATGAGCATGACAACCTAAATTACTATAAAACCAACAGATATGAGTCAAGACATCACAACTAAAGAAACTTGAAGGGAAGGGAAGGCGAGGATGATACATCATTTCATATTTGGCACATTAAACTTCTTTGTTCATATATAGACAGGATAAATATAGAGACTTTCTCCTATACATCCAAATGTACAAAATTCACACAATAATCAACCAATGGGAGAAGCTCGTATGAACAATTCACAGGAAATAGAAGAGTTTGAATGGTTTGGACTGATCAAATAAGGGCTGCACAAAAAGGTAATTTTCCATTATACATAATTTCAAAAGACTCCAACAGTTTCATGTGCGGAGTTGTAGCAAAATTTCCTCCAATATATTATTAAACAAGATTAGAATTATTAGCAGTTTAAGTCTATACCTCTTTATTTTATTTTATTTTTTGGGTGGGGAGGGCAGCGGCGGTAACATAAGGGTGACATTTATTAGAAATGGTGACTATAGTTTCATTGAATAAAAAGGAAATTAAACAAAAAGCAACAAGGGCTCGAGATGAGACTCTACCCTAAGAGACATCGGCACAAAACAAAATAAAAAACATAAAAGCACGCAACAAGAAAAGAGCAAGCCCATAAAAATAGAGAAAGTTTCACTCAACCATTCTGGCCAAAGGAACAACAAGACTAAATTGCTGCAGATTGCAGTCATCAAATCATTGAAGCAATACATGTGAGACCACAGGAAGCCCAAAAGAAACAGACGGACCTCATCTAAATTTTTGTTCCCTTGGGTCCCTTTCCTTTTGCCGTTGGTTGTGTTTGGCTTTGTATTGTTTGGTTTTTTTCATACTCATCTTGTGCTCCTCTTCACAAAATCTTCACTGAAGTTTCTATTGCAATACAACATTGCCCAAATGAAAATAAAATAATATGGAAGGATGCCACCAATACCAAATATCAATGAAAGTCAAGCGACAAAAAATTCTCACCAAATATGAAGAATTATGGTAAGGATGATAGTGACCTTCAGAAAGTATAAGCCTCAGTTTTGTTACTTCTAGATGTTTATGGTTTCTTGGATGGTAAATACATTTTTTATTCCATTATTCAACAACTTTTTTACAAAAATTCATGTGTTAGCAAATACACGCCTTCTTAGTTAAATCAAAAAATAATGGTCCTGGAGAAAATTTTCAGTCTCATAAAGAGAATGGAACTGAGCAAAGACTTGAACTTGAAGCTTGACAGTTGACAACATATTATCATAATGCTAGGACCAAGCCATAACTCAGGATCATTAGTGACAGTAAAAAGTCAGATCCAAGCCTGAGGTTGGGAATCAAACGAGAGGACATACTGAGCCCAAAATTTAGGCCCCAATGGCAAGTAGATAAAAAACCCATCCAACCAAGGCATTGTTGTTACTAATTGTGCTGTGTATGGCATCAAAATGGAACATAGGGGCCAAAATAGAAAGAAACTATGATTACGATGTGGATTAGAATGCCCTAAAGCCTTCATGTGAAAAGTACAGCAATGTAAGCGGCTCAAAATTTGCCTCAATAAATGGATTAGTCTCAGGCAAAATTTCAGTCTCATTCAGTAAGCAGAATAGGCATGCACCTTGTCTTGACAACATATTCTCTAGATGCCTTGGTAATAACCAAAACATATCAACTAGATGCCATGTCCAAGTCCAACTCAAGGCCCAGTAATTACCATTACAAGTCAGATAGGGGCCAGAGAAATGGACCAGGTCATAAGTAATATAATGGAGACGGTAAAAGTGTAAAACAAAAGTGACAGGAAACCAAGCAGTAGGTAAGACAATGGAAAACCATTGACCAATTGCTTGGAAACAACCATAATCTATAAGCTTGTTGAGATGAGAAAAGGATTTTATGTGTTTTTTTGTGCAAGCATGTAATGAATGGGGTATGAGAAGAAAGGCATTTACCACATAACTTCAGAAGAGTGAATGTTGTAGCTGCAACGAAAAACACCATAGAGATTGCAACCCAAAAGTGCTACAAAGGACAAATATTAAGTCAGAAACAAGAGCACATGTGATCCTATAAGTACCTGAATAATATGGATTAAATCAAGAACGATCAAGTAATATTAGTGTCTAATCAGCACACGCATCTAACAGTGGAAAATATTATAATAACAATAACCTATAACATTTAAAAAAAAAAAATAGAGCAAGTAATATTATATTTCAATGACTTCTGCTACTGCTTGTGATGGTGGTACTACTACTGAGGAAGGGTTCCAAAAAGAAAAAGGAAAAAAGTGATAAGATGTTGCAAACCCACAACCTTTGAGGTTGGACAGTAAAGATATACCAGGTGTGCGGGGAGCTCACGTCGGACTTCATTATAGCATAACACCTACCTGGCCCATAAGTCTACACTATTGCATACTTTTTGTGTAAAAAATTATTGTAGCATATTTTTCATAAAAGATATACATCAGTTTTTCAATAATAAAAGCTAAAATTTAATATAAGCCGTTATTAGCCCATGAGCCTGTATTTAAATACAGGCTTATGGTAGGAACTAAATAACTATGAATCATGGGATACAATAAAGAGATCTAAATCATAGATAAGTTGGATGTTTAAAAAATTGTGATGATTTTAGGAACCAAATCTAACTATGATCCAATATCTCTATCTATAAATATCACAATCTCTAATTTTATGAACAAATTTAATACTCCTTTCCAATCCACTCGTCCTTTCTACTAAATATTTCAAACTGAAAGACCCTTTACATATAGAAAAGACCAAAAAGTACTTTATAGAAGTGACCAAACAATGAAATTTAGTAGTTGAATTTAACTGCCAATAAACAAAATGAGACACCTACAAATTTTAGGATTAATATTTTTACTTTTTTATTTTTAATTAGTTATCACTATTTTTTAGGCTGGATTTGGGCAGGGCAAAAGGGAAACCAAAGTGGACCCAAAAGTAAGATTATCTAAGATCCCAATGCTGATTGCATAGGAGAGTTTCCGAAGCATCTTTTTGTCAAATCCAACAAAGCCATCAAGACGCTTTTATCCCCAAGGAGATCGGTGCTACTTTCATCATTTTGGTTCCCAAGAAGGACGGTGCTTCCTCCCTATCTGATTTTCGACCCATTAGTCTTTTGGGAAGCCCTTACAAGATTCTTGCTAAGGTACTTGCAAATCGACTCAAGGTCCATCTCCCCAAGCTAATCTCTCCTTCTTAATTGGCAGCTGTAGAAGGACAGCAGATTATGGACGCAGTGATCTCTGTTCACGAGTGTATCGACTCCCAGCATAAGGTTCATCGGAAAGGTGTTATCTGCAAGTTAGATTTGGCTAAAGCCTATGATATGGTCGATTAGAACTTCCTGGTTTTCGTACTCTCTAGTATGGGTTTCAGTCGGATTTGGTGCCTTTGGATATTTCAATGTATGTCTTCTGCATATTTTTCGGTGCTCATCAACGGATCATCTAAAGGTTTCTTCAAGAGTTCCAGAGGCATCCGACAAGATGACCCTCTATCTCCGGCTCTTTTTACCATGGTGGCGGAATACTTCAGTCTTATCCTCTCAAAAGCTTTGGATTTCAACCTCATCCATGGGTTCGGCATCGGTTCATCCATTTTGCATGTCCACCATTTACAATTTGTGGACGACACTATCATCTTCTGCGAGGCTAATGACGAGTATATCATGAATCTTCGAGCTTTATTGAGATGGTTCGAGTTGTCATCATCTCTCCAGATCAATTACTGCAAGAGTGTCGTATTCGGGATCAATCTGGACAAAACTAAGCTTTCCTTCTTTTCTGGGCTTCTAGGTTGTGCATCTTCTATCCTTCCATCTACCTACTTGGGCCTACCTCTCTGCATTGGGACTCTTGGGTTTTCACTATGGGAACCAATCATTCACAATTTCAGCAAAAGCCTAGCCTCCTGGAAGGGAAAGTATTTATCTTTCGGCGGACAAATCACTCTTCTCAAGTCTGTCCTCAATGCTCTACCTGTGTATTTTCTTTCTGCCTTTAGATGCCCCAAGAAAGTATCTCAATCGATGGAGATGATTATGAGGACCTTTCTGTGGGGTAACCATGAGGACGTGAAAAAATATCATCTTGTAAAGTCGAATCATGTTTGCCTACCGATTACTGATGGGGGTGTGGGGGTTTGACCAATTCAGGCAATTAATGTTGCTCTGCTTACTAAGTGGCTTTGGCGACTAGGTTTCGAAGGGGATTCTCATTGGAAGTCCATTCTTTTCTTTAAGTATCGGTTGGGAAACTTCGAGTGGGACATCAACCCTGCCCCACGCAGAGCCTCAGGTATGTGGCGTGCCATTGCAGCGTGCGTTGACAAATTCAAAGATGTGACAAGGCAAATCGTGGTGACAGAATAAAGTTTGGGACTAACTTGTGGTGCGACAGCTCCTCATTGGCTTCTAAATTTCCATCCCTCTACCGCCTCTCCCTTAATCCTTCTGGGGAAATCTCTCATTTATATTCCTTGACGGGTAACCAAGTTATTTGGGATATCCCTCTTTACCGTAACCTATCAGACACAGATACTGTTGCCTTTACTGATCTTCTCCAATCATTAGCATCCTCCAGAATCAACACCAATTTGGACGATTGCATAGTTTGGTGGCCGGACAAGAGTGGTCTTTTCTCAGTTAAGTCCTTCTACACTTGGTCGTTATCATTTTTTGACACACCTACTGTCAATCCAAAAATTTGGTCTTCCAAAGCTCCCCCTCGGGCAATCAGCTTTGTTTGGACTGCCGCGTCGGGGAAAATCTTGACACAGGACAATCTTCGAAGACGTGGTCGAATCATGGTAAGTGCCTGCCCATTGTGTTTACAAGCTTCTGAAGAGTCGAATCATTTTCTTCTACATTGCCCGTTCTCTTCAAAGGTTTGGTGCTTGGTGCTTGGTGCTTGATCAGTTTGGTACAGGGGTCAAAAATTCAGCCTGGCCAATACTTCGGCCGATATGCATATCGGCCGATAAATTTCTCTTTCCTCTCTTTTTTTTTTTGTAAATATCGGTATTATTTTATTATTTTATTTTTTCTAAATTAAAAAATATGAAAAAAGGGAAAAAGAAACTGTTTAAAAAAAATTTTGAAAACATAAATATCGGCCGATATTTCGACTCGAACCCATCACCGTTTTGATTTTTTTAAAAAAAAAAAATACCGATATAAATCATCTCAGCCGATATCGAACCGATATATATCGGTCATATCGGCCGAGAAATAGGTCGTACGGCCGATACGTTTCGTATCGGCGGATATCTGTACCCCTGGTTTGGTGTTTCATGGGTTATGCCATCTTCGATTGTTGAGTTGTTATTTTCTTGGGGCATCACTTCTGTGTCATCGAAATGCACCTCATTGTGGCAGTTATCCATTTTTGCCACTATTTGGAGCCTTTGGTGGGAAATAAATAATCGTCTTTTCAGAGATAAGAGTGAGTCTCCTTCAGTGGTTGGTCATCACGCTCTGGCCAACTGTGCTTCTTGGGCCATCTCGTTGCACGTGTTCCGGAATATTTCTATGTCTAACATTTTACGCGCCTTTAAAGAATGCGTCGATCTTGCTTGAGGAATCACTGTTTGCTTTCCTTTCCATTTTTTAATGTTGCTTTCTTTATCTGCTTTCTATATTTGTATTTGCACCTCTGGTGCCTTTTTCATATTAATATATCAACCATTTCAAAAAAAAAAAAAAAATCCAAAGCCAGGTTCGAGATGCTCGTGCCATTACGAGAATAACTAAATCACTTAGCTAAAGTTAACAAATATGGGGAGTGGGGGACTCTCAAACAAGCATCTGTAGAGGGGTAAAATTGCTTTTTTTTTCCCCTAGTTTAATTCATAAATTAAGTAAATCAAGAAACTAAAAATATAAAGTAAAAGAAAGGAAAAATTATAATTCTATGTTTTCCAATTTTCTTATTTTTTTAGAAATTTTTTAATTTTGAGAGAAGATTTTAAGTGTGAAAAAAATAAAACATAAAAAGATAGTGGGTTATGATCATTAAAAGAAGATTTCTAATAATATTTTTTTCAAATAAATTTTGGATTGTGAATATATTGGTTAAAAAAGTTTGTGCCTACCAAAATTAATATTCATCATTTTATAGGCCGTAAAAATAAATGGTCTACAAAATGTTTTAATAAATTTTGTTAGAAACGATAATTTTAGAGATGGTGTCATCATATGAGTCAACTTTGGACCTCAAATTTATCACAACATTCTCTAACATCCCCACCGGTGATAATTTGGGTTCACTTTGGATTGGCCCAACACTCGTTATTACAACACTCATTATTAACCTCTTGATTGCCAACAGATCCAAATAATTAAAATTAGTAGCCATTTCAGCGTTGATTTTGATATATTTGAATATGATTGCTAGAGATAACCTTCCGCTCTAAATTTTAATTATACAAAAGTCTCCAATCTTAAATTTGAACTTGCGAAGTAACTGGCCCACAAAATTTATTCACAGCCATCCGATCCAAGTCCTTAAAATTGTTAGTCATCTTCACATTGATATTGATTCATTTGAATTCGATTGCTAGAAGGACCTTTGGCTCTAAATTTTAATTCTGAGAAAGCTTACAATCTTAAATACAGAATGGTGAGGCCCACTAGCTCATGCCTCCCATTTACTAATAAATATTCTTTCTAATGTTTTAACTAAATATTACTTAAGAATCCTCGCACTATGAATATTATACTAGTTTAACTTAAAATAGCACAAAGTGTTCATTTGGATGGTCACACTTTACCCAATGTAGAATTGTTGATTACCTAAACAACCAAAGGTTTGAGACCAATCATAGCCACTCAGTCTGATCATTGAAGTTAGTAGTCATCCCACCATTGTTTTGAAATATTTGAATTTAATTGCAAGAAATAACCTTTCGCTCTAAAATTTCTAAATAAGTTCACAATCTTAGTTACAATATAGTGCAATTAACTGGCCCATCAATAACACTTGCTAACGAATATACTTATGTCTTTTAACTAAACTAAAACATAAGGTTGAGAGAGAGAGAGATTTCATACATTTGACTAAGGGTAAACAAGTTATTTCATTAATCTCAAGAGTTCTCAAAAATCTGAGAGTTCAAGAAACCTAGAGCGCTGTAGCAAGGGACAAATATCTGTGCTTAACAGATCAGGTCATTCCATTTCCAAGTGCTCCAACCTGATTAATGTCAAAATCAGTTCTTGGTCTGATGAGAGGGATCCTAAGCAGCTTTAAAACCTACCACTTGGACAATAACTGGCATGGTTCTCTGAACTTTTTTTCCTTTAGAGTGGTAGCAGAGCTCAACATGAACCAGTGCAAAGAAAGTTCAAATTCAGAATCAACCCATTCATCACCTGGTCTGGCATCACAATCCATTTTCCACTCTGCAATTAAAAGTAATGAATATGACAGACCTTTGCACCTCTGCCTTCCAAAAAACTAGTAAAATTTAAGTAATATATCTATGGTTCAATTCATATATTAGCGCAAGAGTACCATAAAAAGTAAAAAACAAGTCCAGTACCAGGCTCGGAGAGCCACTGATCTAGTCGACCAGACAGGTTCAAGAAATTAATTTCACATGGTGCCGATCATGTGTGTAGGAATAGAGAAATGGACAACTTACAGTGGTACAGAATATCAAAAGCAGTTCTTAGTTTCTTCTCTAGACAAGAACAACTAAGATGAACTAAGTTTGATAGGGTAAATGGGAGTGATAAAGAAGAGGGCAACTCCAATACACCATGGCTTACGATATTTTTCATCTTTTTTCAGGCATTTGTCAAGATAGAGAGCCACTAAGATGGCTCCTTTTGAAATTTAATCAGCAAAAGTATAAATTGATGTGAGACTATGGATGGACACAAGAAATTTCCGATAAAGAATTATTATCTTTTTAAACATATCGACATCCCAATTTCATCAAGAACCAGGATACAGCTGGTTTTCAAGCCCTAATACGCATGTAACAAAGTAAAGTAAACTTGGATTAATCCCAAGTAAGCCAACCTTGTTTTACAACTGTAACAGTGATGCTTTTAGACACACTCAGTAAAAAATAAGATATATACAAATAACAAGGGAAAACAGGACCTGTAAACAAGTAAATAATGCAAGCTTGAAGTTCTTAATTTGTTAAAACTAACATGAATAGATCAATTAAATAAAACTTACTGGAAGAGTCTCCCATATAGCCTCATCACTCATGCTTTCTTCATCTCCAGGCATTAAAGCCCTACACATCCTGAATAAGAAGAGAAACCATATTCATCAGGACAAAAATATAATTATTGACTAAATATACAGAATAGTATAAACCAACAGAGAAATGGTTGCCAGAGCTTATGCGATAAAAATTTCAAATTTTGAAGCCCATCCAAGTGGAATAAGATATTAGAACTAAAACAACCAGTGATATAGCCAAAGTGGGGTACATTAAAAATAAGACGGGCTAATATATATCAGAGGTAAACTTTATATATCAGGCACATTAGGCATACTAAATATAGTTGGGGCTCATATTGGGTTATCCAATATGAAATTCTGGTTAGGTCAGATTTGGGTTGAGTGCCTACTCTATCTGATTGGGTACAATTGACCCAATCTTCCCAAAGCTGCACTCCTATCAAGAAGGTTGCTACAACTAAAGAACAAACTTTAACATGGCATCAAATAGGAATAGTGTGTTCTTAGGAGATAAATATAGTAAAGTTTCACATTCCTAAGAGTAAACAATGATCACAACATACTCCCTTTCCACAGTAGCAACACCCTCATCAACCCAAGCATCTCTTTAATTCTCATTCCTCTTTCATTGTTTATGAAAGGAATCAGTATCATGTTAAAGAATTTAACCACTAGAGTCATTGCATATAGTGCTAGGGATAATTATGTTTTAAACAATTAATTAATAAGTGATATCAAGTAGGACCATCATTGCAATTATGTACTTAAGTACTAAAGGCTTTAAAAAAAATTAAGTACTAAAAGCCTGAGAAGACGATCATTCTGAAAATCTAAAATTCCAAATCACAACTTCATAAACGTTATAATGATATCAGAATAATATGTTTCTCATTTGAAAAGGGAGGAGGAAAAAAAAAGAATTTTAGGATTCAGCTAATTATTTCTCATTTTCTATGCAAAAATTGAATCATGAAATAAAAATAATTGATCATGACAAGTTGAAGCTTCAATCAAAGAGGACTGCTGTGGCCAAAACTAATAATCCTGTAACAATTTCGCTGACTAGTTGTAATGACATTGCAAGTTGAATGGCACGCACCATGCACCATTCAACATCATTTGATTCTATACAAGGGAATGAACATATCATTAATGACAAAAATATTCTTCATATTTGGCATGTAAATCACTTTAAAAAATGGTATTTGGAGTGCAACTTATGAAAATCAACACCATATGGGTGATACTAGAAAGGATTTGAGTGACCTTGCCCCAAATAAGCACATAGTTGAATCTCTCTTAAAATCTGATTCTAGCAAGACTAACCCAGTAGCAAGGTGCCAACCCAGTCATAAGTATAAATAATGAATCAAGTAATTTAACAGTCATCTTTTATATTTTCAGTTTCATCAACAAATATCTCTACTTCTTTAATAATTCATATAATGATGATTTCGTGGACAGAGAGAGATGACAACATGGGAGTGAGAAGAGAAAACATCCCACAAAAAGGTGGAGTCAATTACAGCAGTAAGGTCCATACACACATACACATACACACAAAGAATGAGAAAGTGATCTTCAAATGTCAATGAGTCTCATCAATGAATCAGCAAATCCGCACAGATATTCAGCACAGCCATTAGCACATAACTGTGCAATCTGAGTCGCCAATAACAATTAAAGTGATCATAGCTTTGCTGCAACCACCTAATATAACAATTACAAAAAGGCATCAAAACAGCCATCCATTTTAGTATGCGCTCATGCTGCTGAAACTTCCATCCAACCGATCAAACTGGAAAGTTAATTAAAAAAACTAAAGAGACGGTTTCCATCTATGACTGATCAATATGCGCATCATCAATAATCATTAAACAACACACCAGCCCCTTCCCAAGGTGCTCTTAATGATGCTTCACCTCAAGATGCAATAGAAATGTTTCAACATGGCCTAATGCAAATGCAATGGAGACAAAAATCAGCAATCAAAAGCACCAGTATAGTCCTAGAAACATCCACGGTTTGTTTCCACAGCAGCCAAATAACAACAAGGATAGTTGCTAACAAAAGAGACCTACCTATATGGAAAACAAACATCTACTTTGGTCTTCCAATTCTCTCATTAGTCATCACCCACAACTAGCTAGTTCATTTCCATAGGGCCATGTAAGATGCAAGTAGCATGCAACTGCCGCTTTATACTCTCTCTCTCTTTTTATGACCAAAGGTGTCCAGGTGTCTCACCCGACCAGTCTTTCGGGGCATGTGAAAACCTCTCAATGCGCATACACCGGGTAAGTCTACGGGGAGTGGCCCTTCATTGGTGTTGAGCATGAATTGAACCCAAGACCTCACTTCATGAGGCGAGTGCATTGCCCGTCAGGCCAACACCCTTGGGGTCACAAGGGGTTTACCTCTTTATACTCTTACTTACCCATTCATTTTAAAAAGAAAAAGTTGTTTACTTTGGGAAGAAAAATAAGAAGTAAATATATAATATCAAAGAATGTAACAATTATAGGTCAAATAAAAGATGCATGGTCTTTGATAATACCCTCATTGTTGCTTATAGCAAGGAAAACAAATAAGCCTCTTCACTTTCTTGTGTTGTCCTATTCTTCAATATCCCACCGATCTCAGGCTCCTAGCAGCCTGAGGAAAGCATTTAACTGCACGAAGACTCCCTCTATAACACCCTACTTTCTACAATAATTAAGGAAAAAGAATATGATTGAAAGAGGTTGTCAATAAGATCAGCTTTACCAGCTCAACACTTGACTAACAGCTGTTAAAACTCATAATAATTGCACCCAACAGTTCCCTCAAAGGTTCCATGTCAAATATGACACAACTGTCCTACTTGAGAGAGTAAGTCAATCCCAACCATATCCATCCCATTGTCACTAACTTATTTTAAATGTAAACTTCACTAATCCTTCTCTTGGCAACTAACAGCTGTTAAAACTCATAATAGTTGCACCCTACAGTTCCCTCAAAGGTGCCATGTAAAATATGACACGACTGTCCTACTTGAGAGAGTAATTCAATCCCAACCATATTCATCCCATTGTCACTAACTTATTTTAAATGTGAAAACTTCACTAATCCATCTCTTGGCAACATCTCAAGCAAGGTATAATAAGATATAATTTTCCACCATCTATTTATTCTTATTTCTAAGGACCAAATGAAATTAAATTCATAGGCAGGGATCATGTTTGTTTCATAGTTTTTATCGCATATGACATATATACACAAAATGAAAAATATTTTCTTATTTTTGGTGTTAAGCCTTTAGAGTTGATACCAAGATTAGATAACATCTGGAAAGGTCCTTGAAGCTATATATGCCACTTAATCGATATCAGACAGCATGTCCTCGGATGCAATAAAATGGAGTTACAAGGGGAAAGAATGGACAAATACTATGAAGCCACTTCTTCTCTTTCAACAAAAGTAAATGTTCCAAAACCTAGGATTTCCAGAGAAAATGATGCCACAACTTGTATGCTTCAGGCTTGTTCTTCATTTGTTCTCTTTCAATCAAAATGAAGGTTCCAAATCCCATAAAGCCACTCATTCTCTTCCAGGGAAAATGATGATGCCAAAACTTGTATGATCAAGGCCTCCTCTTCTTCTAAATGGTTGATGTCCCTCAGCCACAAAGTGTATTTATTTCATGCAAAATCATGACCATTATAGAAGTCGTACACCACCACCCATTCTCTTGCAGCCATGAGCATATCTTATCCTGTGTATCTTATTCCACTCTGTGATTTAAGTATACTTAATTCATGCAAAATCTTGACCATCATAGATGCAAAATGCCAATATGTGGATGTAAAGTATTTTTCACGGTGTTTAACAGTGTTATAAGAAGTTGGTTTAAATTCTTAAAAATAAGAGGAGATTCACTTCATTGGACATTATATTCAGGTAGGAAACCCTGTGTCTTTCCCTCTGGTGGAACTCATTTTAACCATTTCCAACTTCATAAAAGTTATGCAGATGATGACAAGAAGTTCTTTCGAGAAAGGAAATACAAAGAACTGCTCTCATTTGATCACTTCAAAGCTCAAACACATTAGCCCAGTATTTCTTCTAATTCTCTTTCTGTTCTACAGTTCACAATATGCTGTGCCTAAAAAAGTGGCATTATCATCAGTGTTAATACCATATCCTCTGTATCCAGGATCAACGGCTAACTAAAATACTTCTCCAATCACTCCTGCATAGTGTAAGCTTTCGCCTGCACTCCAATCTAAATGTCACTTCGGACCATATTCCAAATCACCAATGTATTATTCCCCACAGAGAACTGGACGGTTCGCAAACATTGGAAAATCGGACAATAGAGAGAAAACCCCCTATTTTTACAAAACCTCCTTGTCTGATAAGGTCTTGTCAATTTTGACAAGAACTCATGGCACAATTGGAAAGAACTTCCTGTGCATCTTTAAAGGTTATGGATCTCAGACATGTTACTGATTTCCTAAAAAAGAAAATAAGAAAAACATTGAGCTTGCACTGAGTTCAAATGTTACCAGACAGTGAATAGAATGGCCCATGGCCTTGAAAAGAACATGTAAACCATGTACACCTCATCCTACAATTGTATGATCTATCATGTGCCTGTCACCTCTCAAAGAGACCTTACTCCATTCCAGAAAACGGAAGAAAACAGATCAGATGAAAACATATCAAAAAATGAGGTAAGCATCTATAACTCCAAACACTACTGATCTACTAAACCCCATAAATTCCCATTCAATCTCCCGATCATGGTGAACTTGAATTGGGCTTCATGTTACTTTGAAAGAAGATTAACATGCATCTTATCGTACTGTTCTGTCCAGCCAATCTCATTCTCTCCTTAACATAAAGCTTTTGTCTCTGCTCCTTATCCAACCAAAGAACCAAGCATCAAAAATGCCTCTCAAGAAATGTCTAGCTACGTTTGGATGAGGGGTAAATTTTACAGGGGTTACCCCTAAGTAGGAGTCGCCCTTGAACAAGGGTTACCCTTATCTTATTTGGTAATTACAGTAGTAAAATAAGAAGTTACCCTGAGGGTAAAAAATCTTGTTTGGTAATTGTAAGTAGAGGTAACTTGATATATTAACAATTTTATAAGAATTAATAATTTTATTAAATTCACATAATATAAAAAATAAAAATAAAATTTATGAAACATAATTATTGAATAATAATCATCAATTGAAAAATATTTTTAAAATATTTCTACTCCATAGGTGCAACGAGGGGTAAAGAGGGGCTAATGGTTTCCTGAAAACCCCCATGGTCCAAGGGGTTTTCAAAAAGGGATAAATATAGTCACAGTACATTGCCAACCGTGTTTATATGACTACATGCCGAAAACTCCACAAGAAGAGATAAATGAATGGTTTTGTATATAGCCGTAATGAAAACCATTTTGAAGAAGGAAAATAAAATATGGTGTCAACTCCAATTTATGAAGCTGTAAGCTTTAGTTTGTGTGGTCTTAAAGAAGGTATTGCATTTAAGCTCTAGAAACTCAAATACCACTCTTCACAAATCTTACTATAGTTCAAATCATACGGCAAGACCCTTGAAATAATTTCATTTCTTTAGATGCCAACCACAACATAATTCATTGGTAACATATTAGAAGCTCACACTGAAGTTTTCTTTCTTTCTTGAATATTTGACAATGAAAGATGATAATAATGACAAAAATGAAGACAAATACAAGTCGATCATAATAATAATTACCAAGACCATTCAAAATGAGAGAGAGAGAGAGAGAGAGTTATTGGGACCAAGAAACATATATACCTCATGAATAATTGAAAAATAAAAAGTCAAGATAGAACCTTCAAAATAATATGAAATATACCTAAAATTGTCAACCAAGATGGTAACTTCAAATGCCAACAAGGGAAGAAAGGCAACCTTCAAGCTTACAGCTGGATCTCCATGACCTACAAACAAACCCTTCAAAACAAATGATACACAAAGGGTACCAAAAAAAAAAATAACAATAACAATTCAAACGAAGGCCAAATGAATCACGGGCCTAATACAGGAATCAGTCTCAATATGTTAATAAGTACATCCAATGAGGCACAGGAACATGCAACTAAATTCCACTGATCTAAATGGCAATTCCATCAACAAGGCATCAAGTGGATCACTCGAGTAATAAATCTTAACCTCTTCTAGGTAAGGGAGTTTTCTGTTACCGTAAATGCCTTCAAGATATATACAAAGGAGTAGCTCAAATGCAACAAGCAACGGTGTTGCAACAACGGCATGGCATGGCGCCCACTGTTGAAGAGAGAAATCCAAATATAGATCAGAATCAGTAAAATTGTTCATGTATAACAATAATGCATAAAAGCATAACCAGAACTTTTCAGCCAAGAACCCCAACCCCCTCATACAAAAAATATTATAATTATAATTATAATAAGTATGAAGCATGCACCCACAACCACCCCATGGGTTGGATCCCACACTTGAGTCACCCCAACCATTGGATTAAAATTTGATGAAATTGCACTCCCATCTACTGAATATT
Organism: Chimonanthus salicifolius; assembly: GCA_013350335.1. NCBI lineage: Eukaryota > Viridiplantae > Streptophyta > Magnoliopsida > Laurales > Calycanthaceae > Chimonanthus > Chimonanthus salicifolius. Next base: position 21,297,327 of record CM023540.1, on the reverse strand, counting down.
TGGGGCCTTAAAAATCATACCTCAAGTCATCCAATCAAATTGATCTTTGTTAAGTAGCATACCTAAGCTTAGGCCTTTCTGACTGACTCAACACCGTGTTTAGTGGTGGACCACATATGAAGCTCACCATGAACACCACTCATGGGGTGTGTGGCCGAAGTGCCAAACAGTGCCTCAGATTAATGATTTCTTTTATTTCCACCAAAATGCACATTATAAGTAGGTGAAAAGATAAATTATTTACATGATAACCAAAAGCATTAATTCTTACATGGCGATCGTGGGGTAACGATGGAGCAGGTAAAGAGAATCTGCCTCGTGCAACAACTGTGTGAAATAGCCATAGTGGGAGAAATATTATCCTGCAAGATGAAAACCAACATTGATAGATATTCTATTATCAATAAAAGAGCATGCTGAATGTTTATAATCTCAGTCAGTGAACGAATTGAGCTTTTGCAAAGAAATGTAACAAGATTATTAATATATCAGAATTTCAAATATTAAACAAAAAGCAACTTTTAAGTTACATTGTTTCCAAGTGATTCATTGATCCAATGCATAACTAGTGCATATGCAAATGCACAAGCATGTCCTCAAAAGGTCAAATTGTGACAGAACCCAACGATTAATTCCCACCCATCACCACCATGCGTCCATTACCAGCACCAATTCATAATATCCAACCAAAATTTTTATTTCTTGTGTCCATCAAGTCTCCGTCTGTAACGACTCGTCCCTCTATCACAATATTGTATGCTTTGGGCTTGCAAAACCCTCACGACTTTACATTGGGCCCAAGTCTCAACCTTGGGCCCAAAAGGTCTTGTGCTAGAAGAGAGGGGTGCTCCCTCATATATCCCACCACCAATTCCACCTCATGAGCAGTATGGGACTTTTTCCCTCTCCCATTGCTGCCCCTTCACAAACAGCCCCCTCTTGGGACAGGGTATCACAATCTACCCCCCTTAAAACCAGAGTTGTCCTCGGCTCTGTCACAGAACACGGGCACACATGCAGGCAAACACAAGCAGATAGTTGAACCATTCTCTTATACCATTTTGTAACGATCCATCCCTCTAGCACAATATTATCCGCTTTGAACTTGAAAAACCCTTACGGCTTTGCATTGGGCCCAAGACTCACCCTTGGGCCCAAAAGGCTTGTGCTAGAAGGGAGGGGTGCTTCCTCATATATCCCACCACCAATTCCACCTCATGGGTGGTATAGGACTTTTTCCCTCTCCCATTGCATCCCCTTCACAAACAGCCCCCTCTTGGGGCAGGGTATTACACCGCCTGGTATTTTTGCTTAGTAATTGTATTTAGATTCTCCTTGCCTAGGTTCTTTAGCCAGAAATGAAAAGGATAGCTCTCTTCAGTGTCTTTAAATTCAGTTGAACCATTCATGGACATTCTATGTTGTTCATGCAGAAAATCATGGACCTTCCCAAAGGGCTTGAACAGAAACATCCAACTGCTATGACTTTTCAATACATCCCATTTATGCCACGGCTCAAATGGATGAGAATTATCCAGATTATGCAGATGCATAAACAAACACAGGAAACTTAGTCCGTTTACAGAACATTGAAATTAGTTCTCTAAGCTGTCTAGCCAGATGTTGACTGCAACACTGTCAGCATTGTTGACCCATATGAAGGTGCATGTTCCACAACTGTAGTTCCTCAATTAAACTAGTCCTGTAGCATATAAACCAAAAATGATGTCAATATTGTCTACCACACCAACAATTTGCCTATACACTTTTAAATTGCATAGCAAGCTTTACTGAGAACACAGCTGCAATGGGATCACACCTGACAAGTCCACAGATAATGCTGAAAATCATGTGAGGCTAGATTTTTCTTCTAAGAAACTGATCCAGTCTATGAACACCACCTTAGATGTACAAAACAAAACTATTGAAGTTTAGAATTTGTCATGTAGTATATCCCAGGCCCCACCAAACATGATGCATCCTCTCTAAACAAGATTTGACGTGGCATGATAAAATGTACTTATCTTGCAAATAACCTAAATTTGCTAATCTACAAGGTGAGTAAGAACGGATCTCTCAAATCATTCTTAAGCACTCATCTGGCCAACTCTCAATCAATCAAGCTCAGAAGTAAAAAGAGATCCCCCCTCAAGAAGCTCAAACTAAATGAGACCATTGGGCCAAACAGTAAAAACCATTAACTCAATCAGAATAATAGGGCTTTATCATCCACTCTCACTTAGGAACAGCTCAACCACCTACAACTCCCTCACACAATCACACCTGCAGTGCACAGTTCATAGACGTTGCAAACCACAATGCATCCATTACCACAACCCATTCTAGTGTATCAAACAACAAAACAGTGGAAGACTTTATAACTTGGTACTCCCACCGAAGGAATTAAGCAGAGTCATAATTCATAGAGCACGGTTCAGTCCAGTAAAAACTAACCAGTCCTGACTGAACCAGCCAATACCCAAAAAGAAGCCAAATCATCAGCTTTGGAATGTTCTCATTTTCATTTTTTTTTTTTTTTTTGTGGCTACTGGACAGATGCTGTCCACAAAATTCAACTTGGAGTGGATGAAAACAGATTCCAAACCAATCCACAATACTTGGCCATGACCCAAAATCAATCCAAGTTGGTTTTAGGAAGTTTTCATTTTTCAGGTTTTGGGAAGGTTTCATTTTCAATTCCTTACACACAGCCAATCAACTAGGGTTGGAAGAAGAATGTTTTTATGAACCAATCCAAACATGTAGCATGGACCAGAAGTGCCAAATTAACCCCAATTTTATTAGCACATCCACAATGGCCCTAAATTCACATGAATCCAAAACAGGAACTCCAGCAAATTCGAAGAAAAGAAAAGAACCCACAACTCTAATCAAAATTAGAAGGCTCCTCTTGGATGCGTGGGAAGGAAAGCATTTTCTTCAAAAATAACCTTTTTCAAACCAAAATTCATTAAACCCATTTCTAATTTATCTATAAAAATACTTAATTTCCAAGAAAGCACTTTATTTTCATGCATCCAAACAGTTAGGCATACAAAGGAAGAACTTTCCCAGAAAAGAACCAATTTTTAACCAAAAAATCAATAAACCCATATCTCGTTCCAGCCAAAATAAAAAAATTTGTTTCTCAAGAAAGCACTTTTCGGCAATGCATGCAAATGAATGCACTTTTTAAAGGGAAAAAACCATTTTTGACCAAAAATTGCGAAACCCAGTTCTAGTTCTAGCTAATTTTCAAAGAAGGCAGTTCCTTACCATGCATCCAAAAGGGAAATAAAGAAATAAAGGGGGGAATAGAAAACAGACCACCAAGAGGAAGAAACAGTTCTGTCGAGCTTGAAGACTAGCAGGAGAGTGAAAGAGAAGAGAAGACCGTGAGCGACGACTGCCTGCGCTGATTTCGCAACCCTCAGCCACGTCATGGATCTCCTTCGAAGCATGAGGAAAAAAGATGTATTGAACAAGACCCCAAAGAAGAAAAATAAGAGAACTGTATGGGATTGGGAGGAGGGGACAGAGATAGAGAGATGAGAATTTCTGGGCTTTCTTTTTCTAAAACGAATTGAAATTAAAGAAAGAAAGAGAGAAAGAAGAGAGATGGGGAAGACGGGAAAATGGGTTTTGCTATGGGCGCCATTGGAGAGAAATAGTTGAAAAGCTTCGAAGTCACTTCTTTTCTTCCTTTCCTCAAAGTGAGCTTCTTTTCCCGTTATCTCTTAATATTTAACGCTTTTGGATTATAGAAATTAAGACTCCAGAGAGGAGAGGTGAGCCTCGAGACTTCTCCAAATCTTGTTCCTACCATTTTCTTACCTCTGACAGAGTAAATCTAAACCCAAGCTAACCCTATATTTCTCATTATTAAATTTAAATTATATAACCTTTGACAATATAATAAGATTCAACAAAACTTACAAAAAACAAATAAATATTTGTTTATAAACGTAGTCTAAAAATTTATTTTATTATCTAATTTAAATTAAATTAAATAAATTGTTAAAATGAAGGTCCATGTCAATTGATGTATTGATAATCCCTACTTCCATTTGGTAGATTTATTAGATATTAAAAAAGTATACATATTGTATAATTACAATAAGTCTCATGAACTCATTCATTTTAGTTAATAGTTTGAGACTCACTATCATGCCAATTTTAATTATTAATTAATAGCTTTAATTGAAAAATACATATTTGCTTGATAATTTTGGTAGGAATTAAAAAAGTATTATGGGGCATGACATAAAATATCTAGGTTAGAAAATAGAAACTCCACTCACGAAGTGAACGATATTTTAAATACTTTAATTGATCATATATCAAATTTATTAAATATTGATTATTAACTATTTAGTTTAAATATTGATCATATATTTTCAGCTTAAGTGATAATTAACCAAAATTCATCATCTTTTGTATTTTAAAGAATGGTTTTTTTTCCTTTTAGCAATTGAAATGTTAACGATTACCATAGATATAAAAATTTCTATATTTATTTTTTATGATTGACAATTAAAGCTAAGGCGTGAAAGCACAATTGTTTAGTAATACAATGCAATTGCCCAAAATAAATATAGTTTACCATGGACTTCTGTATTTTATTCTAAGCATATATTTACTTTCAGATTTTGTATTTTTATTAAAAATAGAAATTTAGATTTGAATAGATCCAAACCTATTTAGTTAAATATAAATTGTAATAGTAAAATTTTTATTTCACTTATATTAATAATATTAAAAATTAAGATGAAAAAACAAGGATAACACTTGAAAATAAGTATGACTTTCAAAACTGACTGAAATCCTAATATTCAATTTTAAATATGAATGCAAATGTATATTATGATCTAAATTCAAAATATAAAAAATTAAAAATCACTATAGATCAAGCTTAATCCTAATTGCACCAAATCACATTTATATCCTTAATGAATTTATGTTTTTATTTTTTTTAAACACCAATCTATTGACTTGTATAGCAACAAATTAGATTGTATTGAAAGCTAAATCAATGAACTTTAAACCTTGAATTCAACAGAGTTATGTCTATATATAAGCTAGGCCCTATTTTTTTTATTGTATATTAGCTAGCTCTTGTAAATTAGTGATTTTTATTATCATCTAATTTCTTATTTATATACAATAATTTTTTTTGTTATGTTAGACAATCTTTTTATTATTTTAATTTTAAAAGTAGTATGCATACAAAAACTATGAAATACTCTAATTTTTATCATTGTCAATTTTCTATTTTCTTTTAAATATGAATTTGATAAAATAAATAAATAGATAAATATCAATTAAACTGTATCTTTATATGGGTCAATAGATAAATACTTTTGATCATTGGTCACCATCCAACGGGCTAGATCATCGACTCAAGAGTCGAGACCTCTTGATTTGACCAAACCTTAGGTGGAGACTCTCCTATTAGGTGCTCCTGAGGTGTATTGTACACCTGTCCATTCCTTAACTTCCCTTGCACGTCAAAGTAAGGATTTTTAAACTCGAAAATGCTTTGTGTTTAAACGGCCGTCGGAATCGTCAAGTTAAGTAGACTAAACTGTACTTTTTCCAAAATTTGCATATAAGTCCTTGTGTATGACTTAATTTAAATAAAGGTAGACGTATGACTCTATACTCATTTAATGATAAAATTAAATAATTTAGAAATATTATCTTCTTCTCTAAATATAAATACTTTCATAGTGTTAATCAAACAAGTGTAGTTATTTATTTACTGATTATATTTTGATCATTAAATACAAAAGACAACATAGTTCAATGTTTTATGTATAATACTTCGATAATCTCATGATGTTCATTTTTTTTTAGTGAATTTCTCTTTTTAACCTAATTTGTTAGACAACTTGAACTTTTAACTCATAATATCCATTTAGATCTGTTCATTTAAAAAATCACAAGTATTTAATAATTAAAATTTATTTTTAGGATTTGAAAATCATTTATAATTGAGTCTTTATTGAATCAACACCTGACTAACATTTATACTAATAATTTTTGTAAAGCTCACTTAGGATGAGTTATCTAAATAGATACAAGTTAAATATATTTATTTCCTATTTAATCATTTTAATTTATTAAAATTAATTATTGTAAACTATTTATTTTTGCAGTGCATCATTAAAATAATATTAATATATCAGCATAACAAGGACCCAATTAAAATCAACACCAAATGTTAAAAATTAAATTATACAAATCGAAGATTTAAAGATTTTTATATTTAACTCATAAAATTTAGAAATTTATATAACAATTAGTTTTTCTCTCTAATTTTAATAAATGGGTACACTTAAAAATTCTATACCATTCACATCCATTGAATCGATCCTTACATTTCACCCCATCAAGAATGGGGTCCATTGTAGGATTGCTACAGTACAAAACACTAGATTTAAAATTAGTAACTATTTATAATCATGATTATAATTATTATCCTATTAAATTTTAAATATGAAAACTATTATAATAAATTACATTTTAATTGAATTGAATTTGATGATCCGTGTAATTTAATAACAGTACAAAGATATTCGATCCTTCTGAACTGTTTAAATTTTGCTTTTTTAATAGATGAACTGTATAAATATTTAAAAGTGCATTTATTAAAATATTATTATTATTATTTGAAAGGTTAATAAAATATTATTATTATAGTACAATAATTCATAGTGGGTCAATGGTAACATCCCTGAAGCCTTAGAAAAGGACTAAAGTATGTTAGCTATACAATAAGGACAAAAGCGTAGAATGCTCTCTTGCTCAGCATTCTCTCGTGATAACATAAAATACTTCAAACAAAAAGGAATGTTTTTTAAATAAATTTTATAAAAAAAATAGTCTATTTTTAAAAAAAAAAAATTACGTGTGAAAAATTATAAAAAATCCAACGTAAAACCTCCATCGGTGATACACACTGCCTTTAAGGTACATCGAAACCCAATGTAAAGCCCCTATAAGTGATACCCACTATCTATAGAGTACACTAAGTTAGACCATGGAGGCTCCAACTTGACATCGCTCACTTTTTGAGATGGGAGATTAACCATTTGAACTATACTGTGTAAAAAAAAATAGTCCACTTAAGTTTACTGCTACATAGTTAAAGTTTCAAAAGAACAATCATTAGTAAAAAATACTTTTTATTATTTAATAGTTCTTTTTATGGATTTATACTGATTGATTAAAATTAAATAACTAAAGTTAAATAGCATTTAACTTAAATTTGTTGTAAATTAATTAATGCCAAATATCTCATTTTAAAGGGAATTAAAAGTATCATTTGAAGAAAATTATCCATTCTAATTTCTTGAGATTTTTTTTGCATGACCTTATTTTATGTCCTTCCTTAAAATAAATAGGTCAACGGTCAACCTACTATGTCAATGTATAGATTTTTATCCAGTTTAATTTCATTCTAAATTATATTTATTATTTAATTAATTTAAGTCTTACAAACCATTAATTTAATGACTCTTCCGTAATGGACTTACTCCATTTGGATTTTGGAAGGTTAAGAACTTAAGACTTTGAGACAGATTACTCGATGTGATTTTAAAAAATCATTATTAATGTTGAGATCTTTTATATTATTAGTTTTATATAAATATCATAAAAATACAAATTGAAAATGCTTGCAGTTTTAGGTAATCTGCAAGAATATTTTTGTAGCAATATTTTGAAATTATAATTTGTAGCAATATTTATAAATTACCAAAAATATAATATTAGGGACTTGTCTGATGGAATAATAAACTATGTCCAATTCCTAATAAAAAATATTAAAGTGTGTCTAATGCCTAATATTCGATAGTTACGGGGTTTTGGGAATATAATATCGGTTTAATTTGACAGACTTGGACTAAAAAAATATTTTTATTTTGTATTCAATATGCTTTAGAGATGGAATCGAATATTTAATCATTGGACTTTCAAAATTCAAACAAATATAATGACAAGAGATGGGCTCTACTTTGGGAGCACTTACACACATCCAGAAATCCTGCCTCTACACATCCGAAATCAGATTTTCAGGTGAAATTACGATTTTACCCCCGCATTTCCATTCATTCGAATGAATGCCCACTTCATTTTAGCATTCAGCATTCATTCGAATGAATCCTCAAGTGTATTTTCAATTCATTCAAATGAATGGACTAAACAGTAACACGGAATACTGCTCAGCTCAATTCATTCGAATGAATGAATGATTCATTCGAATGAATGAATGATTCATTCGAATGAATAGTAATAAAATGACATTCATTTCATCCATTAATTTGAATGAATCGACTGTTCATTCCAATGAATGGATGAACGATCCGTTCATTCGTTCATTCGAATGAACATGAATGAACGTTCTCATTCAATCATTCGAATTATTCATCGTGAATCATTCGAATGATTCATCACTTACCGTATACAGTTTTATTTAAATTCTTTTAAAATTTTAAACTTATTTTTTAAGTACTGTATATTTCCAAAAATTTTCAAATTGAATATCTAAACTAAGTAAAATAACCTGATAAAAATACTTTAAGACTTAAAGGTCTTTTGACACTCTTAAATATTTAAAACACAGTATTTTACAAATAAGGGTATCCCTAGGCTGTGTCGAAAACAAATTTAGGAGTGTCAAAAGACCTTGAAGTCTTAAAGTATTTTTATCAGATTATCGTAATTAGTCCGGATATTCAATTTGAGAAATTTTAGAAATACACAGTGCTTAAAAAATAAGGGTCTATGTTTTAAAATATAGACAGTTATTTTTAAGCACTGTGTATTTTCAAAATTTCTCAAATTGAATATCTGGACTAATTACGATAATCTGATAAAAATATTTTAATACTTCAAGGTCTTTTGACACCCTTAACTGTGTTTTCGACACTGCCTAGGGACACCCTTATTTGTAAAATACTGTGTTTTAAATATTTAGGAGTGTCAAAAGACCTTGAAGTCTTAAAATATTTTTATCAGATTATCGTAATTAGTCTGGATATTCAATTTGAGAAATTTTAGAAATACACAGTGCTTGAAAAATAAGGGTCTATGTTTTAAAATATAGACAGTTATTTTTAAGCACTGTGTATTTTCAAAATTTCTCAAATTGAATATCTGGACTAATTACGATAATATGATAAAAATACTTTAAGACTTCAAGGTCTTTTGACACCCTTAACTGTGTTTTCGACACTGCCTAGGGACACCCTTATTTGTAAAATACTGTGTTTTAAATATTTAGGAGTGTCAAAAGACCTTAAAGTCTTAAAATATTTTTATCAGATTATCGTAATTAGTCTGGATATTCAATTTGAGAAATTTTAGAAATACACAGTGCTTAAAAAATAAGGGTCTATGTTTTAAAATATAGACAGTTATTTTTAAGCACTGTGTATTTTCAAAATTTCTCAAATTGAATATCTGGACTAATTACGATAATCTGATAAAAATACTTTAAGACTTCAAGGTCTTTTGACACCCCTAACTGTGTTTTCGACACTGCCTATGGACACCCTTATTTGTAAAATACTGTGTTTTAAATATTTAGGAGTGTCAAAAGACCTTAAATTCTTAAAGTATTTTTATCAGATTATCGTAATTAGTCCGGATATTCAATTTGAGAAATTTTGAAAATACACAGTGCTTAAAAAATAAGGGTCTATGTTTTAAAATATAGACAGTTATTTTTAAGCACTGTGTATTTTCAAAATTTCTCAAATTGAATATCTGGACTAATTACGATAATCTGATAAAAATATTTTAAGACTTCAAGGTCTTTTGACACTCCTAAATTTGTTTTCGACACAGCCTAGGGATACCCTTATTTGTAAAATACTGTGTTTTAAATATTTAAGAGTGTCAAAAGACCTTGAAGTCTTAAAGTATTTTTATCAGGTTATTTTAATTAGTTTAGATATTCAATTTGAAATTTTTTGGAAATACACAATGCTTAAAAAATAATTTTAAAATTTTAAAAGAATTTAAATAAAACTGTATACTGTAAGTCATGAATAATCATTCGAATGATTGAATGAGAACGTTCATTCATGTTCGTTCATCCATTCATTCGAATGAATGGTCGATTCATTTGAATGAATGGATGAAATGAAGGTCATTTTATTACTATTCATTCGAATGGATCATCCATTCATTCGAATGAATGGGGCTGAGAGTATTCCATGTTACTGTTCAGCCCATTCATCCGAATGAATTGAAAATACACATGAGGATTCATTTGAATGAATGCCAAAATGAACTGAGCATTCATTCGAATGAATGAAAACGCGGGGGTAAAATCGTAATTTCACTCGAAAATCCGATTTCGGGGCAGGATTTCTGGGTGTATGTAAGTGCTCCCCTCTACTTTTACATACAAATATGGAAAGATATTTATCGTATTTTACTTTATAAAAGATTTGATGTATTAGTTATATATATATATATATATATATAACCCTAGTATAAAATAGAGGAAATTTTAAGAAATTCCTTGGGTTTTTGTATTTGAAAATTTAAAAAACCCCTCATCTGTTCATAAAAATCTAAAAAACCCCTCATTGACTGCTAATCAATGCATTTTATCGTGTAAAATAACAAAAATACTATTTTCAAAAAGAATAAAAAAGAAAGTAAAATCAGAATCAATTGTTTGTCATAAAAAAAAATATTTTATAAAAATTGAAATAGAAAAAATGAGGGATGAGTCTAAGCACAAAAAAGTGAGGGATAAGAATAAAAATAGTAAAAAATCTCATAGATATTTATGAAAACCTCAAAAAATGCATAAAAATATAAAATAAAATAATTAAAGTATGGGGTGTTGATTATTTAAAAATAAATCGACATTGAGACCAAGAAGCAAGGGATAAGTAATTTTTTTTAATATAAGTATTTTTTTATTACTTTTGTCTAGAAGGTCAACCTCTGTCATTTTGAACACTTCATAAATTCACATGACTATCAATAGAGAATTTAAGTTGACTTTTAGCCAAGCATAGTTTTGTGATTTATTAAAATACAGGGTGTTTTTTAGAATTATAAAACATTAAGGGGTTTTTTAAAATTTATCCCTTATTACAAATAACATGAATCAAAATGTTGAACGGTAAATCTAAAACATTAATAATACATTAGTTTTTTGAAATTAATGTTTCAACATACAAAATATTCAAGTTTTGGAATGATAGAATTAGTTGGAGCTTAATTCTCTCCGAACCACTAAATTATTTTAAAAAGCCACGTGGCACTTGGCCACTTGTTGGAACTTTAATTAATTTAATCTTTTAACTCTTGCTTTATTAAGAAGCTGCCCATCATTATCTTGAATTTCAAATCAAGCAAAAGTCGTTGATACGTGTCAATCTCTTACCTTGTTTTTCGAATTTCCAATAATAATTCATTGAAACTTCATCAACATTATCGAAAATCAATAATAAAATAAAAACATTGTCTCTTTCCTCTTACCATCGTAGATTTCTATTGAAGTTTTACTTCTTCCTGTTTCTGGTTAATTAACAGAAAACACATCCATGATGATAATCTTTATTGGTTATGACATTAATCATGATGATAATCTTTTATTTGCACTACGTGGAATATTAATTGGGTGATCAAAGTCTAAAGAAGTAGAATAAAAAAAAAAGGGTTATTGGTGATGCAATTTCCCCACTTGGGCATCATTACATGTTGAGAAAGTAAAGTACAAAATGGGTGCTTTGAGAATAAAAATGTCACAGTCAAGTGAGATACCTTGGCCAGTTGTCCAAAATAAGTAAAGCGTTAAACTTTGTTAAACATTAGATTAATTTTAAGATATGTGTAAGATTCTCTACTCCCACACTATGAAATTTTATATGAAGTGGCCTTTTGAATAGAGTGAAAATTGAACTTAAGACTCTCGCCTCTCGAGACAAGTTTCTGACCATCAATCTGTAATCATTAATTTCTATTTTTTTTTTTAAATTTGAGTCTGATCCTTTCTAATTAATGTTTTAATTCAAATATCGTTGTACTTTTAAGAACTCATAGATTTACATGAGCCTTACAATTTTAAAATTTATTTTTATAATTTGAAATTGTGCTTAAAAATATTTAAATATATAAAATAGAGAAATTTGAGAAAACATAGGACGATACTGTCACGCCCCGACCCGAAGGATGGGTCCGGAACGCGACTGAATTTTTTTTTTTTTTTAAAGGCAAACTAGTCCAACTCATAAGCATTCTAACTGGGCCAAATCAACAGTTAGGCCCAGATGTCACACATGATCGTAACATGTGGAATCAAACATATACCATAAGTCTACCCCACAAGAATAGATATAACAATAACATCAACATATAGCATGATCAAATCAAAACCAACCATTGATTATTACAAACATCGATTCAAGCCATTACAGAGGCATCATAGTTTAGTACATCAAATTTAAGCAAATTAAGTACCACATTCGGTACTTAATAAAAGTGAATGGTTTCAAGAACCAACAAGAAAATATTAGGGCATTCCCCTCCGGGGGAATCCTGAAACACTGCTTCAGCTTATCCACCCTAAGCTTGATAAAGAGGGTCCTCCTCATCGGGTTCATCGCCTGAAAGGTGAGTGGGGTGAGCTAACTAGCCCAGTGAAGGAAATATAACAATGCAGTTTAAGTAAAAATATAACAGGTTAGTAACAGTTCAATATCACATGCTTGAAAACAATAAGCATAATCTCATGTAAAGCATCAACATTATCAATTATTGCTATCATCCAACGTAACGCCTGCCGACTACGCTGAGACCAGTATTAAGTCCCGACACGGTTAAAATACATCCTTGCAAGTACATCTCCGGCTCTGACTTAGCCGATACTGACACCCTCAAGTCAGCAACTGACGACATCATGGTCCGCCCATGGTCCAGTAGACATAAACCATCTCCCATATGGCCGATATTGGTTCAATAGCCCAGGTACGTAGAAGCAGTCTTACATACTCATATGATCAACATCATAATATCACAATCATCATCAGCACTTTTACCATAGTGCATCATGTCTAGGCACATGAGTGGGTTCATCAAATCTGAAACCACCCATTGCTTAATACTCATCTCATAATAAAACCTGTTTACATATCCTGCAGAGTTAAGTTCCCTCACCGTGATGTGTGGTTTACGTAGTCTCTGTTCAAACAACACACAAGTGCACAATCAATATACATAACAAATACGTACACATACGTAGTATTTGGAAATCATACGTTTTCCCACAAAATATCCAGGGTTCATGAAATTGAGTCTCCTACTTGGTTTCTATCATTTTTAAATTATCATAATCCACAATATAATAATAGAAAGGGGCTCATTCCAAAACTCATATTGTTTTCTGGGCATTAACCAGATTAACTTATTGAGTTAGGTCTAGATCCTCGGGTCACTTCTCGGTTGTCTTCTGGATAGGACCAGATCTGACATTTTGAGTTAGGCCTCAAGGTCACCCAGTGCCCGACTATATAGTGTCGGCCTGAAAGTGAATCACTCAGTGCCCGACCAATAGGGTCGACCTGGAAGCGAATACAATAGTATTTACACTATAAATAATAAGAGAAAAGGGGTTAGTACATTTTTAATTAACAATGGGTATTAATCATAGCACATCATCAATCACATTAAGATTAGACAAAAACAACAATCAAATAATATTTTATCACTTAAAAACTGGGTCCCTCGGAACAGGGTACAGTAGCTTCGGATCATCCGAACCACACTATATCTAAGTCACTGACCTCGGAACATGGGTCTGACTTCGGTTCGTCTGAAGGTTGGGTCTCGGACCTTCCGAAGTCCATTCGAACCGAAAAAGCAGAGAAAACAAGTCTCGGTGGGTCTGTATGCCTCGGAACGTCCGAAGTCTAGGTTCGGAACGTCCGAGTGGGTTCGGTCCTTCCGAGCTCGGCTCGGTGCGTCCGAAAGGGTCTGGCTTGCCTCGGGCGTAAGTGGGCTTCGGGTGAAGCTCGGAACGTCCGAGGGTCACTGCTCGGACCTTCCGAGAGTCATCTTCTCCACTGTCTGCACCAGCAGACAGTGACTGCAGTCGGACAGTGAAATGCGACTCCGGAAACGGAAGGCTTCCCAGACTCGGTTTTCACATCCAGCCGGTCTGATGGACTCCTCTGGGAGTCCTCTTTCGATAGGGAATGGTTTGGAGCTCAGAAACTCATTAGGCCACCGGATTTTAAGGTCAAATCCTCACGGGTACATGAAACCCATGGTTTTCCTTAAATTTTTGAAATGGTTTTTCTCACTGAAAACAGGGCCAACATTAGATTTTCTGGATTCAAAACCGATCGAAATTAAAAGAGGAATGCAATGGATACCTTCACTTGGGTTCCTGGTTTGAAAATCCGGAATTTGAAATCCTTTCCTTTAAGCTACGGGTGACTGAAAATTAGGAAGAACAAAGGCTGGGTTTTCTGGTTTTTGAAACAGAGATCAGAGAGAAGAGAGGTAGAGAAAGAAGATTTTTGCTGGGAGTTGAAAACTGATCGGATGAGTTGCTTAAATAGAGAAATCGCCGGAGAAAGAGGTCGGTTGGCCACTGTATGCGGCTGCATGCAGCGGAAGCTAACGTTCTGAATAGTGGTTACACTGGTCGGCAACTTCGGTTGCAGATAAGTCCCTGCAGGTTTTCCATTTTACAGAAAGACCCTTTTTATATATAAAAGCTGATTTTACACTAAAGGCAATAATTTAAAAACTCAAAATATTAATCCAACCTTACAGATAGGTTGGGTTTCGAAAATCTTAATCACCATAAAATTTTTGGAATTTATCTCTTATTAAAAATCAGTGATTTAAATAAAATTCATAATTTACCAATATTTACTTAAATAATCAAATGTTAAAATAAACAATTTCTAAATCTCATTTTGGGGTGAAATGAAATAACTAGACCATTCTTAAAATGATCTAACATAAAATACTAGTTTCAAAATTTATTTTATTTCCAAAATCCTTTAAAATAATTAATATTCCCTTTCGGGGTTTTGACCGGTGAATTTTAAATATCATTTTCTGAAAATAAATTTATTTTAAAATCAGAAATGCAAATCCCTTATTAAAGAGAATATTATCAACCAAATATAATCACATAATAACATAATTTATAAAATAAACACAACAAGCGGTAAATTACCAAAATGCCCCTCCTCCACCTGAATGAGCTGGATCACTGAGCTCACGAGCTCGGATTGAGCCACAACTGGGCTTCCCTCGAAACCCTAACCATAATCCTCGAGATTAACCGGCTAAACAAGAATTATTAAGCTAAAACACGCTTAATCTGAGGCAGGGTATTACGGATACTATTTTTTTCTTTTGTAATTTTATAAGTTTTTATACTTTTGAATTTATTGAATTATAAGGATTATAAAATAACATTTCTTTAAAAGATTTTATTTGGATTGATCATCTAATGAGAAAATATTTCATCAATCTTCATCATGATTTGAAGTGTTGACAGATGTTTTCTTTTTCAAATGTATCTACAAGTTTGCTGCAAGTTTTTTTTTTTTTTTTTAATACAATTTTACAATTGTGTAAAAAAAATTATATGAATCCCATATATTTGTAGAACTTCTAGTAAGACTTTTCTATAAAATCAAAATATGTCTAAAAAACTTAAGAAAATAAAGATTAGATGATGTCATGGGCCTCAATCCATGACTTTGACAGGTATACAACTTGAATACTTGATTATAGTAGAAAACAATTTATGGATTCACAAAACCGTGTCGGCCAATACGTATTGGAAATTTGTCATTGATACAAGCTTCTCTCCTCTATTTTTTATTTAAAAAATATGAAAAATAAGAGAAAAATAGAAAAAAACTGGAAAAATCTAGGGTGAGTATATTTTTTTTAAAAAAATACTGGTCATTTTTAAACAGTTTAGAGCCTTGAAAGCTGAAATTTCAATGCAAATAAAGTATGTTCTGAAATTTTGAAAAATGTCATAAACTGTGGAAAATATCTAAAAATTCTAAAAGTAAGAAACCAACTTGAGAAAAAAACTTAATTGAAATTCATATACTCAAGTATTTCCTTGTGACATGTATCTTCTATTATGATTCATAAATTTTTACTGTAAACCATTTTGAGTTTCATAAAAAAGTTGGAATATTAGAAAAATTACAAAAATACCCTAAAAACTATATCAAACAAATTAAGGGTTTCTCATTTAAATGTTTAAGCATTTTTATATCATTTCATTCATTTTTCCACAAGAAACTAAAAACTGGGTAGTATCTTTGAAAACCAACTTTTATCAAATTTTCAGAAAAATCTTAGAAAATCACTCAGATACCTCACATATTATGTGAATGACATTAATACATCTCCATCTAATTTCTTAATCATTAAATATTATTCCATTAAATTTTTTTCACAAAAACCCCTATTTTAAAATTATCTTAGAGCAAAAAATTGAATAAATTAAGGAAAATAACTTAAAATTGTCAAAATTGATGAAAATAACTAAAAAATTGGATATCTTGCTTCTAAACCTGTTTAAAATCACATACAAGGAAAGATTCAACTCAAAGATCAATCAAAACTGTTTTTAAAAAAAAAGCATCCGTCAATACGGCTATTAATACCTTCTTAAACCACAATGATATGTATCATCCGCTTTAAAATTGATATGTATAAGTCGATATGCAATGTATCGGCCGATAATAATAGCCACATCGAACATTATAAACAACTTAAATACATTATCAAGATAAATGATCTAAGTATAGTATCAAAATAGATCAACAATTTAAATAATTTTTATAATAATTTTTAGATTTTTTAAAATGTAAAATTTTATTTCCTTTTGAGTTTTCACTATATTGTTGAAAGTACCTAAATCATATGATAATATTTTTCTAGAACATGTGCGTGACAATGTGCTCTTCAAATGTTTTTAAAAAATAGTTAGATTTAGATGTTGATTTTTTTAATTTTTAAAACTCAAAATTGCTTCTATTTGGTGATTTTGGATTGCAAGTTTCCTTGAAGATAGTTGGATTTAGATGATAAATTTCAAACCTGAAATCTTATCTATTTTTCCATTTTTTTTTTTTTACAATGTGCTTTTGAAAACAATGAAAAACCATAAGGTGTTTCCTTTTAAATATTTTTCAAGCTAAAAAAAAAAAATCTTGCACTCTAATTAATCTGGCAATAATTTAGGAATATTTTGGTTTAAGTTGAGCCTTATCAACTCTCTATCCCTCTAACCAGAACTCTATCGTTATCAAATATAAATAGGCTAATCATATCCAATGAAGCCCATGTACTCATTTAAACATTTTTTTTTAAATATTTCCATTCCAATTCAATGCACAAAATGTAAAAAATTAAAAAAACTTTTAAAATGTCTTGAATGGTATCAACATGTTTCTCGAAATGAAATAAATAAGTTGACCGGTACCAAATCCTTTTACTCACTTGTTACCCGTGTATTTATTGAAAAAGGCCTAACCTATTTTATTACGACTTGATGGGTCATACTAGGCCTCACTCGTTTATAATGATCAACCTAAGCTATTTAATAAATAGAGTTATAACCAGGGGTCAAAAATTCGGCCGATACTGTGCGTATCGGCCGAATTATATCGGTTTTTCGACGACCGATTTATATCGGCCGATACGTATAGTATCGGCCGTACAAAAAAAAATTCGGCCGATATGACCGAATTTTCGACCGATAATTCGGTCATGATATCGGCCGAATTTTATTAATTCGGTCGTTTGGTTTTTTTTAAAAAAAAAAAGCTTTTTTTTTTAGAATATCGGACTGGAAAGAATGGAAAGAGAAAAAAATAAAATATGGAGAAAAGATTGAAGAAAAAAATCGCTATAGCTTACCTTTCTCTTCTTTTTCTTCTTCATTGATCGGACAAATACAGAGAGCGGCGGTGGTTAGGGTTTAGCAGAGAGAGGGAAACAGAAGGGAAAGAGAAGAAGGGTATAAAAAAGAAGAGCATTAGGGTTCCTAAGTGGACAAGTTTCTCACGTGAGCTTAATAAAAAGCTCACGTGTGTAACCAATATTTTTTCAAAAAATTACTTTTAAAAGGAAAGTAATAAAATTTTATTTTAAATAGAAAGTAAAAATTATAATATTTTCTTTTATTTATCTTATTGTAATAATTTAATATTATATTTACCATCTAATATTTTTAGGGTATCCATTCATAGTGATTAAATAATAAAATCTCCTTTAAAACTTTAAAGTTATTTTTTAAGCACCATGTATTTTCAAAATTTCTCAAAATGAATATCCGGACTAATTACGATAACCTGATAAAAATACTTTAAGACTTAAAGGTCTTTTGACACTCTTAAATATTTAAAATACAGTATTTTACAAATAAGAGTATCCCTAGGGTATGCCGAAAACACACTTAGAAGTGTCAAAAGACCTTAAAGTCTTAAAGTATATTTATCAGGTTATTGTAATTAGTCCGGATATTCAATTTGAGAAATTTTGAAAATACACGATGCTTAAAAAATAATGTGCATAGTGTATTAAATAATAAAATCTCCTTTAAAACTTTAAAGTTATTTTTTAAGCACTGTGTATTTTCAAAAATTTTCAAATTGAATATCCGGACTAATTACGATAACCTGATAAAAATGATTTAAGACTTAAAGGTCTTTTGACTTTCCTAAATGTATTTTCGGCACACCCTAGGGATACCCTTATTTGTAAAATACTGTGTTTTCGGCATACCCTACGGATATCCTAACTTAAAATAACACTCATTGACTAAGAAAATAAATTATAAAATTATTTCTACAAAATTTCCTCATTTATATCATTTTCCTTATAATTTTCACAATTTTATTACTATTTATATAATTTCCCGCTATCGTAACTTCAAAAATATATTAGAAGATCTAAATGTCCGATATTTTATGAAAAAATTACATATTCAATAAGCTCATAATTTTCTGCGTTTACTGTAATTTTTTTGGAATTTTTTTTTTTTTAAAAAAAAAAAAAAAAAAACGGGGAGGAAAGAGAAAAAGTTCGGCCGATATATCGGCCGAACCGATATATCGGCCGATATGAAAAATCGGCCGGGATATCGGCCCGGCCGATTTTTTTACCCCTGGTTATAACCCACATAGGTGTGACTAAACTAGTTACCTCCCACTTTTTAGGTTGAGTTCGAACTCCTATAATCTAATTTTGGTGTGACTTAAGAGTAGGGGTCTATCCATAGGGTTTTACATTGGATATCCTGCAGTTTCACACGTAAATTAAAAAAAAAAATGAGTTATAAAAATGAGACACATACCCTTTTAAATAAAGTGTGTTTAGATGTATTTGTAGTAATTTTTCTTTGATGTTCTTGTAATGACCTTAGATCATACTGAATAATTTGCAAAATTTAAGTTAAGAATTAGAAAAATTGGTACAAAATTTTGGTTGAAACGGGTGAAATGACAAGAAAGAAGTTAAAAGAAGTGACAAATTTTGGTTGAAACGGCTGAAATGACAAGAAAGAAGATAAAGGAAGTGACAGATGATGGCATCTCCCAGCCAACGTTTGGCAGTTCATGTGGTTATTTCTCTTTGACGAAGCAAAAGTAACAGCTCAAGTCGTAATGGCGTAAATTGGACGCATTTTATGTGAATTTGGAGCATTTTTCTGAGAGATTTATTGGGGCTCTTGTCTCGTGGTTTCCTTGATTATAAAAAAATAAAATAGAATAATGGCATCTCCCATGTAGAGTAAAGTATTTTGTTTTTTTTCTTTAAATTTTTCACACATTGCTTGGATGTAATGTAATTTACCATTTTACCCCTTAAAATTTCTCCCGTCTCTAAACAATTTTATCTTGTTGAGAGAATTTATTTTTCTGCATTTTAAAATTATGCATGGAAAAGTTTTAGAAAGTTATTAAAGATAGAGGAAATTGAAAAAAAAATGGAATGAATGTCTTCTCCTTTTTATGAATTGTATTATTTTTAGTTCATTTATTTAGAATTGAAAATGACATTTATACCCTAAAGGCCTAAATTGTTTTAGAGACTGGCACTGATTCTACAATTTTATATTTATTAATTTTAAAAAGCCAAATACATTTGAGTGGATGGATTTAAATGGTCCCACGACCTAGAGGATATTATTTTTTGCACTTTTAAATGGTACATGAGAATTTAAAAAAAAATAGAATATAGAGAAAATTTGAAAATGGATGACAAAAGGTTTTTTATTTATATTTAATATTTGTTAATTTTAATCCATAATTTGTTTTGATTTATAAAATTATTCCTTAGATGAATCTTATTACCATAATTTATATTAATTAAATGAATGTCAAATCAACGTGTATGACATACCTTCTCTTATGTCCCACATATGTAGCAAACCACATGTGACCATGTGGGACATAATCCTACCAAGATGCTTACGGGATATCTACGTCTGTTCCAATGGGTTAAATCAAACTTTGGAAGCAAAATTCAGACTCAACCAAGATAGGGTCTTAAAAACTATTTTGACTCGGCCGATGCTGATAGCCACTGGGTTTGAACTCGCATCATCCCATTTCTCAAGACAGAATGTTACGACCTGGACATTTCCATGTGAAATTATCTTTCTTGTATTATTTTAAGAAGCTCCTCCTCTTTAATGAAATCATACTACGAAATCTTTCAACACTGTCACTTCCAATGTTTTAAAACTCGGCCCGTGGAATGATTCGTCTTTTAGAAAGGGTTAGTTAAATAAGAATCAACCGAGTTGAACCATAGTCAAACCCAGTCAAACCCGTACAATTAATATAATAGTATAAATAATATTAAATTATTAACTAAGATTATATTTCATAAAAATAAATACTTACTCTCACAAACACAACTGTAAATACTTTAATAATCCAAAATTCATGTTTTACATCATTTCAACAAAATATCATCCAACAATTTGTTGTTAATTAATATCCAAATCACATTAAGAACTCAATATTAGTTATATCCAAAAAATAATATTTAAAACTCAGTAAACTAACAAAAATATATGATAGATTAGCAACAATAAATTTGAAATAAATATAAAATTGTGAATTAGTTCCATTTTGTAAGTCATGCATAATTACAAAAATATATAATAGATTAGCAAAATTAAATTTGAAATTTTGAGTTTGGAGGGAAGCCAAAGGAGCCTTGTTGCCCTTTTTGGAATTTGACTCCCATCAAAGTCACGTCACATCCATCCTTTCCATACTTCTCATGAGTTTTTTTTTTTTTTTCTTTTTTTAATTTTAAACACGGGTATTCTTCACGGGTCGGGTCACGGGTTAATATTAAAAACCGGGTCGAACCACGGGTTGGAGCGGGTTTTTACGGGTTTTAAACTCAGATGGATTTTAAACCCACCCGACCCTTTAAGTTGACAGGCGCGGTTGACCCGCCGGTTCAACTGCGGGTCGGGTCGGGTTTAATAACATTGGTCACTTCAGTTCAAACTTCAAACAATAATGATGTGTTTCTTATTTTCAGTTGGCATTCAACCATGAACTTATTAGCCATGCTTTTTGTGGAGCATGAGTAAGATCACCATAGTTTGAAAATTTTGTAATTTAACAAAAGAAAGTCAAATAGATCTATGGGTCCTCAAGTTGTAATTGATTCGAATATTATTGGTGATTTTAGCAATGATATCTCCTTTACAATGAGGCTTAAAATATGAGTGAGCAAATCTAATTAATTTAAAATATGATTTTTATCAAGGCAAAAAAAAATTAACTATGCAATGTATATACTTAATTGTCTATCTAATTACATGATTGACACCTCGCCTAATTTAACTTAACCTGAATTCGTGGGTCCAATCCAAAAATAGATTGGATTATGAACGAATTTGAAAAGACAAATACCAGTTTGATTGAAAAATGGTAACTCAAATTAAATATATGTGAGCTAAGATTCGACTCTCAACTTGACCCACTTGTTCATATTTTACCCTCCAGCGCAAGGTGGCTAAAAATTAATTAATTGATAAAAATAAAAACCCCACACAAAACACAACTTATACTCATAAATTTTAAAGATTTTTTATTAATTATAATTAACCATTAAATGATGAAATAATACGAGATTCACTAATGCAAATTATATTAAGAAAATGTTAACTATTTTTATCAAGTAACTATGATTAGTGATTAGTATTTACTTTTTCTACTAGCCTGTTTTGTAAACACATCTTGAAACAAGTTTTAAAATTTAAAGTGCGATTAAGGAATTTGCATTAGATGTATTGTGACTATTTAACAGTGTGTTTAGTGACTCGTAATAGTACTGTCACACTAACAATTTGCTTTGCATATAATTCTACACATTAAATAAATATTTCTCCTACACATTACTTTACACATATAATTCTGCTTTTGACCTTATATATTGCTTTACATTCTATTATGTGTGGCACAAAATGCAATGAGTGACGTGGTTTATTTTGATTGGCTTCGCAAGTTTCTCTACATACTCCTTTCGTCTCATTTTAATTATCTTATTTAAAAGATTTGTAATTTTTAAAGAACTCTCTATATAAGACTAACAACATTTGATATCATTCATTTTCAATATACTTTATATTACTCTAATATAAATGAGACAATTATTTTGAGACAATTACAAAATCCATATAAGATACCTAATTTGAGACAGAGAGAATATTATTTAGACAAGCCTTAACATGCTTGCATGCATATTTAGATTCTTTATTATATGTAGATTTGGCCTCTTATCAAATAATCTTTAATAATGTGATGTACTGTGCTCACTCTACTTGAGCGTGTGGGAAGGAGTCCAACATCGTCTAAGATGGGGAGAGGAGATTTATGAGAGTGGGAGCCTCTTTCTAAATATGAGGTTTTTTGGGCTCAGTCAAATGGGCCAAGTTCATAAACAAAATTGTGCAGATTCACGTGGAGCTCAAAACGCATAATATTATGCTTGGAGAGTTAAATCATCACAAATAAAATAAAAATTATATTTGACATGACGTGATCTCATATAGATTCTCATAAAAGTTATAGGGGAAAAGATCTAAAGCTTATACCATGTTTAGAGGAGAAGCTTCAAAAGATTACACTTTTAAATTTCTTCCTTATTAAACTACTTTCTTTACATGCTTGTCACTTAAGAAGTGCAGAGAACTTCCAGCAATTCACTATTGAGAGTCTTTAGGGCAAGTTGGTGCGTTATGTTTTTTTCAGATAAGGAAAAATATTTTTAATTTGAAATTGTTTTTTTATTATTCTGAGCAAATCCCCTTTTTTAGAAAATGAATTTTGTGACTTGATCATTTTTCAAAAGAAATGTGAAAAATGAATTCCTAGGATACCGGGTTGGAAAGCAATTTTCACAACTTATGAATTTGAATTAATTTAGGTTTTTTTCATAAATATCCAAAATAACATTGTTCACTTTATTAGATAATTAATATTTTCACACAATAAATGAAAATGACAAATAAATTTCAAATATTTTTTTTCATTTCTAAAAGAAATAATACTTCCACACATTTAATATTAAAAACAAATAAATATAAAAAATAGAGTTTTATTCATAAGCAACATGACTATTGATTAAATCATAATCTAAAAAGTATTCATAAAAGTTACAATTATTCATGTATTAAGTCGGGTCAGGTTAAGATGATTTTTAAAAGGCCAAATGCAGCTCAACCCAAATTTAATTTGGGTTTTTAGTCTTTTAACCCAACCCAATCTTAGTATAAAAAATACTTATTTTTTGGGTTAGATCCTGCGAGTTTTACCTCTGTTCAAAACAAATTGAAGAGTGGAAACTTAGAAGTAAGTGAGAAACGAAGTTAGAAAGTGGGTGTCGAGTGGTGAAACTTGAATTGGTCGGGGTGGGTATTGCTAAACTCAGTCCAACCCATATCATACCTAGTTGAGCCCGTCTCGACTTAAAAGACCAAGCTTTGTAACCTAGCTTGACCTTAATCTAATCCAAGAACTGATACTTCTAGACATTTAATGTTATAGGAGAAAAAACAAAAATACAAAGAAATAAATTTCATTGGTATACAACATGATTATCGATTAAATATAAACAACATAATTATCAATTATATTTATATATATTGTTATTAAGTTGAGTCGGGTCATGTCAATTTTTAAAAATCCAAACCCAACCCAAACCTACTTTAATTCGGGTTTTTAATCCTTCAATCCAATTCAACCTTGAAATGAAAAATATTCAATGCAGTCCACCTATTTTTAAGGTCAGGTCATGTGGGTCAGACTAAAACCTAACCCAAATTTCATGTCTATAGGTAGCTATAAATAGTTTTTTTTTTCTTTTTGACATGCTATTTGTAACTTGTAAGTATAAAAAAGACACAATGCCTTGTCATTTGCCAAAAGTTAGGAAGTGAGCATGGGTAATTTTGTCTTTTTGACAGAGGTACTTCTAAAGGTCTAAATGAAAAAAGATAGCGTCTTTATCATTTTCAAAAATTTAAATCATCTTATTTCTAAAGTGGGTGTAGCTCAACTGGTTGCCTCCCACCTCAAGAAGTGGGGGTCGTAGGTTCGAACCCCCATGGTTTAACCTGAGTGTGCTCTAGAGATAGTAGGCTCACTCGTGGGAGTTTTATACTGAGTATCCTGCGGTTTACTATATGTAAATTCAAAAAAGGAAATTTCTTATGTTTAAAATTTTTGATTTTACAATTCTAACGGTATAAGTTTAAGATTGAGTTGAGCCCAACTGATTTGCATTGGACCAAGCAAGACAAACTCATGCACATCCATCAAATTATGTTGGAGCAAATCAATGCCTATGAGTGCTGATTGCTGGTACACACTACACATACCTTCTATTTTTACCTTTTGTTTTTTTCTATTTGTACATTATTCATAGATAGAAACAATAGTATTGATTTGATCAGATAGATACATAATCCTGCTAACCTCCTTTCAGTCACACCAAAAGAAGGCTATACACAGACCACAACTGAAATTTCATTGAAGAAGGGGATAAATGCATTGTCCCCATCAAATGTTGGTCCAATTAATTTTATGATTTGGACAGGTGAATCAAATGGGTCCTGCATGTGTATGATCTACTCACAAAAAATTTCTTTCTTTGGATTGACATGTAAGTATAGATAAGAGCAAATCTGACCATTGATAGAGAAAGTGCATTTTGGACTAATCATTTAGTTTACCCGCAATCATTTAAATAGTAAAAAAGTACACCAATATCTTTTATTAAAAAAAAACATTAATATTCTTATCAATTATTACAACAAATATAGAATCAATTACCCTAATTTGTGTAATCAAACACGAGAATTAGCGGATTCTTGATTTTACCCTTCGTCTGAACACTAAAATCGGTTCATCAACCATTCGCATGAACAGTAAATCGGCTCGCCGAAATTCACATGAATAGTAAATCAGCTCGCCGAAATTCCCATGAACAGTAACATCGGTTCGCCGAAATTCACATGAAAAGTAACATGAGTAACATTGGCTCCTTGAAATTCGCATAACCAGTAAATCGGCTAGCTGAAATTTTACAGCTCATGTAAAATGTCCGATTTTACTGTTTATGTGATGGATAAAATCGAGAATTCGTTTTTGATTACACAAACTTCCTATAGAAGAATCGCTACCCTTTAAAACATAGCATTGATTTTATCTCCCTTTTATGGCCATATACCATCTCATATCAGTTATGGTATCTCTTTCTTTTGAGGGTGACATATAAATCTTGTAATGTTGTAAGGCTTTTTTGGACTCATTGGATAGCATTGCAATGAAGGGAGGCTTCAAAGGGAAACAACAAGTACTACTTGACAAAATTCGTGGGCTTCACAAGAGAAGATATTTTATAGTTTTTATGATTGTTGGATCTTCCCTTCCTTCCACAAGTATATTTTAAATATTTTAAAAGATGTAAATGTTATGCTTTCTTCCCTTCCTTCCACAAGTATATTTTAAATATTTTAAAAGATGTAAATATTTCAATTGAAAAAATTGTAGGATATTTAGGATAAAACTTTCGTTGGTGAGTTTACTACTCTTAAGGCACACTAACATTAGACTATAAGGGATTGAATTCACAATTTTCCGCTTTCTGAAGTAGGAGACAACTAATTAAACTATACACGCATGTACATTACTTTCAAAGATTGTGTATTGAATGATAGTCTTTGTTGATATGATGATAGTTTTAGTATATATATATATATATTAGAAAAGTAATATATTATGAATTAGAATATTATCTTTGTATCTCTTGATTTTTTAAGTTGATATTTCGATATCAACCAATTCAAATTTCAAGATTTTTCTTTACCGTTAATGGAATAGAGAAAATGGAGGAGGATTGGGTCAAGATTGATCATGCTCCAGTACGATGATGTAATAGATTTAAATATTTTTATTCAATCGTAGAAGTAGATTGAAGATCTGAGTTGGATACAATCAAATAAGTTGGGCATAGAGTGGGCAGAATACAAACGAAGTAATGAGGCGAAGTATCGGTAGTTAGACTAACACAGGATAATTTTATAAGACAACAATTAGGTTTGACAACAACTGTCTTAATTTGTCTGAATCTGGCACGAAATCAGTCTAAATAAATGGATTTAAATAAAGATTTTTACTCCATGCATCAGACTCGAGCTTTAATTTAAAGCCTATCGAGGCTCATCGTTTATATAAATTACAAATATAACTATAGAGATTGAAAGAATACTTAAAGCTAGAAAATATGTTAAATCTTTATCTTAAAAATAATTTTCTAGTCATTGGATCTTAACAACTAAAGTCACCGAGCATTATCTTTTCAAAGATGTTTGCCAATTTTAATTAAAAAAAATAAGTATAAAAAATTACAAATAAAATTGAAATAAATAGCGGACTGATATTAAGATACAAAATTAGACACGACCAAATTAGGAAAACTTTGATTACATTCTTGATAGATGAAAGGTTGCGTGTATGAGTTAGTTTGAAACTTTGGATATGTCCATAAATGATGATGATGATGGTTCAAATATATATATATATATATATATATATATATATATATATATATATATATATATATATATATTTTTTTTTTTGTAATATATTTTCTTTTGAAGAAAGCGGTTTGACCCACTATAACTATCAAAATTTTAATCTTTTAACCATTAGCTACCTTTGGCTTTAGTGTTTTTTTTTTCATTTTAAATGGAATATGGAAACATGGTTAGTGATAGAGAGTTTTTTATTTTTCTAATTATTTATAAATTTAGTAATTTTTTACTTTACCTATATGTGCAACTAATTAATGGTATTCAAATGTTTAAAACACGAAAGAAAATTTAATTTTATAAAAAGAAAGAGTGCCTAAATAATTGACCATGAAAATTCATATATTTTTATCTTTTTGAAGTCCCAAAAATAAAAATAAGAGTACTAATTTATTTCATTTAAAAGAAATAGAGAAATAATCTCATGCTTGACTTCAAATGGCATCATTTAGAAATACAGGTTTTACTTCTTAATCTAAATTGTTCATTAATGTTAAATATATATATATATATATATATATATCTTTTTAAAAATTTATGAAACTATTAGACTTATTATTGGATGGATCAGATGAAAGAAGTTTGACAAAAAAAATATAGATTTTCTAATTAAATACTTTTTACTTGATTTATTCAACAGTAGATTCTATAGTTTCATGATACATTTATATATCTTTATGTGTAAAATTTAATTAATAATTTAAAATTTTAAGATGTGGATCCCACATGTCTGAAATAGTGTCATATTTTTCATTAAAATGACAACTTAAATTAATTTCTAAAAAAATAATCATTCGTTCAAAGACGAATATCTCTTAATTCCAACTCAAGCAAATTGCAAAGAAATGATGAATTAAGATCTTTAATTACTTTATCAAGCGATTTTTTTTATAAAACTCATTTTGGATTACGAAGATTATTGATAAGAAAGTTTTATACTTGAATAGATGATTAAAAAAATTCTTTTAACCAATCACTCCAAATATAATTTAAAAGCTATAAAATTTGATGTGAACTTATAGTTTAACCCAACATGAACTCAATTCTTATTTATGTAATATATATTTTCAAAAAATCATTCTTACCGTATCATAAATAATATGCCATTTTATTTTATAAAAATATGCCAACTAAAATACATTAAAAAAAAGGAGAACAAAAAGGTACCTGTTTTACATTTATGTCGGGCGATGCCGACGAAATAATTACTGTTTGAACTTTGAAATCGGTCAAGATGTGGATTGAATGTTTAATTTTTTATAAAATTTATATTAGATGGTGAAAGTAAATAGTTTGATAAATTCATTTTATCTTACAAGTGTGGTAATTAAAAATCATTTTAGATATAATTAAAAAGGTTAAAATTTGAACCGAAAATAAAACTTGAGATAAATTTAATAATAAATATATTAAATAAGTACAAATTAGTTTACAAAATCTAACACATGAGAAGATGAGAAGCATGAGGGAAAAACAGTTTAAGTATAAATTTAATAAAAAATATTTATTCTATTATATTTCATAAAGATCTAATTTAAAAAAATTAGAATTTATAAAACTTTATATACTTATATTTATTAACCACCTATCAAATACATCCAATTATGTAGAATTTCACCCACAAAATGCATTGAATTTATTCTCATGTCTGGCATCTTTAATTGGTGCGAAACAGTAAGGCAAACATCCGAGTCACATCGGGCTGTTGCCTGTTGGATGTCAACTTGGGCCTGCTCAACCAAAACGGGCCTGGTTTGGCTGACTTCTGTTCTATTAAAAAAGAGATCCCTAATCTTCCCTAACTCTGAATAGCTTGACAGATAAATTAAACACTAAAGATCTCTTTTGTCGTTGTTTTTTATAGCAACCAGTAACTCTCATAGGCCAAAATAATTCACATGATATGATTTATAGAATTTTGAAATAAAAAGTACCTTTATATGTTAATTTGACTCAAATCGAGACATCCATTTAATCTCAAAGGGTTGTTGAGTTAGCTAAGAACCCATTTCAGAAAGTCAAAATCTTAAATTCGAATCCGATCTTACTCCACAGGGCCAATTCTCGTAATTTTACCTGGTGTCTGTAGATAAGAAGGCTTACTCATACCCCAAACGCTAGTGAGATGTTCTAAAAGACTCTAAATAACTGGATCGGTAGAAAAAAGACGAGACATCCATTTTGGGATCTCACTATCTCAACCAATTCTTGTCCGGCAAGTTCAAGATAGGCTTGAGGTCACAATCTGACATTGCATGTCTGGGCTTGAGCCAGAAGTGAGCCCAAAGTAAGGGTTAAGTTTGCTAGATCCACACAAATTAATGATCAATTTATTGATGCATCGGTGGTTCGAGATGCAATTTCAACAGGGGATAGTAGGAAAATATATACCCCTATTACATGTACATATAATCTAAATTATATTTTAAAATAACTTTTCAACTATTTTGTCTTTTTTTTTTTATAACTTGAAATAGGGTTTTTTTTTTAAATAGTTTATATATTAATAAAAAAACGTACAGGAAAAAAACCAAGTTAAACAAACTAAAAAGGAGCCCACTCACAGGAAAAGCCAGAACCATGGATACAGGAGAAAAACCCAAAGAACAAATGCAAAACCGAAACAACCATCATGGCTAAACTGGCAGACAGATACTCGAGTAGTCCACTGTCCAAGACCAGAATCCAAGAACAGATCATCATGGCGAAACTGGCAGACGTGATTTCCATGAGTAAAAGCAAATTAGGGCTTCTAAATAAGAAACTGCCTACAGGAAATATTCAAATCCAATGACAGAAAGTAGAATAAAGCTCATTTAAAAGGCAGGCATTCTATTTCTCATTAAACTTCTATTTTGAGGATTTCAATAACATACATTAGTGTATTGAATAATATAATCTAATCAAGTAAACTAGAGATTGATAATATGATGATAATAAAAATCAAATTTGATTTAAATATTTTAATTACTTAATTTAAGTGAGGGGATGAATGGTTTATATAATGATGATGATGATTTATTTAATTAAATAAATAAAGTCAATAGTTGAAAGCCTGATGGGTCTGGCATGAGAAAAGGCGAGCTTGAACATTATTTTTTCAGTCCGATTTATGAAAAGGTCATGTTTAGACAAACAAATATAACTGCCATTGCCATGGGTGAATACTTGAAAACATGAAATTTCTTATATAAACTTTGTTTCCATTTCAAGATTTATGGGTACAATTGCTTGTTTGTTACGTTAGCCTCGTAGAAATTTATTCATGTTCTTGTGGTAAATGCATGCACTACATTTCAATTTTCAAGCAAGTGTCGCTGTGCAAGTTTAGTTATCTCACTGATAAGAAGAAGGCTCCTGTGTTCCTACTTCCTAACTTCATATATCCCATTCTAAGGTTTAAATATCGGCCGATACATATCGTATCGGCCGATATATATCGGTTTTTTGAAACCTTGAAATATCGGCCGATACGATAAGTATCGGCCGTACAGTTGGAATATCGGCCGATATGGGCGATAAACGGTCCCCAATATCGGCCCTAATATCGGCCGATATTTCGAAAATATCGGTATTTTTTAAAAAAATAAATAAATTAAAACACCGATACGGTTTTTCGCGGTTTTACATGGTTTTTCGCGGTTTTCCGCGGTTTTCCACGGTTTTCCACGGTTTACGGTTCTCAGGGGTATTCGCGGTTTTCGCGGTTTTTCGCGGTTTTCCACGGTTTTCTGCGGTTCAGGGTTTACGGTTCTCAGGGTGTCCACGGTTTTTTGCGGTTTTGTCACGGTTCACCACTATTCATCACGGTTTTTTGCGGTTTTTTCACGGTTCCGATATCGGAGGAGAGAGAAAATGTCAATATCGGTATGAGAGATAAAATTATCGGCCGATATATCGTCCGTATCGGATATCGGCCGAGCCGATTTTTTGACCCCTGATCCCATTATTCACAACTCACTTTCTTGTAGTCTTAAATTTTGAATATTTAGCTGTTAGGACCGTGGGCCCCTTTCACGCACAGTAATATTGTTCACTCTGCCAATCAGTTACTTGCACGTTGGCCCTGAGATTTCAGGAGCCCTAGGCGAACTTTTAAAGTGAGCATTTTATATACTCACAAAAAATAAAATCATACAATTTTTTTTACAAAGTGTGAAATATCATAATCAAATTTATAACAAAGTATTATTTAATATTTATTCTTATTTTGAGATGCAAAATTACTAATTAACTTTTTTTAACATTTATTTTTCAATAGATAAGATAGGTAATCCATTCAATCTTTTTTGTGACATTATAGACCGAAGTAAGATTTTATTAGTTTTAACTTTGAAAAACTTGTTTTTGCAGAGATAACTGTAACTGTTATAATCAATATTATTCTATAATCAATTCATGTATTTGGAAAACAACAATTCATTCTTTTTATATAATTTAGCAATTCAATTATTTCTTTTACTTCTTTTGGTACTGCATCTTTTGTCATATTCGAGTGCGACACTAATACAAATTCTCATTTGAAACGAAGATATTATTATTATTTTAATTTTTCAATTTTTCTGAATTTTAAAAAAATAAAATTAAAAATTTATCTTAATTATAATGATTTATACTTGTATATTACATCTAATAAAATCTACATTGATCAAATAAATAAAGCTATGTTTTTTCATCTCTTCAAATTTTAAAAGCTTTAAATTATTTTTAATTCAAAATTATCAACTCAATATAGATATCTCTTTCGCTCTATCTAGATGATACATATATTTTAAAAGATTATTTATTAATTAAAATTATTATTATTATTATTATTAAACTCAATAAAATGAGGATTATAATAATTATTACTATGATTGTTATTATCATTATTTTAATTTTTTAAAAAACCAACGTTTTAAATTGTATATAAATTTCCAATTTTGAGGGTTCTAAATTCGAAATAGTTAAAAATAGTCAAATGATTTCAAGTGGTATTAATTCAAATTTCATTATTATTATTAAATAACTTGATAAAAATAATAATTATTATTATACACGCAGCTGGGATTTAAACTCGAGTCCCGTACTTAGAAGAGCAAGCACCCTAACCGAAGCAAACAACAATGAATTTGTATTTGCATTATGCATTATTAACTATTTAACATATAAAAAAGGAGCCTATGGACTTGAGGGCCCTAGGCGGCCGCCTACTTTGCCTATAGCCAGGGCCGGCCTTGGTCCCTTGCACACCAGTAGAGTCTTGGGCACACTGCAATATGGGCTTATATCTTTAAAACGCATTGATGTTTGTGAGGCAACCCCTTCAAATAAACACTTAAATCTTGTACCTCGTAAGCGACGTAGGACTTTTTTCACCCAACCCCCAAGTGGTACAAGTGGTCCTTTATATGAGGTCGTGGCTGTCAGTTCACTAAGGTAGTTAAACCCTACAGGTCTAAGGGTAACAATAAGGTACATAAAGGCACTAAAAATTCTAAGTATATTTTGATTATCAGTGGCCTGGAATATTGATGTTTTTGTTCAATTATATTTAGATTTTTCTATAGTAAAATTTTAATTTTAAAAATATAAAAAATCAACTAAACTGTGAATCTATATTTACTGATTTTATATCTATATTTTAATTAAAAAAATATTGACTAATGCCAAAGTGTGGTTATCGATTTCATTCTTTTTCAATCAAAATAGATCAAAAAGTTTCATTTCAGTATAAATCTGAAATGAAACACCCTCTTAAAATTTTTCGATTTCTGTTTCGATCCATATCATTTACTATTTTACTTTTTATTTTTTCTTTAAGATTAAGGTGTCCAAGTCTCAGAGCACCTAATTAATCATTAGAGCATATACAAATCTTCTTATCCTAGATATACTAGGATAACAATACTATAGGAAAGTGACTTCTTTATTATTAAGAGTGACTTGAATTTAAGACCTAATTATTACTTTTCTATTATAGTAATTTAGTTTTTCTATTTTACTTTTTCATATATAATTTTAATTTTTTTAAATTTATCAGAACAATTTTTTAATTGAAACATAACAATTAACAACTAAAATAAAAAAGCGTTTCACTTGAAAAGAAATGGAAACAATTTTTTATACCTTTTTTTTTTTTGAATTTACTTTTTTTAAATAAAGTTTTTTTTTTAAACGAAGTAGACAACTAGGCTTAGACATTATCAGGATGCAGGACATCTCTCAAGGTGTGGTGGGACCCGTTCCACTAAGTTTGTCTTCAATTGAATGGACGTCACACTACCACAAACTAATTGAGTTTGATTAATCTTTGAACCTACAACAAACCTAATGTCATGTCATATCCATTGTTTAACCTAATGACAGTTACATAAATAATATGTATAAATGTGAATATATAATATGTTTAAAAGTAAAATAACATATATAATAATATTTAAATATGTTCTTTACCCTAGTATTTGTTAATGGAACTAGTCTGATTACTAGGCCAAGTGCTTCACTGTACACAGTACATAATTAGAGGGGGAAGACCCACATTGTTCTTTTTCTTTATTATTTGATTTTTAAAATTTGATTTATTATTTTTTAAAATGATTCTAGACATGTCGAAGCATGGGGACGTCGGCAGGGACAAGAATATGGACACAAATGACCCCATCTTTTATAATTCCAGTGGGACCAAATGCTAGTACTAGTGTCTTCTATTCACCTAACAATAATCTTTTAAAATTTTATCTCTTTAAATTTTTTTCTTTTTAAATTTAAAAGTACTTCAATGAAACTAAGGAAGCAGCATATTTATAATATTTCTTCATTCTTAAGCTAAATACAACTTGACATGTTTTATTTTCCTTTGGCAACAACGGTTTCGCAACCCCACTTTTATTATCTTGTCATCAACTTTTCAATTCATTGGAGGTGTGAACGACAGTGTCATGTTGGCTTGTGAGGGAGAAATCTAAGAACTTATAAAGGATATTATACTAGTCTTTTGGGCTGAAAGCTCAGTCCTAACAATGGTATCAGAATCAGGTTCTCAAACCACAACACGTGACTTAAGGATCTTCTAGTCGAATGGAATGGTCGGTGACGTTCTATCTGCTGGATAACCTCGTTCAAAGGAGAGAATGTTGGGGTGCGAATAAAAGTCCCACATCGGTTGTGAGGGGAGAAATCTAAAGACTTATAAGGGACTGAGTCATTCCACCTATCAACTAGTTTTTTGCTCAGTCCTAACATAATTTTATATGAACCATGTTGCAAATAATTAAGTATTAAATATTTTTGCTAAAGTGGTGCCCAAAAAAAAAAAAAAAAATTCAATGTGAAAGTAAATTTAAGGCAGCATAATTCTCTAATGTTTAGACTTTGTTTCTTTGATGGAATAGGAGGATAGAAGTCTCTGGAAGTGAAGGAATCATTGCTTCCATCTTCTTCCACAATTTGTGGACTAAGAAACCACATCTAAAGTACTATCTAATCATCATTATTCAATTTGAATTGGGAAAGATCGAATCCTCTCATCAAATTGGATTGGATGTGGCTCAAGGCAGTGCTATCTGAATTGAACCGTGCCGCGACCGTCTTCTCAGCAATCCGATTAAATAGAAAAACCTTTCTTCAATTATTTGCATAAGGGTTTTCCTTAAATAAAGTTTTTGCGCTACCATGGAAAACCCCTCGTTTCCCTCGCACCTCCCTCATCCAATTGCAGCCCTACTTTTTAGTCTAGAATAATGCCACTCCCTTCAATAGTGTGGGACTGTGGGGTAATCTTGTTTCACCTCTACTTTCAACTTTGCAACAGATGATGTATGAAATAGATCTTTCATTGTCCTAATATATACTTCATGTGGGAGGGAAGGGAAAACTTACATGTCTACAGTAGTTTTATTGGGCCCAAACTTTTCGACTCTAGAGGCCCTAATTCTTGTAATTTTGTATAAGAGAGAGTTAAAGGTTGTTTTTAAATATCTCGTGTTATTAGAGAAATGACTTTTTCCATAGGCAAGGTGATGAATTTGTTAAAATTGAAAGTGCAATAGGGCATTTTGTGCACAATATTTTTATGAAAAAGCTTAGAAATGAAAAATATTTTTCTCAATTGAAATTATTTTCTATTGTTCTTACCTATTTTTTTTAATGAAAAATGACTTTTGTGACTTGGTCATTTTCTATAATTGTTTGAAAAATAAATTCTTTAAGAGAGAATTGGAAAGCAATTTCTATAGCTTGTGGATGTTAAAACCTTATAACCCAACTCTTGAATTAATCAGTCATACTTGACCCATGAGATCCAACCTAACCATAACTCGTGACCTAATCCATGACCCATGATCCATCCTAACCACAGCTAATAACCCAATTCATGGCCCATGTCTCGTGATCAACCTAACCCAATCTAGGATTTGATCATAATCTTACTTGACACTTAGCTCATGACTTAACCTAATTGAACAGGATATATCCATGGTCTAACTCATGACCATTTTCTATGCTTGGTTCATACCACCACACCTCACCCAAGTTCGATTAATAAATCAAAATGACTTAACCTATGACGTACCTTTGCTTGTGAATCTTTGAGTCGGATCAATGTGGTTTAGCCGAAACTTGACCCAACTGCACTTTTTATTACATACTATTATGTTTTTAAGTAAAATTTTGTTAAATTAGTTATATAATTGAAATAACTTTTTATTATTGTTTTTAGCACTACTGCCATTGTTGTTATCATTTTGTTTACAGTAATATAGAATTAGGTTACAACTGGAATCACCCATCTGGCAGAAGAAAAGATTTTCAATTATAAATCATCGTGGAAATCTATTGTGAAACCAAACAATAGAAATCGATACTATATAAAACAAAATCTATAAATTCTTTATTTTTTTTTTTTTTGAATGAATAGGTTTGTTATCAATCAAAAGGAGCCCAGATGAATACAAGTTAA
Source organism: Chimonanthus salicifolius (assembly GCA_013350335.1). Classification (NCBI taxonomy): domain Eukaryota; kingdom Viridiplantae; phylum Streptophyta; class Magnoliopsida; order Laurales; family Calycanthaceae; genus Chimonanthus; species Chimonanthus salicifolius. Next base: position 21,261,241 of record CM023540.1, on the reverse strand, counting down.
ACCCACAGCCCGGGCCATACAAGAAAAGTTGAAAACAGGCCCAAGAAGAGCCCATGGGGTCAAAAGAACAAACTGTCCCAAGATAATCCTTAAATAGAGTAAAAGGGAGCAACCAATGTCAATGAAGAGGAGAGTCATTGACACAAGAGAAGATACCAAAAGTGTTCCCTGCACACAGAAGATTGGATAGGGAAGAGGAAGAAGCATCCTTACAACTGGAGACAGAAATGTGCCCAAAGGTGAACCTAGCCAACAGGGAGATGATTGCAACAAGATGGCTACGATGGGTCCAAGACTTGGAGAAACAATAGCTAATTGAAGGGGCCAAGTCATCACAGATCTCGAGCTGCTGGAGAGGTAGGTCCATGGAGAGAAGATGAAGCAACGTCCATTGTGTGAACAACAGCAGCGACATGGTATCTTCATGATAAAGCAGGGGGGTAGCGTAAAAACCTCCAATCTCAGAGATATCACACTTATAATTGGCACCCAAAAAACAATTGCCATTAGTCGTGAACTTCGAGATGATCAGACTGCAAGAGCTAACAAGGCCATGGGCAGAAGCATCCGGGGGTGAAGGAGGAACATAAGTAGGGGGAGGCAGATTCAATCTGGCAGAGAAATCAGATCCAATGTTTCTAGCATCAGAATTGGAGAGCATGAAGAGAATTCTTTGCCTGATATCAGTGATAATATTGCAACAAAGTCTGACAGGATTGCAGAAGGAATTCAAGAAGATCCTACCATTCCGCTCACGCCAGAGGTGCCAAATCAAACCAGGAAGGATCAGACGGGATGCAAGCTTTTCAAGGCGCCTCTTCCTACTATGAGTCATGAAAATGCAGTCTTCAACAATGTTCCCCGACAGAAATTGAAACTGGAATTTCCCCAATAAGAGCAGCCAGATGCTCTAAGTGAAGGAACAATGTAGGAGATGATGGTGGGACTCATCCTCCAAGCCACAAAGAACACAAACTCGATCCCTATTGATGCCCAAATTGGACAGCAACACTTTAGTCTTAAGTGCCGAGTTGAAGAAGAACCAGCAGATGGTTGAATGCTTGGGGATACATCCAGGGAACCAAACAGAGTCAACCCAAGTAGGCTCCACCATGGTGTTGAAGCTAACCTGTATGGCGGAGGAGATGGAGAACTTCCCATTTTCATTCGCACTCCAGAGGATTTATCTTCAACGGAGATAGAGGGGAGAGAGACAAGGGTAACCAGCCCCCAAATAGCAGTAAGAGATGGAGTCGAAGGATTGGAGAGCACCCAACGCCCGTTGCAGATGAAAGCACTGACAATAACATTTAATCCAAGCCCATGGTCATAAATTGGCCTCCCTCCGAAATAGTCGAAGACAATGTAACCAAGCTTGATCCACAGATCAAACTAGAAACTGGTGTGTCTTCCATTACCGATAGCAACCACATTATGCAATTTGACAAGGTCCCGAATTGAGAGGATCGACCTCCAAGCTCAGGAGGAATCATACCTCAACTTGACACGCCAAATGGAAGATTTCTTCAAATATTTTTGCTTGATCCAACGAATCCACAAGCTGTCTCTCCCGGAAATAATTCTTTATTTTATAGAAAAGAATTATGGAAAAAATAAAATTATAGATAGATTGAGATACTTGGATGAAATAATAGAAGAAAATTGGATATCACAACAATGATTAGTTTGGCCGGAAAAAGAAAAAAGAGAAAAGTGAGAGAGAGAGAACTAGATCTACAACATGCATGCTTTAACAATCTAATGGTTGCTCCAGAAGAAGTATTAGTATCAATGATTGTCATTTACTATAGTTTGTCCATAGTCATTTTGAAACCATATAAAATCAAGCTGTAAATAAGATAGAATGACTTGTAGATTTCAAGCAAAGGTAGGTTCCCTTTACTTCTAAGAAGGTGATTGTTGTGAAAATTTTAAATTTATAATTACTCGCAAGCGCACGAATCAAATTGGAGTATAGAGATATGTAAGGGCGAGGTTGAACCCATAGAGACTTGATTTAGAATGAACGGAAAAACAAATTAAAAAGCCTAAAAATTAATCTTAACCTAATTAACACTTTTTTGGAGGATGGTTGAATTAAACATGCAAAAATTAATTAAAACAACTAAAAATAGGGATTGAATCGAGTGAGAGAAATTACTAAGGTATCGGATTCCACCACCATTAAATCTATAATCTTCTAATTATTTATTTATTAATTCCCAAGTTTTAAAAATTTAAACATTGAAGTTCATTAATATGGTATTCAAAATTCAGATTTTCCTTCGCTTTTAAAAATATAATTCCTAAGCATTTAATGTATCCAATTTTAATTTAAAAGACAATGGATCAAAGAAAATAATCTAAGCATCTAATGTATTTAATTAAATTGAAAAACATTAAATCAAAGAAATCTTCCTTTTTAATTAAAATGTCAAGCCCTTGATTAATTAAATAATATTATTAACTATAAAAAACACATGATATTATTGGTGAAAATAATGAATATTTAACTAATCTAATGAAGTCAAAATCATTAAAAATAAACACACATATATGAGAATCAATAAATAAATAACTAAAAAATTATTTCATTAATGAAGCTTCCTCTTCAACCTCAGTACAAGAAATTAGCCGGACATTATGAAATTAAAATAAAAGAGATAGGAAAATAAAACCTGAGCTATCGTCGGAGATCCCGAGCCAATGCCACTATCCTAACTTAGCCGAGCCTTCTCCATTGTCTCATTCCGTTCCTTCACTATATACCAAATTGGCATGCTTTTGATCCCTTTCTTCACACATGTATTCTTGAGTCTTCATGGGCTTCCAATTGGGCTTAAGTCATGGACTTCTAGACTTTGAACATAGGCCCCACTTTCTGCATTTTTCACAATTTTTAATCATCATATTGTGTATTATCTTGAATTCTCTGCAAAACTTTAAAATATCATCAAACATATCAAGTTTATACAAAACAAGGACTAACTAGTCCACTATCTAGGATTAAAATTATCAATTTACAATGTTCATCACTGACCTAAAAAAAGATTTGGAGACTTTAAAATGATTGAAAATGGTCTATTTTTGGTGTGATTAATTTGTTTCTAAACATCTTTTGGGGATTGAAAGCCAAAACATTTTATCAATTGTTAGAAAACCATGACTTGATAACATTTTTTAGTATTATATGTTGTCATTGGATTCTCAAATAAACTGATGTGGGACTTTTGTCACTTCACACCCGCCCTCATGTACAGCTTCACCCTGTGGCTGCACGTGGAAATTTCATATTTGTCCTCACATGCACTAGGTACACAGAATCTGCTCTGATACTATGTTAGAAAACCCTGCTTAATAACATTCTTGAGATATAACTCACTATAAAAAACTAGCCTTTGAGAAAAGAGTGCTTCAAGTATTATATAGAGTTACAGCTCATTTCATATATTTTGTCTTCAATGCATCAATGTAAATGACAAATAAATTATGATGGTGTCATATCTAAAACTTGATTGTCGTTAATATGTTTACTAGATTACCAAATTTACGTCATCTATATGGACTTGGATTTGAATGCCTTTATAATATTGGAATGCCTTTATAAGACCAATATTTCAAACAATAGATTGAAAAATCACAAATGGGAAATCAACCTTTACTAGAACTCATATAAATTGAAAAAAAGAAATACCAAAAATCTTGAGGTCCTTAAAGACTGGGATTCAAGTATAAAATTCCCGATTTGAAGTCTTTAAATGTTGGAGTAGTCCCACGTTAGTTATGAAATGGGAGATTTAGGGACTTATAAAGGACTTTGATCACTCTACTAATTGGGTTAGATACTCAGTCTTAATAAATAGTATCAGGGCCATATCTAGAGGCCAGCACATTTGGACTCGGGGAATCCCCTAGCCAAACAGAATGGCCGGTGACTTTCTGTCCTTCAGAGAGCCTCGTTCAAACTCGAACGAGTCCTACATTGGTTGTGAAGGGGGAGATTTAGGGACTTATAGGAGACTTGAACAACTCCACCTATCAGGCTAGTCTTTAGGGTTGGATACCTAGTCTTAACATTAAAAACTATGGTTCCCAATCATGTATAGTTTATAAAATAGATATCTGAAACAATGGATTGAATAAATCACAAAGGGGAAATCAACCTTTACTAGAACTCATATAAATTGAAAAAAGAAATACCAAAAATCTTGAGGTCCTTAAAGACTGGGATTCTGTTGTGAATGAAAGCGCATAAATACTCGGAAAAATAAAACACAGATTAATCACATAAGACACAAGGATTTACAAGGTTCTCTTTCGATACTACTACAGATTCAAATCAGATCCACTATTCGCAGAGACAAAAAAGATGAAGAAGAGACGGTCGTGTTGTTACAATTTTTGCTTTCTCTTCTTTCTCTTATGAAAAGAGACGCCTAATTAGGTCTACACATGTAATGCGAAAATTACAAAATTGCCTCCATTAAAAAATTCAACTCAGGGGCTCAGCTGGGCCAGTGGGGATAGGATTAGAAGTAAATATCTGGGGATAGGATTAGAAGTAAATATCTGATAGCCAGACTCTACAAAACCTAATAGATTCAAGTATAAAATTGTCGATTTGAAGTCTTTAAAAACTATGGTTTTAATGCTCTAATAGATCAAGGTGAAAAAAGAAAGAAAGAGAAGAAGATGGAGAAAGCAAGCACTAGCATGAATTTAGATGTATATGAGTGGATTAAGAATGCAAACTACATGAGGGTTTCAGAAGAGTATGTTGGATATTACCTCTGGTTAATGCATGTTGAGAATATCAAAGCAGCTCCAACGTGTTCTTGTGCCATCCATGACCCAGTTCTCTGGAAACAAGTTCACCACGTCATTGTTTATAATGTCTTGGTGATGTTCAAATGTTGATGGGATTGGCTTGTTGGGTTCAATGATTTCAACCCCCATTTCCAAGGACTTCTTGTCATGGTTGCTGTGAGAACTCAATCTCTTTGGGTTGTGGGTGTTGCCATTGCTCATTTCTTTCGATTCTTGGAGCCTTTTGCTCATCTTCTCCCTAGTTCTCACCCTTGCCTTGGCTCTTGCAATGGCCCTCGATTCTCTAGCAACTGCGCAAACTGTAGCTTTCTGTGACTGTCGAACTTTCACCTTTGGAACCTTTACCAGAGTCTTCTCCTTCGAAGTATTCTCCTCTAAACCCACACCCACATTGTCTTTAGAGAGCTCTTTGATTGCTTCCTTGGACTTCATCAGCAACCAGCCTACTGTTTGGCTGGCCTTATCGAAACTAAGCATGTCTTGAAGATCAAAGAACTTGCGGGCGATGTTAACCGACAATCGCATTCTTCGGCCTCTCAAGCCTTGCGCAGTGGCGATCTTACCAGAGTTCCTTTTGGCAGTAGAATAGTCTTTACAGCCTTGTCCTTGGCTTGCATCTTTGTTGGAGCAGCTACAAGCGGCTGAAAAGAATTTGAGGCTTGTCCAGATGGTTGCAGTTGATGGTCATGGTAAAGAAAGCGGCCGCCATTGTCGAGGGAGGGCCAGGAGTGGAAGGAAGACAAGGAGGGTTCATTTCTGGAATTGCTCTGGTCACCAAACAAGTGTTGATCCACAAATGCTTGTTGGTTCCGGCCGTAGTTGGATGGAAACATCTCTCATCGGCAGTTGCACTGTTGATGTTGAAGTGGCTTAGAAAGAGAGAGAGAGAGAGAGAGAGAGAGAGAGAGAGAGAGAGAATTACATTTTCTGGAATTCAGTGAGTGGTGTATTACATTAAATGTTCACTTGGTTTTCTTTTTGGAGAGAGAAAATCAAATAAGGGGTGTGTTGCTGGAAATGCTCACTTCTTTAGGTAAACTAAAAGAAGAAAATCATTTAGACTTGGGTCCAAAAGAGAATCACGAGATAAGATGGATTTGAATGACTGATAATAAAAAGGCCCCATGATAACAATCATTATTCATCATCACATTATTATTATTATTATCATAAAACACTATCTCCTCCATCTCATTTTAGTTGTCTTATTTGAAATATTTGAATTTTTTAAGGAACTCTCTATATAAGACTAGGATTTCATGTGATCTCATCTATTTTTAATACAATTTATGCTACTCCAATATAAATGAGACAATTATTTTAAGATAATTCTAAAATCCATAGAACACAACTAATTTGGAACAAAGAGAATATTATTTATCATCAGCATTATTGTTATTACATTATCCTTTGAATGGATAAGTAAGGGTAAGGCTTTTTATCCTTCCTTTTTCTTTGTGAGTCTACACCTCTTAGACCCAGGCCCGGCCCTGCCTATAGGTGAAGTAAGCTCGATCCTAGAGCCTCCAAATAGACAGGGCCTCCAAAGATCTATATAAACCCGTAAAAGGGCCTCAGGGCCTGGCCCAATATCCCGCCTAACATTCAGCGCAAAATCCCTCTCGATTTCGCGGACCGCATTCCACGTCCGTGTGCAGAACGCGGTTCCGAGTTTTCAAATTCCAACAACTTAGGGAATGCTGCAAGCAACCCTTCTATTCTTATGCCAGACATGTCCACAAACTGCCTTGAAACCAGTGCTGTAGATCAAAGATACAAAAGTTAAGAAAGCACGGCACCAAAGTCACAATGAAACAGACAAAAGTCATAGCACATTTATGTCAGTTTCACTGAAAACAACTTCAAATACAGTTATGTCAATAAAAAGATGCTGAAGATACTGATAACAAGACTAATAATTTTCCAGTATACAACAAGCATCCATGGCATGGTTAGCAAGTGCTAAATATCTGAAACACAAAGATGCAAGTTCAAGTCAACATAGAGTAAAAATAATTTTAAATAAAAAAAATACTTTCATTGCCAAATAAAAAGCAAGAACCAAAAGGTTGCAATCAGAATTTGAGAAGAATAATAAATTGTCAAAACCAAACAAAAGATTGATTTCTTACTGCTAATAATGCTTAGGTATGGCTTCTGTGTCATTGAATGATAGTACCAATCCTTGAACCCCTAAAGTGTCAATAAAATATATTCACAATGGCATTAAATAATTCTATTTCTGCCATTTTTTTGGGTGCATTTTGGCTTCTGCGTTCTGTTGCTTCGATTTCCGCATTTTTTCTACCCGTTCGTCTTCTTCCACTTTTTCTATCGGTTCGTATTCCTCTTTAAAACGGTCAAAATGTACGCCTTTTTTAAACCCAAAAACACCAGCAGCATCTCTTCTCCTTCTCTCTCATTGATCTCTCACTCTCTCTCTCACTGTGCACTCTCTCTCTCTCTCTCGCTCTCCTCTGATCTCTCTCTGACTCTCTCCGTGTTCTCTCTCTCTCGCTTTCAGCTTGCTGAGTTGCAGACTTAAGATTTGTAGGTATTTTTTTCATCGATCCCGTCATTTTGAATTCTTAATGGGTGTTTGAGATCTGTTTTGGGTGTTTAGTATTTTATTTTTAAAAAGATAATAAAAAGTAAAAAAGATAATAAAATATGAAAAACTATAAATTTATAAAAAAAGAACTTATTAATTATTTATAAATTTATTGAAAAAGATATGTTAAAAGAACTTGAATATAGTAATTTAATTAGTAATTTTGCATATCAAAATCCGAGAAGAATAAATTTTAAATAATACTTTGTTATAAATTTGATTTTTATATTTTATTTAGATATTTCACACTTTATAAAAAAAATATAATTTTTTTTTAGTGTATAATAGGGCAAAATGCCTCCTCTTAAGAGTTCGCCTAGGGCTTCTGAAATCTCAGGGTCGGCCCTGCTTAGACACTCTTCTCCTTCTTTCTTATACTGTTTATTCTCTTTTTAATTATATTATCTTTGTTACCGTTAAAAAAAATAAGAATAAATCTTTTTATAAGGGAAAAGGTAGAGCCACAAAAAGAGAGAGATTATGGATAGATTAAAATCAAGAGTGGGGTAATTTGTATTGGCTTGTTCTTGTTTCTTAGAACTAGATGGTACATGTACAGCTAGAAAATGTACTACTGTTTAAAAGAAAGGAGAGAGCCGAGGGATAATAGTTAGGGTTAGGGTTTTGTAGGAGACCACCACTCTCCCGCGATTATTTTGTACACTTTCATATGCCCATAAGCTTACACGTGGCATTTTCAAGAGATCCAAGTACAATTATTTTGTTTCTGATGACATGTGATCCAGGAGAGAACCTTGCCATGGATGAGACTGCATTGGTTGACCGCACAGACTCTCTCTCTCTCACTCTGTCTCTCTCTCTCTGCTACTTTGTCTCTGTAACACTAATAGTGCTTGTCTGTGTTCTTATTATTTCCTACTTCGGTTGTTGCTTTGCTTTTGTTGGAAGAGAAAAAGCTGTCTTATCTTGAAATCTTCCTCTGCATTATCAAGAAATGGTGGTGGCAGTACTGGTACTAGTGCATAACCATTTTCTTTTCAAAGCCCTCTTATCTCATTACTCAGACTCATCAGCACTTGCTAAGCTGTTTTTTTACGGAAGAAGGTAGAATGAAGTTATTTTTCTGATTTTTGTTAGAAGATTAAATTTTCAATTAAAATGTACTTTGAACTTTCCTTCATAAGGGTTCATTTGGGTATGTGGATGTGGATGCAAGATTGTGTGGAAACACATAAACATGCCCTTAACTAAGTTTAGGTTCCTCACAATTACTATTAGAGCAGGTTCCATGTCACAGTATTCAAATTTTGGTGAATGCAACTAGAGCTAAAAAGTGATATTATTCATGTAGCATGGCCGGTTTTTTATTAGTAAGAGAGAGTGTTGAGATTCATTGATGACTTATGACAAGGGGTCTAATATCATGCATTTCAAGAGATTCATTGACAACTTACGATAAAGGGTCTACTTTCATGCATTTCAAAAAATTCATTGATGACTTAGGATAAAAGATCTGATTTCATATATCTCAAGAGATTTATTGATGACTCAAGGTATAGAGCCTAATTACGCATTTCATAAGCTATGGAGCTTTTGGTGTATTGTTCAAGTCCGGTATGAGAGTGGATTCTATATCCCATATTTGAAACCTAGTGAAGGAAACCCAAAAATGGAAATGGCTACCTAGCATTGGAGATTGATAGTTTGTTATGTGAAGAGTCATCGGTGAGGAGAATGTCGAGATTCATTGATAATTTAGGATAAGGTCTGATTTCACACATTCCATAGCTTTTTTTTTTCTCATCTCCTTAATCTGAATGTTCCTCCTTCAACTCTTTTTTCCATGCTAGCTTCTGTTTCAGATGACTATGGCTCTTTGACCAATTATCATAGGTTTCTTTTTTTTAACTACAAGATTTGCGTTTGAAAGAAATTTTATGAGACCATTGAAGGTGGTTAACTACTTTGAGGCTCTTATGCCAACTATGGAAAATTAATGTGTATGAATTATATGTGAGAGAAGTATTGTAAGAATATAAAAGTATGACTATAAGAATTGGGAGAAAGGTAGATACAAAGTGAGAGAACAAATTCTTGTCTATTGTTTTTTCCAATAAACTAATCTTACATGTCCATATTTAGAGCTTCATGGAGAACTCCATATGAGAATTAACTCACTTGCTCAACTCACAATAACCACCTAACTCAGTAACTACAAAGTTTCTACTACCATCAAACACCAACCACATTAATTGTGGAATGTCTACAACCACTTTATGAAATGTCTACGTACATGTAAGAAAGTATTTTATTTTAAAATTACCCCTTTATAAGGGTTTGTGAAAGTTCATTTACACATTTGTAAATAAAATTCATATTTAATTGGTGGATAATTCAGATAAGTCGGGTTATGCAATGTATAATCCTATTCCTACCCGAATTCAAAATGGACCAAAATTTTGGCCCATATTAAACCCATATTTTAGGGGGATTGAGTTAGTATATCCATATTTTGGATATGGTCAGTCGAGTTAGAAATGACTATAATCCAACTTGCGTCCTAAGTCTGAATTCATTCTGCACTATTTCCTTTATTTATTGTATAAGTTTTAATTTTCTAATGCAGGAGTTCTTTAGTAAATTAATTTCATAGAAATGAAAATTTTCCATACATCATGAATTAGAAGATTTCTTAGACCATAGGGAGATGAACAATGTTGAGCAAACATTATTGTATTTCATTTTGCCAGCATGACATGTAAAGTTCAAGCTTCTTTTAATGGTCAAATATGTTAACACATCATTTAAAGTTCTTGAGAAGTAATGAAAGTCTAGGGGTAAACATTTTCCTCGCATAGACCGCCCTCACAATACTAGAATGGGAAAAGACAGAAAATTCAGGTAACCCATTCGACTCCTTCTTTACTAGGGGTTTCTCCCATCTATCATAGTTTTTTTTTTTTTTTAAATCAAGGTATTCAAGTGTCTCACCTGAATTCCTAGGCATCTCACCCGACTAATTCTTAGACATATGTAAATCTTTTATCGGCACACATCGGGTACAAACTATCGGGAATGATCCTTTTTGTGTTGAGGGGGGCTTCATCTGAAGACCTCTCCACAAAGAAGGGTGGGAAATTGACCATCAAACTAACCCCTCAAGGTTTCCCATATACTATAGCTTATTATATATTTTTAGTTTTTACAAGCAATTTTTAGATTTTTTTTCAATTTTAAGTCTTTTTTCAATCAAAATACAAATTTAATGTAGTATTTTTATATATAGGCAAGAAATTTCTCTTTTCTTATATGTTACAATTGAATCTAAAGACCCACCAAAAGCATTGCAAAACCATAGGCTTTTGCTCTGTTCTGTCGACAGCAACATCTTTTGATTAGGTTATCATGCCTTACATTTAACGATATTGAGTTATCATAATTGCACTTTTATTTTTTTATTATTATCATTACTTTATCATGGGTATTTCTTATGGGCTTTAAAAAACTAAAAATACTGAAGTAAAATAAATTAATGAAGTGCAACTTAAGAGGAGAAAACCTATAGAAGCTTCAAACCAAATCAGTTGGAATTGACTTTAGACTGGATTTAGTGGAAAAGGGAACTGAAAATTGCCCCTCTTAGATGAGTGCAATAAGGCTTTGATGGACAATAATGATGAAGGCAATGATAAAGATCCTGCCTCTCATAAAAGATAACATTCCCCCCAAATCTTCACGTGAAACATGAATCTGAACATGACTTCCTGATGAAATCATCATATGAATCATGAATCAGATCACAACTATCCAATTCATCCCAAAAACAATTTAGATCGATAGAAAGATTAGTTTCAGGTGCTATGATCTGAATCATGATTATTGCTTGATTCAATTCCTACTTATCGATCATGAGTTTACAATTTTCAAAACAATGATTTATGGGCTTTCCCCAATAACTGTATGTACATAAACAGTATGTCCATGAACTGCTATCTTATTTAGTGTTTTTATGTGATGAAGTTCCACTTTGAAGGGAGGTTTAGACTTCAGCGATGTTGTTCATGCTTTTTCTTTCTTAAAGAGCATTTGTATCTTTATTTATTTTTTTATTTATATTCAAGAAGACCACAAAAAGACTAAGATAAAAAAAAAAAGTGAAGGTTTACAAGTTCTGGGAGAGAGAGAAAATATGTTTTTCCCCTTTTCTTTGAGCAGCAACAAGAAACAAGGGTTTCAATAGAGGAAAAGCAGAATCTATAGATGACATGAGACTTCGACTGTGGTCATTTTCTTCTTATGGTTGTTCTTTCCTTATGTTTGTATTTAAAGCATGAGTGTAACTTCACTTATCAATCGAGCTAGTGTTATTGCATTAGTTTGTCATAGGTTCTTATGGATATGAGAATCAGCTCATTTGAACAACTAGAAAGGCAATCAGGAAGCAATGACTACAATGCAGTTCAGAATTACAAAATAAATCGCCCGCCCGACAGCTTATCCCGGTGCTAATATTGTGACAAGTGAAAATTTTGGCCTGAAATCCATTTAAGATAATGGATGGTCTGAACAGACAATAGGTATATTTTTTGTCATGTTTCTCTTCATTACATTTTTCCCTCATAAAGTCGCTGTTAAACATCATGAGAATTGGTAAATAATTTTTTTTCTTATCATCATCATCATCATGAGAATTAATAAAGATTTTTTTTCCTCAGCGCCCAAAAGTTAAGAAGCCACCTGCATTCTGAAATAGATTGCCTGTCATACTAAATTGTATTTGCTCCCATGCTTGAAATCATGAAATAGAAAGAGCATGCTCAAAATTTGTATTAAATTTCGAAATAATTCCAATTCAATAGCTCATACAGCAGATCTCATGTACAATTAAGTTAGATGTACAAAATTTTGAAAGAATATCTCATGTGATCACTGAGGTCAGTTGATCACCAATAGTCCCCACAAGAGCATACACCATCTCTAAAATGATGGAAACGGTTAGAATCTCTCACCACAATCTCCTTCCCAGTACAATCTGAAGCCAATTTCATGAAGTTGTGGCAATCCAAACAAATCCTAATATTCTTCATGATCTTTATACAACCAAAATTAGCAGTTCTCGTCGCATGCATCAATCCAAATGCTAATGCCAGTTTCTCACTGTGGTAATACAACTGCTCTTCCTTGTGTTCTTCCTCAATTTCATGCAATGCCAAACCTGTCTCTGGCACGTACCCCACATCTTTCAATCGACCCACCAGCCCGCCCAGCTCCACATATATTGCCTCTTTGTCAGGGTGCTGTCGCCCTCCAGCTGCAAATTCATGCACTCGGTTTTCAATCTCAATCCAGCTCAAACCAGGGACCTTCCTTGTCCCGCGATCTTTCATCTCTTTCCTGACAGAACCTGCACTGCCAAAGCTCTGATTTGCACAGTAGATGTTGGACATCATCACATACCCTGCCTGAATTCCCAGGTTCTAGCTCAATCAGCTTCTGGGCAGCATCGTTCTGCAATCACAGTCTCTCCATGTTTCCTACATGCACCAAGCAATGCACTCCACACGACAGAGTCGGCTGGCATTGGCATTCGGTTTATAAGATCCTCAGCCTCACTCAAGCATCCAGCCCGCCCAAGCAAGTCAACCATGCAAGCAAAATGGTCACACTCGGGAGCAATTCCATAACATTCAAACATGGTATTGAAGAGTTCATGGCCTCGATCTACAAGGCCAGCATGAGCACATGCAGACAGTAGAGCAACAAATGTAGCTGCATCGGGTGGAATTTTCATGTCTGTAAAGACCCGTAAAGCCTCATGACCTCGTCCATGAATGGCATAAGCTTTGATCATTGAATTCCATGATACCGTGTCACGTACCTGCATTTGGTTGAACACATGCTCCGAGAGCTCAATGCTGCCACACCTAGAGTAGGCATGGATTAGAGAATTAGCAAGAACTGTATCATCTTCAAACCCATCCTTGATAATCAATGAATGAACAGAGGAGCCATGCCTCTCAGTTGCAAGACCTGCACATGCTTTGACAACAATTGAGAATGTGTACCGGTCAGGGTTGAAGCCATCTCGGCGCAGCCGAGAGAAGATAAGGAGCGCCTCTTCTGGCTGGCACTCTGCATACACTGTTATAATCCCAGTCCAAGATACAATGTCCGGATTGGTGACCTCAGCAAAGACTCTGTAACATTCATTAATATCAGATTGAAGACTTGCGTAAAGCTTCACAAGTGCAGTTGAAACAGCCGGGTCAGAAACAAAGCCAGTCTTGAATGCAAGAGAGTGCAGTTGGCGACATTGCCCGAGATTCAAGTGGGCATTTTCGGAACACAGAGAGATGACACTGGCAAGTGTGGCATGGTCAAACCCAATACCATCCTGGCACATTTGAAGAAAGAGATTGAGTGAATCGCTAGTGTAACCTAGAACCTGGAATCCTGCAATCATTGAGTTCCAAGTAACAAGACTGCGTGATGCCATGCTCTCAAAAACTGCCCAAGCATCAGCGGCACACCAACAGCTTGAATACATGGTAATGAGAGCATTTCCGACGTAAATTGAAGCATTGTCAGAGGTTTTAAAAGCAAGTGCATGCACCTGCCGGCCTCTACTGCACACGCCAGAACTGGCACAAGCACTGAGCACACTGGCAAGTGTAAATTCATTGGGAATGTGGTGGGAAAGAAGGCGGGCAAAGAGCTGAAAGCACTCGTCGTGCCTTCCAGCATGATCATAGCCAGTAATGAGAGCCGTCCAAGAGACGAGATTTCTCTGAGGCATTTCGTCAAACAGATTGTGTGCAGTTTTAAGGGAACCACATTTGCTGTACATATTAATAAGATGGTTGGTCAAGAAAAGGTCTGGTTGGGAGTTGCGGGCGAGGATGTGGCGGTGAAGGGCCTGGCCCTCAGGGAGCAACCGGTGCCGGCCGCAGGCCTGGAGAAGGGTGGCATATGTATGTGGAAGGGGAGGGGATTTAAGAGTGTAGAAGAAAGAGAGGGCCTCTTGGAGCTGGCCCATTGCACAGAGGCGAGAGAGGACATCAGGTGGCATTAAGGTTCCCAACCAAATACGAATGTATTAATTTTTGTAAAAAAATAATAAAATAATGTTGAATTTTTATAAACTTGAATAAGGATGTCTCAATGTGTAATTTATAATATTTGTATAAGCACTTATTAATTAGCTTCGCTGTTTAGAAACTCAAAGATAAAGATGTTTGACAAATCCAATTTCAAATTTCAACAGTTAGATAATGTACGTAATCTTCAATCAGTATTTTGGAGTGGACCAGACCCTTTAAACCTTTTTTTTTCATTTGGGTGCAAGTGGAGACAAAATATCATGTCACTTCAAAAAAATATTTATTATAAATTATTTAAAAATTTAGTCTGAGTTTTCAATTAAAGCTCTTAAATAAAGAAAAATTATTTACTTTTATTTTTTTAAATTCAAACCAATATTCTCGATCAAAACCTGTCACTGAATGTTCCAAAAAGATCGTTCTAAACTAATTTACAATGAGAAGGGATCATTTCTCTGTCACTTCAAGCAGACTGCTTCAAAAGCGCACAGCACTTTCATAATGGAAAAATAAGGAAAAAAAGGCATAACAAATTAATAAATTAATGACTAATCTATTCTAATAATATTAAAACGCGCAGAAACCACTGACGTGGGGCCAACCGAAGTGTGGCATTGCAATTTTTCTGCATTCAGCATTACATGATGACATGCGATAGATATATAGGATTAGGGATGAAAATCGAGTCAGGCTGAGTCAGATTTTAATAAATCCAACTCAATCCATGTCAAAATTTATTAAACCAAATTCAATCCAACCCAAATTGCTTATCCGAGTTGCTCAACTCAACCTGACTCGAATCTTTGACCTGACTCAGCGTAAGTATTATTTTATAACTTTGTACACTTGAGTCGGGTAAATTTCTCAAGCCGACCTGATCCAAGTTTCACCCCTATGCAAGATCCTCAAAAACAGTTCTTGCATGGCTTGGGTAGGGATGCCAAGGGTACAAATATCGGTCGAAATCTCAATTCAACATAACAATGAGTATTATTACCATCATTCTAAGCTTCCAGCTAATTTTTTTATTCGTATTAGTGGCTGTAGCAACGTCACCATTTAAGTGACAAGAATGCAAAGTAAAGAATGAAACAAAAGGGCTAATTTTACATTAAAGAACTCCTTTTTTCCTTTTTTCTTACCCTTTTTTAGTTTGAGATGCAGTGCAATGAGCAGTTTTCTCCACATAGGCAAAAATGAGAAAGGATTTCAACTACGAACTCATGAATTTTACTAAAAAAAATGAGAAAAAAAAAAAAAAGTGGCTTACAAGCTACTCTAATGATACAATACACCTTCCTCAAAGATATTTACAAGTTACCCGTAGTCCGGCTTTTAAATTTAATTCTCAGCTTTTGTACGGAGCTGCCTTCGGTAGGCGCTGCTTTAGATTCCATTCTGGGATTTGAAGCTTTAGATTCTACCACCTCTTCCAATTTTCTTGATTCAATAGACGACGTGGCTTTTACCTTACGTTCAACTAATCTTCCTGAACTCTGCAAATCTATGGTTGATGCTTTTACTTCACCCTGCAGCTTCCCCATCTCTTTCTCACGCTTCTTATGCTCTTTTTTCAGACGTTTGCGCTCCAGATATTCTGGATCATCACGATGTCCCTTCTCTCCCGATTTCTCCTCTCGTTTCCTCTTCTTCTCTTTTTTCTCCTTCTTTTCTTTCTTCCTTCTCTTTTCCACACCCACTGTTCTAATATTATCTTGTCTCCCAGCAGAAAGTGTTTTAATGGATGCAAACCTCTGTGCATCCATATCACTATCATTAGTTTTGATGCTTGGTGACAACCGATCTTCTAGCAGAGGAGCACCTTTTCTTGAATCAGCAGTGCACTGCAATTCCTTACCAACCTCATCATCATTCGTGAATTTTGCACTGCCAATGCTAGCAGTCATCCGAGACCCACGATCATGAAAAGAATTAACTTCATCGATATTGTGATGGCTGCTACTTGCCGGTTCATTTGTGACTCTTAGGGGTGCATCAACAGACATGGAACTGCTGGCTGCCAATTCAATTCTATCGTGCGCACTTCGAACATCATCAACAATATGATCAGCATCTTCCATTCTGCCAGAGGCAGTGGGTTGCTGCTTGACCTTGATCTTAACAACAGCAATCCTCCGCTCGAGGCCATTAGAAACTGTATCTGCTTCCTTCAAAGCTTCAGAAACGGGCAAACCATCAACCAACAAATTCGAAGTTGCAAAGGCTGAACCATCAGGCAATGGATTTGGAGGTGCAACAGGTAAACAATCGGACAATGGATCAGGCAATGAATTTGAAGGCACGACAGGTAAACCATCAGGCAATGAATTTGAAGGGACATCTACAAGAGATTCCTGGGGCTTAGATATCTTTAGCTTCAAGAGGGATGGTTTGCTCTTCAGGTCACTACACGTTTCGGCATCACCAAATGGATGTACAATCTTTGGAACACCATAGAGTGTTGGAGGCCTGCAATTGATAATCAGATTCTTTAATTAATATTTTTCCAAGTTCCCAAATGAAAGCAGAAAAGAACACTTAAATGAACACCATGTTGCGAGTTCTAATGACATCTGGGGAAGGCAAGATATCACAGTAACAAAAATGCAGGACTAGATATCATAAATCCATCTTTAGTTTTAGAACTGCATACCATCAAATAAAGCAACTTTAATGCATGCTAACCCATTATACACAAAGCTATCCACCATGCATGGATGATAGGCTGAAATCAGAAATACATTCAAACATAGGAATTCCAAAGTCCTGCAAAATTGTGTTGAGATCAATGTTGTGAAAATCAAATCGTATCGGAAATCGTTAATACATCTTGAATTACAAATCGTATATCCTAAATTGTAAGATTCATAAATGTTTTCCCTAAAAAATATTTAATATATGAAATAACGTAAAATATATCTAAAATGTAATAACATGAGCAATTCTCCAACTTCTTTCAATATTAAGTGAATTCTATATAATTAGTTCGTTAGACCTCAAATTTCAATCCTCCAACTCCCAAAAGTATAAGACCAGTATATAATCCAATTATACTATAAAAAGTCAATAATGAACTAAAAAAACCTTCAAAAAATCAAAAGATCTTAAATGTTTATCAACTCAAGCCTTAAAAACCATTAAAACAAAATGTTTCATGTTTTCACACTGCTAATAACCCTATAATTCTATTATTTATACGAATCGTAAGATTTGTTGATAGATACGAATCGTTCCTCTTATCATATTGTATGAATCGTAATATACGAATCGTGTATCATAAGATTTTAACAACCATGGTTGAGATACATTGATCTGATCCTTCATATCACCACATGGTAGGCACAAAATAATTTTGCTAGACACAATGCATGCCAATTCCTTGTTTCAAGTATTTAAGACATGGGATCAATAAATAGGCTCTCCACCACCCCCTTTAGTCCACCAGCAACACGTTCTGACCAAAAACCAGTCAAATGGGTCTAGAGGCCAGATTCTACTATACTGGCCAGAGTTTTGAGGTATGCATCAAACAGAGCATGCAGAAAGCTTGCCACTTAATTAGCTTTCTAGCCTGGAAGATTCCTAATGAACTGGAGCCAAATCAGTTGACCTCCCTTTCTTTCTATATCATGCCCAGTGAAGACCTTTTGCTCATGATCACACTAAAATAGATAAATCTACATCTTAGGTGACTGTCCTAACACTCAAACCCAAGGCCATGTCTAGGTTCAAAGAAAGCCGGGCCTGGCCCCACCCAAATTGCATCCCTACATAAAGAGTCACATGTAAGCCTAGCAAACATATATTGGAAGTTCGAGGACAACAACATTTCTAATGATCAAAAGGCATATGATTAAGCAAGAGACAAGCTCACCTCCCAGCAAGGATTTGTAAAACACAGAATAAGTGATGCCGAAGGAAGATATTGTTGAAGGCCTTGCGGCTTTCAAGAAGGAGAAGCAATGAAATAAGCGTTGAGCTCTTTACAGCATTACTCAACTCAGACATGCATTTTATCTGACATAAATGCGTCACATGAACAGCCAACTTCACCTGTCCTGTGATAACAACCCACATGCTTAAAAAACATCATAAAGATGGAGCAAGCAGAAATCCCATGTGACAAATGACAGACCTCGTAATGATGTTTCTTCCTCCACAAAATTCATGAATAGTGATAGCGCTTCATCGAGGCCTTTATGGTAAAACTCGAGATCAAGGAGTGCTCTATTCGCTTCAATGCGAACTTGCCATGGCACTGCCTCAAAATTCCGAAACGCTAAAATAAGGTTGAACTACACGATCCTGCAGCAATGTGCTCAAATGAGTGCAAGTATTTCAATAGGATATATTTTTTAGGTAAAAGACCACTTACAAGTAGTTGTAAGTCAAGACCACTTACAAGTGGTACAGAGGTCGAAAGCTTTAGTGCTATCTGTGTCAAGGTGCGGATGCAGCTGATTGTCAATATTCCGTTATAGCTCGGCATGAGCCTAATACAAACAGTGCTGGAATATGTCTCAGTTTGAATTTGTCAATGAATACAAGTGAAGAAAAAGGAATGATCACCATCAAGTTAATTAGCACAGATAAATGCACCTGTCAAATTGCAAAAGCCGATCGATACGTTTCAGAAGGGAAGATAAATACTGAATACTCTGTTAAGAGACCAACGAGGAACATAAAAGGTTACCAACATTACCAAAAATACAGGCAAAACTGCTATCAGGATCACTACTAGCTTGATCATAGTGTGCACTGACAATGAATAACAGAATCATTACGAAAATAAATGCAATCTAGAATACATTCAGAATGACACTGCAAATGAGCAGAGGCTGACAAATTAATTTCAACCAGTTTACAAGTAGTCTCGTGCATATCAAGAATGAATAGCTTAAAATAAGTCTCATTACAAACCTGCTGACCAAATTCTAGCTCTCCAATGGACTGGACTAGTGCAGCAAGCCAGTATACATCAGAATATGGATTTCCATTGTTGTCATTATACTGGAACATGATAAAACAAATAAACAATGAGAACATCAGCTTAGTGAAAGAAAACACCAAGAAACAAAAGAATCTTTTAACATACACAAAATCACATATTTTCAGGTTATATACTGCAAATAATGAAAGGATAATGATCCGTTCACCATGAGTTTTCACCATGGTGCACCACTCTTATAAGGAAAAGACTATTTTGCCCCCTTTTTGAAAGAGGGAAGAGAGAGAAAAAAAATAATGGCAAAATGGTCTTTTCCTTTTAAAGGTGGTGCACCATGGTAAAAACTAATGGTGCCCAGATCATTACTCATAATGAAAGGTCTTGCTTCTAATCTGCAAGTGGAGTGTTCTTTTTTTTTTGGGTTGGGTTGTTTGTATAGGGATGCTGGTGGTTTATGATAAGGTCAAATGGAGAAGAAAACTCAAAAAGCTGACTCTAAATAAATAGAACTTTGGTAAATGAGGATGGTGATGTATAGTAGAGGTTGTTTGTGGGTCATGCCATAGACAAGTAGGGATCCATGATGGTGAATAGATTCTCATTGATCATACAAAGGAAACACACATTAGGTGTGGCAAAGATCTGGCCCTGAAGAACTTCAATGGTTAGGATCTTATGTGAAATGGCCACCAATTGCAAGCATGATTTCTAAACCGGTTTATGGGCAAAGGTAGCCCAGCAAACACCTTCACCTTAAATGGAGAGACCCCCTCCCATTTCTTAGGATGAACAACAGGAGCTTCACCGACCATCGAAAGATGTTTACAAAAAGGTTTCACCGAAAAGATACCAAAACGATCTGACTCCCAAATTCTCCAATCATTTCCCTGACCCAGCACAAACACCCCCCAATAATCTCATGAGAGACACCCAACCTTCCACCAGCCTATCTATCAACTCTCTTCGAAACTGCAGGCCCCAAACAACCTTATTCTGAATGATATCATAACAGTCCTCAACCGTAGCTTGTCTGTTTGCCGCAAGGGAATAAAGAACTAGGAACAAATGAGCCAATGGAGCTTCACCTAACTATTTGTCCAATCAAAATAAAATGTCCTCAACTGTGTAGGCTCTTACCAATTGGTTAAAACCATAAGGTTGAACAGTCATAACGACACAGAACTAATACTAATATAAGGACTTAGTCAACAGCCTGAATGATGTGTCAGTCAAAATTAAGACCTTAATTACTATCAATAAATCAAAATATCTGCATTATAATTTGGTAGTTGTCATTAGCATAATAATAATCATAATGAAAGATGGAAAAAAAAAAAAGTTTCGGAGTTTAGCATATTAAACAAATTAGAAACCTGAGACTTACCTTTAACAATTGCAAAACAAACTCAACAGCTTCTCTTGGACTTTTCTTGTCCGCTGCTCTAACCATAGCTATTGCATGTGGAATAGCCTGATTAAAATTAAAAAGAAAAAAGAAAAAGAAGAGTTAACTCTAACAAGATAGTTTTTCTTTTGAAAAACTATCAATCTTTCAAGTTATGATTGGGATCTGTAGCATTGTGTAAGGCTTAAACTTAAGTAGCATACCAATCATTTTAAAATGAAAAGAAAAGAAACATGTCAACATCACAACACCCACAGTTCCAACAAAGTTAGGATCAAATCAATGTCCTATTGTAGTAGAACCCAATGATGAAACATCCATTTATCAGAAGTACATGTCAGTAAGCTAAACATGTCTGTATAGATGACTGTACAGAAGTCTTCACTTCAATCACCATCACAACAATTTTTATATAATACGTATCACGGGAACCTATTGTCTTCTAAATGAAAATAGACCCTTGAATAAAGAAATCCAGCTATCTATGTCACATATCAATAAGCTAGTAACAAACAGACACTAACATAAATAAAACCAGCAGACATTCATTTAAATATTAAACTTATTTATTCTTGTTATACTCATATCACCACTAACCAGATACAATGAAAACAAAAATAGGAAGTTCACAACTATATAGCTCAGGTGTTTTGGTAACTCGTAAATTCTAATATTGGAGATTCTAAATTTACAAAATTAGGAGAAAATCTACCAAGATTAAAATCTTGTTGTTTGGTTGGTCATTAGACAGTGAAAAGATTGGTTGTTGCTAGAGTTTAAAAGGACTGAGGCAGTCTTTAACTGAATATTCAGAATCAAGAGATGGAGATTCACTTATGCAAGGTACCCTACCACCCCACCCCAAATGGCTAAAATCTCCTATTTTTCTGCATATTTGCTTCTAATCTACTGTATGCAAAATGCATAGATTGAAATCTCTTATTTTCTGGAGATTGAAGCTTCTAATTTCTAGAGATTCGCAGTTCCAAACACATACTAACATGCATTGATCCTAAAAGCCACATTTTGTTCCCAATATGCATCAAATAGATAGTTAAATGGCACTAATAAATTGTGAGGATAGCCAAAATATTTGCCTTCTTCAAATTAAAATATCAGATGCCTTTGTCATTGTCTGACACCACACCTTGTCCAAATCCAAGTTACAAAGAGCGTCATTATTTTTTTTTGAAAGATACAAAGAGCGTCATTATTCATTAGGACTTCTTGCAAATATAAATCCAACAGGCACTACAAACCACACATTTCAGACCAAATGTAGAAGCAAACAACACAAATGTAAAATAACTTGTCCAGGATAATTTGGCATAGATTTCATGTGTACGTTGAGACAAAAGCTTCTATTATCAAGCCAAACAATTGTCTACATGTAATTCTAAAATTTGTTAAGACCAACTCATAATTCTACATCTAACGACGGTATTCTTTGTCAGTCCCCTTACGCCTCGTGGAAGACAGCAGTTCGAGAAAGCAATATTTGCATAAGAAACCATTCATGAGAGAATAATTTTTCTTTTAACTATTTGCTAGTTAATGCATTTGCCTATGTTCGTCAGGGTAAAGAATAAGTATACAAAACATGAACCCTCATTGAAATGGAGATGTTGCTTATTTCCCCTAATCTGCATCATCACCCATTTATCTCTCAAAAAAATCATCACTAATTTGTGTGTGTATGAGAGAGAGAGAGAGAGAGAGGCAAAAACCACATTTTTATAAAAACAAATAAATAATAGAAATAGCAAAAGCCAGTTTTTACACACAAAAAAGTAGTGAAAAAACATCTAAAATAACAACGAATTCAACAAACAATAACCAAAAAAATGAATGCTAACCATATGACTGAGTAAAAAATGAAGAAGAAACTAATAACAAATTATATGCTTGACATCAATAAAATAAATTCTATGCCTGACTACAAGTAAATAATCAAAGCCACCAGACTATCAATGTGAAATCTTCAAATATATTTGATAAATTAAAAAATTATAAACATAAAGCAAGTTGACAATCCATATACAATATAAATAAATCCTACCTCACTGCATTACCTCAAGAACGAAGTACTCGGGAAAGTCGTGGAAGTCATTTGGCCTGAAAAGGGAAAGGTAAAGAACAATTGCAGCTTGAGTCAAGAGGTCAATCAAACAAAACAAAGACAGCTGGTTATGCCACTTCTTCCAAATATGCTGTTAGGGTATGATTAGACGCCTGTAAATTTGTAACTGGCAACTTGTGAATTGGCACAAATTGTGAACCGCCGACCATCATAGCAGGAGCCACATGGTCAGTTCTTGTAGATCAGATCCCAATATGTGAATCACAAAATATCAATAAATGCCTTTTATTGAAAAAAAAAGGCACCTGGAACTTGTGGAGAAGACCAAACAAAGCCTTAGAAAGCTAATCTTTTAAGTTATAATGAAGATCAAGATCTTAACCTAGGCAGTCCAATACTTGCATCGAATCTTCGGCTTTTATAAAATTTAACAAGATGCAGTAAGCCAGCCCAATCAGTCTCCTGCAAAGAATTGACTTGGTATGAATATTTTAGAGCCATGTATATTAAACTGAAAAGTAGATAGAGGAATTCCTTCCTTAAACCAGTATCCTAAACTATAACAAGAAATTTCAAATTTGTTCGAGCCACAGAAAGATGAGGTATATTGTTAACATAATAGTATTTTATCATTATGTCTATTATTTCATTCTAGGCTTCAAGCAGGTGCCTGCCCATGTAAATATTTTTGCCAAATTCGTAAACAAGGTATATCAACACATTTAGACCTATTACCAGTTTGTTCCCTCCCTATGGGACATCACATGCATTACAACTGCAATAGTACATAGGCTACCCAAAAACCATGTCATGCATCTTGGAATGCAACATTTCAACATGGGAGGCTATGAAGTTCGTTGACATTATGAAAATAAATAGCTTTGCTCACAAGAGACCAGGAGGAAGAGAAACAAGGCTAGGAGGTCAATTTAAGCTTTTTTAGTAAAAAAATGTAATTCTAGAAACAGAGTACGCATTGTAGTTGATAGGAATTTAAAGGAAAAGGTTGTAGAAGGTATATCAACACATTTAGACCTATTACCAGTTTGTTCCCTCCCTATGGGACATCACATGCATTACAACTGCAATAGTACATAGGCAACCCAAAAACCATGTCATGCATCTTGGAATGCAACATTTCAACATGGGAGGCTATGAAGTTAGTTGACATTATGAAAATAAATAGCTTTGCTCACAAGAGACTAGGAGCAAGAGAAACAAGGCTAGGAGGTCAATTTAAACTTTTTTAGTAAAAAAAATGTCATTCTAGAAACAGAGTGCGTATTGTAGTTGATAGGAATTTAAAGGACAAGGTTGTAGAAGTTCAGAGAGAGTGACAGGACTACAAGTATCAAAATTATATTTCTTTGAAACAATATAATCATCAAAATTATATTTTGATAAAGAAACTTCAGATAGACAAGAACAAGTAGCACAGCTATACATTTCAAAAAAAAAAAAAGTAGCACAGCTATTCCCAAAAAAAAAGAAAAGTAGAACAATTAGTAAGTGCTAATTGTTGCAACTGCAAATGTTGCACGTTTAGGTCATGTTACCATCTCAAAAAAAGATAGATAAATAATATGAGGAGCAGTCCAGTACAGCCCAAAAATTGAGGTGTCAAATACACTTTGGTCATGGTGCCCACTTGGTAGCATGTCAATCATGGAGAAGGATAGAGATAGAAAGGCATTAACATGGATATTTTACTGTGAAAAAATTATCCCATTCAATGATCTTAAGCTGACTTGAATGGCACAAAGTGTTTTTTTTTTTTGAAAGCTAACTATTTTATTCACCAAAGAAAGAGAACTTTACAAAAAGCAAACCACTGAAATCAGGCTAAATAGGCCCACCACCCCCTACTCAAGAGGATTACACAGATCACTTTACAACTTCGGACAACATGACAAGACCCTCTCAAGCCAAATCATCAGCTGTAGAGTTCACAGCTCTAGAGACCTACAAAACATTAAAAACATTCAATGAGATTAAGTTTCGAATCTTGCCTACCTTACCAGGAATTTCCAAGGACAGCTCGACCCGATGCCCAACTCAAAATCACCCTGAAGCTCCCAGGTCCTCCATCTCGAGCACACCTCTTCAAAGAGCATGCAGCTCCACCTCAATTGCTGAACAATTGACAAGAGGACCAGCAAAAGAGGACTTACTCATCCTATTATGATCCCTGATCACTTCCCCAAAACTAACCCACCCACTCTCCCCCCTACAGCTGCCATCAAAATTCAGCTTTAAGATCCCCCACTAAGGAGGTTGCCAAGGAACAGACGTTGAGGAATGCACATCTCCCTTTACCTAGTCAACAGAAGCCCAATCCCTACAAACATCAGAACACAGACTCCTTGACTAGGGACAACTCCCAAAATCCAACAACTCTAAATTTGATTACCTAAATAATTTGGCCAACCGGAGACGATTTCCCCTGAAAATTTTATTTCTTTCTAACCAAACAGACCACACCATATGATCAATTGTCAAGATTTTCTCTAAACCAGCAAGCCAGCCAAACATCTTAACCTTTAAAGCAGCCTCACTCTTCCAAATGTTCGGATGGACCCAAAAAGCTTCACCCAACCTCATAAGCTTTCCACAAAATTTAACACTGACAGTCCCATGTATATCAAGTTCCCAAACTCGTTTGTCACTACCAAAACCTAACACAAAGATCCGATTGAGAAGATCCATCATCACCAACCATTCCTCCACCATGCAGTCTTCCAGCTCCCTCCTAAATTGGGGGCTCATTATGTTGTAACTTGAAGCGATCCTTAACCGCCACATTTCTATTGGAAGCAAAACAGAATAGAGCAGGAAATTTCACCATCAAGGAATCCTCACACGCCCACCTGTCTAGCCAAAAGAAGACGTCAAACCTAAAATACACCTCGTCTCGTATCTGATATTCTCCTCAAAAGTCATAGATATAAAGCATAACCCTCTCCATAAGCTAGAGATTTGTCTAGACGTTGTAATGACCCTATCCAGATTAACGGGTCAATAGAAATGGATAGAGCTAGACTAGAAAATAAGCGTTTGTTAGTGCTTGTGTGTTAGTTTATAGCTTGTTTGAAATAGCCTTCCCTTCTTAACTTTTACCCACCTATCCTAAACCAACTTTGACCAATTGACTAGACTTTGACTGTTTGACCCGAGTTTATTGAGTTTGACCAGTCTCCTTTAAACCCACACCGCTTCCCCTACGTCACATTGTGCATAGTTTGGATGTATACTCTCATTGTGTGCTCTAAGAGAAAATGGAAAGGTGGATACTTCATGCTAAAAAATCTATCCCTAGAGAGTTTTTAATGATGCCAGATAAGAACTCTTGTTTGGCTAGTCTTACTAGTTTTCTTGGCTTTGCCTCAAATATTAGTTTTCTTTTGTGTAGGCTTTGGTTTTTCTTAATAAGTCATTGGCATTTAAGAGGGAAAAAATGCATAAGGTAATAATGCCAACATAGAACCACTATATCATCAAGCAGATAACTGCAACAATCAATCTCATTTCTAAAAAGAATATAAGGTTGTTTAATACGTTGAGTGGGAATTGTGAAACTTGTAAAATGATTTGCATGCTTAAGGCAAATATTTTAAGACTGACATCACATGATAAACAAAATGTCTACTCTTTATATCAAAATTTGATAAGGTTTAAGACAAGAATACCTCAGAAGCTGTATGTGCCAATGCAAAAGCAGCTTCTACTCTAACTCTCCAAAATGCCTAAACAGCATGAAAATACAAATATTCAAGTTCTATTCATTGAATCAAAGAAATCAAGGACTCTTATGATGTCAGAGATCACAAAACCTTTGAATCTGTAAGGAAATTATTTAGTGCGTTGACAACTGAAAATGGATGATTCGGCAATGTCTCTAGCATTGATATTGCTTGTGACTGAGCAACAACATCTCTGTCCTTCTCTAACTGATTAATCTGACGTGCAGAAACAAAAATAAAGTAGATAAAGTGAGCGGGTAAAACCATCTTTTATCAGCAACAAAGACAAAATAAAGTCAATTAAATATCTTACAACATTCCATAAGACTTTTTGCATGCATGAACTTCTATGTTTATCAGTAAGAGAAGAATATCACAGACATAAAAGTCATGGAATGCAAAATCACCCATGCTACTTTGTTTTTGTGCAAATGGCATTGTACTCATATCAAACATTTCACCACTTTCATATCAAACATTTCTCCATGTCAATTCTTCATGGATTCTTCAAATACTAGATTAACAAGTTTAGCATGATGACAAAAGAAAATTTTAAAGGACCTTTTTCATCTTTTGAAATCTTTAAAAAAAATTATTAAAATACAGAAGTTTTTATCCATGACATTGCTTGAAGTACAATTTATATGCTAAAATCAAAGATCATCATTTTTTTTTTTTTGTTGAAATGTTACCAAAGATCATCATTTTTACATCTTATTTTCACCTTCAAATAAACTTTTACCTAAATTTATTCAAATACGCCACATCCATAAATCATATGTTTTGGGATTTTCCAAAGCAAAAACCTCGTAACCATGTTAGATTTCAAAACATGCAAATGATACATGTTTTTTTAATTTGCCAAACTGGAAAACTTGTACTCATTTTAGATATCAACACATATATCCATACTCATGCAACTTATCCATACTCAGGCAACTAAGCAGGTAACTAACATGTACAAAAGCTCCACAAACAAACACCTATGAAAATAGAACTCGCAAAGCATTTCTCTTGTTGCATGCCTCAACATAAACGAAAATTCACCATCCGATTTGCTTTTTCCTCTAACACACTTTAAGTCACAAATTTCACCCAAAAGCAAAAGACCATGTGACAGTCCAAAGAATAAATAAATAACATGTTAGAAGGTGGGTTCAAATGGTCTAAGTAACTAGTCAATAGCTACCCTTTGGAAGAGTAGTCTGTCACCCTTGGTGACAAGGAGAAAATGAACACTTCACAATTTTCTCATGCCAAAGCATCGTAACACTTTCCACTTTCCAGGGCAGATTTAAGTGGGATCCTTTCGGGGTTAATCCACTAGTAGAAGACCGAGATATGAATGGAGAGTTCCAATTATTCCCCAAAATCCAAAAGTCAAAAGAGGGAATCCTCAATCAACAAGAAGAAAATGAAGAACTTCTTAGACTTCTTTGTCTCCAAACAACACCCCTTTTAGAGGTTGTAATGAGACATAAAAAACCCAAGTGGTACAACAGAAGCCACAAGTATGACTCAGAGGAATCCCCCTACACGACATTATAACCTTTGAGGTGGTAACGAGACATAAAAAAACCCAAGCGGTACAACTGAAGCCACAAGTACGACTAGGAGGAAACCCCACAAACCACATTATAACTTTTGAGAAAGTGTATGGAGTATACAGTTCCAGAGCACAATTTAAATGGAAAAGGTAAGAATGTGAAGTTCAAGTTTTTCAAGTTTCCACGTACTCAAGGATTTCAAGGTCTGAAGAGTCCTGAATTGTAATGGCCCAGGTCAACAAAATGGTTATGGGAATAAGAGGATATATGAATCGTACGATTTTACGATTTTCGATTCACACCCTAGACCAATTTCAATACGATTCGAGTAAAATTGGGTAAAATTGGGTAAAATTGGAGAATATCATACACTTAGAGCATTGGGAATATTTGTAAAATTCCATACTCACAAGGTGTGTGATAATATGTTTTGAGTGAATGTTGCCTTGTGCACATTCCAATGCATAGTTGGGTAAGGTTATGGTTTGACCTCTGTATGCCTATGTGTGATTGATGTGAATATATTGTATCAGATACATATGTATGAGTTTCCCAAGTTCCCTAGGATTAGATGTTTACTATAATTGAGAATTCATAGATTTGTGATGTGTTAAAGTATGATAGAATGTATGATAAATCAAGATTGCCCAAGATGTGTAATGTATGGCCTTGATAACTTCCCATACTTGTGTATGGTTATGAGTAATGTATGTATCAAATGAATTCTCATGATTGTGATTAGAATTCTTAGATGGGTAATTCTCATGAATGTGTTTTACTGCCATGCTTGGATTATGTGATGATGTGTACATCACTAGTGAGTACCTATGTTGATAATGGTTGTGGTGGATCGACCTAACCATGTGTAGAACAAATTTCCATGATTTGAAGAGGAACTTGGTAAAGGGTTAGAATAAGTGATATGGGTGAGTTAAGGTCAAGTATGTTAGAACCCAAGGGGGGTTAACTTGTGCTACAATGGGGATCGGCTAGTATGATTGAGAATGCATGGAATGCAATGTAAATGCTAGGAAAGCCTTGTTTGATTTCCCCAAAGTAAAAAGTATGACCACTCCCCAATGTCAACCCAAATGTGAAAATAATGAACTATGATTGATCTGATCCACTATGTGATACATAGGCAACTGAGAGCATTGTGTCATCCATTTATATTAAGGATGATGTAAGATGTTGAGCAAATGTGAAAGGTAAAAAGGGATTGGTGGGATATAGCTTCCCTAATATAGACCATAATGCTAGATGTTGGATCCCTCGAAGGCGGCCCGAGGAGGTTATGATGCCTTCAGAGTCCCGATATGATGAGACATATATGTTTGTTACTCGAGTAAAGCCTAGAGTGGCTAGAGAACTGTGAAAATTCTTAAGATGGACAGATGATGACTTCGGCACTGAGATGTATGTGACTAGGTCACTTGATTATATTGAGACGTGGTATGGGTACGTCCCTCACGTGATGATTATATTGAGACGTGGTATAGGTGTGTCCCTCACGTGATATTGATGATTGAGACGTGGTATGGGTGAGCCCCTCACATGATATTGATTATATTGAGGCATGGTATGAGTGCGTCCCTCACGTGATATTGATGATTGAGATGTGGTATGAGTATGTCCCTCAAGTGATATTGATAACGTTATGCCTCAGTCCATTGGAAAAAAAAATTATCCTATCAATAGATCATTGTGTCTCACCTTTGTATAGTTACAAGGATGAGATAAGTATATAAATTCCATGAGTAAGGCCTAGAGTAGCCGTGAGACCGCGGGAGCCTCGATATGAACATACGAAGACTGTGGCATTGAGATGTATATGTGACTTGGTCACTTGATATTGAGACGTGATATGGGTACATCCCTCACGTGATTATGATGGTTGACTTACCGTTCTAGAGAGGTATTCGGGACGGTGGAGGTCGGCTCTGAGACTTAGTTCATTAGGGTTGCCGTCGAGGAGTAGGTCCCTCACATGCTACAGGCGCTGATGCGCAAAGCTAGATACTATTTTACCCCATGGGGGTGGTGGTAGCTTCGTTAGTCGTTTTCCGACTGCCTTAGAACTTGACTGAATCACCCTTGAGGTGAAGGAATGCAGGGCGAGGTAGACTTGATCATGCTAGTCGTGAGTCTCTCGCTTAGTAAGTCATGGGCCCTAAGTCTTGTTAGGTGTCGTGGTATATTTATGATATGATATGATGATTTGATATTGTTACCACAATCACATAGTGATTCATTCGAGTGTTGTTCCTACGGATAGAAGATCTCATGGTAGATGATTTGCCCCTTGATTAGTTATGCCCATGAATGGATTATACCCATGGAGGGATTATATTCATGGATGGTTATTACTCACTGATAGAGTGTTACCATGGATGGATGTGTATACCCATGGATGATGGTTTCCATGGTGGTGCTTAGATGTTGGTCTTAGAGTAGACCTGTTGGTCCCATGGTAGACGTATTGGTCTTATATTAGACATGTTGGTTCCATGGTAGACGTATTAGTATTATGGTGGACATATTGGTCTCATAGTAGACGTTTGGTCTTATGTTAGACATGTTGGTCCCATCGTAGACGTATTGGCATTATGGTGAACATGTTGGTCCCATAGTAGACGTATTGGTCCCATGGTAGGCATATTGGTATTACGATGGACATGTTGGTCTCATAGTAGATGTATTGGTCTTATGTTAGACCTGTTGGTCCTATGATAGACATATTGGTCCTACGAATGTATGATCTATGCCCATGGATGGATTATACCCATGGAGTGATTATATTCATGTATGGTTATTACCCATGGATAATGATACTCACTGATGGTGAGTTACAAGGGATGGTGGATGAATCCCATGGATGTTGTTCTCATGGTACACATATTGGATTCATGCCTAGATATTGATTATACGGTGGGCATATTGACTCCATGATAGATATAGTGGTCCCATGATAGACGTATTGGTCTCATGGTGGACTTGACGGTTTTGTAGATAGATATTATTTTCCTATGAATGGTTATTCCCATGAAGGGCTTTGTGACCATGGATGAGTATTGTATACCGTGGATAGATATTCCCACGGAGGGCATTGATTCCATAGAGGATTGGACCCATATTTAGAATATTGTCCCCGATGAGGGATGTATTTATGTTCGGGTATAGGTCCCATGGTTGAGGTTTATCCCAAGTGTGACATTGACCCCAGGGTTGACGGTGTTCCCATGGTTGGTATAGACCCGTGATTGGTTAGACTCGTGATAGATGAGATCTATTCTATTGATGAGGCCCACGATAGGGTAATTAGAATGTCTTGATGTGACATCATGAATAGCACGGAGTTAGTGCCATGAAATAAATGAATTGAGAACTACGCAAGATCTGATCTCCATTGAAATACGTAGGCAGCTGATAATTCAGTTCGATCAAATCAAAGGTCCAATAAGTCCTTCGATCCGTAGGGATCTTGCAACACGTGTAGGTGTCACGTGTTTGGACTATAAGTTGTGCATGCTTTAGAGTTGAAAAAAAAAATATTATTGCTTCTCACGATTTTTTTTTGGTCGGGTCGTGACAGGAAGACTTCTTCAAAATGGCTCTCCCAAAATGCATTGCCCAAAAGTCACTCAAATGCTTCGACTGGGGGCATTTATAGATTGGGGAGCCTCACTTCATTTGTTGGAAAGCTTACTTAGAGACCCATTCAATCATGCCCAACTTGGGATACTTTCAAATCAAAATGGTAAGCGACAAGATAATTAAGTTGATGCATGTGTAATTTGACAATACATAGTACTTCAATCGTCTCCTTTCTTCCAACTTCAATTTTAAATCCTTAGTTGCATCGGAATCTAACTTGAAGACCTTTAAGATGATACCTGAGTTGTAATCACTTTATAGTTGAAGATGGACCCCATTCCTATTACCTTTTCCAAAGAGAGAAGGGAAGAAAATAAAAAGTTTAATGGATCCCAAATACCATTAAATGATATATGTGCATTAGGCCCACTTTCTTATGAAACTATGGAGCTACATCTCAAATTGATGAACCATCAAAGTGTATCATTGATCAAAGTTTGGGGCTTGTTCAAACTACCCATGGCCAACCTTTGATCAATCCAATCTTTCATGGATATCATTTGGTTTCATTGGAATTTGATAAATATGGGCCGGTCAACACTTTTGGAGGCCCAAATCAGTAGAACATGTCATTTTGATTTTTACCATTTTAAGTATTGATAATGTTACAAAGGCTACATCCTACGGTAAAAAGGTCCATATTTGAATATGCAAGATAAGATGATCCGCGAGCACTTCTCACCTTCCTTAAAATCCACTTGGTGTTTCCACGAGTCCCTTCACTACAAAATTTCCTTAAAGCCTTGGAACAATTTTTAAGTCTTGATGAATCACCACCAAACCCTAGATTGTCTGATTATTTCTTTCCTATTGCAGTTGGAGTGAGCGCCTTAACAAGGCCTTGATCAACATGGATAACATCATCAACACCCACCTTTGTTTCCTCTTTGTTCCATCAACATCAAATTTCAATGAAATTTCATCACCTTCTTAACTCTTTCTCTATTTAGCCAATTCCCCACCTAAGCTATTAGGCTACCCTAAAATTTAATACTTTGAACATCTACATTCTTCTCTCAAACTAACTCACCAAACACTCTCATGATGTTGAACTTCAACCCCAATCTTCCAAAGTTGTCCTCTTTCTTTTTCTTTCTTCTCTATCTAGATTTTCTATTTCTGCAGGCTTCAATTAAGATTTGGGTATATGGGCATGTGCATGTTAAGGATTTTAAAAGTAGAAAACAGATTTCCTCCACAGTTTTCCTCTTTCTTTTTCTTTCTTCCCTATCTAGATTTTCTATTTCTGCAGGCTTCAATTAAGATTTGGGTATATGGCCATGTGCGTGTTAAGGATTTTAAGAGTAGAAAGGAGATTTCAAGATGGATTATTGGTGCTAAAACTAGGCTACAACGGAATATTTTCCTTTCATATTTATGGGAGGGTATTGAGAAGGATGGAGGTGTTTCTCAATACCTGCAATTAGTGTTTAATTTTGCAAGGATTCAATTGTTGTGTTTGTATGTCTTTTAGGGTAAAAAAATAAAGATAACGTATTCTAATTTTTAAACTCTCAACTTAGATTGTCCAATTAAATTGAGAGAGAGAGAGAGAGAGAGAGACTCATATTTGTGCCAAATGTTACCAAAGTTCAACTTGTTAAGGATTCTCAACAATCAAATCATGAACCAACTAGATTATAGGAGTTAGCTTTTTGAGCTTTGCTTTTCCACAGAACTATATCACCAATCATGAACCATGTTCTCTCTCACCATAGCCTATCATGTCATTTCTTAAGAAATGAAACCAAATCTTGAACAATGACCCCCTTCTTCTAGTACCTTATGTAACCCTTAGTTCCTCAAATTGGATTTGTTTAGACTCTTTTGTATATGCACCACAAACAATTAGACTTCCCTCATCTTTCTGTCTATTAAGGAAACCTCATTTTCTATCTTTTATTTACTATTACTCCATGCATGTTATTTCTATCCACACCTAGTATTCTTTTCTTCATAATCCAACACTCAACTTTATATAGAATTACAAGTCTAACTACCATCCACCTACTCACCTTGCACCCATCCTATTATCATTATCATCCTTATCAAAGCCATTTATCTGCACTTCATAACCCAACATTTAACATTATATAGAATTACAAATCTAACTTCCACCTTACATAATCATTCCTTAACCAACCACCTCTAACCCTGCACCCATCATGTTGTCATTATCATCCTTATTGAAGTCATTTATCCATATGCACCCAACTTACCATGCATATCCAAGTCCTCTTTTGGTTCTATAATTGTGAGAAAGTATCAAAATGTAAGTGAAGACATTTTAAATTTCAATGAGTTCACCCCCCTACTCTCATATCCACTAATTTTGAAGTTGCATTCACTCTATAAATTATATCTCTGTCCTCCTAATTTTTAAACTATTAGCCTCAAAAAATTTCCTCCAAATTTCCAATTTATTATTAGCTGGTTTCTTGTCTCCCTAATTAGTACCTACTTCTTCTATAACAAAAAACATACACTGGGGAATTTCTTGAATTTCTGATGCTAAGTTTCGCATAATTGAAGGAAATAAATACTAGTTCAAAATTGGCCCTTTACCACTTCATGAAACCCAATTCATCATCATCTAAGTCATTTATCCCATAAATTTGGGTCGGCCTTTATGATTTATATTTGGATTTCACAATACACTGCTCTTGTACTTGTTGTTGACCCTACATACAAATCTTGTATAGTCTCAGCATGTCAATGCATTTTTTAAGAGAAACTGGTACATGCCCAAAGTAATGCATTGAAAACATAACTGTCAAGGCGTAAATGAACAATTATTGGGCCCTGATCAAGTCAACCTTGTAAAAGCTGAAAACCATGGCTCAAGCCATAAAAGTTTCACTTCATAAGTATGAAGGGGTTTTTTCAACAAATAAAAATATGGATATTTCCAAAAACAAGAGAACAAGTTATGCAGCAGAAATGATAAAATCCACCATAAAAAAATTCTTAATGAGACAAAACTGTTTAAACATATCATTAATAAAAATAAGGTACAAAGTAGAAGAATAAGGCTCTATATCAAAGGGCTATACAAGAGCAAAAAAGAAAGATAAATTCTATGAAGTCAACAAAAAACCAAAACCCAAAATTACCCAGACCCAAAACCCAATACACCCTAAAACAAAATGTCCAAATACACTCAGCTCTCTCCGCACCGACTTTCACCAAAACATGAGCCACTTTGTCAGCCAAACTTTTGATGTGCCTGAAAAAAATTGTTTTGTCTCTGCACATCCTCCTAATGTCTCTCACAACATGCACCAGCCTCCAAGGTGGCTTCTTTCTACAACTCACCTAGGCAAAGCATTCTTAGAGTCCCCTTCAACAATGAGGTTACCTTCCCCATGAGTTAGCCAAAGCAAAGTGCCCTCATGATCCCTAGGATTTCAGCCTCATTAGATTCCTTCAACCCCCCTACCAGTTCTAGAAAGGCCAAGGTGACCTCACCTTTTTCATAATGCACTACCCATCTTATGAATGCCTGCCCCGATTTACCCCTACCTGCCCCATTCACGTTAACCTTAGAAAAGCCATGCTGACACACCCAACATCCTTCGCTACCCTCTTACATCCACTACCATCCCTCATGCTACCATCCCAAGATAAGAAAAAGTTTGAAACTGACAAACCAGCAAATTTACACAAGCTCCACTTAGCTGCCTCAACTACCTCCCCAACCTCCGACATCCTACTTTCAAAAACCCTCTTATTCCTTTCCTTCCAGACTTACCAAAACACGACAATTGGAGTAACACTCCAAGCTGCCCCCTTCTTGCTCTTTAAAGGACCACCCCTCCACTCCTCCATGGACCACCCTAAGTTACCATTAAGAAACCACTCACAACCCATCAAAATTAAAAAGTGCTCCAATAATTTACATGAAAAAAGACACCTACAAAATAAATGGTCAACTGTCTCCTCTAATCCACATAAGGTGCAACTCAAGTCAGCCCCTATCAGGATTATGTTTCTCGCTCTTAAATTGCTACAAACCAAAATTCTATCCTCAACAGTTGCCCAAGCAAAGACCTGAACCATGGGGCTACCCTACTATTGCAAACCAACAAGCAATGAAGTTTAAATCCAGAATTGGAAGCATACACCACCTTTAGAACACCCTTCACTGAAAACTCCCTAGAAGGGTCACCCTCCAAATTCTTTGATCCTCCTCTTCACAGAAGATTTCTCAGGTTATTATACTCATCCTATTTAAAATCCCACGGGGCCTCCTAAAACCTATCGACCACCTCCACTTCACTTTCGGATTCCACTTAGTAATCTTTAATCATTGTGTCCTTGTTAACTGCAGCCTAGACAGGGCCACACGTCCACCAAAAGCCTCTCTCCCAACCACCTATCCTTCCAAAACAATATTCTCTCTCCTTTACCCAAGAAAAACTAACCCTTCTTCTAAACGCTTCTCACACCCTTCCTACCCCTCTATTGAGATTACAAATCACACTAATTACAGTTGAGATTTCCAAAACAGCTTTCAAATCCAAATCCCACCCACCTAGCCCCTCCACTCCATATCCAGTGCACAAGATTCTCCTCTAAAGTGTCCCATCCTCTCTAGCAAATCTCCACGGCCACTTACACAAGAAAGCATGATTCCTATTCCTTAATCTAACAATACACAGCCCCACTTGTTCCTTGACCACAGTCACCTCTTGCCATTTAACTAAATGAATCTTGCTCTTAATCTCCTTTGCCTTTCCAAGAGATATCCCTCTGCAATTTTTCCAACTTTTTTGCTACTCCACCAAAAATTGCTTACTTCATCACAACCAAATGTCATTTCCACAATTTAATTTGTTTTCCAACTCAAGTATGCATGTTCATGGATGCATGTGTAAAGCAAAAGTCTCAATAGGAATAAATTTGGAAAATGAAAACCTAGAAAACAAAATTCAATTGGGAAAATGGCATTTGTTTTCTAGGTTTTCATTTTCCAAATCTATTCCTACTAGGGCCTCTGCTTTTACTCATTCATTAATGAACATGCATACTTGAGTTTTGACTTTCAAATTGTGGAGAAAGGAAATGACAGGTAAAAAAACATGGGGATGTGTAATCTGTTATGTGAGAGCTCCATGCAAAAAGCAACACGTCAGTTATTAAAATATCAATCCAAACAATACTGCAGGCATGGTCATTCAGTGGTCAAGTCAAAGATGTGGACTCTTAAGGGATGAACATGTCAGGGAGAAATTCTTACCCACATCTGAACAGGTTGATGAAAATGAATTTCAGCAAGATATTCCATTTCAGGGTCCACTCTGATCCACAGCAAAGGGGATTCTATGCTGCAAAAAAAAAAAGGCACAGTTGACATCTTAGAAGCACATGTTAATGCTTCATCAAATAGCCTGATAAATCATAGCATACCCGGAACGCGCATCCGGAGTAGGAGCAGCATCACCATTGTCATCAGATCCGTCAGGTTTGGACCCTTTCTTAGGCTTTTGAATGCGTTTTGCAGCAAGTTTTGAATGGCATTGTATTTCAAGAAGCTGCCAAGTCTCTCCTGCCATAGGAAGACTTGGATGGTCATACATGCCATCAAGTTCATGAACTCTGATGCTCATAATTCCAGGCCATCCAACATCACCTTCTCGGGTTTCACCATCAGGGTTTTCATTAGAAATAGATGTAACTGCATCTGCTGTCGCGGTACAACCCCGCAAAACAGCCAATTCAATCATATTTCTCCTTTTGTTATAGGAAAAACCCATCCTTCAGAGGCAGAGCAAAAGAGAGAGAACAGAAGCAATTAGAGCACTTGAAATAAAAGCACCGCTAACTGCAAGGTAAAATAGGAATAGGTAAAGAATTGCTAAGTGGTAATTCCAAGCAAACCTTAAGACTGGACATCCACAAGACCCAACCCAGCGAGGAAAGAACTCTTTCAGAAATGGCCGTTCAAGATTGCCAATTTTATTGGCAAAATGTCTAAACTGCAATTCATGGTTAAAAAGATGAATTAATGCCGTTGCCTGTTAATAACTCACCACTAATAAGATTTACCCAAAGGATTAGAAAAGGCATTCTTTCAACAACAGATCTAACTCTCTTACTATATATATATATATATATATATATATATATATATATATATATATATATATATATGTGAAATAAAATAAACGAGTAGACTGTAGGATTTAATCACCTCCTTTGTACTAAGCGTTCTCAATGAACGAGTCCCATCTTGAGCCCTATAGATTATAATCTGCAGAATCTGGAGCTTGAACAAAGGCAGATATCAGAACAAGATAGATTGTCTTACCGAGAAAAAAAAAGAAAAGGCTAGGCAGGCTATAAAATGGAAAACAAGTTGCATAAAAGGATAGGAAAAAACAAAAGGATCACTCAAAAAGAATGGAAAAAATAAACAAAGGGAAAACAATACTGAGATATATTAACAATTATACCATGGGGGTTGATGCATGGAGCACTCAACATCACTATTCCAAAAATAGGCATAACATTACAGACACAAACTGACTCGTCATTATCGAGAAAAAAATGAAAAGGCTAGGCAGGCTATAAAATGGAAAACAAGTTGCATAAAAGGATAGGAAAAAACAAAAGGATCACTCAAAAAGAATGGAAAAAATAAACTAAGGGAAAACAATACTGAGATATATTAACAATTATACCACGGGGGTTAATGCATGGAGCACTCAACATCACTATTCCAAAAATAGGCTTAACATTACAGACACAAACTGACTCGTCATACACGAAGACATGAACAGTGCCATTTTGTACTATCATAAATTTATAAAAGAAATGGCAATATGTACATCAAATTTACAAGGGGACTATTGCAACAACAATAGCCAATATCACCCCTACAGAAGCAGTAGCATCCACATCAGATGAAAAATCTAATGGTTATTCAGTATTATAACAAATCCAATGGTTTTTTTTTATGGTTTTTAATTAGTAACTGTTAGTGCCCCGGCTTGACGAGCCCCTTGTTTGTCAAATCCATGACTCGTGTGAAGCATTGCCTTTAAGATAGAAACTCAAGAATCAAGTTTCAAATGTTGGTTGAACCAAGTCCAAGAATGGAAGATCATTGAAGATTCAACGGATCAACATGTGTATGCCAATCACTCAAGGTAAATTGGTCATAGAAGACTCTAGGTGGACCCCATACCTTAGGATAACCATGCCTAGGCTTAGTAATCACATCTGGTTAATCTAAGAATGCTTAGTGAGTGCTTGACACCAAAATCAGAACATGGACTTAACATTTAAACTATTGATTTTACTGTCATGGCGATACATCGTGTCGGCGATCTATCGCAATGATATAGGACGATACAATCGTGGTATTGCGATCAATCATCCTGAAAATCAAAGGTTATGGTTGAAATGGTTTGCCAAACAACTCTGGTCTTAAGACGATACTATCGTCATGACTATCCATCATCTAAGACAGGGGCTGATCAATCTAGAACACGATTTATCGCCTAGACTTATTCTTGCTCAGGTTTGAACAATGGCTTGTAAAAACATTCTACTCTCAAGACGATACAATCGTCAGGCGGCGACCCAATCGTAAGGAACATATAAGATCTATCAGGCGCACGACCAATCACCAAAGACAGGGCCGACACATCAACACCACAACCCGTCGCCCTGGAAAATATTTGAGGTATGTCTTAACAAGCACTGTCAAAACAGGATAGTCTCAAGTCGATACTATCGCCAACCCACGATCCATCGTTGATGGATGTACAAGATCAATTGTGTAGTACGACCAATCTTGTTGGGTGACCATTTTTAAAACGTTGAAATGCATTTAATGCGCAACGTTCATATTGGCGAAGAAACTTTTTGAACCACCACGATCAATTGTAATGGCGATCGATCGTCCGCTTCGTAAAATATGGGCTTGTCTATTTAAGTTTCGGATTTTCCTTGAGAGGGTTAGAGCTTTTGATATTGGAAAAAATCGGAGGAGAGCTTCTGAAACTCTTACTCCCTCTCTCTCTCTAAACCTCATGTGTGGTAAATCACTTTGAAAATCCAATCATTATTGATTGAGATTAAGAGAGAAAAGAAAACTAGTAATAGGATTCAACTTGCACATCTTCATTCCTAGAATCCATCTCCCAATCTTGTGATTGCTCATACAAGGTACATATTCATCATCAACAAGATAATAGTGGGAGAGCTTCAAAGGTAAGTGTTTCTTTGTGATTTTAACTTCATCATCTTGTAAAGTGGACTGAGGCAAGGAAGCTTGAACCACTATAAAAAATAGAGTGATAAGGAAGTAGATCGGGGGGTTGGTGTAACCTTTCAAAATTAGGATTGAGTAGGTGAGATTCATATTCTATTGTGAGGGTGCGATTCTCCACTTAGTACATTTGGGATAGTCCAAGATTGAATGAGTCCAACAGTAGATGTAGGTTTGTTCAAACCGAACCACTATTTATCGGGTGTCCATGTGTTTGATAAATTGCTTATGCGAATCCTAATTAATTGGCACATTTATTGTTCACACAACACCATATCTTCTTGATTAACATTGTCATTCCACCTTATTAATTTGGGTTAATCAAGAATTTTTGGAAAGGACCAAAAATTGGGGATTGCTCTATTCACCACCCCCCTCCCTTTCTCTCTCTCTCTCTCTCTACAATCGGGCTCTAGCACTCGGGAACTTTCAGTAACTATTATAGAATTTGTACACATGCCTATATGCATTTTAAAGAAATGCATGCATGCACGTGACCTGTGTAAATAAGAAGAAATACATGCACTTGGTTGCTTGGCAAGCTCGTGTGTTCCATTATTACGAGAAGATACTGTTGTACATATTCTTGAATAAGGCGCTCCTCACAACACAGTTGACTAAGAAGATAAAAATAGTTGCCCTAAATCTGTAATTGATGATTGATTTCTGATTTTATTTGCTTCCTTTTTGGCTGCCTTCATTAGCTCCATAAACTCTATTTATACATGTAATTCTCTCAATAATGAAAACAAGAAAATAATCTCACACACACCCCCCCCCCCCCCCCCCCCCCCCCCTTCCCTCCCTCCCTCTCCCTCTCTCCCAAACACACATTTCTTCTCTCCCTCTCTCGCTCATCATTCAACCAAAAAAGGGTGCAGATAAAATTAGGAATCAATCATGTATCAATATCATTATGTCAGATAATTTTCCATGCTTTAACATCAAGACAAGTATCGAGAGCTTGTCAAATATCACCAGTTACACATTCTAATTTCTACACTGAATGATAATTGTTTCAATGCCTAAGTCGGACTTCCAAACATTGCCTATAGAATATTACTGAAACAAACAAAGATCATTAATCTTACCCCATTCATAAATCCTCGTTCTGCTTTGCACTTTCCAAATTGACCACACTTGTCTATTATCTATATGCAGAATTACCGAATCTTTGAATTGTTAAATGTGAATTGTTCAACTTCTTTTCTCAAACCACCATGTCCATAGAAGAACTCGATGACTTAGGAAGAAAATTGATGATGAAACTAGGGATTTCCCCAGTTTTCATCTTCTCTAGTTGTTGTGAATTTATCTTCACACAAGGCTCTTCCAAACAGACCATCCTTTGACATTCTACACATGGTCATCCATCAGTGAGTATTTGTTCCTCTGTTCATTATTATTCTAGTAACATTGATACACTTGAATTTGAGGTTTAGGGGTTCTCCTGCTAAGGGATTCTCTTGTATTTAGCTTGGCATTTTAGGAGAAATGGTATAAGGAGAAACCAAACAGATTTAGGCAAGGAAGGACGGTTTCTCCTCCCCTCTAAGGGAAACCAGATTTAGGTTTGAGAGGGAGAATAGGGGGAAAAGTTGGCCCCACTTTTCCCCTAACTAGTAAATACCAAACAGAGGAAAGGAGGAGAATCCCCTGCTTTCCCTCATCCAAACACAACCTTGGTCATACATACCTTCTCCATTTTCTATTGACGACACTGAGGTTACTTGATCATATATTATGAAGAATATAAATGATGACTTTTTGAATCACCAAAAAAATGTCGTCTTAAATATGCTCGAGATCTTCCATTCTATGATTAAATACAGTTCTAAAATATTTAAATCTTTCATTCTAACAATGATGGTAGATATCATTCTAGTCTTTTACTTTTTTCACAGAAAAATGATAATTAACATCAAACTGGTTATGCTAAATCCCCTCAACCAAATGAATGGGGCTAAAACCACCACATGTTAGGAATTATGCAAGCACTTCTCCAAATGACAGTACCAAAATATTTCTAGTCTTATGGTCACATGACAAGTCGGAACCTTACACCACAGGTTTTTGTTCATGTATGCTTTGTGCATGGGTAAGGATCCAATTCACAGTGATAGGTGGGTGCGAGGAGAGAAAGGATGTGATTGGGACTATGGTGGGACCCATATGATCAGAATCATCATATTGTTGCTTGAGAATTGGAGTCTAAGAGAATGTGGCTATATTTACCCCAGCCATTGGTGCTCAAATAACAACTTGCAGCCCAGGTCATATGCTGCCCACCATGGCCCTCATTACACCCCTTCTCTCACACCCACGACGCCCCATGAACTGGATCCTCACCCAATCTGAACCCAACCAGAGTAACACAGCCGATTGGTTTAACTTGTGAATTTCCACCATCGAATAGCATTGAAACTTTGAGCCCTTAAAAACATAACTTCACTTTACCCAATCAAAGTGCCTTTCATAGGCACCACATTTAAGCAAAAACCTTTATGACCTGAACAGTCACATGGACCTAGGTGGCCCCACATAGGGGTGAACAAATTATCACTTGAACACCAGTGCCTAGGGGATCCGCAACACACAAAGACCTTCCGAACCCACACGCACAGGTATGCATGTAACATACATACATACATGAGAGAGAGAGAGAGAGAGAGAGAGAGAGAGGAACCTAGCAATAAATAGTACACATTTTTGAAATTTATCAAAAAAATATTGAAGCCACTAAAGCTCATACCTTCCGAAAAGATTCAGGACCCATTTGCTTCTCCAACATTTGAAGAATTGCCACCTATTATCAAAGATGAACATAAACATTTAAAAAATTCAAACAACTCCAATTTTAATGCAAATCAAGATCTCAACTTACTGCCTTCCAAGAACGAATTTTTCCGTATAGACCAATGCATTGAGTTCCATAAAGATCAGCAGAAGCTGCGCACGAGTTCAAACCAGTTGCACCATTTACATCTGCCTTACAGACAGCACAATTGGCCTGCAACCAGAAAAGGAACTTCCTTCAATGAACGCATCAAGAGAAACTAATTGTTCAAAAAAGAGGCAGTAGAATAGTCAATGTTTCCATGTTTTTGTATTCAACAGAAAAATCATAAATAGAAGAATCGGAGGAGGGTGAGTGAGAGAGAGAGACTTTAAAAATAACAAAACAAAGTCATCAAATTTTGCTCTTCCCCCGTGTGGGCAGCTGGTTTCTTGTTGAGAAAATTTGAAGACACTACCCTCATTGCTGCAAACAATCCTACTTTGGCAACTGTATAAAACTTCAAACCACTCAAACACATGATATATACAAAAGCGCCATCATCAGGTTAACATCCCAGCAAGTCAAAGTCATCTATATACTTTATCTACATATATAGGAGATGGTTCAAGGTGACCGTCAAATGAACCTAGACATTTGTTCATCAAACAGTTGATTTTTTTTTATGACTGAAGGTGTCCAGGCATCTCACCTGACCAGTCCATCGGGGCATGTGAAAACCTCCCAACCTGCTCACACCTAGTAAGTCTACAGGGAGTGGCCCTTCATTGGGGTTGAGTGTGAATCGAACCCACGACCTCGCTTCATGAGGCAAGCACCTTGATAGTCAGGCCAATCCATCCCTTGGAGTTCATCAAAGGGTTTATTTGGGCACTGGTACTTTTACTAACACTATGCACCATTCCCATTTTACCCTTCATTTTTTTGGTGATAAATTGAAAAGGTGAAAGGACAAAATAGGAAATTAATCTATTGCAATAAAATGAAGGACAAAATGGGAATGATGCCCAATGCCCAAATCAATTCCCCAAAAATAGATAATTCATCCAAAAGTCACTAAAAATAGAAGAAGGAACTTTTAAGAGGATAATTCATCCAAAAAATCACTAAAATATATAAAAAAAAAAAAAGGAACTTTTGAGAATTGATTTGATGAGTTTGAAGAATCTGATCTATCCATATCATATATTAGAATAAAAATAGGGAAAATTCATCCAAAATACTAACAATGGGGAAAAAATAAAAGCGAAAATAAGAAAATGTTGTCCCAAACATACTAAAAATAGAAGAAAAAAATTAAGATTTGATTTGGTGTGCTTGAAGAATCTAAACTATTCTTATCATATTATAGTAAAAGTTAGGCAGATTTTTTCCAAAAGTACTAAAAATAGAAAGGAAAAAAAAGTACATAGTTTTTCTTCCTAGACTATCTTTAAAATACTCTCTTCAAATCTAGGTGATTTTTTCCTAATAAAATTGGAAAGGAAAAGATCTCCTCCAATTCTCACTTTCGTGGATCTCC
Source organism: Chimonanthus salicifolius (assembly GCA_013350335.1). NCBI lineage: Eukaryota > Viridiplantae > Streptophyta > Magnoliopsida > Laurales > Calycanthaceae > Chimonanthus > Chimonanthus salicifolius. The sequence goes on along the minus strand of CM023540.1, from coordinate 21,216,771 downwards.
CACGGCATTCCATCTAGTACCACATCACATTGTTCTAAGATCAACTCCTAAAGCAGTTGGATTCCCTTAGGCTAAGATGTTAAGTTTCTATGCTATCTTCTAAAAAACTTCCTAAGGCTATCTCCTAATGACTGTACTGACAAGCCTAAGTTTCTGTCTTTCTTAACTTTCTTTTTTCCCTTCCTTTCTTCTCAATTTTCCTCTCTTGTCATGCTCTTTGTGGATTCTTTGGGTTTTCCAGACTCCATAGGATGGTAGGGGTCACTTTGGCACTTTAAGTTGGTGCGATCCCATCCAACCTGACCTCTTAACTGAGCCAGGATGGGTCAAGTAATCCAACAGTTAAGATCACCAACAAATTATAAAACTCAGAATGTTATATTGTTTATAGAGTGATACATTTAGAGAGATGGATAAATGTCAGGCAGCTCCACCAAGAAGAAATAAATTCAACCAAGCAGAAACAAGGAAACAGAAAAAGCAGAACAAAGCCCATCCAATTCCTCTCTTTTGTTTAAATGCTGAATATTTCTGAGAGAAGGATCTTACATCCAACAGCTTAGATCACCAACAACTAGTAAAACTCAGAATGTTATGTTGTGTATAGAGTGATACACTTAGGTGGATAAATGTCAGGCAACTCCATCAAGCAGAAATAATTCAACCAAGCAGAAATGAGGAAACAGAAAAAGCAGAACAAAGCCCATGCAACTCTTCTTCTTTTTTCTAATGCTGAATATTTCTGAGAGAAGGATCTTACAAGGCTTACTAAAAGAGGCTTATGAAACATGAAATAGAAAAATTATGAATACATGAGGACAACTAAAATGAAAGGTAGAAAAAGCTTTAATTATGATGATGATAATAATGAAAATAACAACGATGATGATGATATGAAGAAAATTATAGATTACCACAAGACTTTTGGTACTTCTGCTGCGACTGTACTAGCATTCAGTTCAAACCCTAAGTGGTAATGCAAACCTAAGTTGGTACTGAATTTTTCAATTTATAGATGTTTAAGACTGCTGTGTAAGACATCAGGCGGCCTCACATGATAATTGGAAATGATAGTCTAAGATGAAACCAGCAAAGAGAGTTAAAAGTACAATTAAAAAAATGCATTAAAAAAATGAGGAGCAAACCTTATAACGACGATATCGTGCTTCATTGTTTCCAAGGAATCGCTTGACAAATGAATCAGTAAGAAATACAGCAAGACCATCCAATAACCATTCTGCAATAAGCAGCCATATAAACTAAAGAGAATTATATACATTTCTTTAAAAAAAAAAAATCTTAACACAGCATAGCATGTCCACATTTTTTACAGAAAATACCATCACTTGGTGCTGCAGCTGTTATAAATATACCAAACCACTGCCTTGCAAGGGCGTATGCCAATTTGATCCTTGTGTCAATTGTCTGAGAAAGAAGAACACAAATTACACTATAAGGCATCACAATACATCAAGATATGAGTCACATATGTAGTAAAAAAAATGTTTACAACATCCTAAAACATAACTTCAAACCTATTTATGCCAATGCTGCAAAATTAGGATCTTTAATGCCTATTTGATCCTTGTGTCAATTGTTTGAGAAAACAGAAAACAAAGTACACTACCAGGCAACACAATACAGCAAGCTCAGAAGTAACAACAAAGCTGAACAACAAATTCAAAAATACATAGATTCAAAATTATTAATGCAAATCTAAAATTTGGATCTTTAACACTTAGTCTATAGGAGTTACAAGTCAAAATTCAAATGCTCCTCTATATTAGATTCTAAATGTTTTCCAAGAAAAGAAGCAATATTAATTTGACCAAAAAGGATGGTTTTAACAGCTAAACCAAAAATTGACCAGTTCTACAAAAAGTAAAGTTGTGAGTAGCAATCTGATTGCCATTAATGATGCATATTGGTAAAATGGATGATGGATCAATGACCAAGGACTGATAGAATGAATAGAAAGATTACGATGCAGATAGAAAATATAAACTACTGAAAATAAGTGCAACAAATTTGATTCTACAGAGATTAAGATTTCAATAATGAGGCATCAATCATCTTGTGAACACAACTGTTTTCCTTTATTTTCTAAATATTGAAACATGATAATTGCATGTTTCAATCAATAACTTAGAAATAAAGTTGCAACAGAGAAAGCAAACCTGATCAATGACCTTCTCATCAAATAAAACTTGAGAACTGAAGATGCACATGGAAGCTCCAAGGCTCATAGGGGAAACAACCATCTCAGGTGCAATGAAAACTTGTTTGTATGATCCAAATGGGAAGGAAGCTGAAAGATAATCCTCATAATGGCTGTAAAAAGATGCCCAAAAAAGTATAGCTTATTAAACAGCACATTTATTGCAAATGTAAGACAAAGTACCCACAGCTTTAACAGGGGAATAGAACATTCAAGTTTAACATCAAAACAGACACATAAAAGGGTTCTTCAAGCAATTATTTATATGAAGATGAAGACAAACCTGAATGCATTGTAGAAAAATCCAACTGTATTCCGGAGCTTTGAAAGGCTGGGGTACAAGCACATATGTGATAAATGGCCGATATGACGGTCCGGGAAAATTTCAAATGGTGCAACTGCCAAGGAAATCCATCCAGCAGCGACAGGATTACTTAGTTTATAAACATAAGTTTTTCGGGGAGGATCATCTTTGCTCATCACCTGCATAGTGCCATGGAATAGGTCAAGCATAAAAGAAATCCTTCAACAGTGCAACAGATGATACAAAACAAAGCAATGACATGAATATAGATCGACATTGTTTCTCTAATGATAAAATTAAAAATACATCTAGACTTTAGAAACATCCCCCTTTTTGAGAAGGTAACTATATTCCATTAATTACAAAAACAGTGACAGGTATATTGATCCTCAAAAAGATAAGTCAAGAATCACTACAAGGTTCAACTATACAAGCCCAACACCGCTTAAGCAACTCATCCTTGAATACCCACAAAACAAAAAGGAGAAAAAAAAATGGGAACCCTCAAACCTAGTTAACAAAGACCCAAAAGAACCTTCATCACACTCCACGCCAGCTTGAGCAAGGTAATCTGCTACAGCATTAACCAATCTCCTCACGTGCCTAGAGGAAATATCCTGATCCCTGCATAACTGGATAAGCAACACCAACTACATTAAACCTGACAAATCCTTTGAGTGGCAACGACCACCGACGCACGGGTTTACTATTTAAAATGCCAACCTTAAAACATCATCATCAAATACCACAATCCCATCTATCTGGAGTCGACTTTTCGAGCTCCACTTCTCCATTTGACCCTATCATGAACCATAAAGTAGGTTACTCTATTGTCTATCATGTCTTCCTTTATCTCTTCCCTCCAAGTTCTTAGTGGTTACTCCACTATCTATCATGTCCCTAATATGACCATTTCTAACTCTTATCTTTTAAAGTAAGATCACTAAACCAACGTAACATGCACATCTTTGTCATCTTGACTTTGTCTATTTGTCTTCTTCATTGCCCAAAACTCTACTCCATATAGAATTGCAGACCTAATAACTGTTTTATAAAATCGACCTTTTAAACTATGTGGAACTCTCTTATCACATAGGTTGATATGGGTCCAAGCAGGGGCAATGAATCACCCAACTGTAGCAACAGGGTAGTGGAAGATAAGGATGGGAATTCCAGTTACCAAATGTGTAAGAACTTAGTTGTTGTATTTGTGGGACTCTTTTTGGATTTATTCAATTTAAAATAAAGTAGTTAGGCTAGAGGTGCCAAGCTGAATTGTAGGAATGAAATTAGGGAGTAGCGGTATATGTAATCTGTTTTATTTACTATGAAAATTATGCAGAGAATTATCAAATCAATTAGGAGATCAAGACTACGACTCAGTTCCATTCACATTCCACGTCATTTTATACTCATTTTGATTAAACCCGATTCTCGATCCGGCATCAGACGAATCAGTGCAGCAGGATTACGTAATTCTTCCTCTGTTGGCTGATTTTTGGTAGAGAGAATCTACCAATTTGGTATAAGAGTGTCAAATGCCGGCCACACGCTCTAATGTCAAAGCTGGAAAGTAAAGTGCACCAATTCTCCGACGATATGAGATAAGTTAAAGAGACTTTGGCTGCCTTGGGAGACAAGTATGACAGTTCGTCCACGCACCCACATTCAATGACAAACTTGAAGGTGAGTGGGAGGGATCAAGTGGAGAACGGGGCATGAAGAAGGGAATCAAAAACCAGTTTGCGAGACTCGATTTTCCTCGATTCTCAGGGGAGGACCCTACCAAATAGATTATTGTGCTGAACACTTTTTCTGTTACCGAGGAACTGCTGAGCATGACAAGGTGCTCCTCGCCTTCTTGCACTTTGAAAGAGAGACACTTCAACGGTTCCAATGGTACAAGTCAACACATAGATTGATGGGGTGGAACGAACTTAAGCGTGCTTTGTGTGTGAGGTTTGGACCCCTCCAATTATGAAGATTTGAAGTATTAGCCAAGCTGAAGCAAACCAGCTCTGTCCGTGACTACCAAGTTCAAATTTGAAAAGCTGGCAACCCCTGTACAAGCATGGCAAGAAAAGGCGTTGATGGGCAGCTTAGTAAGAGGATTGAAAGAAGATGTAAGGACGTAGGTAATATAGGGATCTTAAATTAAGACTAGATAATAAAATCTGAAAACATAAAGGCTTCTAATTTCAGTAACTCATCAGCCATATAATTAGCTGATAGAACTACATGCAAAATCTGGAAACCATGTCTGCGCATCTGCTGTCTAGTCTCCTCCAAATATCTCCACGGACAGAGACACAGAGATTAGCCTACTGGATAATCTTCCCTCATACACATTGTTAATGATGGAATAATAAATGACATAAGTTCTTTTGGTTAAAGAAGACTAAGAAAATGGTACAATAAATAACATTCTGGCTATTCTGTTACCCATCAAAAATGATGCAGCGAAAAATCAATCTCAACAAAAAGTGTTCTAAACACTCAAACAACCAGGAACATCAAAACTTAAAAGAAACTTAACAACATGATAAAAAGAACAAAAACTTGAAGCCATCAGAAGCCAAGATGGACGAAGTGGCATTTCTATCTTGAGGAGGAAAACATAAACAGAAACAATTTTCTTTGGCAGCAAAAAGAACTCCACCTGATAAAGCAAGGTTCCATTGCTGACAGCCACAAGACCAGAATCAACTGTAAATTCTAGATCATAGCTGCAGGACAAGTGTAATAACCAAAATGATCTCCAAAACACTAAAACAGTCCAAAATGATAAAAGTTCTGAAATACAATAAGTAGAAAAAGATGCAGTATAAGCATTCCAAATCTTACCAGCAACGCTGAAAACTACTGTCCACGCAAGGGAACCAGCAACGTGCACGCCTTACTTGGTTATCAGTGTGTAGCACATTGTCCCTGAAGTGGATGCCACACTCTGCTTTTTCAACCCAATAGTCAATTCGAACACGTTTCACATTCTGCATCCAATATCAACCTACATGAGAAACAAAAGTGTGAACCTTTCCACAGCAGTTTGTTATATCAAAACTGAAGACCCAGTGTAGAGTACACAGTAATAGGATCAGTTCCAACTTGGCACTATCACCTCGTCTACTGCATGACCATTGCAACTGGTAAAATCCTTCTTTGATGCATCAGATGAATGCTGTGAAGTGTTCTCCATGCTTGTTTGCCCCTTCTGATCACATGTTGACTTCAATGACTTACGACATAGAATGAGTAGATTGGGAGACATTTCCTTGTTTAAGGATGTGATATATGTTGAGCAAGCAGCATCAGCAGCAGAACTGGTGCATGAGACTGAACTCCATCTTCGCTCATCTTCGACAATTTGACACCGAGGAACAAATTCAAACTCAGCCGGTTCTCCATCAACAGATATGCCCTCAATCGTCATGTTATCAGCGTGCAATCCAACTACCCCAGTCTCTGGGACATCAATTTTCAGTTCAGTGTACCTTGAGCAAACAAGAGGGAAGGAGTGGACCATCAGACAGGCATCGACCCACCACCATTTAAAATCAAATCAAATTCAACATGCAATTACACAATCAACTCATTAAAATTGCACTCAAAATGTACCAGACTAAAAATCACATACGAGAGAAAAATCATTTTCACGTCCAATAAGAAAATATTAGAAAGTAATGTCCATTCCAAATTAAAGATAAGAATGCAACAATATGCATTTGAAAATGAGCATGTGCACGTCTATGTTGGTGTGTTTGCACGCGTGCACACATGAGAGAGAGAGAGAGAGAGAGAGAGAGAGAGAGAGAGAGAGAGTATGTACTCCAGTATGCAGTATGACAGATGAAAGGATCTGCAATGTTTTAAATTACATGCAAAGTCCCGAATAAGGTGGGTTCCTACACATCCAAAAATGTATATCAAACCATAAATCTACTCAAACCAGTCAAACCAATTACAGTGTGAATCACCCAAGGCTTCTACACTTATGGTTTACAACTTTGTAAAAAAAAACAGAATTTGAAGATAAACTAAGCAATTAAAAAGTTCACCCTAACTATAACTCATTTTATGGGGTAGCAAAAGGAATTGATTTGTGTACGGTACTTTCTCTAAAATGGGGCAATGGATTATGTAATTTTTTAAGTTTTTTCCATTTTGCCCCTGATTTTGTCTTTCATAAATTAAGATGTGAAACAACAAAATGGAAAAACTTCCAAAATTACATCATCCGGTGCCCTCGAGGAAAGTACCAGTGCACAAATCAGTTCCCAGTGGTAAATTGCTTAACTCATTCCAACGCTCAAAATACTGCCCAAAATCCTCCTTTATCCTGAATTTTTATTAGTTAATAGAATAAGTGGCAAAAATGCAAGCTCTGAAATGCGCATGCAGAGGAACAACAAAAAATAAAATTAGAAAGAAGTGCATAAGAGGAAACGTGAAGGCTGTCCAGCAGAAGAAATATCAGGAAATGTTATTTGAAATGGTAAGTAGAATGCCAACGGGCAGAAAAGGCCAGTAAATGTTTAATTGAGGTGGGAATAAAGGACATAACGGATTTTGGAGTGAGAGAAAATGCAATATTATACGTTTGTTAAAAATGTCATAATAATAATTGGAAAGCCAACCCCGTATATGAAAAGGGATGACCTAAAACAGACCAAGATCGGAGAAAAAAAGAGAGCTCAAAGACTTCAAGAAAAGATGATTTGGGAGAGGCAAATAACACAATTGTTTATATGTTACATAGAGCAGTTGGAAAGGGAAAGAAAATAGATGAGATGATAACTTTAATGACAATTATGGCGCACCCTTCAATTCAATGTCCAAGAGCAATGATTAGTCTCCTAAATTGGGGAAACTCGTCCATTGGAGAGAATTTTAATTTGAAATAAAAGAAACACAAAAGGACGAAGAATCAGATCAAGACGCGTGAAACAATGAGATAGATAAGGGGGAGATAGAAAGCGAAGCAAGAATAAAGAGAGAGAAAAAAGGGAAGGGAAGTACCCGTAGATAAGGCGTTTGGACATGTCGATGGAGATGCAGAGCTTCTGATGGCGGACTACGGTAGCACCTGAATTGTTGTCGGGTTTCTGCTCCTCGCTCTTCTGCTTACGGGGTTTCGCCATTTGATTGGAACGGGATTTGGATTGAAATCTGAAAAACAAAAAATGAAAGTGAAAATAAGAGAGAAAGGGATTGGGATTTGGAGCGATTGGAAATTGGGAAGCGGGAGAAGTAACCCGCCCTGATCTCTCTCTCTCTCTCTCTCTCTCTCCCAAACGGCTACACGAGTAGCAGAACCAACAGCAGCAGTGGAGGTGGAGGTTCGTTTCGTGCCCTGGTTAGGGTGCGATAGGGTCTTATTTATAGCCATTTGGAGCTGAGCACCCCTCCTTTACTTCTTCACTTGTCCCCATTTACCCCCTCCTTTTTCTAATTTTATATTCAGGCCCCTTCTATCTGGTCTCGTGACTCATGACTTAGGACTTGGTGTAGCACGTGCTGCATACATCTGTACCGCACATGATAAGTCAGGGATTGTCTCGAACTTCTCATGAAATTACGCTCAATTTTCACCAAAGTCAATCTGCCGTGTCAGGTAATAAAATTTTAAATTAAATTTACATTACACCGCACGCTTTTAAGTTAGTTAAAATTAGAACTACTTGCTCGAGAAATGAAATGAAATGCTTAGGTTTGAATCTTATCGTGTGAATATAAAAATAAATAGATATAATAAAATAAATTAGATAAATCTCAACTTAACTCAAATGTAAATACTCCGATACATTTTATTGTATTTCTATTTAATTTATTCCCTTCGTCCTATTTTAATTGTTTCATTTGAAATATGTGTATTCTTTAAAGAACTCTCTATATAAGGCTAGCATTCATGTGATCTCATCTATTTTCAACACTATTTTATACTAATCAAATACAAATGAGACAACTATTTTGGAATAATTCAAAATCTATGTAGGACAACTAATTTAGAACACAGAGACTATAAGTTAAATATGGGAGACATGTTTATTCTAAGATTCTAATAATGGGACTCCTTACATCTCTCATGGCATGATTGTGAAACTAGTAAGTACGAAAAACAAACTATGAATTCAATTTAGCGTAGTAAAGTTTAATGTCAATTGGAGTTTATAGTTATATAGTATAATATTAATAAAAATAGGTAAAATTTAGTTCAATGTCAATCTCATAAGTTTAAATTAGAATGTTAGTTACTCCAATTGGATTGAGAAATTTGTTCATTTTGAGATTGTTATTTCAAATATACATCAAATTATATATTTCTCACATTATACATTTAAATCTAAGGTTTCTAATAAGAACATCAGGTCTGTGGTTTTATTAAATTCCTAATAATGACAATTTAAATATTCTCTATTTTTTAAGTAAAATGAAGGTTTTATATTTCTTTTCTTTCTTCTTTATATTACGCGCGCTGACCTTTTAAAATATAATTTTTTTCCATTCATCACCAGTCCCCTCTTTTATTTTGTTGTTGAATTTTCTTTCAAAGATCAACAAAATGTGCTTTCTATCACCATTTACCATTATTCATCTTTCTCAATTTTCTGTTAATCGAAGGCACAGGTTTGTTATGTGTTACATTTTTTTACATTGAATACCATTTTTAGAATGTGTTTAGTTTATTTTTCAATTGTAAGTTTTATGCTTTGGACCCCTTATTCAACTTTTCATTTAAGTTTATTTCATGACATTATTAAAGATTAAAGACTACAGTTTTTTTCATATGATACTTGTGACTAAACAAGATAATTCTTGATCGAACCAGTTTAAGCTGGGAAAGTCTTTTTGCGATAAGACTGCATTAGATAGATTGAGAAAAACAATTTATTGCATGCAAATTGCAAATTAGTTGGAAATTTGGAGCTAGTTGGTAAGATGAGTGTTCTATATCAAGGAAAGTTTCAAATGAGATGATTTGTGAATTGAACGCCTTCATTCCTTCTTTTATGTGTAGTTAAAAGATGGCTCTTTTACAATAATGCCGATGTATAGTCGAGACAGTGTCCATGGTTAACATGTTTAAAGTCAGTTAAATCATTATACACTTTGTTGGAAATTCTACACATTTTATATTTCTTGAGTCCTAATATAGTTGTATTATGTTTTAGAGAGTGCAACAAACGGAACTTCATTAAGAAGATTGATTTTAAAATGTCAAATTTTAAAATTCTGAATGAGAGTAGTCTCTCGTCAATTTTAGAGTTACGTACTGCTTTAAAGAGATATAAAGGTCACATAGGTATAGCTCAACTTATATTTACGTTGGTTTCTTATGATTTCCTACACGTAAATTTAAAAAGAAAAAGTTCGCACTCTTGAATTATATCTCTCGTTTTTTTTAAATAAAAAATTTGAAAAAAAAGTGGAGAAATCTTTCAAAAGCGAAAAAAAAGGTCTTAAACAGTTATAGATCTAAAGAAACAGAAAAAAAAAAAATGTAAAAAATGGCACAATTGGTGGAGATGGGAGAGAGATGGATGACACTGGACGGTAATGGAGGTGAACTTTGCAAGGTAGAGACGGCGACATCAAATAAGGAGAGGAAGATCGGCAATGGAGAGAGAAAGGGCAGGGGATGTGTCAGAGTTCATGTGAGTGACATGCACGAGGAAAAAAATAGAAGTGTTGTTACGAGATTATAAAGATAATATGGGTATAGATCAATTGATTGCCTCCTGCTTCAGGAAAAAGATGTTGCAGGTTCGAGTCTATATAGCCTAATCTTGGTGTGCTATAGGGATAGTGGGCTCACTCATGGGAGTTTTATAGTGTGTATCCTTCAGTTTTCCACATGTAAATTTAAAAAAAAAAATGATAGTACTACATTTACTTAGAAAAATGAAAATATAGTTATTTTTTGGCTAAAATCTTGGAGAATCATTAATTTCTCATGAGATAATGTCTTAATCATAAACCCAGTGCCTCCATCAAAACTCAAATTTAAACTCTGATGTTTATGAATCCTCACAAACTAAATTAATTTATTTATGAAATGCGCCAAGGAGCTCAATAAAAAAATTTCATTTCTTATATGATGTATTCAAATCAGGATAGCATGTGGTCAAATATTGTCTTTCAAAACAACTTTATCCTCAATGAAATTATTAGACCATGTAGAATCTAATCATCAGAGATATACTTGTGTGGACCGTTCGGAGGTTTTATATAAATCCTAATTATGATATTATATATTTTCATTTTGTGAGAGAGATCTATAACGAGAGTCGTTTCTTCTTCTTTCTTCGCCTTTGAACACAGCAGATTGATTTAAACCTTGTGAGGTAGGAAAAATATTTCCTCCCAGTAGAAACATTACCATAAAGCTAGATAACTAAAAAGGACTTTAATTGGGTGTGTTACACCAATAGCACTCATTTACTATCCATAATTTGGATACGTGTCAAAATATATTTTGAGTTGATTTTACTTTTAGATTTTTTAATCATCTAAACTTTCTCTATTTTAATTATTAATTATTTATATTTGAAAAATCATGGCCTTCAAATCTTATAAATCTGGCCTTCTTATTGTAAATTATCGTCTTGTAAATACCATTCAAACACACGTATTACTTACTATGCATTGGATCCCACCCACGTGGTCTCTGTATAGCCCAAATGGGACGTTGCTCATAGGTGGCACTGCATTGCCTGTCTGAAAATGGTTCAAATAATCAATTTGTAAATATCTCTTATATAAGACAAAGAAAATAAATGATTGCATGAAGGTTTTAATTGAAAAAATGAGTTCTATCTCCATTTAGTCTGTTTTATAGTACGTGCTTCAATTAGCAATGAAGGTAGTATTCGTATATATTTAAATATCACCTCTGATTTAAAAGAAATGATCATATAATGTCTTTCTCATTCATTTCCAATCAAGTTATATACATGCACCATCTTTTTTTCTTTATATTGTCACTATGTCGAAGCAAAACTTCTATTTCCTCCCAATTGTCAAACAAGTACTGTAATCAATAGCGGTTCTCATGTCTAGAGGAAATAGAATGTGGGACACGTTCACAGCCGTCTCAACAATTCTTTTCGAATAAGGCCCTCTGGTGGAGAGAGTGACGCATGCCATATCATTCACTCAGTGGATCTCCTGAGCCAACATGAGGTAAAATAACTCTAATTCCATTTGGTAGGACCTGAACTTCCATATCAAAAGATTAGTCTATTAGGTGGAATAACTTAGTCCTTTTTAAACTTATAGATCTTCTTCTACATGTAAGACTCGTTCGCAGCTGTCACTAATTTCTTATTTGTCTTATGAAATCAACAAGCCTCTATCAAAGACATTGCACTAAAAATGGTGTAGTACATGTTCTACTTAGATTTTGATACCATGTTTTTTTTTTTCAACCGTAACAATTTAGATTTTGATACCATACATGAGAGATTATGCCTACAATTTCAACAGTAAGTCAGTAATAAAGTTATTTATTAAAATATTTTACAATGATATTACTGACTTACTGTTGAAAAATATTTTATAAATTAATTATCATTTATAAATCTAAATAACAGTAGGATTAAATCTGAAATCAAGACATTATAAATATTTTAAAAAATATGAAATAATTAAAACGTTAGTATCAGCCCGTATCGGTGGACTTGCTTGCAGACGGCAACTTTGATCATCTAGCGTGGGCCGTGCATAAACCTATTGCTTATCTGAAAAATAGCAACGGATGTACGTTGATCATTTCTGCCCAGCAGGACTCGTACTTCTGATTCTGATCCGACAAAACCGCAGCTGAAAGAATAAAGAGTCTCTTAATCTTCTCTCTCTCGCTTGTTTCATTTCAAGAAGATATACGAAGAAAAAGCAGAAAGTGAAATTAGCAGAAGGAATGGCAGAGCTGTTCGAGCTCAGGAATGGAAACATGACGGTGAAGATCAGCAACTGGGGCGCCACCATCACTTCCATTCTTGTCCCCGACGCTAATGGTAGCTACTTCCTCCTCCTCCTCATATCTCTTATCTCTATTTAAGTTATGCCATTGATGATTTATGTGTTTATTCAATTCTCTGCCTTCATTGGGTTTTTGTCACTGTTGGGTTTTCAGGGAATCTTGCTGATGTTGTTCTTGGATTTGACTCCCTCGATCCATATACTGTGAGTTCATAACCCAATATGTCCCTGTCTACTTTAAAAAAAAAAAAAACTCTACCCGGTGCTTGGTATTCTATTGTATCCCTGTGGCAGCCAGGGTGAAGGGCTATTATGAGTTTGCAAAAATAAAAACTGAGATCATGTGTGCATGATTGAAACCATCTTTCAATGGGACTACACTCGATGGTGCTGGGCTGCACTTGACAGGGTTGCACTCCACAGGGCTAAAATCCATGGGGCTGGCACTAAGGCATTTATGTGCAGCCCTCTCTATACTCAAAACTATAAATATCCCCCTGCTGCGTTTGGCCTCCATTACCCTTGTTTGGTAACTAAGGGGTAGGGGTACCCCTACCCTCTCACTTTTGAAAATCCTTTCCAAGGGTAACCCCTAATCAAGGGTAACTCCTGTAAAATTTACCCCTCATCCAAACGCAGCCCAAACTATAAATACCCCCTAGACCAGGATACACAGACCTTTGAGAGGCATTGTCTTGCAGACACTCAAACATTAAAGTGCTTTTTTCCTCAAACTAAGTGCAACTTAGAGAGAAATAGTGTGGTTGGATACTTCTAATCTCTTTCTCACTTCATCTAAGAACTTGGCGTGGTTTGGAGGTTTTACTTCCATTCACACATCAATTCTATAGTGTAGTTTGGGACTTTTAGTTCCATTTGCACTTTGGTTCACAGGTTTTATTGGGATTATTTCAATCAATTATCACTTTATAGCTTTGTTTGAGGATCCAAATCTTCACCAAGGTGCCACTGTAGAAAGTGAAATCAACCCTCCTTTGGTCTTCACTTGCAAGCTATCTCGACTCTCCACGTCAGGTGGGCACTCTGCACCTTTGATGGATCAAGTCTTCAAAGACCCTACTTAAGCTTCTCAAATTTATGTTCATTTTTATGATTGTTTCTGTACATGCTCAAAACTTTCCATTTGTAAAGGAATTATGAACTGGTCTCTCTAGGAATAGTCGAGATCTATGGTTTAGAACTGTGTGCTTTATACTTCCAAATATTCAATTAAAATTTTGGGATGCAATTTTGCAAATTTGTATCTACATTGGGTTTGATTGGAAATCTGCTATGATTTTAAGCACCTTATTTGTTCTTGTCTTTCATCATCACCAACTGACTAGGAGTTAGGGACTGGATTTCTATAATTCTCTCAGGACTAAGCTATGAATAAGAGACTTGGGTGTTTATGGAAGAGTGCGATGAGAGAAGGTCAAGAGTAGGTTTTTGACTGGATTATGAAATTTGATGGAATCCATGGGTTTTGGAGGGAAAAAAACTTGTGATACATTAAAGCAAGGATGAAAGGAAGAACCTATTACTTGCTTTTATTTATTTTTAACAGTAACAAAGATACTTCATTCATAAGAGAAAGAGTACAAGAACAACAAGAAGGTCTAGAAGTGATAGACCTAAAAGAAAAACAAAAGGAAAAAAGAGAACCTATTACTTGCTTCGTAGTTTGAAATTTGCAAATGATGGGTCTGCACCCCTTCCTGCCAATGCTGCTGAGTACCGTATGTGTTGGATTCGTGTGATCCTAGAACATAGGATTCACAGGTTTGACATGATTTTGGGACATTAAGTATATTTTAATTTTAAATGAAAATAAGATGTAAACTATCATCAATCCATTTAAAAATTCACCAATGAGAAATTGTGTATGCATTTTATTCTCTACAATCAAGTAGTAAGATTTTCAATGTTTTAGTTAGGTTTCAAAAGAAGAAAAGGCGTGATAATATTTTCTTATATTGGAAAAGTTGAAAAAGTACTATAGGAATACATGAATAATACATAGGGAGTTCCACATAGAGATGTGTCCATCACACATTTAAAGAACCTGTGCAACCTAGGTACTCCTCCATGCTCCTCCCCTCCCCTCTTTTTAGTTGGGAATGTATGTCAGCTTTTCCTATGTGGTTTGGTGGGATAAGAGGTAGGGAGGGGGTGGGGGTTGGAATTTTGTGCTTCATGGTGGGCTTATTAGGTTGATCGTGCTCAGGATGATCAAGAGGTAGGGAGGGGGTGGGGGTTGGAATTTTGTGCTTCATGGTGGGCTTATTAGGCTGATCATGCTCAGGATGATCATATCTATCAAGCTGATGTTGGGCTTGGGCTTCCTGGTGTAACATTGGCCTCAAGCCCATCAAGTTTAGTCCTAGCCTGATCATACCATTTCTAATGCTAGTTTCAAGTGACCTTTTTTGGCATTCTTTCAATTGTTACAGCCTTCTTCTTATGTCTACTCCATGATCCACTTTTTTGGAACTGGGCATTATCTTATATCTTCAACTTTGTCAATTGATTTGTCTACGATGCTGCCAATGCATGACCCTTGAGCCAGCCACAATACCTCCCAATCATTACCTGTCATTTGCTGCTCTCTCATGATCCCAAACAACTGCATCTATTCTTACCTGCCCATCAGAAATTTACCAATTTGACATCCTCTAGTATCTGCACTGTGCCAATCGAAGAGTGATGGAGTCAATTCTACAGTGTCATCCTTCCTCAACTGACATCAGGTACAATTAGCTGCCATTGAAGATGTTTGTTCTTGTAATTAGATACTCTACTGGAATGGAGCTGAGAGTTGAATCCTCGGCTTCGCGATGGCCACTCCTGGAAAAGAGAAATGATACATTTCCACCATCGTTCTGACTGCAAGCCAAACCTCCTGATTTTTATTTTTTGATTGATAAAGAGAGCTTTGTTGTTTACAAAGAATAGAAAAGAATGTACTGCTAAGTGGCTTGTAGCTCTTATATTTCTGTTCTTGCCACTTGCTATGCACCGCTGGTGCTCTTTACCTTTTATTATATATATATATATATATATATTTCTTTTCTTGCCACTTGTTATGCACCGCTCGTGCTCTTTATCTTTTATTATATATATATATATATATATATATATATATATGAACCATTTCAAAAAAAAAAAAAAAAAATTGTGGCTGTCCACAGATAAAAAAGGCGGAGACTTGTACAACCTGAGAACTTTGATATGAGAGCTATATGAAAGCTAATTCAGATTACTCTATAATTTATATAGCTATGTGAAAGGAACACGCCCACAACTTTGTCTTTGTTGACAGCTAATTCTGGAATACCGGTCAATAGGAATTCAGATTACTCTATTTTCTGATGCCCATTTTTTTAGCAGGAGCTATCTTACTGGAATTACCTATTTACCTCTTATCTATGTTCTTCTGCTCTACCATTTTGGATGTAGGTGTTTGATTTAAAGATGGATTGGTTTCCTTCTTGCTGTCCTCTAGTCTTGAATTCTCCCTACCCATCTGCAGTTAATCCAAACCACTCAAATGCCTGTCATTCTTGAATTCCCTGACCTTAATCAAGTTCCGATCAAAGACCTCTCAATACCATTCATTCCCATCATTGATTTTGTCCACATTTGCTTTGACCACTTTCTTTCCCTCCAAATCTGCGTCGTTGGCTCATCGATGCACCATTGGTCTTGTTTGGAGTTCGGTTTATCTCCAACTTCGTGGCAGATAATTTTTATAAGCCACTTTGTTATGGTAATTGGTTACTTCCTCTTTTCCAACATTCATTGTCATTTTTTTCCCAAAATGGTAACATCACTTGAACTCTCAACCTTGAAGGTTGCGACCACGAGCACTTACCAACTATGCATTTTTTGCCACCCTTTTGATGTTCAGCATATCCATGTCATCATATTTTGCCTTCCCTTTATCCAACACAGCTTTTATCATGTTGTATCAGACAGGCAGTCGGTACATAGAAAAAGTGTGCCAAATCCAATTGACAGCGTCAACAATGTCTATGATGATGATGTTACTGATGTCGATAGCTGGCTGTTATCCCATGCACACTTATTGTTACTACCAATCGCTTTCATTTCAGCCACTTCCTATTCAGCTCCATCAACTGCTGTTTGAGCTTCTATGATCTATCAACCTGTCAAATCTCGCACAATCATTGTTCGTGAACTGCAACTTCTGAAATGAAGAAATCCTTCACCTGTTCGAATCCACTAAATACTATTTGAATATTCTTCGGATCAAGGGATCCAATCTAACAAAAGCAACCAACTGACAATTTTCATGGGTTAATTTAGGATCATTCTTGTGATTCATCTAATAATTTATTTCAAAGAGCATAGTAATTTTTATACATCTACTTTCTTGAATTATTCCGCTCCACATAATCGAGAGAATGGGTTTGTGGTGGGCTAAGTGTAAGCAAGCTAGCGGAGTTCTATGTGATAAAAGAGTATCATGCAAAGTAAAGAAGAGGGTTTTATAAAATGACCATTAGGCTAACAATTAGGGTTGTTCCTCGGCCTGAACCCGCTATAAACAAATGGGTTTGAACACATATTCCAACACATTGGGCTGTGCTTGGGCTAAAATCTTGAGCTTGTGTATATAAAAGGTCGGGCTTAAGCTTTTGCAAGAAGCCCGCAAAATCCCGTCGTGCTTTTCGACATGTTTAGCTATTATATGTGTGGACCTAGGTAGTTTTCCATTTAAAAAAATTATTTTGAAATTAGTTAGAAGATTTACCGCTTAGATTGAAAACAGACATGCTAAACTACAAGTGGGACCGAATTTGAATTTAAAACTCGAGTTTTAGCCACTTGATCTTAGTTGTCAAAGTTCTAAGATGACCTTAAGACTCACCAAGACAAGAACGCTTGGTGATTGTGACCATTAAGATCAAGTGGTTAGAAATTGAGTTTTGAACTCAAATTTTGTCCACTTGTAGCTCATCATGTATAATTTACTATACAATTGGACTTTTTAATGGTCACAAACAGGTGGGCTCAGGTTTTAACCTGCAAAGTCCAATGGGCTTTGGGGGGGCTCACCTTTTGTATATATAAACGGGCTCAGGCTGCCATTGAGCATAGCCTAGTTCAAACCTGGCCCATGAACACCCCTACTAACAATGCTGTATTAAGCTGAGTGTTGGGCAATAAAGAAAAGATTATACACAAGGAAATGGTAATAGAGATGTGTTTTCTAAGATGGATGAGTAGACTAACAATTAAAGATAAAACTAGGAATGAACACTAGGGACATGTAGCCCCTATAGATGAGAGAATGAAGGAAAACCATTTAAGGTGGTGTGGACATGTATATAGAGACCAGAAACAACCCTTATGCAAAAATTGAAAGCCTGTAACTTGTAAGGAAGGCTGTTAAATAAGTAGGTTAAAAAGGTAATTAAGGATATGATTAAGTGTGGAGGAAGCGAAATGCATGAGTTTTAATAGGATAAACTGGATAAAAAGAGATTCAAAAAGCTGACCCAGATAGATGGGATTTGTGTTATGATGATGATCAACTCCATATAATGTCCTTCAATGCAATGTGCACAGGTAGCAAAATGGAATTTTAATTGCAATCAAAATATTCAAATGAAGAAGTACTCAAGCCCAAAACAACTATCGTAGATCTTTTCTGGCTTGTGTGTAATAGCCAATATTCTTTTTCATGAGAAGTTGAATGATAATGTACAGAGAATACCGTGAGGAATCACTAGGTGTATGATTAGCCTTCGTTGACTGGAATATTGTAATAAGAGACTATCTGGGATCTTGTTGATGTAATCCACCACTACATGCCATTGGTGACTTGTAAAGAAACATATCCTTGCAAAATACTAGTCTAATTGCATTCTAGATGGAAAGCAAACTCCTAATGAAACTAAAACAAATAGAGCTTTGAAATGAAAATTAACCTGATGCTTGAAGCATCTCAGTCATGTGTGCCATGTGTGGTCCACCATAGAACAATGGACCCTTGGTTTGGTCAATTACTTGCTTCCAGGTCTGGCCCAATGAACATTTGCTCCTTCCATACTACCTGTTGGCCTCCACCGCATCATACATGAATCAAGCTGCCAAATTCCTCTTTACTTTTTCCTTGCAAACAACTGTCTCAGTTTTAGGATCTATTCTCTCTGAAGTCAATGCAACATAAGGTGCAAACATAGATTTAGACAATAATAGGGTTCGTAGGAAAGGAGAGGAAAATGTGATCTCCCTCCTACTAGAATCATTGGAAAAAGGGTATGACCCCCTTTCCTTGCACAACCCCCATAGAAGAAAAGGGACTGAATACCTTCAACCTCTTTTGAGGAAAGGTGCCCTTTCCAACTGCAACAGTCAAAGAACAACCTGCACACCACTAACCAATTTTTTGGTGATCCGAAACAAGTCAGTAAATCAGTTCCACTACAGCTTTGGAATTCAGAAATTCGTAGCTGACAGGGGATTGAGCAAAATGCATGCTGGACAAGTGATTTGGTGTACTTCAATGAAGACAAGTTGCATGCTGACACCACAACTAACCTATTTTGTGGTGATTCCAAGCATGTTGTAAAACAGTTCCACTACAGCTCTGGAACTCAGAAGTCAGTAGCTGACAGGAAAAATTGGGCAAATTGGGACAATTGATTTGGTTTTCTTCAATAAAGACAAATTGCATGTGTAACGACCCGTCCCGCTAGCACAATATTGTCCGCTTTGGGCCTACACATGGACCCGCACGGCTTTGCTTTGGCGAGCCAACCCACTGTTGCTCCCAAAAGGCCTTGTGCTAGAAGAAGGAAGGCTACTACTTATATACTAGGAAATTTCCAATGCCACTAGTAATGTGGGACTTTTTGGGGTAGGGTATTACAATCTACCCCCCTTAAAGCCAGAGCCGTCCCCGGCTCTGCACACACAACAATCAAGCCCACACCCTCAGGCAGAGAGTTGAACCATGCTCTGATACCATTTGTAACGACCCATCCCGCTAGCACAATATTGTCCGCTTTGGGCCTACACACGGACCCGCACGGCTTTGCTTTGGCGAGCCAACCCATTGTTGCTCCCAAAAGGCCTTGTGCTAGAAGAAGGAAGGCTACTACTTATATACTAGGAAATTTCCAATGCCACTAGCAATGTGGGACTTTTTGGGGTAGGGTATTACAGCATGCTGGACAAGTGATTGGGTTTTCTTCAGTAAAGATTGTCATAGATAGATAGATAGATATACAGCTCTGGAACTCAGAAATTAGTAGCTGGCATGGAAAATTTGCCAAATTGCGTGCTGGACAAGTGATTTGGTTTTCTTTAATAAAGACAAATTGCATTCTGGAGAGGTGATTTGGTTTTCTTGAAGTCATACATGTTGGAAAAGTGATTTGGTTTTGTCAGTGCAGGAATGTTGCCTCGTATAAGTTTTTGAGCATCATAGCTTACAATCCAATTGATCATACAAAATTCAGTGGTAGTTATAGTTACTTTATCTTGTTTTAAAGAATCTGAACCTATTTTTTTTATAAATTTATCAGAAAGGAGTTGCTCCCTATTTTGGCTGCATTGTTGGTCGAGTGGCTAATAGAATCAAGGATGGGAAGTTCACTCTCAAAGGGACACAATATTCTTTGCCAATCAACAATCCACCTAATAGTCTTCACGGTAAGTAATGCAACATTTGGCAAACATAATCATCGCCCTAGCCATTTATCCCATGAATCTGGGTTGACATTTGGATTTGATGTGTTTCTTCTTCTTCTTCTTATCCCCTAGTTAAACGAGTTTCAACATACCGATGATATATCTATCAATCTCTCTGATGGAATGCTTTGCAGTAAACATTTTCTCAACTGTCTTTTTTTGTAAATTTTATACATAGTAAAATAATGAAGCAAGCACTAAAGAATACATCAGTTCCAAAAACAATAGCCATTTGAACATCTGTCAGTACTAAACAACAAGAAGAAAAAAAAACTTGAGCGGTCTTTGTTGAAAGAGCAAGCTTGTCCTGCCTTTGGTGCATGCTTGTGAAGATGTGGCAATTTTTGTGAAATTTTAATTTAATCTTATGCCTGGTATTAGAAAAAAAGTTCTGAATATGAATACATTTCTACTGAAAAATTTCATTTATATGGAAATCTTAGGTGTATCTTAGGTGTATCTTAGGTGTTACCATGCACTTCTTCATGATCTTTTTGACGAAGAAGCTCTATTGTACTTTCAATCCTAAATAAACACCAAAACTCAGTACAAGTGGTTAGACTTGAGTAGATCTTGACTTCTTCACCAAGTAAATTCATATGTAAGCTTTTTGTGGGAAGAAATACATGACTTTTGCTAGATGTTAAGACACTTCTTTTGATTGAACAAACATTTGCACTTGACTTGGTCTGGCATAACTAACTTGTTGCTTCCACTCACCTAAATCACCCAATTCTTTTTGAACATCATAAGAATGGAATTATGTCTTAGGACTCTATGCAGCTTGGGCATTCAAGAGAAGCAAGTAATCTCTTTAAATGGTCTGTATTTGTAGGCTTTGGTCTATAATTTGGTACTAGTGTGTGTGGGTTTTCTTGTCCAAGCATGTGTCCTTAATGGAAGGAAGGGAAAAACATTTTTAATTTTTTTTTATTTATAGGAAAGGAGAAAAAATTTACAAGTATCTTGCAATATGAGGCATCTTTCTCACTCCAAGAGTTTAAACAAATTAACAGTTTCAGTTTTACATCATTCAGAAAAAAGTCAGTTTTACTTTTTTTTTTTTCTAATAGAATTTCTGTTCTCTCCAAAGAAGTAAGTCCAATTATTATTAAATAGATAGTGTTTGATGTTTACTCAGTTGGCTGCCATTTGATGTCAAGTTCACACTGTTCTAATCCTTCTTAACCTTTACTGCTGAATTTCAGTTCTGAATGTGAGAACTCCCCAATACAAAATTTCTGATGTTCCCAGTTTTTGATTTCTTATGTTCAGGTGGACACAAGGGTTTTGATAAAGTTCTGTGGGAGGTAGTTGAACGTAAAGATGGTCATACTCCATCAATTACCTTTAAATATCACAGTCGGGATGGTGAGGAAGGTAATTATTATCTCCTCTCCTTTGGAATATTATGAACTAAAAATAATTTCATTGCATTCACAAGGACTTATTCTTCAATTTGTTTGAAACCAGGTTACCCTGGGGATGTCACTGTAACTGCCACTTACTCCCTTCCTTCGACCATGACATTAAGGCTCGACATGGAAGCTGTGCCTGAGAACAAAGCCACACCAATCAACTTAGCTCAGCACACCTATTGGAATCTATCTGGTCATAACTCTGGCAACATTCTTGAACATTCCATTCAAATATGGGCATCTCAAGTAACACCTGTGGATCAGAACTCGATCCCAACTGGTGAAATCATGTCTGCTAAAGGAACTCCATTTGATTTTACAACTGAGGAAAAGATTGGTAGCAGAATTCATCTGGTCCCGGGTGGGTATGACCACAATTATGTGCTTGGCTGTGGGGATGAGAAGTTGGGTTTGAAGCATGTGGCTAAAGTGAAGGACCCAATGGGATTGAGGACCTTGAATTTATGGAGCAATGCACCTGGTGTGCAGTTTTATACGGGAAACTATGTTGATGGCGTTGTGGGGAAAGGTGGGGCTGTCTATGGGAAGCATGCAGGTTTATGTTTGGAGACTCAAGGATTCCCTAATGCTGTGAACCAGCCAAACTTTCCCTCTGTCGTGGTTGAACCAGGTGCGAAGTACAAACATAGCATGTTGTTTGAATTCTCTGTTTGAGAGTGATTTTCTTTAAAGGTGTAGATAATGGCCGAAGAAGCTGTTTTCATTTCCCATCTGATATCTGGGGTCTCATTTTTTCACTTTGTGTTGATAATGGGCATAATTTGTAATAAAGAGAGAGATTTGCATTATCAAGTTGGCTATATGAAAAAAAAATATCAAATGAAAACCATTTGCTTGTCCTCTGATACTGCATTATGCGAGTCACCTTCCCTTCCCCTCCCCTGAAAACACAAAACACCCACACACATTACACGAGTCCTACCATTTTTTCTTGTGTTGTTGAATTATGTCTTGTCAAATGTGGACAGTTTGCTCTCAACACGAAAAGGGCCACTCCCCTTAGTTTGTAACCAGTGTATGTGGATGAGGAGGTTTACACATGTCCCAAGGATTAGTCAAGTAGGACGCCTGCTAAATCAGATGAGATGCCTGGACACCTTGGTCTTAAAAAAAAATGTGGACAGTTTGCTGTCTTTGCAAGATACCAGTTGGGCAGCTAGGATCCTTTAATAGGGAAGATATGAAGGGGAATGGCCATTCTATTATACTGGCCACCGGATCAGCATCTTGTTGAAAAAGTTGCCACACCATTAACATAATTATAGAATCACTGAGAGAGAGTGAGCATAATTTGTCCCATCACTGAACATATAATTATTATTATTTTCTTCGTATATCAAAATGGAACATCTCATGAATTTGCTTTTTGAAATATGGAAGTCAAAACATTAAAATCAATGTTGTTATTTTGATGATGAGAGCAATCCATGCACTCCCTTTGATCTGACTTTGTAGATACTGCTGGCTTTTGAGATATTAAATTCACAGGGAAGGATAGTGTAGAGTAGTAACGATCCATTATTCAGTCCAAGATGATTCACTTCTATCACTATTACTGCTCTAGAACTATTTGAACATTTTGAGCTTTCTGACTTTGATTTAGACCTGACGGCCATCCAAATTGATTAAACAAACTCGATACTAGTGTAATCTTGAATCTGCATGATATTTGTAAAATAGATGATGTAGAAATTAGGTGTAGCCGTGTAGGTTAGGGACTATTATCTGACCCAGAACCAACTGAGTTGGATCAGCATTTGGACCCAACTTGGATTTAGAGCAGGCCAGGTCGTTGGCAGGTATGGATATGCGCATTGATATGGATGTGGTTGGACCATGAAGCAGGACAATGTCCAGCCTCACTGGGCCATTGCTGGTGGCCTTGGTCAACCCCATGATTTTATTTGGATTTGGGTAGACTTGTAGTGATCTCCTTAATTTGAGTGAGCGTTGGGCTCTTGGACCATTTGGTGGGTCAATTTGGGTTGATCATTTGGTGATCGATTTGTATATGAACAGATTACCCTAGAATGTTTGGTGGGTCCATTTAGTAGGCCCATTTTCATATGGGTGGAACTGTTAGTAGGTCCATGTAGAATTGACTAATATTTTGTAGGCCTAATTTGTTTTTCAGCAGACTTTTGTAGGCCCTTTTGGATTTGAGTGAGCTATTTAGCGTGGAATGTCAAAGGACCATTAGGGGTAAGTCCATTTTGTTTTGGGTGAATCATTTAATGGGTCCATTTGGATTTGGACGAATAATTTAGTAGGTTTATTTCGCAAGATCAATTAGTGATCACTTCTGGGTTCACTATTTTTCTTTTTGAGTGGACCATGTATTGGGTCAATATCTTGAATCCTGTGGCCTTAGGTAGAGCACTAGGAAAAAAATTGTCAAATTTAATTATGAATGCTAAATCTATATAAGATAAATAACTTTGATGATGATAGTGATGTTTTTATAGAATATATATATATATATATATATAAATTTAAAAATTTAAATGTAAAAAATAATATCACGTAAATCTAAACATTTATGGAACATGTGTGCAGTGACTTCCTAAATAAACACTTGGGTGTTCTGCATTGAAGAGAATGTGATCAAAGATTAAGACACTGACTAAGTATTATTAATGTTGTCATCAATACTTAGTGTTCAATTGGGGGACTCAAGATGGCTTAATTATGTAAAGATGACGAAAGATTTATTTAAATTTAACCTATAAACACTTCTGCCATATAATAAAATATGGTGTTCTTCTCTAAAATCTCAATATCTAAATTAGAGTTAACTTTTTCTACCACAGACAAAATTGCTATTCTAACCCCTTCTTTTTGCCTGCCTCTTGACCCCGGCATTCAAATTCTAAATTTACGTATTACAACAGGTTATTTTGTGAACCCATTTGGTGAGTACACTTGAGCTTCATTTTTTATGGATCTTTTTAATTGGGTTCATCAAGATTGTTTAATGGACCCATTTTTTCAAAAACGAAATGTCAATAAATTAGTAGGTCTGATTTAGATTTGGCTGGAGCATCAAATAGGATTGTTTGGATTTGAGAGACCATTTAAGGGTTCTACTTGGGCACACCATTTATTGCTATATTTAGATTTGGATGGACCATTTGAGGGGTCCATTTGAATTCCCATGTACAATTTAGTAGTATCATTTGGATTTAGGTCTATCTAGATTTGAGTAGAATATGTGGTGAGTTTTTGCCAGTATGTATCATGAGCTACCTCTCTTATCATGAGCTATCTCTCTTCTGAATGGAATACCTCTATGTGAGACTACTTGCGTGTCTGAAAAGAATGTGTTGATCTTACATGAGTTCATAGTGTTTTTGTAGTTTCTTGATCTTTTGTCTTTCTTGTTATCCTTGTTGGCCCGGTGCCAAATTTGGATGGATCTGTCTCTATAATGTCCCTATAATTCAAAAGGACAATTGAGCCCATGCTTGACCTAAGCCGAAGGCTCACTTCTTCTTTGTCGTAAAACAATATTACGTTGTCATCATTATCATGATCAAAGTCAATTATCTCATTTAAGCTTTACACTCATAATTGAAATCTTATGAATTGTTTCTCATAGATTGATTATCTTTTTGACACCCATATAAAATATGCATCTTAATATGTAAAACTTGGTACCATTATGTACTCATGCCATATAAACACAAATTGACCTAGGTCTTAAAATATAATCTTCATGCAAGTAGTGATAAGCATATGTCGACAATCTCAAACTTATATCTTCTGCTATCAGGCAGTCTTTCCCTCAAGCTCCTATTCCAAACTATATCCCCCAAAGAGGAAAGAAATATCAGAAAAAAGCAATTTGTGACCATGGTTTCCCTTGATTACCCATTTATCATTTACAATTTTTTTTATAATATCGGTATTCCACTCCACATTAGAGGTGAGGATAATCTTACGGATATACAAAACCACCCAAAAGGCTCATGCATCAGTAAGCCCGAGAAGAGTTGAACTTAACATCTCTAGTGTAATCCTAGAAGCTTAAAATCAACTGAACTATCCGTACTCTCAAATTAAGAATTTATAACATGGTAAGAAGTGAATAAGTAATGTTAGAGAATAGAAAAATAAAAGAAAAAGAAAAAGAAAGCCCTTGAATATGAAAAAAAGGACAAAGGAGGTGAATATAAAGAAGGTAAAAAATGAAAAAGAACGAAAAATGATAAAACTATACATAACAAGGAAAGAAAAAGAAAATAAATAACAGTAAATAAATAAAAAAGAAGGTTAATAAGAGAATGAAAAACAAGAGTATAAGTGAAAGGAATAAAAAATAAAAAATTGGAACGACAATAAAAAGGGGATAAAAAAAATGGTTGTTTCCTTCCTCATCTTTTCAGAGTCCAGACTCCAAATGCCCTCATTCCGCTTTCATCCTTTCCTCTCTTTAGTAAGATTATAGTTTTTTTTTTTAAATAACTTTTATAGCATTATAATGTTATCATTATTTACCCTTAAGATTATGGAGGTTTAACTCTGGATCTATTTAAAACTGAAATGGGAATTCAATTTGATCGAGTTTTTCATCTAACTCGGTCGATAACTTGGTGATTGACCGAGTCAGATAAAGACATTATCAAAATGATTTTTCCCGAGTTACTTGATTTTAGTGTCAAGTTGAGTTGACTCAATCAAGATTTTTTAGTTTAGTATTAAAACCATGGTTGAATTGATTGGATGCAGTGGGACTAGTTTTGCTAGAAATTTGTAAAGTTTGAGTTTTGTTAAAGTGGACATCTAACCCAACCCACATCATGCATGCTGATCCCAGCCCAACCCGATTCAACTTTAAAAACCGAGATACCCGACACCTGACTTGGATGGGTGAGAGAAAGGTACATAGTGTTTAATAAGTCAAGCCGGGTCAGATTGAGCCGGTTTTTAAATGATGTACCCAGTCTAGCTCAAATTTAAGTCGTGGTTTTCCATTCTCAACTGAGTCTAACCCTATGATAAAAATGCCTAACCCAACATTGCTATTTTTCTTTGGGTCAAGTCATGCGGGTTGAGTAAAAGCCCAACTCAAGTTTCACCCCTACTTTAAAGTTATAAAATTAACATTTGACTACATTTTTATACTTGTTTTATGAACAATTTCTTGGAAAAATGTGGAACAACCTTTTAACTACAACATCTACAATGAAACAAGTTCTTAACTTGTCATGAAGGCTTTTCATAAGCCTTGTGGCTAAGAAACTTTATTTTAGGGCTTCACAGAGTAGACACCATTTTCAGACTGCTAAAATTAGATTGTAATAATATCCATTAGTCATGGTGATAAAATATTCACTAATGCAAGACATATTAGTATTCATTATTTGGTTGCTACAAAAAGAGTACAACAGCATTTTGTGCCTATCAAGCTTATCAATATTGTGTCCATACACTCATGTGAGTTAGCTCGAATGGTTACCTTCCGTCTCAGGAAGCGGGATGTGTCAGATTTGAACCTCATGGATTTACCTTGGTGATGCCTTAAAGCGTAGAGGTACCACCCGTGGGAAATTTTTCACACGTAAATAAAAAAGAAAGAAAATAGCGTCCATATTAGCAGACCTAAAAACCAAGACTTTACTCTAAAATGTTTTTTTGGACCATGTAACCAATTTGAGTCTTATGAGAGTGGTAATGAAAGACATATTTAGACACTATTTTATTTTTTTTTGCATGAAAAATTATCTATTCTGAATTTATTTGTTGTGAACTGGTTCACTAGCTTTTGACACGGCTTACATTAGAATGTGGTAGTGAGTTGGTTTAATAGATATACCATTATATATGAACTGTGAAATTTTCATTTGTTCTCTCTCTTAGAGTTTAAATTGATTTTTTATGGAAATAAAAAATAAATTATCAATTATTCTAAGTATGTAAATTTGAATCTGAACCTATCATTTAGGCTAAAAGTGTCAGTCAAAATTTGAAATCTATAAGTTGGATCTAAAAATTATCATCCTCAGGACTTTGAGTTCTCTAGGATTTACATGGGCATGTAGCAGGGCCCACATAGCCTTATGAGATGGGCCCATCTCCTACCATCTATGTCACTACATGTGGTCCCCAAATTCTCTTTACTGTCGGAGATTTTCAACTCCGAAGTTTTAAAGCATTGTTGTTCCCTCCTCCTTTTCTACGGGCGTGTTTCACTCTCTCAACCTTTTTCATTCATGTCATTTTAAAGAATTATTTTTTATAGGGCTTAAATCGGAGGTTAGGTTTCTTAAAAACCAATTCTAACTTGAATCAATATTAATGGAACTTGATTGACATGACCTGCGCTATAGACTTGAAAGTCTCGATCTGACTCGATCTACATTCTTAATCTATTTTAATTTAATTTTAGTCGGATTGAGTCTAGTTAATTTAAAAATTCTTAACCCGATCTGACCCGACTCAAATTCTATGTGTGTTTTTATCTTCTCAACCTGCTCTGACCCGTTGACCCGACTCGTATGGCCCGACCCGAGTTTCACCCCTATTTTTTTTTTATCACCACACTGTCCAATCTTTTTACAATATCTTGCTAATTTTTGAGATATGTGTAAGCCTTCCTATTTACAGATAGTTCAATGGAGAGTGGCTTTTTAATCTAGAATAGAAATCGAACTCAGGACTCTCGCTTCTTAAGGCAGGTCCTAGCCATCACTCTAACTCCTTTGGATTTATTCTAAAAGGTTACTGACCGCAGATATGATCCATGCACATTTTTAAATAATATTTTTTGGTGTATTTTATAAAATTTACTTTGAAAATGAAAAATGAATTGATCAAAATCTTATATTCAAAAGAAGCATAAATAGATTCAATTTGTATAATAATAATATTTAAAATCTAATTAAATTTTAACAATAATATAAATCTAATTTTTTTTTATCAGTTAAGAACATTAAATTTATTTTGTTACATACTAATTATTTAAGAAATGAAAAAAATATTATCAATAATAAAACATACTTAAAACATGCTTAAATATATCTTTTTATCTTATTTCTTCCTCTTCTTCTCCATTACCTCTCTATGACAAAATCCCAATGTCTAAACATTTTTTTTATTATTTGGCTTATTTTATTTAAGATTTTGTATAAAGTAATTTGTCAATACTGGTCCATAGTTTACTTGTTAAAATAATAATAATAATAATAATAATAATAATAATAATAATGGTGCATGGTAGTTTACTTAAAATGAGTGGACGGGTATTGGAGTGGAAAGTATGATAAGGTGATTTTGCTCACATACACGAGCTGGTATTTATTTTGGGATAGTTTTAAGTCGAACAATTGATTGGAAAAAATTATCCTTTTGTATCAGTTAAAAAGTGACAACTTTAAAGACCACCTTTAAAAAAATAATTTAAAGTATATTATATAAACAAAAATATGAGTTAACTAAATCAAATCAATAATAAATTTTGTATTCAAATATAATTTTTTAACATCCCTTATCTCTATAGTTGAAAACGAATGTCCAAATAAAAGTGGGAATAAAAATATTCTATACTCGAAATCACAAGAATACTGTGGTTTTAATAATAAAGAACACTGAACTTGTCTTTTTATTCAATTGTCATTATGTCAAGTGATGGGTCATTGCGTACACACGTACCCGAATTCATTTCCTTTCAATAATGTGGCTTTGATGATTCTTACAAGTAATAATCATTTTAGTTTTGTCTAATTAATGAATATTGTTGCCTATTATCTTCATTGTCATCAATTTGATGCCTACAGGTTTGTTGGATCAGATGACATTCCATCTACAACCAAAGCAGTTTTAGTCATTCATAAATCAGGATGTGGACAAAGTTTAAGTTACACTTCATTTTCATACTTAAACCATATTGTAAAATATTGGACCATTAACAAAGTGGAAATCTAGAATGTCCCAAAATTTTATATTTACCTATTTTTTCAAAAAAATCAAAATTTACCCATTTTCACTAAAATATCATAAGTTCTATGAATTAATGTATTTATTAGACTCATAATATATAGCTAGTCACCATTTTTTGTCATTTTTGTCTTCCCTCAGATCTCATATCATGGTTTAATGGTTCTTTCATGTTTTGTTCTTCATTATCATTATCACGAGACATCCGGTGCTTTTAGGGCACACCAAGTAAAGCTATGGAGGCTCAAATCTGGCATCTCTTACTTTATGAGATAGGAGATTATCAGTTGATTATTTTTGTGTTTTGACATGACTCAATAAAATTTTATATTTCATATTTAAAATTATATGTAAAATCATGGAAACTATATGTCAAATCATGTTATAACTATCGAGTATCAATTACAAATAAATTAGAGATAATAATTTTAACAATAATAATACAACAACCTTTAAAGTAATGTTGAAAAAAGTTTTTTTCCTTTTCTTAAAAAATATAATATATACTTGACATTAAGCATATAATTTATTTAAGGACTAAGTAGGAAATTGATAAAATCAGATGAAGGTCATGATTCAAAAGGATTGGTATAGTTTATATGTTGTTTTTAGTTTCTTAAAGTGGCCCCCACAGAGTCACAGACTTGGGAGCTTTGACATAAGATAACTGTATTGTATACAAGCCTAAAATTAAAGACCTTCCCACTCGACCTTATCATTACAGTTTCCCTTTAGTGCTGTAATGAAAGAGACCCTACCATGTTCTGCATTTGAGCAGAGAAAGGAAAGCCTGTTCAAGGGCAAAATTAAAGCAATTTTACTGGTATCCAATGGTCCTACAACATTTATTAGCAAAACTATTCAGTATTAGATTAAGGTGGACATATGCTAATGTGCTTTATATTTTTCATTAGAAGGGCCCTGCCACACCAAAATTCAATCTACTTCATTTGCGACAATAGATTTCTGATGTTGACACATACACGAAATCACTCACAAACCTTATATATCAGGAAAGTTCAGGAGGAGTCGAATCCAAAACTTCTATTTTAATTCCTAAATACATCAATTGACACAAATACATTTTCACACTTCCTAAACCATGTTTGGATGAAAAGAACTTAAATAGGAAAGTTCGTAAATGGTAGAAGAACTTTTATTTTATTCTTTCAAAGAAGATGATGTCCTTGTGTTGGATGGTGAGAAAATGCCATCTTCTCTTAGAGGAGAGGAAGATTCACTGTCTGTGAACCCCATTTTCTCTTGGAGAATGGATTAAAGTAGAGAACACAAAATTTTCTTAGAGAAAGAGAAGCTTCATTGTTTGCAAGGGTTACTTACTCCTTAGAAAATGGACACAAAACAAGAGAAATTTGACTTCTTCTAGAGAAGTCTCTCCACTTCTTTCCGTCCAAAATAAACCCTAGAGGTCTTTTTATATTACTGCTTAATAGTTATTTGTCTTAGAAATTTATTTTAATAATCTAATTAGTAAAAAATACAAGAAGACTTCTTCACTTTTAGGCAAAATGGGTCCATTTCAGTCGATATATATTGACCAGAAAGATGAATATTGGTTTTTGAGTGCTTTTCAGATGATTAGATTTATGTACAATTTGAATTATTAAAATTTTCAATAAAATAATGCAATTACTTATGTGATGATTGATGAAGATTTCTCAATCCTCCATCAATGCCCCATCAATTTTGTAAGAACTTAAAACAACTGTCAACATCATTATCTCATCTTCAAAGCATCATCTTTGAAGTGATTTATCCATCAATTTGTGTTTGTTATTTGATTTTTTTTAATGGGTTGGTTGCCTATTTGTTGCCCATAGAAATAAAATCTACTACTTTAAAGTTATATCAACGAGCACTTACCAATCGTGTTAAAGGTTCTTCTCAACACGCTATGAGAATTTCATACTCTTTTAAAGACTTTGAGATATATTTTAATCTCAAATTTATCATAATAGTAATACTCCTCTTAGTTCTGTATCCGGCATATGTGGATTGAGAGGTTTATACATGTCTGAAAAATTAGTCAGGTGGGACGCTTGAATAGCTTAGTCTTGAAAATAATAATTTATCATGATATCATTGAGGAGGGAAAGAGGGAGAGAGAAAATAATGGTGGACCAACATCAAAAAAATAGTATCATAAAGTAGAACAATATTCTCATTTATGATGATATTTTAAAACAATTAATAATATAACATGGAAATAGTATTACAATAATATCAAAATATAGTCAGTGCTTAAGTTTCAATAATAAAAAAAATTGATTGGAGGCCCGCCAAACTGTGGAATGTTTGGTGATATAGGCCAAGCTGTCTCCCAATGGGCATGGCCCATGCATCAAGGTGGAGACTGGAGGGTTTTAGGGGAGATGGGTTGGCATGTTTGGATGATTGAAAATAATTAAAAAAAAATGGTATCATCCCTGTTATAATCTAGTCTATGAATCCTTTTCTTATAATGTACTTGGGCCCTTTTACAAAGTGGGTCCATTGTACCCTAGTCTCCATTTTAGCCTTTAAAGCTTTGCGTCTACTCAATGCCTTCCATAAGAAACCCTAATAATATAATGTAAATGATAATTACGGATGTAATGCAAACAATTTGCTTTATTGATTCATATGATGGAATCACATTTTGAAATTAGCACTTAGCTAGCTCCCTTCATGTTCAAATTTTCTTTAATTTTAATTATGATGATTTACTTGTGATGTGATTGATGAAAAGCTATTGTTCTAAGCTTACAAACCATAGTCTCATGAATCACAGGTGGTACATATCATTGAATGCGGCATTTACTTCTAGCTTCGCGTACATGATTCAACTTAATTGGGCTTCTAAGATAGTTTGGTTTATAAAAAAAAAGGTACTATAATTTTTACTTATTTTATTTTCTCTCTCCTTTTTACTGAAAAGATCATTTGCTATTACTTCTGTTATATTTTTATGCTCGCAATTTATGCACTGTTTTTTTGTGATTTATATTTGACAAATGATATTCCAATTAAATGCAGATGATATTCGGATCCGTAAATGGGCCCAATACATTAGATCATTAAATTAAAGAGTAATTCCTCCGCTACCATAATTACCAAAATGTTTAACTTTACATGTATTTATGAGGAAATTTGATTAGTGGTGAGCGCCAGACTTAAAATGCTGGCATCGCATGCTCGATTTTATGGGTCCCACAATTTGCATGAACCAATGACATTGCATCTGATTGGCGACCTTTTTTTTTGTGGGCTTCTTTTTTACTTATTGCTTGTGTAGTTTTGCTGTGAAATGATAGCCTTTTCTTAGTTAAAAACAAAATTAAAAATACAATGCATGTGGATAGTTTATCTATGCACGCTTGTGTGAGATTAACTCCACTCATATAATCTTATGTTTACTTATAATCTACTTTGTAATATCAATTGGGTGATTAATGATGGTATTATATGTATAAAGCCACAAGCAAAAATGATGTAAATGCATGTTGCATATGTATCAGTGTTTTAAAAATCGAATCAAACCGTGCAGTTTGATCAAGTTGGACATGAATTGGTCTGATGTAACCCAAGTTCAAATTGTACGTAGAATTAGGGGTGAAACTCAGGTCAGCTTTTGATCTGACCTGCATGACCTGACCCGAGAAATCAACTGGGTTGGGTCATGAAAGTTGGGTCATCGGGACTGGTTGAGAAGATAATAACCCGCATTGAATTCGAGTCGAGGGATTTTCAAGTTAACCCTACCCGACCCGGTTAAATTTAGGCTAAAATGGGTTCAAAATGCGGGTTGGGTCAGAATTCGAGTTGAGTCGAGTTATAATTTGGGTCGGGTCAGGCCGAGAAGTTCGGGTCGGGTCGGACTCCATATTTTAGTAACTTGGGTCGGGTTGGATTTTGAAAAATCCGACTCAACCTAGACTAATTTCAACCCTATGTAGAATAGGTGATGTGGAACCAAACAAACTTCCGTTTGATATGATGATGTACTAAGTGTTACAGACAATTCTTATATTAGCTGACATAGCCTGAGATAGCAATTCAATTTAGCTATCTAACGAACTACACAAACAATATGAAGTTGTATCCGGCATCGACCGGATGTGCTCCATCCAAGAGGAATGCTATACACACACATCAAGAAACAAGTAGTTCCAAAGTTCTAGTACATGTTATTGAAGGCGATCACACGAGTCGCAACTCGAATTTGAAATTAGTTTAAAACCACACAAGTAAACCAGCCTCAATCAATAACCACTTACAAAATAAAAGAAATAACTTGGCTCCTGAATCACTTTGAGTCGGACTCAAAACGTCCTGACTCGGACTCAAAACTTCTCAGCTAGGACTCAAATCGTCCCGACTCAGACTCGAAACGTCTTGACTCTTAACTAGGACTCGAAACATTCCGACTCATACTCGAAATGTCTTGACTTGGACTCGACTAAATGCCGCTTAAACTCATCGATTTTCTCTCTTTCTTTTTCTCCCTCCGATTCTTCCTCCTTTGCTCTCGGTCCACTCTTATTTAAATTTTTGGCTGACTCGATGATCGAGTTAAGTTTACAAAATAATAAATAAATAAATAAATCAACTCAGCCATGAGTTGCTTGGCTGAGGTTGCTACACGTCTCCCTTACTGTTGCAACTCGGTGAGTGGGTTGGATGCATGGCTAGAAATTAGCCCACGTCTGGTCACTGGTTTCCAAGGGACTGAGTCCGGTGGAATCGGCCACGTCCATTCTGCTTCAATATATAAAAAGAGAGAATTGTATAGCAGACGTTTTTTATACCTCGCTGCTGATAAGAGTGGAGCTGTCTCCATGATAGTGTTGGCGGGGCCCCATTTAAATTGAATCCGTCTATTAAATTAAACGGGGTAAAAAGCAGAGTGGGCCTACGTTAACCATCAAGTCAATTAAAACCTGACCATAATATATATTTTTTTCCGATGGCCCAAACTTAACTCATCCAACTGCTATCAAGATTTAAATTTTAAAGTCCAATCTATTAATTACAAAGGAACCCGAGATGCAATCCGATTATGAATCACTTTATTTGTTGGAGTAGTTGAAGTTTCTCCATTTTCTTTGAATGGTCTATTGTTTGAACCTTTGAGATTCCTTACCTGATCCATATTGGTTGTCGGTAGTATCATGTATCAGAAGTTTTACTCGATAGATTTCCATGGTTACCAAAAAAGAGTTTAAAATTTCAATCCTAATATATTTTTCGAAATTAGTTGTCCTATATGAAATTTTGAATTGTCTCAAAATAGTTGTCTCATTTATATTGGAATAGTATAAAATGTGTTAAAAATGGATGATATCACATAGAGTATTAGCCTGTATAGAGAGTTCCTTAAAAAATATAAATATTTCAAATGAGACAACTAAAATGGAATGAAGGGAGTATATATTTAAATTTTAGAGTATGAGCGACTGATATTGGATAACATTTCTGCATAATCTTTTAGATGTAGCTAAATGATTAACTCATTAATTTAAAGTTGGCATTTACATTTAAATTTGACGTGTGTATCTTCTTTGTTATTGACTGTTTATCTGAGTTTAATGTTTAAAATTAAAAAATTCATTTACTTATCTCTATTGATTACAAGAATGGAAAGAATAAGTGGAGAAATGATAGGGTAGAAGAGATTTTACCACAATAGAGTTAAGTCTTAGCATTTTTATCATTCTCAATTAATTTTAAAAAATATAAACAGTCAATAAAATCAAATCATGACCAAGTTTCAATGAATTATGGGAGAAATCAAATCATTGCATTTATGGAAAATTTTGAACTTTAATTAGAAAGATCCTCAAATGTGTATGATTTATGTATCCATATCATGTGAAGATCATCTACTCACATGAGTATCGGATATTTAATGAAGATCAATCAACTCATGACAAATAATTGGTGTAATATCATTATCAACATAACTCTAGATAAAATAAATTACTGTCATTAATCATGAATATAGAGTTAAAAAAAGTCTTTAATTTTAGAAATTGAAGAAATCCATACCATCCAAACATGTCCCAAAATGTGATATGGAGTATACATTTTTTATTCAGAGAACAGAAAAGATGAAGGTGTCAAAGTGTATTATTGAGAAGGAAGGAGACATGGAAAGATAAAATTGAGGTCATTATTTTTGTCGCATTATATAATTGTGTCCAAAGATAGGGAGATTAAATTGAATGAGTGGAAGGCAGAGGATGATGCATCATTCTTCCAAAAGGACGGCCAAGTTCCTATTGCTGGGAGTCATGTACCCAACAAGATCCAAGAACCTCTTGTTCCTCTCTATCCCATCACTCCATTTATCCACTTTTTTTACGGGTTTTTTTATCCGGTACATGACAATAATAAAGAGGAGTGACCCTTTTATGTTGAAGAAAATTTGATGTCAAGATTGTTAGGGAATAGACCCAATACCCACATACACAAAACATAGATTCAATCACACAAATTGAAACAACACACGAGATATACGTGGTTCGGCCCAACCTTGGCCTACGTCTACGGGACAATGTAGATTTCATTTATAGATAAAAAGAATACATAGATATAATAATTGAATTTTAAGATCTCTTTTGGTATCTTCCCTCTATCTATCTCTCTCACTATACCTTGCTGCAAGAGGCCCCTTGTGGCCTCGAAAGTCAATCGGCCAAAACGGGGGGTTTCCATGAAACCCATGTCCTTGTTCTATAGCATCATTGCCGTGTCTCATCTAGCCCCTTTCGGAGAGTCCCACCAATATCAATTTCCTAATATAATTAGGAATCTCATGTAATTAGGAGTCCTACAAAATAGACTCTTAATTTAAGTGGGATTGAGCCACAAGTTCCAACAAAGATTTCATGCAGATGAGAGCGAGTTTTGACTATCAAACCAACCATTTACCTTTATTGCTCCATCTAGCTATGAAAAAATATATCGGCCGATACGTGTTGTATCAGCCGCACAAGCCCAATATCGAGTGATATCCGATATCTATCGGCCGATATTAGTGGTTTTTTTTTTTAAAAAAAGTTTATTTCGCCAATGGGCTCGGCTGATATCGGTCAAGATATCGGCCGATATTTATGTATTAAGATTTTTTTAAATGCCTTTTTATTTTTATTTTTTCATTTTTAAACTCAGAAATTAAAAAAAAACCAACAATATTAATAAAAAATGTAAAAAGTGGAGAGAAATTTTACAGCGCAAGCGAATTTTTTACCCCTGCATCTAACTACATTGCCTGTTCTTTACTTGCATGATTTTTCTATCCGTACTCAGAATGGGCTCCCCTTAAAAATTAAAATCCATCTTGAATATGCGTTAGAATTTAGAAAGTTGTGGCCAAATTTGAAGCAATCTCTCAATTTAATTAAAAGTTTTTGTTTGCACCGACCTTTTAGACTTAATTGATAATTGGGTTTTTTTTTTCATGCTTTACAAACAGTTTCAAGTTACAGAGAACACACTAATTTTGTGTCTGATGCAATTACCAATGCTATTTTTCCATCAGCCCTTCTTATTTTGACTTCAAGGATTCAAAGTTACTAGATCTTGTAAAAATTGACCCAATTAAATTACCTAACTTGATCCGAACCCATTTTGATAAATGATATCTTTCAACTTGACTCGACCTATTTAATAGATGATCCGACACAATCTGAACCCATTTATAAATTGGTAGACACGATCTAAACTCAAAAATAAATGGCTAGGCTAGGGGTAAAAAATTCAGCTGGCCAATACGGATGACCGATACACCTGTATCTGTTCGGCCAATATGTTTCACTCTCCTCGGGTTTTTTAATTTTTGCAAAAAATTCCAGAAAAATTAAAGAAAATTAAGAAAATTATGGGGTTCGTAGATGTGTAATTTTATCATTAAGTAGCAGTTCAAATGTTTTTTTTTTTTAAGTTACAAAATTGAGAATTTGAAATGTTTAAAAAAAATAGAAAATACCAAAAAAATGATCAGGTATTTGAAAAAACATTTCTATTAATTTTATGTAAATTTATTAACTAAAAAAAACACATAAACCTTTCCCAAACCAAAAAATATTGTTTGAACAAAGTTAAACAATATTTTACCTTCTACTTAAGATTTGGTTAAAAAAATTAAAAATGCATTAAATATAATTTTTAGATAATATTCTAAATTCTAAAACACCGTTTAACTCATTTCAAACAGGACACTTTAATAAACTAAAACCATATTTTCATTTCAGAATAAATTTGTATTGAAATTAAAAAATTTAAAAGTACATCAAATATAAATTTTAGGAAATAATACCTTGAGATATAAAGGCTTCCTTTTAACATCCGGAAAATAAACTTTCACTTTAGCATATCTAATAAGAAACTCGAGTTTCAATGGTACATATTGTCTAAGAAGAGCTGAAAATCATGTTTTTTTTTAGATTAAAATTCAAATAAATAAAGTTTTGCGAAGAAAATATAGATGAGAGATTGAAAAGCAAAGATAGACTGGATAATGGATTTTATAGGATATGATAAGATTTGTGTATAGTTTTTTTTTTAATTTACATGTAAAACATTAAAACCAATCCTCTTGAAAAAGTATCCTCAATATCAGCAAAAGTTATTTTAATCTTTCAAAAAGATGAAAATTGTCCAAATTAATGTCCATTTGTCCAAATTAATGTTTTAAGTCTATACGTAAAGCACTAATTCAAATTGATTGTGTGAAATCAAGACTTTCTTTAATGCACTCAAGAATAGTAGATTTCAAGCAGAATCACAATTAAAAAAATGGGGATATGAATCAACTGATTCGACCAATTTGATTAAATTTGAGTAGTTCAAAGTTTTTACTTTTCTTTACAGTTCTAATCCATTTAAATCTTATGCATAAAATTAATTTCTTTTAAATTTCTATAATTTAATAATCATTTATTTGATTTTTAAGGTTATTAGGCCTCAGATGATTTTTTTTTCTAAGGTAGCCCAAAATTGTAATGTTGCGCTGTTTCTAAAATTTAAAGTTGGGTTATTCACTGAAAATTTTATTTCTATTATATTTCAAGCTGCCATTTATGCTATTTGTGAATTTGTAGCATAGTTCAAAAATTTAGAATTTATATTCTTCTTGAACATTGATAGATTAATTTTTTTAATCAAGTCTAAGTTGAAAAATAAATAAATCCATATCTACATCCACGTAATATTGTTAGATCAAGTTCGGTTCATGTATCGTTAGATTTTTAGATCAAGATCCATATCTTTGTTTATCTTTTTTTTTTAAGAACAAAGTATTTAAGCATCTCACTTGAATTTTCCAGACGTTCCAACCTGACTAATCCTTAACCAAGTATGAATACAATAGAAGTTGATAGTTTCATAGAGGATAGGGTAGCCATTTAGATGCCCAACTTTTCTGTTTGGAGATACCCCTTTTTCGAAATTGAAGATGAAATTAATATTTTGCCCTTCCGACATGCGTTTGGACGATAAAAGATTTTTCGAAATTAGAAGGATAAAATGATAATTTCATCATAAATTTTGAAAAAAGAATGTATCCTAACAGAAAAGCCTGAGTGTTTAAATAGCTACCCAAGAGTATATACTAATTTGAAAATTTAGGCAAAAGTAATAATCAGATACTGGTCGTTTAGAATTAAGCTTTTTCTTTGTTTCAGCTGTACCCACAACGTTGGATACTTTTCTTTTTTTATAATACAAAGGTACGTTGGATACTCCTGCAATCTTCTTTTATTTTTCATTCCTTTCTTTCATCTATGGTCCTACTCTAATAAAATGGAAGTTCAGTATTCATGTCTATCTATGGTATTCCTATTCCCTGTGGAAGAATCACAAATGTGGTTCACATTTATTGGATCTCCAATCTTCCATCCCTATCGGGTCCAATGTGAATTAGAGTTTTTATAAATAGATTTTTAATACTGATTAATGTTTGATTTTTTTTTTTTATAAATATATTGAAATATTAGGTTTGATAATATATTGACATATATCTCATTGATATTTTGAGTATATTAATTGACATTTTAAGTAGATCAGGAGCATTGGCTTGGCTAATATGTGGAACTGGCATTTAGGTAATTTGATGACTATTGACTGTTGTATTAGATGTTGAGCAATATTCTAATCTTGGAAAATGACTAAGTTTGAAGTGTTTTAGTTTGTTTCTGATATTCTGAGAGGTACCTCTCTCTATTTTGGATAGAAAGTTTTCATGTAAGACTATAAATAGAGGTTGCATTTAGTTGGAGAAGGAATTTTTTTTCTACTCGTATATTCAGTGTTCTTGCCCCATTTGGTTTTTTTTTTTTTTTTTTAATCTTAAGTTCTCTTTACAATTTTTTTTATTTGTTTTCACCTATTTTTCATCTATACTACTCTTTAAAATGTTGATGAGTTGAATACAAGTTCGGCAGTACGTCCATATCAGCACAACACACTGTATCGACTGAAGTTGGCTGATAGGGTTTCTCTCTTTCAAATTTATATCGAATTATACCGTAACAACTGAATTTACGTACGACCGCAATATATAGGTGTGTTGCGGCCGATATGGTTCGATCCTCATAATTCTATAATGATTCAGTCGATACACAACGTATCAACCGAATTCATTACTCAAAGATTTCAGTAATCTAAGCCTTTCCTGATTCGTTCCTATCTGTCATCCATGCTCTTAACTGATTTTAATTTAATAAAAGTCACTAAGGAATTATGTGAGAAAAAGGGTTCATAAACCTCATTCTTCTAGAGTTGCTCTTAGAGCTATCTTAATTTCTTTAATTTCCATCAAATAAATGGTAAGTTAAATGGATGATTTATATTCATTTGACGGCTGCTTAAATTATCACTTTTATATAATAATGAAGGTAAAGATGTAGAAAAATCACATGGATACTTTTTTAAATGTATCTAATTTCTAACTCATAATGGAAATGGATTACACTAGGCCAGGCTTGGCTATGCCAACTATTATTATTATTACCAGTGAAATTGGAGTTGGGTTTGGTTTGGTTGTGGTTAGGCTCTTTGGACTTTTGCTTGATTTAGCTACATTATCCAATTTTACATCTTCTAAATTTCTTTTTCATGTTAGGCTTCAATAAGGTTTTCAGTAAGTTATTATTGCTTATTGTGGTTGTGCCGGTGTGGACATGGTAACATTAGAATTTAAGATGAAGGAAAACCTCATTGTACTAAAATCTCAACGAGTGGTATCTCTGACCCCATGAAACACACCAAAGTAAATCCTAAAACTACTTATTAGGATTCGATTATTTCAAAATCTAAACTCTATGCATTTTTTTAAATAAAATGACAACAACATCTTAAATTTTTTTTTAATGCAAGTTGTAACAAATTATAGATTTGAAACATCAAATTGAAGCACTATTGTTATCTAATCTTAACCTTCCTATCTAGACTCAAAAATATTTAATATAAGAATTAAAAAGAGAAGAAGTAGAAAAGGAGAAAAAGAAAAATGGGGTTGTTTGGAAGAAAACAGAAAGATATAAATAACAGTAGAAGTATAGCGTCAAGTAAGAAATGAGAGGAAAAAA
Organism: Chimonanthus salicifolius; assembly: GCA_013350335.1. Taxonomy (NCBI): domain Eukaryota; kingdom Viridiplantae; phylum Streptophyta; class Magnoliopsida; order Laurales; family Calycanthaceae; genus Chimonanthus; species Chimonanthus salicifolius. Next base: position 21,175,581 of record CM023540.1, on the reverse strand, counting down.
CTCAAGTGAAGCAATGGTCTTTTGATGAAGATATCTACCCATGTCATCTACCTAATCATTTTTCCCTTAATTTTCATTTCTCTCATTAAAAAACTAACAAAAAAACTTGATGAACTACATGTAGTAGAATTTCACTTTTTTTAGCCCATTTAATGTTACTGGTTGAAATCATTAGATGTCTTTTAATCTTTTTAAGGAAGTTAGTGATTCCAACCATTAAAATCATGATGTGTAATTTTAATCGCTACAATTAGTTTTTAATATAGTGCTACAAAAATTGAAAAGAAGAATTTTTTTTTTAATTTACGTATGGAAAATTATGAGAAATTCAATGTAAAACTTCCACGAATAATATCTATTGTCTTTGGAGCACACCAGATGAAACGATACGGCTCGAACCTATGATCAAACATGATCTATCATTTCTCTTTCTGTAAAAATATAATCATTAATTTTTTAGTAAAAATATAATCATTAATTTTTTAGTACATGCAAACATAAATGAAACGTCCTTTCCACTTCAATAGTAGCAGGGATAAACAAAATATCAAAGGGGGATTGAATATCTACAAATGGAATATAAGTGCCGTTGGATTTGAATTGAACAAACGGAATATGTGCATTAAAAAGGCATTCTTAAAAAACCAACTTGGATTTGCAATGAAATACAGAGCAAATTAATGATGGTGAAAATAAAAATAGTAGGTAAAGCGATGCTCATAGAAATGTGGATCTTAATAAATGGTGCAGTGTAATAATAAAGATAGAATCATAACAAATTGTATTAAAAAGATTTAGAAACTACTTTGATGGATAAGATTTTTTTTTTTTTTTTTAAATATTTGGTCAAATGTAGCAAATAAAAAACATCTCTATCACAAAGAATCAAATATTTACAAGAAGAAAGTTTGTCAAATATATATATATTCTAATGTAATAAAAAGTAATAGAAGACATAATAGATTTAGGGAGCAGTTACACACACCTGGAAAATCTGACTCTACACATCCGAAATCGGATTTTCGGGTGAAATTACGATTTTACCCCCATATTTCCATTCATTCGAATGAATGCCCAGTTCATTTTGGCATTCATTCGAATGAATCCTCAAGTGTATTTTCAATTCATTCGAATGAATGGGCTGAACAGTAACACGGAATACTGCACCATTCCTTCCATTCATTCGAATGAAACGATCATTCATTCGAATGAATCGTTCATTCGAATGAGCGGAACGTTGATTCGTTCAGTTGATTCCTTCATTCGATTCATTCGAATCGTGATTCGAACGAACCTTCAGTTAAGATTACATAATATTTTTTTAAAAAAATTTTAAACTTATTTTTTAAGCATTGTGTATTTCTAAAATTTTTCAAATTGAATATCCAGACTAATTACGATAATCTGATAAAAATACTTTAAGACTTCAAGGTCTTTTGACACTCCTAAATATTTAAAACACAGTGTTTTACAAATAATGGTATCCCTAGGGTGTGCCAAAAATACATTTAAGAGTGTCAAAAAGACCTTGAAGTCTGAAAGTATTTTTATCACTTTATCGTAATTAGTCCGGATATTAAATTTGAGAAATTTTAGAAATACACAGTGCTTAAAAAAGCTTTTGTGAAATCTATTTATTTAGGCATGGGCAAATACATCTCTTAATTATTACTCTCTTTTTTTAAATGAGAAATAGGTAAACATGAAAGAAATAAGCATGAACAAGATTTGGACAAAGTAACTCAAACAAGAAACAAATATCTTTACCATTAAACTGTAATAACTTTCATTTATCGGGGAGCACTTACACACACCCGGATTTTCTGCCTCTACACACCCGAAATCGGATTTTCCGGTGAAATTACAATTTGACCCCCCATTTTCATTCATTCGAATGAATGTCCAGTTCATTTTGGCATTCATTCGAATGAATCATCAAGTGTATTTTCAATTCATTTGAATGAATGGGCTGAACAGTGACACGGAATACTATTCAGCCCCATTCATTCGAATAAATAGACGATTCATTCGAATGAATGGCTCATTCATTCGAGTTCCGTCATTTCGAATCATTTTCATTCGAATGATTCGAATGAACTGAAGCAGTTCAGTACATAATATTTTTTTTTTTAAAATTTTAAACTTATTTTTTAAGCATTGTGTATTTCTAAAATTTTTCAAATTGAATATCCAGACTAATTACGATAATCTGATAAAAATACTTTAAGACTTCAAGGTCTTTTGACACTCCTAAATATTTAAAACACAGTGTTTTACAAATAAGGGTATTCCTAGGGTATGCCAAAAATATATTTAGGAGTGTCAAAAGACCTTAAAGTCTTAAAGTATTTTTATTAGGTTATCGTAATTAGTCCGGATATTCAATTTGAGAAATTTTGGAAATACACAGTGCATAAAAAACAACTTTAAAGTTTTAAAGGAGATTTTATTATTTAATACACTATGCAGATTATTTTTTAAGCATTGTGTATTTCCAAAATTTCTCAAATTGAATATCCGGACTAATTACGATAACCTGATAAAAATACTTTAAGACTTCAAGGTCTTTTGACACTCTTAAATGTATTTTTGTCACACCCTAGGGATACCCTTATTTGTAAAACACTGTGTTTTAAATATTTAGGAGTGTCAAAAGACCTTGAAGTCTTAAAGTATTTTTATCAGATTATCGTAGTTAGTCTAGATATTCAATTTGAAAAATTTTAGAAATACACAATGCTTAAAAAATAAGTTTAAAATTTAAAAAAAAAAAAATATTATGTACTGAACTGCTTCAGTTCATTCGAATCATTCGAATGAATGATTCAAATGAATCTAATGACGGAATGAACGGAACTCGAATGAATCGAATGACGGAATGAACGAACGTTCTGCTCATTCAAATGAACGATTCATTCGAATGAATGATCGTTTCATTCGAATGAATGGAAGGAATGGTGACCAATTTTTTACTATTCATTCGAATGAATCATCCATTCATTCGAATGAATAGAGCTGAATAGTATTCCGCGTTACTGTTCAGCCCATTCATTCGAATGAATTGAAAATACACTTGATGATTCATTCGAATGAATGCCAAAATGAACTGGGCATTCATTCGAATGAATGAAAATGCGGGGGTCAAATTGTAATTTCACCCGAAAATCCGATTTCGGGTGTGTAGAGGCAGAAAATCCGAGTGTGTGTAAGTGCTCCCTTTTTTAATTATAAATAATATATATAAAAGAAAAAACTGGTGCAAGTGCAGGTAAAAATTAGTGCAAACTAGTGCATGTTGCTCTGTGAATGGCTTTACCCTTAAAAGGAGCATTGTCATCTGTGTATGATTGTACCTGTGATTCTTAAAAAATTAGTAAATGTCTTTTCTCGTGTGGAGATAATTTTGCAAAATCATAATGTTTGAGGTATTTTTGGCATAATTTTTTTTAAAAATAAAAAAAAGCAACCCTAAATAAATTGATCATCAGATCCCAAGAGAGTTCTTTCTTTGGCCCTGCAGATCACAGAGTGCTATTTTTTTTCAATGTTTTTCCCTCTTTAGATTTTAAAAAGAGTCTGACCATGACCAGATTAGAAACATAAAAAAAAAAAAAAACTTGAAAGATCTTTTCAAAGGCAAAGGCGCGGGTGAGAGCGGCTGCAAAAAGCAAAAGGAAGAAGAGAGAGAGAGAGAAATAGAGGAATCCCACTACCTAACTTTGTTTACTCCACCTCTCAAATCACTATCATTACAATCCCATTCTATACACTTCTTTTTATTTTCCCCTCTTTTCCTATTCCACACTTGACAGCTATGTTTCATCATTCCCTGTTTCCATTGTACCTGTAAAAACCAACATGCCTTAAAAAAAAAATAAAAAAAAAATTCACCCTTCTATGGTAAAAGAAATTACATTACTATACTACCTATATCTGTTATTTTTCCCAATAATGTTCAAACTTGGATAAATTTTTACAGCAATGGAAGGTACTTAACGTGGGTTTTTTTTTTTTACTCTTTTATTTAATTCATCTCTTGTTATTATCAATTGCTTTATGTGGAAGAGAATTGATAGCACAATTTACCTACCACTGCTAACATTTGAGGACAATTTATTTATACTATTTTGGCTTGGTGGGTCCTTCAAGAAATGGCTGTCCCACTATTGGTGCATAAAAATTTACAACCTATTTTGGGTCCCTTGGTAGACCCACGTGTGGCCTTATATATCAATCAATATTTATAGAAAAGCAAGGGGAAATTTCACACCCAAAATTAATTATACAGCTAACGTTGTTTCATTTTTTTTTTTTTCTATAGTATTATATGCATGCACCCCATTACTTAAAAAAGATGATTTAATCAATGATTTCTTTGCTAGAGGGAGCATCTAGTAATGTAAATTATATATTGAAAAATAAAAGGACAAAATGAAAAAAAATACTCTTAATTTGTTTTGTCAAGTGCTCCATTTAATAAAAGCATCAGTATCTAATCAATTCTCCATCACTTATATTAAGTGCATATAGTATCACTTTGTGTGCCCTAATGATAGTGTGTATTATTCGTGGAAGTTTTACGTTAGATTTTTTACATGTACATTAAAAAAAAATCGACAAGATTACTAATTATATGATTTAATTGGAACAACGGCATGAAATGAAATTAGAATTTCACCCATTCATCAATCTGTAATCTTCTATGCTAGTGGGATCACACATTAATTTGTAAAGGGCCTATTTGGATAAATTTTTGGACCAGGAGATGCAGGCTCTCAACATACTTATATTGGTCCTAAGAAATCAATAATGGGTCCCATTGTGGATAGAGCAAAGCCGACACCTTTGAGGCCCATCTTTGAATTTTTCTTTTCGAAACCATTGAATTTGGACTATTGACTACTTCTTTAGAACCAACCATTAGAACTTAAAATATCAGTTAAGCAATAGCTTAGCCCCTAAGAATACACTAGACAGAGAACAAAACGGAATGTTAATCAGTTATTTCTTGGTTTTTAAAAGGCTAATAAGAAAAAATTTAAAATAATCAGATATTATTGTTTAGACTTTATTAAAAGTTCTCATGGAGCCTTTACATTAAGCACAAGGCATTAGTTCTAGATACTATTTTCTTATCGTATTAAATACAAATCCATTAATATATAAAACAAAAATACTTCAGTTGATCAAAATTTTTAGAATTAAATTAAAAGTTTTTGAATTTGACTTCTCTGTATAACTTACTTGATACACATGAGATTTGCAAGTAGTTTCGTGTATATATAGAATTAATCTTACTTTCAATATAAGATAAAGATACTCATGTTATGAAAAAGAAAAAAAAAGTAGGAATCTATTTATATTATATAATATTAAGTGGTTTGCACTACGGCTGACCTTTTGCAAATTTAAATATTTTATACAACTCTACTTCTTTGAATGGTCATTATATATATTTTGATATACTCATTTAAATATTTTTTATTATTAAATTTAAAGTATTTGTTATGTGTTTATGAATTTATAACATCAAGGACTCAAGATTTGAGATATTAGTTGGTCTTTAAAACTTTATTCAACTTATCCAACATATCATGTTCTTTCCAATTTTATATCCATGCCATATATTTCATGTTTCAATTGTTGGTATAGACATTGATATTAATAACCATTTTAAGAAATTAAAAACATTTAATTACAGTAATAATGAGAATACAATGAAATGTATCAACTGATATTTAAAATTAAAGCTATATTGCTTGAAAAGATAAAGTCTAAAATGCATTTCAACAAATCCTTCAGTAAACTGGAGAAATTTTACTTACCAAGAGATAGAAATTTTAATTTCTATAAAAGATAAACTTAATTTTCGTTCATCAGCTTTAATCCCAGGTCTTGAAATCAGTACATCTATCAATCCATTTAGTGAGAGGGGTTATGGTTGGGACTTGGGACAATGACTCTAATAAATTCAATTAAGAGAAATGGATAAGCTATACAATAAAAAGTATTTGAATTAATTCAGATAAATGAATGGAAAGTGCTTTTAATAATTTATGTTTATAATTTTATATTGGGTAGATTAGAAAAAAAATAATATTTCAGCATAATTTAGTTTTGTTGGAGATAAGACTAAACTATTAATAAATTTTAAATATTAATCTATTTTTTTTTTTGAAATATTAACTTCATCCACCATGTAAATGTAGGGGTTGAAAAACAGTCGATACATATTGATTTTATATATATTGAAACGTATTGGCCGAGATATTATGCATTAATCATACAATTATAAAATAGGTTGATATGGCAAAAATTCTAATGGCTTTCAAATTTTTTTATTTTTCGAAAAAGTTTTGTTATAACATGGGTGTTCTCATCTCACATTAGAGGTGAGACTGATCCCATATATATAACTATTTATGGGTTTGAATTTACATTGAATATCATTTTTAGAAGGTTTAGACACAAGTTTTTCAAGTGTGAAATGTAATTATCAATTTCTAATTTTTTTCCTTAAAATTTGAACATTTTGATTTTTTTTTTCAAATTTTTGCCTAAGATGATCCTGATTTTTCATTTCTTTGTGAAAATAATTTGATGAAAAATATAGAGTGCTTTTGAAATTGAATAGAGATATATTAATTTAGTTGATATAGTTTGTAGGGTGTCTGTGATTTTTTTATTTTTTTGAAAAATTAATGAATGCTAGTTTTCTAAGATAATTTCCACTTTGGAGTTCTTTGTCCAAAAAATTAATGAAATGATATAAAAATATTCATGAAATTAAATGAAGAACCATTAATGTGATTAATATATAATTTTAAGGTGTTTGTTTGATATTTTTAAAATATATTTTACTTATTTCAAAATTTCAGCATTTAAAGGTCTAAAACTAGACTCGTTTTTAAGAAAAAAATTATACTTATATTTAGATTTTTCATTTCTTTTTCATACTTCTCTATATTTTTCTAAAACATAAAAAAGAGAGAAAAACTATATTAATAATAAAATACAAATATAATACAGGATAAGTATCAGGATAACACATTTTTACCCTTTTAACCGAAGGGATATACGTGTGACCTACTTATCCCACGTGTGACCTGCTCAAGTAATAAGTGTCAAATTATCTACTTTAATCTCTCTATTAATTGTGGATTTTGCAATTCTCGGCAATTTTCCTAATTTAAAGATTGCCCCAACAAAACAAGTTGGTACCGACTCAATACCGAGTTGGGGCCCACTGAACATCAGTCATCACATTTGTCAATTCTCATCTGATCCAACTTTCTACTCTGTCAAAAATGTGGTAAAAGGAATTTTAAATTTCTTAATACACCTTATTATACAATAGAATTACTATATTTCTTACTAACCATCTATCTCATGGATATGGATCGAACGGCTAAGGAATAATTATCTACAAGTTTGCTCTACCACCATTCATCTAAGGAGGGACACAATCAGATCGACGATTGGGATTGCCCAACAGTAGGGCCCATTTATCAGTAACGGTTGCCAATTATCTGTAAAATTTCAACTACGGTTTAAATACTGAGCCTTCTACTTCTCTCTACAAACTACTACCCGTTGTTTTTTCTTCGAAGCTTCTCCCTCACTCTCTCTCTCTCTCTCTCCTTTTGTATCCGTTCCTCCTTTATTCCAACCTTAATTCTTTGTAAAACCCATCAGCAGATCAAAAACCTTATAAGCTTGTAGCATTTCCATCTCTTTCTTTCTTCTTCTTGTTCTCATCTGCAACACCCCTCAGATGATAAAAAAAACCACATATTCTAAAACGTTTTCTATCTCTTCTCCTTCATCTGTATCTTCGTTTTTCTTCTCCACAGTTAAAAGAATCAAACGTCACATAGTCTTATACCATTCCTATCTCCACCTTCTTTTTCGTCTTTTCTGTAAATAAAAACAAGAAAGAATTTCAATGGCTAGCAACAAGTTTGCCACCATGTTGCAGAGAAACGCCCACAGAATCACTGTAGTTCTCGTCTACACAGTGCTGGAATGGATTCTTATCGTCCTCCTCCTCCTCAACTCCCTCTTCTCCTTTCTCATCTTCAAATTCGCCTCCTTCTTCGGCCTTAAACCTCCCTGTCTTTGGTGTTCAAGGCTCGATCACGTTCTCGACCCCCACAGCCATCCGAATTCCTACAGAGATCTTCTCTGTGACACCCACGCCACTGAGGTTTCCAAGCTGGGGTACTGTACAAATCATCGAAAACTTGCAGAATCTGATGATATGTGCGAGGACTGCTCATCCTCCCAGCCATCTCAGAGTCGATCCGATCGTCAAATAGCCTTCTTTTCGATTGTCAATGACATGGGTGTGATTTCCAAGGATGGGTCTTCCAAAATTCAGACGAGTGAGAAGGATTTGAGGTGTTCTTGTTGCGGCGTAAGCTTAGACAGAGGATTCTACTCTCCTTATTTGGTTTTCAAGCCTTCTTGGGGTGTTTTGGATTACAGCCAGAAAGGGAATTTGATCAAGGAAAAGGGAGAGGATGATGAGAGTTATAATGGTTTTATTGGCGGTGGGTATTCAGACCCATCGAGATCGGATTGCCCAACTGATCATGAGGTGGATGACAGCGGAAACAGAGATGGTGTGGTGAAAGAGAATCAGATGCTTTCTGATGCTTCTGTTGATAAAGCCCTCGAAAGATCGGAGGAGGATGCAGAAGAAGAAGACGATGGGCGGTTGGATTGTCCTGCAACAAGGTTCCGATTTGAAGAAACAGAGGGAGAAGATGAGATTGGTTCTATGGAGTCTGAGCATCCCCTTGTTGAATATGATTCTAGAATCTCAATTGAAAGTAATGCTACTCTTCTTCAATCCTCAGAAGAAAATGACATTTTTATCAAAAGATGTTGTGAGGAGGATGCATTTTCGAAGATCTTTATCCCCTGTTTTGGAAAATTCTCAAACGAAGATCGTTTGATTCCAATTGACTTGATTGATTCAGTGACGCTTAAGAACATGGGTTCATTGAACTCTACAAAAGATGAGGAACATGCCAATTGTGGAGGACAAATGGAAAATGAAGTGCAATCCCAGAAACATGTTGCATCTGTTGTCAACACGGAGAGTGTTACAGAGGAGGAAAGGATTCTACCTAATGAAATGGAAGTTAATAGAAGATCTGAAATGCATGAGTCTGTGGCTGAAGGTGAGAATTCTTGTATGCTTCCTGCGGAAGAGGTGAACAGAAATTTGGTTCATGAGGTATGCAGTCATGTTGCTATTGCTCAAGCAACTCAAACGATGCCCATTGACACTGAAGGTGACAACACCCAAGTGGTGGAGAAAGATTCTGATGAACACCCAGGTAAACATTGTATTAAAACTACTTTACCCTTTTCTTCATTGATGAACTGTTTTATTTATGGTTCTTGCATGTTTAGCTTAGGGCGAGTTTGGGTGTGCACCAGATCACAAGCAGTTCGACTATCGGAACATGTTGCAGTACAGAATCCTATCTGTTCTATATTTTTATGCTATTTAGGTGATCCATGTGCAAGTTACTCACACTATTCATGCTGCATTTGCACACAAGTTACTTGCTTCATCTACTCCTAGAAGGGCATGTAAGTCATAATAGAAGAGCAACGCGAAGCAATTCTGTTGCGTGGTTATCGGTTGCATTTCCAACCTTGCAATATTTTACCTTTCGGAACATAACCTTCATTTCATTCCTTGTTTTGCATTACATTTAGCCTTTTTCTATAAATGTAGCATTTGGGACGTCACGGCATTGCAGTGATCAGAAAGAATGTATGGATGAATATTGATTTTGGGTGGAGGAATTCAAGAACAGTATTTTATCTGATGTTACTTTGTGTTTTCCAAACATATCCATTGTGCATCAGATGGAAAATGTTGGTTCTGAGAAAGCATTCTTATTGTTTGTGAGTTGTGATGTCTCGGGACTGATTGTCAGTTGCCTGTCCTCTTAACTAAAAAGTTATTTAATTGATGCATGCAGTGCCTGAGGAGAGCAGCAATATTATTGACACTGAAGGGAAATTTGGGAGGTTAACAGAGAGAGAGATCTGTAATAATGATCAGATGGATCTGCCTCAAATTCATGATCAAATTTCTTCATTTGCATGCTCTTTTAATTATCAGTTTTCTGAGAGTTACAATGATGCCCATGATTCTACTGCTTGTGATGAACTCGTGGCTGATGAAGAACAAGGTATTGTTTTTTTGGCTTCCTAATTTTTCTTCTTGATTATAATTGATGCCGCTTGATCTAGGTGCACTTTGAAAGGCTAAATGTAGCAGTGTTTTGTAATGTCTGCAACATCACAGCATAATAGTATTCTTATGTGGTCTATTGATTTACTGTCAAAGTGAATTTAAATGTTAAATTTGGCCTGGAATATTGCAATATTTTGGAATATTCAGCTTGAGCAGAATTAAATATTTGATAGAAGGAAGGTGCACTGTTGGAGAGATGCTACATTTTGCTCCGTGTAGTTGCGGACCTTGCTATTTTTTGGCATCCGATGCACTCTCCAAAATGGCATATTGTGGTATTGATTTAATATTGGCCAAAAAATCCCTTGATAGATTTTGATCTAAGTATTGGCCACAAATTCCCTTGAAAAAGGCAGCATTTCTCTTGTTTTGTCCTAGTTCAACCTTGTCAACATTCTTCACCTTACAATTTAAGCCTTTTTCTCTAACTTCTGCCTTAGATCATGAATGATATAGTGAGTTCTAGTTTTGTAATGTGAAAATTATCTCTACAGTGGCAGAACACACCAAGGAATTGATTCAAGAGGGAGGAGATTGCCACTTAACCTCTCAAGAATTATCTGGGATTGAATCTTTTAAAGTAGGAGATTGTTGCTTATCATCTCAACCAGTGACTGAGATTGAATCTGTAGAAATCGATGGGAAAACCATAAACCACCATTTATCCACGTCTTCAGATATGAATGACATGGATGAAGAGAAACCGCCGGAGACGCCAACATTTTACATGGATACCATTCTCAATTTACACAAGAGATTACTCTTTGAAAGAAAAGAATCAGGAACTGAGTCTCTTGATGGAAGTGTTATAAGTGAAATTGAAGGTGGCGAAGTTTTGACCATAGATCGCCTGAAAGCAGCACTGAGATCTGAGCACAAGGCACTTAGTGCATTATATGCAGAATTAGAGGAAGAAAGGAGTGCTTCAGCAATAGCTGCAAACCAGACAATGGCAATGATAACAAGGCTTCAGGAAGAGAAGGCTGCAATGCAAATGGAAGCATTGCAATACCAGAGGATGATGGAAGAGCAATCTGAGTACGATCAAGAGGCGTTGCAGCTTTTGAATGAGCTTATGGTCAAGAGGGAGAAGGAGAAGCAAGAGCTGGAGAAAGAGTTGGAATTATATCGGAAGAAGGTTCTCTTTTATGAGGCCAAGGAAAAGAGGATAGTGAGCAAAGAAAAGGGTAAAAGGAGTAATGGAATCTCTTCCCCTTCTTCTAGTGCTGAAGACAGTGATGAGTTATCTGTAGATCTTAATGAAGGAGAAGATGGTTTCTTTGTCATGCAAGAAAGCACCCAAAACACTCCTGCTGATGACGTCATGACCATCGGAATAGGCCATGAAAGCATGAAGCATTTGAGTACACTTGATGAGTCGCTTGCTGATTTCGAGGAAGAGAGACTCTCGATTCTAGAGCAGCTGAAGGCATTGGAGGAGAAGCTTTTCACATTAACCGATGAGGAAGAGCACTTTGAGGACATCAAATCCATTGAACATTACTTGGGAGAGGATGAGAATGTGGGTACTGAGAATCATGAATTTTGCAGTCATCATGAAAATGGAGTTGCAAATGGTTTCTGTGAAGAACTAGGTACCAATGGAATGCATTATCATGAGAGAAGGAACATGGGTTCTAAGGCCAAGACACTCCTTCCTCTTTTTGATGCTATTGGCTTGGAAAATGAGGATGGTTTACATGAAGAACAAGATCCTACTGTTGTTTGTCAGAAATCCATTTGCAAATTCATGCCGGAAAACAGGAAGGTGGCCATTGAAGAGGAGGTTGATCATGTGTATGAGAGGCTACAAGCTCTCGAGGCAGACAGGGAATTTCTGAAGCATTGCATCAGCTCCTTGAAGAAGGGAGACAAGGGTATGGATCTTCTTCAAGAGATTTTGCAGCATCTACGTGATCTGAGGAATGTGGAGCTTCGAGTAAGGAACACGGGTGACACACTCTCATGAACTTTGGCTTGATTTGCATAAGGTAAATCACTGTTGATTAAATTTTTTTAATGCGCCTTAGAAACTTTCTAATTTGAATATGTGATGCAGCATCATATTAATTTTAAAAAAAAATTCAGATGACAACCAAACAATACCTACTTGCTATTATTCTCCATGCTATTTTGTTTTGATACTCTTTTTGGATGATTACCTGTTCCATTTTGCATGTTTTGCACTGATTCATAGGAATGAGAAGTTGTATTTGGTGGGATACTTATTTTTCTTCTTCTTCTGTCTTCGAGCTCTCCTTTGAACATTAATTTCGTGATCTGTTCGAGTTACCATCTTTGGAGCATTTGAAAAACATTATTTTACTCAATGTCTGTTCCATTTGCTGTTGAACCAATAGCCATCCATTCTGCCAAAATATTCAGAACACTTCTGTTATCTAGGATTATATTAGATTAGATGATGATTAATAGTCATACTAGTTAGATTTGGGTAAGATATTGTAGATCTTTAGTTTTTTTCTGAGGTTCACCCTATTGTACTCTATAAATAGATCAGTCCTCAATGAAGTGAAACACGCTGACTTTAATCATCTTTAACAACTTCAAACTCTTGATCTATAACACATCATCATCATCATCAAAACTTTTGTCTCATGATTGATTTATTTGTAAGAACCATTTAAGAATGCAAGAGCAACAAACCAACCAGATCAATATACACCAATTTATTTTGCAACACTAGAACTGAATCAGCAATAAAGAAAAACAAACAAACAAAAGAGCCAAATAGTTATCCTTTTGGGACCATATTGTTTTCTGATTCAGTGTTGGCTTTTTTACCATTTAGTATTTTTCTCAATTTCTAACATTCTTTTTTCATTTAATAGGTGCAGGTCTCCCGATTGATTTTGATTCGGTCAGTCAATCGATGGTGTGGAGAGGGCATGCGAGGGAAGGGGCATGTCATGTGGGACTCATGGTCAATGATGATGCCATCATATGGAATTATGTCAACCCTAATTCCAATCTCTCTAGAGAGGGAGGCTCCTGGTTTGGTTTGATGTCTTAGCTGTGTGCAAGCAGACTGGAAAGGATTCTGCTTTTATGTTGCTCCCCATGGTAACATTTTAAAGTAAGCCCAAGTTTTTTTGTGGGGTTTCTGTGGGACCCAAAATCCTCCTTTAGGGGGAAGGTGGAAAGTCACAGGGAGTGGTGGGTGGACCACCCTGTCATGTTAATGTCTTTAGGAGAATTCCTGGACTGCAAAGCTGGAGAAATCCAACCATGACTCCAGTGCTTGGGAATACAGCAGTTAAAAAGACAGATAGGACTAGTACAGTATTCTTCTTTCCTTTCTCTTTTTCTTCATTTTTTTTTTGAGGGGAGAAGGGTAAAGGTGTACCCTTCTCTCATGCATATGGGTTTTGTTTATTTGTGAGTACTGTTTCCTTTCATGACATTATTGCATCTTGGGATTTTGTACACTAAGCTTATTGATTGTATCTAAATGTGTGTTTATTGTGAGTAGAGTCATTTAATTTTAGGTGCAACAACCATTTGAATTTTGGGGCATGGAATTTCAGGGTCTCAAATCCCATTAAAATTAGCACAACAGTCCATCCATACCTATTGTCTTTATAATTGAGAGTTTTGAGACCATTGTCATCTAAGTTATTTATCTTATCTATCTTCCTTCATATTCAGATTTGGTAAATTACTTTCATGGGCTGACTACCTGTTTAACGTTTAACGTCTAGTCTGCAACCATGAGTCTTTACCAGCTTGGTAAAGGTTCAAATCTATAATTGAGATCATTGATTGATAACCGCGGGGATGCTTAAGTGGTTCCATCTTGTAAGATTATATTACCTGATTTCAAACTTGTTTTGAACATTGTAAGATGTCGCAGTGTGTATTTTTTCACACATTAGTCTGCAGGTCCCTAATCAAAATTCTTGATGTTTCCCCACATTTATACCATGGAATGAAAATAATATTCTGTCACCAAACGAATGTCTGACAGAAAAATACTCCTAGGCCTCTACACCTGCATTTGTTTGGCTATAGGGTCTATTCGGCTTGTGATTTTGGGTTGAGATCGGTGTGCTAGGTTATGTAGAAGCTGATTATCAGATATGTACGGTCGATTTGATCTGCATTGCCAGGGGGTCAACTGGAGGGCAATTTTGTAATTTTCGCCCCTCACCTTTTGTGAACCTAGTGAGTGCATTATATAATGTTTTCTTTTCGATATTGTTGTTTATGTGGAGTGAAAATCGTTTCATACCCAATATGGTGTTAGTTCAACAGCAGGATCAACGTTTAAACGCATTTAGCTTAAATCAAACATGGATTTTGTTGTAGAGTTAGGGATGGAAATGGGTCTTGTTAAATTGGTAGTCGATGGTCGACTTGCTGGCTTTAATGGGTTGGGACGGATACAGGTTCATGGAGGTAAAACAGTGAGAGGGAGGAGAATTGGTGAGCCAATGCGTTTAGGTCAGTAATCTCCAACACTAAGTAATCAAGTATAAATTGGGTTTTTCATGCATTGGATTCTCTCATCTTTCCATACATATAATGATTCACTGCATGAATGCTGTTGGCCCTTTATTACTAAGGTTTGATGGGCATATTCATTCGGGCTCCATGTGGGCCCCACATTCTAATAAGTTTGAGCTGGACTTGACCTGCATAATGCAATCATGTATAATCATTATCTATACTTAGTAATGGTAGAAATTATACATTTCGCTAGTCATTTAAAAAATTAAACGTTTGGCTAGACCCTACTATTTTGAACTTTTTAAAAGAGCAATACAATTGTTTTGTGTTTTTTTTTTGTGGTACCGGTTCAAAGCGCGCTGATGATGACGACGACAATGTATGGATGTCGAAGTTGAAATTTTGCTGGTTAGATACATTTAGATTCACTTTACTTGGTAGTTCAACTGTTTGGTACCAATAGTAACATTAAATAAAAACATTTATACCATAGATTTCTATTGAAAATATGCATTTGTGTTTAAAACACGTTTGGTGTGGACTGTTATGGGTGATCAAATCGTTTCCTATGCCAAATTAAATATTTATTGATGAGCTATAATTAAGCTTGGCTGTCCAGTTTCCATCGACTTATCGTCTTTCCCATTTGTCAGCAGGGACTGTGTCTGATTTCTACTCCATCCACAATAGCCAGATTGTTTGGGATCTCAACATTCGGAGTAATCTTTCTGACCCTGAGTTTGATGAGATTTCCGAGTTGCTCCACTTGATCTCCTCCTACCGGATTCGAAGCTCTACGGTAGATAGTCTTGTTTGGTTGTTCGACTCAACTTGTTGTTTCTTGTCAAATCTTTCTTCACTGACAACACTCGGGAGGTTCGGCCTGTCATAGTCAACCCAAATATTTGGGCCTCCAAAGCTCCTCCTAGGATTATCAGCTTCTTCTGGACTATTGGTCTGGGGAAAATCTTGACTCAAGACAACTTGTGCAAAAGAGGAAAAATCATTGTCAGTGCCTGTCCTCTGTGTCTTCTTGCTTCGGAGGAGACGAGTCACCTTCTTCTCCATTGTCCATTCTCTTCTGCAGTTTGGAACTCTGTGCTGGGTAAGTTTGGTGTGCTTTGGATTATGCCTTCTTCAGATGGTTGAGCTATCTTATGACGCATTTCCCTCTGCGCCATAGTTTGGAGTTTATGGTGAGAGTGCAACAATAGAGTCTTTAAGGATCGTGTTGAGTCGAGTGAAGAAGTTTTGAGAATAGTTTTTTCTATGTGTGCCTCTTGGGCCTCTCCCCTTGCGGAATTCAGAAATGTCTTTGCGAACTACATCCTTCGTGCTTGGAAAGAATGTGTTGACTTAGCTTAGCTTTATCCTTTCCAGTGTGTGATTTGTTGGAGATTAGACCCAACCCACATTCACCATTAAATTACAGATCAAGCACACACACAAGCAAGAACACAAAGAACACAAGATATACGTGGTTCGGCCTAACCTTGGCCTACATCCACGGGAGAGTGTAGATGTTATCTATAAAAAAGAAATACAAGATACAAGATTTATGGCAATGCCACTCAGGAATCCCTGACCCAAATCTCTCAGTATCTTCCCTCGTCCCTCTCTCTATTTTCCTCACTACACTCTCACTCCTCACAGCTCTCCCTTACAGCTGGGATGGCCTCCTTACACTTCACCAAAGAAACTCTAAGACAAAGAGAACTTAAATAGTGTAGCTTACAACAGATTGGGCCCACTGGGCCTGGACCTGGGCCCATCAGACAACTCAGGCCCAATAAGGCTTTGAGCCATAAATCCAACAAACTCCACCTTGGTGAAAAAGCCCGACAGCATGAAGATTGTTGCCCTCAGATTATGACACCTCCACCTGCTGTGTAGCACCTCTAGATCCTCATCTTCTGTAAGACGTCCATCCCTTACCTTGGGATGCCCGACCAGTCTTGAGTAAGACTAAATAGCCCAACCGGGCTCCACCTCGAGCATTTTTGCCCAAGTCCCTTGTGTTGCATCTGCAACTCCACACCAAATGGGCTCCACCTTGAACCGTAGTCGACTCCACCTCGAACCATAGCCGTTAAGATCCATGTTGCCTTTGCAACTCCACACCAATAGCGCTCCACCTCGAACCATAGCCGTCAAGATCCCTATTGCCTCTGCAACTTTGCACCCAATGGGCTCCACCTTGAGCATTACCGCTCAAGTCCCTTGCACCGCCGTTTACCACTCCCCAACTCCTCCAAAAATTTCCTCTTATTTTCAAATCCACACCGGTCACCGTGTAGATCTCTTCACTGTGATTGCACAGGCGAAGATGGATCTCAATTCTGAGTCCCGATGACTCCAGGAACTGCAAATTAATCCTGACCGTTGATTTTTCTTGCTGAATGAGTATCTGAACTTGCGGTCCTACGGGGTCACCCGAAACTGTAGTTCCTACTAATCACCATGCAAAGCAGTACTGTAGTCCTGCAGAACTACCCAAAATTGTAGTCCCTCGGGTGCACTCAAATCTGTGGTCTCGCGTGTGCACCTGAAATGGTGGTCTCCATCAGACAATTGAGGCCCAATAAGGCTTTGAGCCATAAATCCAACATGATTGTCCCTGAGAGTGTGTCGGGTTTGTGTTGTTCTTTCGAGTTTTTCCTTATTTTGTATTGCACCTCTGGTGCCTTTTCTTATTAATATATTAACCATTCAAAAAAAAAAAAAAAAGACATTCAACATTTGGGCAGTGGCATTTGTTAACATGGATGTCATGTAGTGATTCACTATTCACTAGGGCTGGTTACAGGCCCAAGTTTGAACTGGGTAGGGGTGCACTCGAATGATGTGGTTGATGGACTTTGGGCTCGAAATAGAGCCCATTTATTTAATGAGATTGGGTAATTGGATTGAGACTTCGGTGCAAAACTCTGTTAAGGCTTTTATAGGCTTACTTAAGCTCAAACCTTCTCATTCTATTTCTTTCCTCGTGTTGATGTATTATTACTGTATGAGAGGCTCAATGTGGAACTGAAGGTTGCTCGCAGGTCAAATAACTCTAGCTCTGCACTTCCCCTCTTGTACATATCATTGTCACAAATATCGTTCTTGAGATATTAATGATGACTGATAATATTAGAATATTCTCAAATTTTTGAGATTTTACAAGGAAATTAATGGGAAACTCTCACTGGAAATATAATATCTAAAAATAGAAGCCGAGGTGTGTTAATGGGTTTAATTGTAATTTGTATGTAATAATAGATTTCTTCTTGTGCCGACTTGACTTGATTTTTTGAAGATTGGCTTAACTCGACTTGGATTTTTATTAAAATAGATAGTGTAATTTTTTAATACAAAAAGAAAAGTGGTGGGCTCGTTTTGCTTTTCCAGGTGTTGGGCTTGAGGAATGGAGGCAAAATGGATTAGGAGCTCTGGCCATAGGGAGGGATACATGGGCCACCTCTACCCAACCTGACTCCCTCTGTTGGGTCAGGTCAAATTGAAGCTTTTAGAAAACACTTGACCCAAACCCAAAGAGTTCTGACTGGGTCAGGTTGGGTTCATGAATAGTCATCAAACCCGGGTTGAGTTTGGGTTATATTGTAATTTACTGTGCAAACAGAAAAGAGAAACATAGCCTCATCATGTACTCATTTGCCATGTCAAATGAAAGAATGTTTCTATGAATGTATGGAGTTCCACATTGTGGAGTGTGATGGATAGAGGATTTATGGATGATAAAATTCAAGAAAAAAAATTCAATCAGATCATAACTTTATGCGGTAAGTTATAAAAAAAATGAACAACTTATAATAACTAAAGTTTCACCATTGTATATTTTATCATTTTCTATTATTCTATTATAAAATATTTGATCCAATATTAAAGAGCGGGCTCACTTCCAACCAACATTAAAATAGGAGCCGGCTTGACACGCCCATTGTGGCGAGATGTGCCGAACATGGTTTGAGTGATGTGACCCTAAGCAATAGTTTTGGGCGGACTTTGGTCTTCGTTTCGATACTCCAACCTAACTGAGTTAAAATAGATTTAGAATGTAGGGTCGGGTCAAAATTCAAGTCCATAGCTCAGGTTAGAATTCAGGTTGAGAATTTCAGATTAATAGCTCGGGTCAGAACGGGTTAGATTCCATAAATATTGACTCAAAACCCAACTCGATTTCAACCTTACCTAACTCGATACAATTCGTATACATGTCGATGATGGTTGATTCTTAATTGTGTATTTAGACAATCTTGATCAAAGATGATGTAACTCAATTAACTCACTGTCCAACTCGAATCTACATATTTAACTTTTAAAACAAAGGACAAGTGCATTTTTTAGTTCAAAATTATAGACTCAAATTTGAAAGTGGGTCAGGCCAATCCTAGAGAAACAAAAGCCCAAATACAAGACATTCATAAAAGCTTGAAAATCCCAACTTTATTTCATTAATATTATCTATAAAAGATACAATTTAAATTTTTATAAAGATTTACAATATAACCCAAACTCAACTCGGGTTTGATGAGTCCGCATATGCAATTTGGTTTTAAAATTACACATAAACCTTAAATGAACAAAAGGAGTGGAAATTTATGACTCTATTCAGGAGCGGTTTCTCAACCTAATTTCTACAAATAAGGTATCAAAATTCATGTACTCTAAATTTTATGAATTCCGAGACTGATTTTAAGTGAAAAGAGTATAGTTTTGGACTTTAAAAATAGTACTCAAAGAATTAAGAGGGAAAGTCATTTTTCTTTAATTCATTGGGTACGATTTTTGAAATTTAAAACTATACCCTTTTCACTTAAAATCAGTATTGAAGTTCATAAAATTCAGAGTAGATGAATTTTGATAACTTATTTGTAGAAATCGGTCGAGAAACAACCAATTTTGAAAATCTCTCTCCACAAACCACAGAGAGAAGATCGTCCGAACGAATGCATTTTACACAGAAATTTTCTTTCAGATGGTATCATCGTCCGAACAAACGAAAAAAAATGAACTGGATTCATTCTGACGATTAAAAATGGAAAGGTAAAATAGTAATTTTACACCTAAAAACAAAAATCGGTGTTTGTTAATAGAAAAGTGTAGTGCTTATATGACGAGCCTAAATTAATATATAGAAACCGCTCAAGAAGATGGGAGAGTGGAGCCAGGGGTTGAAATATCGGCCGATACGTATCGTATCGGCCGATATATATCGGTTTTAGATATGTGAATATCGGCCAATATGTATCGTATCGGCCGATATTCACAATATCGGCCTTGATATCGGCCGTATTATATCGGCCCGATATCAAAATATCGGCCGATATTTAAAAAAACAAGGAAGAAAGAGAAAAATATCGGCCGATAACGATATATCGGTCGACATATTGTGTCGGCCGATACCGATTTTTAAACCCCTAAGTGGAGCAACAAACTGCAACAATGACTATGGTGGAAGACGTGTGATTGTTTTTCACCATGTTTGAGAGAGGAGAAATTCTCCATAACACATGGGTGTCGGTGACAAAGTGGAGACTCTCAACTTTGTTCTTCCAAATGGGCTTTAATTCAATTGGCCCAAGTTATGGACTTAGTTATGTTTAAGGTCTATTGAACTTTAAAATCAACATTTGAGATCAAATTTCTAATTCACAAATTATTAAATTGTGATTTTTCCTTTTATGAATTGATTAGTTGGTCCACTTAGATCAAAGTCCATTTGATCCTTAATAGACTAGTTAATGGTCTATTGGTTTTAGTTAACCATTTAATGGGTCCTCTTAAAATCAATAAATTAATTTGAAACAAAATTATAATTGAGTTTATAACAGATGCATTGAGATTTTTATTCGACGATATACTAGTTCAATTGAACTTTTAATTAGTCATTTAGTGTATCCGTACTCAACAAATTTTCAACATAGAAGACTAAATGGCAAGACCAATTGGTGTTCCAATGGACACGCATCTCATTGACACTAAATTAGTTAGAATCTATTTTAAAATATTTATTATTATCATAAAACTTAAAAATAAAAAAATAAAAAAAAATGCCATTCATCATTTGGGAAATTTGACCCCTAAAATGTCTTAAAAAGCTCAGTATATATCTTACAAATCTATTGGCTTAGACCCTTAACAAAGTAGGCCACCTAAATGGGGCTCATATGTTCTTCACAGGAGTAAAGATATCGGCTGATATGAAACATATCGGCCAATATAATAAGGTTTTCTAGTGCCGTATTATATCGGCCGATACATATTGTATCCGCCGATATGGCCGATATTTTAGCGATATATATTTGTCTGATATCGGCAGATATTCATGATATCGGTTTTTTTTAAAATAAAAAAATCAAAACGGTGGTGGGCCCTAGTTGATATCTCAGCCGATATCGGACCAATATCTGTCGATATTTTCGTTTTCATTTTTTTTTTTTTAAAAACCAGTTTCCTTTTGGGTTATTTATTTATTTTTTAATTCAAAAAAATAAAATAATAAAAAATATGAATATTTAAAAAAAAAAAAGAGAGAAATTTATCGGCCGATATCTTGGCCTGGGCGAATTTTTCACCTCTGGTTCTTCATTTTCCGTCTAAATTAGGACTGAACTATGTTTTGCTTAATTAATAAATGGGATAATAATTAAGTTGAAAAGATACTAAACTTCTGTAACGTGCTTTTAAAATAATGATTTAAGAGGTCATTTCAAATAGCAAATTCACCATTTATAGATATTATTATGATACATATATTATTATTATTTTTTTGAATTTACGTGTGGAAAATCGTGAAAAACTCCTACGGGTGATACTTACTACCTTTAAGGGACACCAAGTGAGACCTTGGGACTTGAAACTGACACTTCTCACTTTCTGAAATGGATAATTACCAATTAAACTAAATACCCATACGGGCTATATGAAATTATTTGGACGGTGTTTAGTTACTTATATAATCATTCTAATTTTTAATTATAAAATAAAAATCTTAATAACTGGATAAATAATACAGAGAAAGTGGATAGATTGACAGAGAAAAAAATCTACTTTCTTCAAGTATATAAAAATATATTATTATATTTATATGATTTGATATATAAGAAAAACTTGAGAATATTTTTCAGATAATACATTTCTTAGAGAAAAGTCACACAGATAGAAAGGTATTCCGACAACAATCGAGTGTGGAGTCCCCCAAAGAAGAAATGTACTCTCGTACCCGAGGAACTTTGAAAAAGAAAAAGAAAAAGAAAAAGAAAAAGAAAAAGAAGAAAGGGACATGTCACTTCAAAACAACCACTCCTGGCAACGAGTGCCATGATTCTCTAAGTATTCACACCAAAATGCCCTCTCCTTTTATCTCTAATGCATGTGACTTGATTTTTAAATTAGAAATCTTTTAAATGAATAAGTCGAATATAAAGTTCATTTAATTTATATTTGAAGAACGATCTTCCTATAAGTATTTTGTGTTTAGCGACACGGATTTTAGAGTATTCTCAATTTTACCCTTTGCGTAAATAGTAAAATTTCATTGGGCTGATTTCTACTGTTAATCGGTAAGCTGATTTGCAATTTCGGCGAGCCGAATTGCACTGTTCATGATTTTCGATGATCCTACTTGTAATTTTGGAGAGCCGATTTCAGGAAACATTACACTATTCATGATTTTAAGCGAGCCGACTTGCAATTTCGAAGAACTGATTTCAGGAAACATTGCATTTTTCATGATTTTCTGCGAGCCGACTTGCAATTTCAGAAAATCAATTTTAGGAAACATTGCACTATTCATGATTTTCGGTGAACCGACTTGCAATTTCGGAGAGTTGATTTCAGGAAACATTGCACTGTTCATGATTTTTGGCGAGCCGACTTGCAATTTTGGAGAGCCGATTTTAGGAAACATTGCACTGTTCATGATTTTCGACGAGCCGACTTGCAATTTGGAGAGCCGATTTCAGGAAACATTGCACAACTCATGATTTTCGGAGAGCTGATTTGCAATTCGGAGAGCCGATTTTAGGAAACATTGCACTGTTCATGTATTCTTCTTTTCGGTACGACAGGTGGAGGGCAACTTTGGTATATATTAAAATCCGTGTTTATATATACAAAATACCCGTGTGAGGATTGCCCTCTTTTATATTTGGATTAAAATTTTCAAATGATTCTAAATTGAATAAAATGACATTTTGTATATTTTAAAAAAATAATCTAAGGCTCTTCTCTAACAATTGCATTTATTGTTGAAAGGGTTGATTTGACTGTCAATATGCTCGTTTTCCAAGGAGATGTCTTGAATATGATTCACGCTCAATTCCATCAGGCCATTCTCAATGAAATTATTTTTCATCGACTAAATTTGTGTAGGTAGATTAAGAGGTTTATACATGCTCCTTGAGATTAATCTTTTTCATTTTTTTATTTCTTCGCAACCGATGCTATTGGCTCTCCCAGCCTATATTCTTCACCGAAGCAGTGATCACATCCGCATGAGCCTGTTAGCCATTGCCATGAGCATCATTATTCACAGTGTTAGTGGGTCTACTTAATTTTTTTTTTTTTTTATACATATATGTACTTTATAATGGGTGCACTCACATTGCTTTTGACCTTTATACTGCTCCTTTTGTGAACAAATTGACATTTGCTATAGAATATTGAGAGAGGGAAAATGAAAAATGGAAAAAGAAAAATGTCATTTGAGCAGTGGCGATTTTGAAAAGAGAAAGAAAGACTTAAGACTTGTGCAGGGAGTGTGTACTGTGTAGGGACAGTGAGAAGAGGAGTTGGTCCAAGAAGGTAGCCGGACTTTTCCAGGAACTTGGCTTTTGGTGAATATAAGCTCTGATGTCACCAGGTGAAGTTACCCACACAAGTCTCTTGAAATAAAGCCCAGCCTTTTCCCTTCACATCTGACAAAGGAACACTCTACTCCTCTCTCTCTCTCTTTCCTGGAAGATGCACCCTTCAGATCTATCAATCTATGGCAACATCTCCATGATTCCTGTGTTTTATCGGTAGATTCAGTGGTCGATATAAAAAAATCATAATTTACAAAAAAAATTAAAATAAATAAATGAGGAAACTTCTCCATGAAGACTTTAGTAGGTCTCTTTTAGGCCTGGTTTTGCACCTTCATTAAAGTGAGTACAGGCCGATCCATGCTGACGTATTTCGCATTGCTTTTTCTGTTTTGTAACTTATCAATATATAAATGGTAAATATATTATGTATGTTATTTGTTATTTATGTTGGGGGGCAGATGAGAGAGTTTTATATAAGTTGTGAGGAAGAAAAAAGTAAAGAGTTATATAGAATTGGATCACTCCATCTATTAAATTAGTATTTTGAGTTAGAATTCCATTTTTAATAGTAGTATCAAAGCTAAGTTCCCAAACCACAACATATGTACTTAGAATTTTCTAATCGAACGAAATGGTTGGCAACATTCTATCAGTCAGAGAGTCTTATTCGAGGGATGATTGTTGGGGTACGAAAAAGATTGTCAAATTAATTATGAGAAAGGAAAATTAAGAACTTATATGAGATTGGATCACTTCACGTATCAAATTAGTTTCTTTTGAAAATCCATTTCCAACGATTTAGATTACTAAATTATTAATTATAAAGTTTGCGTCAAACTCTATTATTTAAAAAAAGTCGCTTTAATATACCACAGTGGGTGTCTATAGTTACTTTATTTCACTCTTTCAAGACTAGTAGACTGTAGGAAGGGAATTGGTCTGCACCTGGTCCGTGACTTGGGTACGAAGTCACCCATGTCACAGAGAACGTACTGTTTTACTTGCTAGACAAGGCTTCAATAGATAGAACGTACTGTTTTACCTGCTAGACAAGGCTCGCTAGACAAGTCCGGCTTTCTCCTATTGTGTTTTCGATTGGGTTGAAAAAATGAGAATTTCCTCTCCTTCCTCCCTCTTTCCCCTTCACCTCACTCACCCTATATATCTCATCTTGGATGCCCACACTCAACACCGAACTCCATGCAGTGGAACTTGATTCTTCTTGCTCCTGGAGCTTTTGGAGTCTAGACCCTTTTTCGCTTCCAGGTCTTTCGAACATCAACCGTGCTTAAATACAGGTTTCTTCCTCTCATTCTAAAACTTCCTACTATCCTCTCTTCTAGTTATTTTGTGTAGACAACTAAAAAGGGTTCAATACGGAGGTGGACTCTCTCTTCCATTCCATAGCAGATGAGAGAGAGTCTTCTTCTCCTCCACCATGGGGGAGATGATGCTCTATGGATTTACTTTCAGAGGATCCAGATTAGTTTTGAACATGAATCTTATCGAATTCATACTCGCTCCATACTTTTCTGACTGAGCAGTGTGGGTCTGAAAGTCTGAACTGACCTGGTCACATCCTGGGTCAGTAGAGCCTAAAAGGTGTTTGCATTACTTGATTTACATGTGGATAAACAGATCTTCTATTTTAAAGGCAAATAATAGGCACGGTAGTTGACAGTGGACATGTATTTATGAGATAGCACAGAGTCAACCGACCTGGCCAAATATTGAAAACCCCGCTGCTGAATATTGAAAACCCAGTCCGTTTTATTTTGTGTCTTTATTTTGTAATTTTCGTTTTAATTATTGTCTTAATTTTAAGAATAGAATTTTCTTTAGTTTAGTATAAATGCCATCATTAGCATATAACAGAGGAAATTATCTATGAAAAGGAAAATTGAGAATTATTCTCTCATCTCTCTCCCTCACACGGGTGATCCCCGTTTTTCCTTCTCCCTCCCTTCTCTTCTCTTTCGGGTGACACGCCCATCAGCTCTTCCAGATCTCCATCGCCATTCAACCCATCTCCGCCTGCCACAGCCAACCAACCAGATCAAACCCATCCCTTCGTTCCTTCTCCTTTGCCTTCTTTCCATTCAGACCCTCCAACCCTACACGCCCCATCAATCATCCCGATGTCGCAGATTTAGCCGTCCCAAGACCATCTCACCCAATCATCCAAAACTCCAGACATTGCCCTGCATCTCACCCAATCATCCAAAACTCCAGACATTGCCCTGCTTCTGCCTTCCACGAGCAACCCAAACCCCATCCTTTTCTTTCCCTTCTTTTCTTTTATTATTTACGTCTCTTATGACCCACATGAATTCCTTTTAACCGAGTTATTAATCCACCAACGTTGACCCTCTCATCTACAATTGACCAACCGTACCCAATAAACCCCACCTCACATTAACACCAGCCAACGCCCATTTAACCTTCCCATTAAATTACCAAATTGCCATTAGCCCCATTAAACCTGTTTAATTCCATTTTCAATTTTAATCCCATTTAAACCATTAAATATCCTTTCATCTCAATAAATCACCATTAGGCCCCTTCACCCGAGCCAACTCACCCAGGTTTTATCTCTCTGACCGAGTCATCCATCCATTCCCAAACTCGATCCTACCCGCGCTGCGTCAATTTATATGCATGTGGACTTGGGGATCCTCTTGCCAGATGGGATAATGGCAATGTTTTATCCGCCGAAGTGCCTCGTTCGAGAGGAGGATTATTAGGCAGTCGAACAAGTCCCACATCCCTTAGTCCCGTTTGACTCAATTTGGAAGCCGAGTCATGGTTCTTGATCACCTTCGTGATCATGAAGTCATGAATCCTACTACCTCGTTTATCTATTGCAAACCATCATTTTCTCAAATGAGAAAAGTGGTGATTATACATCACATTGTCCCCTTTGCTAAAAATCTACCGAACAAGCAACAGTATAAGAAGGTTTACTTAATCAAGATTGATGATTTGGTGATTAGAAGATCCATGTATCCTCTCTAATCATCCAAAGTAGATTTTGAAATGGGCAGATTATTTTTATGAATAATTTTGTGTTTCTTATTCAATGAAATCTAGACCCTAATGTTATTCCTCCGATGGTTATTGCTCGTCTAAATTTATCAAATGTATTTCTTATCAGAAGATGCAAAATGTTTTCTAGGAGCGAATTAGAATCTATTTATAACTTTCTCAAGTGGGCAGTTTGAATCTTCATGTTTGGCATGAAGTGAATCTTGTCTATGGCACTTGATGCTTGTGCAGAACTTACATTTTACTAGATAGAATGGAATCTATACCTGTTTACCAAATGAAAAAGAGGAAGTGGGAGGGGGGCAGAGAGAGAGAGAGGAGAGAGGAGAGAGGAGAGCGAGCTTGTCTTAGAACTCACCATCCATATTTCTTATAATCCTCCAATGCACTGGGACTCATTCAACTAGTCCTCTGTCTATCATCCGCTCTGAGTTGAACTCTCTTCTTGGTGCCGCAGGTACAGTCCAAGAAGAAATGGCTAAATTTGGTCTTTACTGCGAAGAAGACACCAAGAAACAAGCATACATTGCCCCACTCATCTCATCTTACAATGATCGCATTCGTCCTCTTCTAGATGCTGTTGATCGTCTTCGCCACTTAAATGTGATGAAAGAAGGCATCCACCTGCCAACCATCGTTGCTGTTGGCGACCAGTCAAGTGGTAAATCCAGTGTTCTTGAGTCCCTTGCCGAAATCAGCCTTCCTCGAGGCCAAGGGATCTGCACCCGGGTTCCACTCATAATGCGATTACAGGATCATGGCACTAGTGAACCAGAATTGTATTTGGAATATCTAGGGAAGTCAATTAAAACATATGAACATCACCTCATCAATGCCATTGATGGTGCCACCAGAGAAATTGCAGGCAATGCAAAGGGCATCTCGCAAACTCCACTTACGCTTATTGTCAAGAAAAAAGGAGTGCCTGATCTTACGATGATTGATTTGCCTGGTATTACACGAGTGCCGGTCCATGGCCAGCCTGAAGACATCTATGAGCAGGTTTCTTCCATCATTATGGAATACATTAGGCCCAAAGAGAGTATTATCCTCAATGTCCTATCAGCAACAGTTGATTTTCCAACTTGCGAATCAATTAGGATGTCTCAACGTGTTGATAATACTGGTGAAAGGACATTGGCTGTTGTTACCAAAGTTGATAAGGCACCCGAGGGGTTAATGGAAAAGGTGACCACAGATGCTGTGAACATTGGGCTTGGCTATGTGTGTGTCAGGAACAGAATTGGAGATGAGACATATGAAGAAGCAAGAGAAGAGGAGGCTAGATTGTTTGATTCCCATCCTCTTCTATCCAACATTGACAAATCCATTGTTGGGATTCCAATGCTTGCTCAGAAACTAGTACAACTTCAAGGGGCTATCATAGGCAAATGTTTACCGGAGATAGTAAAGAAGATCAATGATAAGCTGAATCAAAATCTTGCTGAACTTAATGCCATGCCTCCCAACCTCTCAACAGTTGGTGATGCAATGAAGGCCTTCTTGCATATTCTTGGTTCAGCCAAAGAATCACTTAAGAAAATTCTCTTGCGTGGAGAGTTTGAGGAGTATCCAGATGAAGACGAGATGCATTGCACTGCACGTATGGCTGAGATGCTCAATGAGTATTCCAAGGAACTTCAATCCCAGTGCAAGAACAAGGAGCCAGCTTATGAGTTCTTGATGGAAGAAATTAGAGTTTTAGAGGAAGCCAAGGGGATCGTGCTTCCCAATTTCCTCCCTCGGACAGCTTTTATCACTCTCTTGCATAGAAAGGTAAAACAACTTGCAGATACCCCTCTTGATTTTGTGCTCAGAATGTGGAGCTATGTCGACGATGTGGTGTTACGTGTGTTGGCATCTCACACGAAGCCATATCCACAATTGCAATCATCTACTAGAAGGTCAGCCCTCACTCTGATTGCAAAGATGAGGGACAGATCGAATGAATTTGTCAAGGAATTGATTGAAATGGAGAAGATAGTGGATTACACAGCGAATGCTGACTATTCGAAGACATGGGCTTCTTTAATGGAGCAGCAAGAGGGATTCATGGAAGCCATTCATTATCCTCATAAACCAACAAAGTTCGAACTTTCAGGTGTTGGTGAGGTTGAAATTGGCCACCTGAGGAGCTACACTTCAGTTACAGATCAGGCGATGGTTGAGCAGGCATTTGACATGAAAATGAGAATCACTGCATATTGGAAAATTGTTACTCTGAGGTTGGTGGACTCTTTAGCTCTGCATCTTCTCTTCTGTGTGCAGAAATTGGTGAACCAGGAGATGGAGTCGGAGATTATGAATGACTTGATTGGGCCACAGTTGTTGAGCATTGAAAGGATGCTGGAGGAATCACCAAAAACTGCTACCAGGCGCGATCGTCTGAACAGAAGCATCACATTGCTTAGGCAATCCAAGGATGTAGTTGGTAATGTTATGGACCGCATTGCAGCTCATACCAGTCACTTCGATTAGGTTCCCTTGGCTGTTTATCTTGATTGCAGTATTAATTCTGTCTTGCTTGGTTTGTTGTTTATGTAGCTTTAGAATTGTGTGCAAAAACCTCAGGTTTTTGTTAGTCTATATATTTTCCATGGTTAGTGACTTGTATAATAACTATCTCTGCCGGTTTGCTTTAATGCGCTCGATTTGTCTAATTTTCTCCACCACTTATTGTTTCTCCAGCTTTTGGTCCAACTCTAGATCATTAATAGCACTCTGAACTGTTTGATTCTCATCATCGCATCATTGGCAAATAAAATATAAATAATTTATCAAACCAACTGGGAAATTGGTGAACAAAATAGGCCTCTTATGCATGACCCAATTGCAAAATTTCTGCTAAATTGATGTTTCAAGTCATCGATCAATCCGTGTTGTTCCCAAACCGTCATTTTCATTTTAAAGATGTTTGGAAATCTTCAGCTCCATGTCATGTTAAAGATTTTGGATAGGAAGCCTGCATCTCTTTCTCTGCTATGGTTTGCTGTATTCTGGAGTTTGAAACCCCATTTGCTTGGCCTGGGCTGTGGGTCATGTCGTTTCCTTCTTCTTTGCTGGGCCTTGGTTTGCACGTTTTTCTTCTTTTGCTTGGCCTGTACATTTTTTGGGATGTTTCCCTCTCTTGAATCATACTTACTCGTTAAAAAAAATCTAGAAGTCGAGAATTAACGCAAATATATGCGGATAAAAAAATAAAAAAACAAATTGCAATTGCATGCGATATTAAGTTTTAACAACAACTTAACATCTAGACAGCAACTAAAATATAATCTAAAAAATTTACACAATTATTGCCAACTTTAGGTTTTTTTTTTTTAATTATTGCAAATATATGCAAAAATTGTAGAAAAAAAATAAAAAAATGAAAATGCGTGAAATAAAACTTTTAGAAATTACAATAACTTCTAGAGAAAATTTTAGACTACATATAACATTCACAATAAATAAAAGAGCATTTTAAATTCAAAACTCGATCAGTTTTTGTTTTTAAATTTCGATATTTGTCGATATTTCAGATATCGTCCTGTATCTTGGTAGATATCTCACCCGAGATACCGGTGATATATGATGGGCCCGACTGATATATTACATATCCTTGAATTTTCCAATATATCAGCAAATAAGAAATGTATCGAGAGATATTTTCACCAAGGTCAATAAAATATATTCTATCTTTATTTAGAGGGACCATAGAATGAAGGGGACAAGATAAACGGTAAGAGAATCCTTTCTCAAACAAAGCGCCCCCACTCTCCACTATGGCCGCGGACCCCCACCAGAAATGCCTTATTTTATTGAAAATGGTCTCGTTAGCCATAGACGGGGACTGTGAGAAGAGCTTTGTAGGAGAATGTTTGAAGACGGAATCATCATCGTCATCTTTTATTTCATCACTAATCCTGTGGAGATTGTCTTCAAATGCGATGATAGTAAGTTAAAATATAAAGAACTCCAGTGTTGGGTGTTTAAGGAAGTTATTCAGGCTCAGCTTAATTTGAACCCGTGTATTCTTAGTAAAGTTTTCTTAACCATCGGCTTGATGGGCTTGTAGTTTTGTTTGTCTTTCTAAGAAAGTTGTTTCCAAACTATTATTAAACAAACTCTCAAAGTGTTGACCATTAATAAAATGGTGATGCATTGGATGTTATCTGGTTGTATTTTTTTTTTTTTTTTGCTTTAGCTGATAGGATCATAGAAGAACTAATCTAATAGTGGGATAGTTTGGATTGTTTCTCCAACTGGTTATATAGATTTTGATTTTGGACTCTGTAGAGAAATGTTCTATTGGGGTTAGCGAACGAGTCCTAACTTAGAAGTGTAGAGGGAAATCTGACAATGTATAAAAGACTTAAATCACTCCACAAGGCTAGCCTTCTATGTTTGATACCCAAGTCCTAATAAATGGTATTAGAGAAAGGTCTCAAGCTTACCTCATGTGGACTCAGGAGATCCCCTAGGCGGATGAGTTTATGGTGTTCAATGCTTAATCAATATAGAAGATCGGAGATTAGTCAATAGTCATATACCTATCTGTACGTTTCAAGGGGAGAACTGTTTGTGAAACCCTTCCCCAACCGATGTGGGGAGTCCCACATCAGTTTGGAAGGGAGAGAGGTGAGAGTGAATAAGAGGCCAAACCCACTTAACTAGCAAGACGCGTTTTGGGTCGGGCCAGGTGGGCCCTGGCCCAAAGGCAAAACCGTACTGGCTAGCTGTGTACGAGGCCCAAGGCAGACAATTTCTTGTTGAGTTGAGCTCTAAACCCTGTATGTGGGTCGGGTCGTGACAAATGGTATCAGATCCTCAGTTCAACTCTCGGACTGTGTGGGCCTTTCCTCATTCCTGGTGTTGTTGAGCTAAGCCGGGTCGAGCCGGGGGCGGCTCGAGGCTTAGTGGGGGTGATTGTGAAACCCTTCCCCAGCCGATGTGGGGAGTCCCACATCGGTTAGGAAGGGAGAGAGGTGAGGGTGTATAAGAAGTCAAGCCCACTTAACTAGCAAAACGAGTTTTGGGCCAGGCCAGGTGGGCCGGGGCCCAAAGGCAAAACCGTGCGGGCTAGCTGTGTGTGAGGCCCAGAGCGGACAATTTCTTGCTGAGTTGAGCCCTAAGCCCTGTATGTGGGTCGGGTCATGACACTGTTGGTATTCGACATTAAAAAACAGAAAAAGTCAAGGGTCCAAATGTTGGATTTTTTTGCTCAAAAGGCTTTTATTGGGCTAAACCGTGTTTATGTAGAGCCCAGGCCCAGTGGGCCCAGTATGTGTTGAAAGTCCATGTATAAATATTCTCTTTCTCCCTAGAGTTTCTTTGAGTTGTGCAGTTTCTTAAGAAGAGAAACAAAGAGGAGAAAGATAGACTGTGAGGAAGAAGAAAGGGAAGGGTTGTCTAATCCTTGTAACCTGTCCGGGATTTTTTTCATAGTGGAACCTTGTTGCACGCCTCGTGGACGTATGCAGTTTTGTCGAATCACGTAAAATTTGTTTTCTTGCTTGGTTTTTGTGTGTGATTGTTTGGATTTGTGAATATGTGTGGATTAATTGCACAACACCAAAACATTGCATTGCATGATAGATCCAGGTTTTCTTGTACATTGGCTGTCTCACACAGCTGCAAGTCACTGTATGACTTGTAATTTGGGTCCTACAAAATTGATGGCAAGCGATCTCCACATGATCCAGATCCAGACTCGTTAAGTTTATGGGTCACCTTGGCTTACTAATATTTGATAGGCCATACCAAGGTCACTTGAAGGACCGCTTTAGAGCATGTAATTAACAATTAAGCCAATTAACAGAGCAGATATAAGTTTTTTTTTTTGAACGGTAACAAAGAAATTCATTAAAAACGGAAGAGAAACAAGGAAGATGGTATAAAAGGATTAGACCAAGAAAGAAAAAGAAAATCAAAGAGAACAAAGAAGAGAAATACAGAAGGAGAAATCACAAAAAATAAACTCCGGCAAAAAGGTCATCAACTCCCAACTTGGAGAACAAATCCGCCACACCATTAGCTGAGCGCCTTACTTTTGAAAAGGAAACTCTCAAAACCTTGGCAAAATCTCTCACTTCCCTAACCACATTAATCAATATGTAAGGTGGACGATACAAATCGGAGGCCCATTTGAAAGCATTTGTCGAGTCACCTTCAATGATTAGATTTCCTTGACCGTGGTTCTTCCAAATAACTAAAGGTCTGCTAAGAATTTTCGCTTCATTTGAATCTTTAACTCTGATTGCTTCATTAAACATAATGGACGTTTCTCCCAAATGATTTCTCAGCACTCCACTAATTGTGGCTGGGCCCGGGTTCCCTCTAGAAGCACCATCGATATTAAATTTCAAAGTACCCTGTTGAGGAGGTTTCCAAATTTCCATTGGCTTGGCCGCGTTTCTTTGGATCTTCATACAACCCTCCCAAGATATAAATTCTAAATGGAATATCAAAACATTTAACAAAAATCATGGTAAATATTTAAAGTGATATAATATTTTTTCTATTTTATTATTTAAATACAAGTAGGATAAAATTTTCAAGGATTCCACACTAGGTAAATGAAATGAGAGTTTTCCTGATCAATAATATAAAAAATATTACGCCCATTTGAAATATCTATCAACTCAATCTAACAATATAAAATGTATTATTGATTTACAAAAGTACTTTTAAATTCAGCTACAAAATAAAAAACAACGATATCAATGGAGATATTAATAAGTCAATGTGAAATTTTGATCCTCAGATTGTCATATAATTCTTTTTGTATTCTAGCCATCACCATATTCGGATCTTCCTTGATGGACTTAGAAAAACAAAGAATGAGGTTTTCTAAATTAAAATTGGTTTTGAAAAATCCTATATTTTTAAATGCCTTTTGAGAAAGAAAGAAATAAGAGAACAATGTTGGGTTCTCTTTGCTTGGGGAGTTATAAATAGTCGCATTAGAGATAGTAAAAAAATAACCCTTATATATAATAAATTGATAAAACTCATTTGAGGTGATTTTGACTTTAGATGTGTGAATCTAAAGATAGGAGACAACTTCAACATATGAAGTTGAGATGATATAAATGGACAACTTCAATACACGAAGGAAGATGGATAACTAGGTTAAAACAAAGAAAAAGATAAAGAAAGACATGATAGTAGAGTCAGCAATAGGCTCGGCCCTGCGTATAGGCAAAATAGGCGGCCACCTAGGGCCCCCAAATACGCAGGGCACCGAGTCCATTAAATTCCTCTAAGAGCCATGTTAAAAAAGGGCCCAAATCCATTTCCCACTTTCCGCACGCGCGCACGCCGCGAATGTTGATTGCGGAACGTTTTCCTCGTCCCGCATACCCGTCCCTCTTCAGCGTCCCGCGTCCACGCCTGCATACGCGTCCCGCGCCCGCGTCCTACTCCCGCCGCTCCCATGTCTTGCGTCCCGCGCTCGCGTACTGTGTCCCGCTCCCGCGCCCGCGTCCGCGTCCATGTCCTGCGGCCCGCGCTGGCGTATTGCGTCCAAGTCCTGCGTCCTGCGTCCCGCGCCCGCATTCCGTACACGAGACTTCGAATTCTAAAATCTCAACTGCAGGGTCATTTCCACATCTTTTCCACACGAAATCCCTAATTTTTACCATTGCCTTTTCTCCAGAACGACAAAACCCTATCGAAATAAAATCCCAAATTACCGTTTCCTCTTCTCTCTGACTGCTCTCTCTTGCTGACTTGCTCTCACTGCTCTCCCTATCTCGCTGAGTTGCTGACTCACTCTCTCAGACTCTCAGTCTCTCACTGCTCTCTCTCGCTCTCCTCTGAAGCTTTGACCTCTCTTTTCATGCTCTCTTTCACCGCTGATCTACTCTGAATCATGTAAGTTTTTCTTGAGACAATCATTTACAAAGAATGATTTTGTGTTATTGTGTTAAAAAGTTAGGAGGACCAATTAAATATATTTTTACATAATATGAAAATAACACTAAGATTGTTGATTTGATGGGGTGGTCAATCTGAAGGTTTACATATGCTCTGGATTGTCTAAGCGACTAAGCTAATATCCAACTCAGTCTTGTCCTTTCCATTTTTTTTTTAGAAAAACTGAACAAATTTTTAATTTTTTTTCTAAACAAACCTCTATCATTTGAGTTTATTTGAAAAAAAACCTTTAAATTTTGTATAATTCTAAAAAAACCACAAACTTTTAATAAAATAAAAAAAATCCTTCATCTTAGTAAATAGGAAATTGATTTTTTTTTTCTAATTTTTTTTTTCTGTGTTATAGGACTCATTTGGAGGTTAATATCACTTAGTGAGCAAGGTAGTTAAAAGTCATGTCGTCAAGAAAGAGAATTCTATATATCTCAATTTGGATAAAAGGGTTTTGGGATTTTAATAAGGATAAAAAAAAGATAAGGATTTGTGCAAATTTTATAAATACTGTGTTATAAATTTGATTATGATATTTTATTTTGGATATTTTATACTTTGTTAAAAAAAGTATGATTTTTTTTTAATAAGTGTAAAGGGGCCCATCTTGAAAGTTCTCCTAGGGCCATGAAATCTTAGGACCGGCCCTGGTCAGCAAGAGTAAAATTGGAATTTGAAAAGGTGACCCAAACCGATAGTAGAGTCAGCAAGAGCTTAATGTTGGGTTCTCTTAAGCTCCCTTCTCTTCCTCTCCCCGAAACGACAAGTTCCAAAATGGATTACTGCACAATTAATCTAATTAACACCCTTTACCAAGACTCTTCAGACCCTTATAAATTCTAAAGAATCAATCACTCAAACAGTCGAAGTCACTCGCTCTGAATCTCTCTCCTTCTTCCCTTCCCTCTCTCAAGTCCCTGCTCTCAAGTTTTAGACAGCATGAATTCGATTCCCTCTGCTTTAGCTTCAATCCATGAACAAATGACGAAACTTAATGTCAGTAGCCCCACAAAAGAAGACAGTGGCAACCCCCAAATGCCACCGCTAATGGTATCCTACAATGATCGTATCCGTCCCCTTCTTGACACAATCGATATGTTGCGAAACTTGAATGTTATGAAAGAAGGGATCCAACTACCAACTATTGTTGTGGTCGGCGACCAGTCCAGTGGCAAATCCAGTGTACTGGAGTCTCTTGCCGGTATCAGCTTGCCCCGTGGTCAGGGTATCTGCACCAGGGTCCCTCTTATTATGCGTTTGCAGGAACACTCTAGTTCTGAACTAGAACTTCAGATTGAGTACCAAGGAAAAACTGTCAAAGCAACCGAAAACCGGATAGCAGATGCCATCAATCTCGCCACTGAAGAAATTGCAGGCGATGGAAAGGGAATCTCACATGTGCCCCTTATGTTAGGGAATAGACCCAATACCCACATACAGAAAATATAGATTCAATCACACATAAACACAGAGAACACAGGATATACGTGGTTCGGTCCAACCTTGGCTTACGTCCACGGGAAAGTGTAGATTGTATTGTAGATAAAAAGAATACAGATACAATATTTGGATCCCAAGATCTCTTTTGGTATCTTCCCTCTCTCTCTATCTCCCTCACTACACCTTTGCTGCAAGAGGCCCCTTCTGGCCTCGGAAGGCACTCGGCCGAATGGCAGGGTTTTCATGAAACCCACGTCCTTAATATATAGCAGTATTGCAGTGTTCTAATGTAATTAGGAATCCCATTTAATTAGGAGTCCTATGTAATTAGGAGTCCCATGTAACTAGACTCCTAATTTCAGTAGAATTGAGCCACAAGTTCCAACAATCTCCACCTTGGCGAAAATCCACTGATCCTCCTCCAGAGACAACTGTGACATCGTCCTCCACTGCAACTATGCACCTCTGTGCACACTAACCGCTCCTGGCCATGCTCCACCTGCAGCTGTAATCCTCTACATCTCTGTATGAGATGCACATCCCATACCTTAGGATGATCCACCAGTCTTGAGTAAGACTGTATAGCCCAATCGGGCTCCACCTTGATCTTGGCCGTCCAAGACCTTGTGTTGCATCTGCAACTCCGCTTCCTACGTTCTACGAGCACATCCCGACGTGCTTCAAGAACGCGAGGTTGCGTTTCCTTCATAGTGTGTTCCTGCACACACTAATGTGTTAGCTGCAATCACCTCGGCCTCTCTACGCATATGGCGAATGTGCCATCTCCACGCGTACCGTCAAAAAGTCCAAGGTCCTTCACAATGCAGCAACCCTCTCACGGCTACACCTTGCCGTGTTTCCTTGATGTGATCCCACGCACCGCTATCGACCACTCCCCGATTCTTCCTCCTTTTCAAAATCCACACCTGTCACCGCGTAGATCTCTTCACTACGATCACATAGGCGAAGACGGATCTCAATTCCGAGTCCCGGTGACTCCAGAAATTGCAAAACAATTCTGACCGTTGATTTTTTTCCTGCTGAAGGAGTACCTGAATCTGTGGTCCTGCGGGATCATCCGAAACTGTAAACCTACGGATCACCCACCATGTAATACAATAGTCCAGCTGAACTGCCCCTGTAGTCCATCGGGTGCACCGAAAAACGGTGGTTCTTCACAACCGAGTGACTCGCTTAGCCCCTCGGGTGCACCGAAAACGGTGGTTCTTCACAACCGAGTGGACTCGCTGATGTACCTGAAATGGTGGTCCCGCGGGTGCACCTGCAGTGGTGGTCCTCCAGACCACCCATTTTTATTTTTTCTTCTTTCTCCACTCGGTTACCCCAACCGAGTGGACCCGGCATGCTGCCTCAACCTCCATCCAATCGCTAGCCTGTTCTGTAGCTCTCCGCCTCCGACGTCGCTGCAGTCCGGCCACCGTTCACTTACTGTAGCCCATGCTGTGTGTCCTGTCGCTCTTCTCAGATCTGGCTGGTTCTCTGTCTAGATTTGCCTGGGTTTTCCTGCTGCCAACACATGCCAGCCTCCTCGCCGCCTCCGGCGATGGGGCTGCGCCTCAGCAAATCTGATCTGCTCGGTCTACTGCTCCTTCTGCCACGCCGTCCGTCCGTCCCCTCCTGAGAGAAAAACTTGCAGCTGCCGTTTGTATTGGCAATTCCTGATTTGGTCTGAACCCAGATCTGCAGCTCCTTCTTCGCCGTTGCTTGTGGCCGAAATCGGAAATCCCCTTCTCTTCCGTTGCTGCTTGCAGCGCTTCTTGCTGCCTCCGGCGTCCCTGCTGCTGTTCCTACAACTGGCTGCCGCCGAGAAAACCAGATCTGTGAAGCCACCATTTTACAGCCTGCCGCCGACGCTGGCTGCTTCCGCCTCTGGTTTGGCTGCGCAAAACCCGATCTGAGAAATCAGATCTGGATTTCCTCCTTCCGAGATCTGTAGATCTACCGGTGTTGCTCAGATCTGGGTTTCTCGATCTCCAGCGATCCTGCTGCTGCTGTGTACGCTCATGCCCAGCGCCGCCATTGCCGTTGATCTGCTTCTTCCTCTCTACTACAGCTTCACCTTGCTCCTCCACGGATCTGTACCCAGATCTCAGCGCTGCCGCCTCTGCTCGCCTCAGATCTTAGATCTGAACCGAGAAACCCCTTCTCAATTTCTCAGATCTGGCCGCCTTTTTTTTTGCAGTCTCCACCGTCTGCAGATTCTCACCGATCTGCTGCCTTTTTCCTCTCAAATTACAGATCTGATCTCTCAGATCTGATTTCCCATCCGACGAACATGTCTCTGGTTTTCTTAGAATCGACGTGGAACGGATCTGCTTCCACTGGTGAGGGTGCTTTGTCTTTCCAGCCCACCTCTACTGACTGCCACTCACAGATCTGAAAAAATCAGATCTGCAGCGGTATTGCATTGTTGCTTCTGCCCCTCTCCTTTTGCAGACGATTCCGACGTGTGATTTATTTGACCCGAATCGAACCTTCGCTCATGATACCACTGTTAGGGAATAGACCAATACCCACATACAGAAAATACAGATTCAATCACACATAAACACAGAGAACACAGGATATACGTGGTTCGGTCCAACCTTGGCCTACGTCCACGGGAAAGTGTAGATTGCATTGTAGATAAAAAGAATACAGATACAATATTTGGATCCCAAGATCTCTTTTGGTATCTTCCCTCTCTCTCTATCTCCCTCACTACACCTTTGCTGCAAGAGGCCCCTTCTGGCCTCGGAAGGCACTCGGCCGAATGGCAGGGTTTCCATGAAACCCACGTCCTTAATATATAGCAATATTGCAGTATCCTAATGTAATTAGGAGTCCTATGTAATTAGGAGTCCCATGTAACTAGACTCCTAATTTCAGTAGAATTGAGCCACAAGTTCCAACACCTTACACTCGTTGTAAGGAAGAAAGGTGTCCCTGACCTTACTATGGTCGACTTGCCGGGAATTACTCGTGTTCCGGTGCATGGCCAACCAAGCGATATCTATGAACAGATATCGAATATAATCATGGAGTATATAACTCCTAAGGAGAGTACAATCCTCAATTTCCTATCGGCAGCAGTGGATTTTATAACGTGTGAATCTATTAGGATGTCTCAGCTTGTTGATAAGACTGGTGAGAGGATGCTGGCTGTTGTGACAAAAGCAGATAAGTCGCCGGAGGGGTTATTTGAGAAGGTCACCACTGATGCAGTCAACATCGGTCTTGGTTATGTATGTGTGAGGAACCGAATTGGGGATGAGTCTTATGAAGAGGCAAGGCTGGAGGAGGCTACATTGTTTGATTCTCATCCTCACCTATCCAAAATTGACAAGTCTATTGTTGGTTTTCCTGTGCTTGCACAGAAGTTGGTGCAGATTCAGGCAGCCAGTATAGAAAAGTGCTTGCCAGAAATTGTGAAGAAGATCAATGACAAGCTTGCTTACAGTATTTCCCAACTGGATAGTATGCCTCAAAAACTGTCCAACGTTGGAGATGCCATGAAGGCTTTGTTGCAGATTACGGGAGCTGCAAAGGAATCACTCAAGAAGATACTTTTGCAGGCTGACTTTGAAGAGTACCCTGATGATGCCCACATGCATTGCACTGCCCGTATGGCTGAGATGCTCAACGAATTTTCCAAGGAATTGCAGTCTAAATCCCAGAGCACTGGTACATCTACTAAGTTCTTGACCGAAGAACTTCGAGTTTTAGAGGAGAACAAGAGTATTGCTCTCCCAAATTTCATCCCTCATTGTGCTTTCCTTGTTCTCTTGCACAGGAATGTTCAACAGATTGCTGATGCGCCACTTGAATTCATGAATAAAATGTGGTCTTACATAGAAGATGTGGTGCTTTGTATCTTGGAGAAACACGTAGAAACATACCCACAATTGGCATCTTCTATTAGAAGGGCAGGCAACAATTTGTTTACTGAGCTGAGGAAGCACTCTAGAAATTTCGTTAAGGAGTTGATTGAGAAGGAGAAGATAACCGATTACACGTCCAATTGTGAATACAACTATACATGGAATAGACTAATGAAACAGCGAAATAAGTTTATGAAAGTTGTACGAGGTGATCTCGAATGGGGTAGTTCTATTCACTGTCACTTTGGCTCAACAACCAAAGGTCCCTGGTTCG
Organism: Chimonanthus salicifolius; assembly: GCA_013350335.1. NCBI lineage: Eukaryota > Viridiplantae > Streptophyta > Magnoliopsida > Laurales > Calycanthaceae > Chimonanthus > Chimonanthus salicifolius. The sequence goes on along the minus strand of CM023540.1, from coordinate 21,135,468 downwards.
AGTTCCGTAGTCACTCGATGCCCGTGGCTAGTGAGGGACAGCGTGCATCCAGAGTTTTACCAAATGTCCTCGGGGAGAGGTGCGGGTCTTGTGTTTCTTCGTCATCAAAAAAGAAAAAAAGAAAAAACAAGAAAGTGGTACAAGGTGGTTCAAAATCTTCATTTGTCAATCTCAAATCTCTTCGTAGAGTTGATGTTGTTCATCTGAGGGAGCAGTCACCAGCAATGGTTGAGCAGGCATTTGATATGAAAATGAGGATCACTGTTCATTGGAAGATAGTGATTATAAGATTGGTCGACAGTTTGGCCTTGCATCTGCTTTACAATGTTCAGAATTTGGTTAACAAGGAATTGATGTCTAAGATTGTGAATGAGGTGTTTGAGCCAGAGAAGAGTGGCATTGAGTGGATGCTGAAAGATTCGCCTTCTATGGCCAACAAGCGCCAACGACTCAATAGAAGCATCAAGTTACTGAAGGAATCAAACAATGTTGTTTCCACTGTCATGGATCGAATTGCAAATTGCGGCTAAGCTTGTTTCTCAAGTGCAAGGATGTCGGTTGTTTTCATCATATTGAGTCTCTCGATTTTGTTTTCATATTTTGAGATCAATGAAAGCTTGTTTGTAATTCTCATTGCCATAGTTATCTACAAAATATGAATTTTCAATTCCATCCATTTTCTTTTGTTTAGTAGCTAAGAGTAAAAGGGGAAGAATCTCAGAAGTTTCATACTATAATTGATGAAAACCTTTGTTCATGATGAATATAAGATTTGATGTACGAGTATGAATCTTAGATCACTTTTTTTAGGAAGTTCTTGAAGACCTTGAGGAGGTAAGTGATGTGGATTTGAAACTCAAAGAAGCTTCTAAAAAAGGATTGGAGATGTTCTCACTGCATACGAAAATTTGAAAAGCTTCAATTTAGAAGTTGCTCAAGGCTCCCCAAGCAATTCATCACCTACAATGGTTGACACAGTGGGTTCTTTCTGGATTCTCTTCTAAAAGAAATTTTCTATTTATCTGTGCAAATACTTGTGACTACAATTGGGAGGGTTTGTTGAAGATATTTACTTTGAGGTGGTTTAAGTTTAATAAAGAAGATTCATTTCAGTTTTACCTTGAGGAAGTTAAACTTTTATTTTTTAAGTTCTTGCAATTTGTCCACTCCTTCTATAATGCTCGTGTTGAATGAAAAATTTGCTTGGTTTGATAGTCCTCTGTCTCTTTATTGTTGCATACATTTTGTTTTGCATTTAGGAGATTTAAGACTTAATCACTAAGGGAAAAACCACTGAAGTGTGCACAAGAGTAACTGAGCTTTGTTCATACCTTGATCTTTGCTTTTCCGTTTGCTTTCCTTTACTTGCTCTACCTATTACTCTGTCCCTTTTTAATTTATTTTTTTAGCTCAAGGTTCTCTCTTTTTTCATTTGCTTTGCATTGCACCTGAAGGTGTGATGTGGGTGTCTTAGTGGATAACCTTCAAGAAATGGCCTTCAAACTCTACAGTGTTTTCGACTAGGAAAAAACAAGCCCTATAAGGAGGATTTTGAGTTCAAGAAGCCTTAAGTAAATGACCCACAGGGAAGGTATATAGGTCAAGGCCCTATTTTAAGTAAAAAGGCTTGCAAAAGCTCATTTAAGAGGCCCATACGCTTGCCATGAAGGAATGTGACTAACCCCTTAGTCAAGTTTGAAATTACTTCAAAATATCTAACCTCAAAACATCATTTCAAAACTAAACTCTTAGTTAAGTTTACATCATATCTCTAAAGCAGACACATGTTCAAAGCTTAACATATCTTTGAAGTTGTTGCCTCAAAATTGGTTCAGAACATGATTTCGAAGCCATCTTCGATGCTAGATCTTTGAGAATCAACTTTCAGTTTTGAGGTTGATTCAAGTTGACCTTCCAACTCAATTTGCACTTCAGAGGAAATCTATAAGTGGTGCAGCCCTATATGAAAAGTCTTTTACATTTTAAATTTCAAATTTCGATTACAAGATTATATTTCAAAGAGAGTTTTTGAGTTAACAACATTAAGATTCTCTTTTTGAGTTTATTCAAGAATTACAAAATGCAAGAGAAACTTCTCTGTTTAATATTTTAGAAAAATCAAAACAAACTGAATTTCAAAATAAGTTCAACAAGACTATATTATAAATAATAAATAAAATATCTGAACCTATGAATTGTGATAATGGTGTTCTGCAGAGGAAAAATAGAGAATGAACTAGATGTAATTAACTTTCAAACTTTTGTTAAAGGAAATTTGACAATCCATATGACCGCATCTTCTCCCAATAGAACCAGGTTGGGAGGGACTAAGACATTTACTAGAACTGTAACAAATGTTGGAGATGCAAATTGCTTTTATGCTGTGGAGATTTTGGAGCCAAAAGGAGTCAAAGTAAGAGTTGAACCAGATACTTTGCATTTCACAGAGGTCAACCAGAAGCTAACTTTTTCAGTGACTTTCAGTGGTAATGGTTCTGATTATGGGTCTTCAGAAGGACAGGGGTATTTGAGGTGGGTTTCGTCTAAATACATGGGCACAAGTCCAATAGTCACCTTTTTCAAAATAAAAAATATAATGACAGATATGAGGATTTGAATATTCTAATCAATTGTTTTGGATTTTGCTTCTCCACTTATTGATTTATTCATAGTAGGGTTGACATTAAACAAATGGAGCCGACTGTCAAATGAATATTCTACCAATCCTACTATTAATAAATCAATGTGAAGATTTTTATGAATTTATCAGTAAATAAAAAGTAGTGTTTAGATTTTGTGCATGTCAATTGCTTGCAGTGAAAAAATATTGAGGATAAATGTAACGACCCGTCCCACTACGGGCACGTTAAAACTGATACGAACTCCTAAAACCGATCCAATACAATTTCGAATATACCTTCTTCTTTTTTTTAATGGGAGACACCGCTCCCGCAACCCACACTAACCATAGCAATCCGCCAACAAACCAAAGACCGTAAGCATCAGTCATAATTACAAATTATAGTATCATCCCAATATTATATTTATCCAACTTAATGAAATGTACACATATCTCAAATACATTAGCAAGTTGATTATAAAATAAAACCATGACAAGTAAAAAGCTGCAACTCTACGCCCAATGTCTGATTGAGGGTCCAGCCGACTCTTCCTCTATGAAGTACCTGTGAGGCAAGGGGTGAGCTCTACATGCCCAGTGAGGGTAACACACGCATCATATGTCACCAAGCATACACTGTATATGATCATATGAACACATCAATGTCGATGATGTCTACATGCATGACTATGCAAGGGGTGCCCTACCCCTAAGACACGGGTCCACATCTGTCGGGCCTCTAGTACATCCTCTAACCAACTCAATACAACTCTATGCATCCGTTGCAGTTCACCTACCTTCGGGTACACAGACTGATCTCCAACTTGATCAGGATCCATACTCCTCGATCAGACCTATGACTCTCTCATGATAACCCGCACACATACCATGACCAACCAAGAGTCGGACTCACTAGAGTCCCAAACTGACTACCACATGGGATTAACCACCTCACCAGTCCTCAACGAATTGCCAAAAAGACTCATCTATGGTCTCCTCAACCAATCCCCAAAGTCTCGATAATCAAACATATAACCTCGGACCCTATCTGTTGGTCTCCACACGATTGGTGTATCCACCCCTCACAGGATTTTATATGCCTTCTACAGAGTAAGTCGACCGAACTCATTCGTTAGGTGCCTATAAATTCCTGGTGAGTCAACACCCACAACACAAGTCTCAGCAATGGACCCCAAAGTCAACCGCGGGTAAATACACTATCACATCACCCCACAGGTTGTCCCCACCATACAGGTGTCCTAGCCTGGAATATCTCATCGCACCATCCCTCGACCAATGAGCGGGCGAGCACATCCTCAGTCTAATGGGTCATCCGGGGAATCACAAGTCATACTAGCGGGAGCTGTCCTTCACCGCATCATCCATCTACCAATGACCAGGTGAGCACCTCCTCAGCCTACTCCATCATTCGGGGATCATAAGCTATATTAACGGGAGCTGTCCCCCACCGCATCATCCCTCGACCAATGACCAAGCGAGCACCTCCTCAGCCCACTCGGCCATTTGAGGATCACAACTCATACTAGCGAAAGTTGTCCCTCACCGCATCATCCCTCGACGAATGAATAGGTGAGCACCTCCTCAGCCTACTCGGTCATTCGGGGATCACAAGTCATACTAGTTGGAGCTGTCCCTCACTGCATCATCCCTCGACCAATGACCAGGCGAACACCTTCTCAGCCTACTCGGTCATTCGAGGATCACAAGTCATACTAGCAGGAGCTGTCCCTTACTGCATCATCCCTCGACCAATGACCAGGAGAGTACCTCCTCAACCTAGTCGGCCATCCGGGGATCACAAGTCATACTAGCGGGAGCTGTCCCTCACCGCATCATCCCTCAACCAATGACCATGCGAGCACCTCCTCAGCCTACTCAGTCATTCGGGGATCACAAGCCGCTATCCCACCCTTTGGTCTCTACGCGGGCGAACTACTCAACCCATTAGACCACTGGGGACATCTCATCCGCCACGCACTCGGGTAGTGTGTCAATAATGACCTTTAAGTTAGCCTTGGGCGATCTAACACTCAACTCCAAAACTTCTCGGAGGTTTCCATAACCACCTCACAGCATGTCCCTCTTAGTAGTCTTGGACACCTCACCCTCCGAACCGGACTACACCTCCCTCGTAGGCGTGTTTAAAGATCGCACCTGACAATCTAACCCATACCAGGAAAAACTTCAACTCATGTCCAACCACCCTTCTACCGCTCGGTCCCATACAAAATCCCCACCCTACTACCTGTCAAACGAGGGGGAGTCTCTAGATCCTGATGTGGCCTAGTACCCATGACCCACCGGCATCCCGCATATGCAAGTTATATGCATGCACAATTACCACTACACATACTATTAACGTAGTTCAACATATAATAATCAGGTGTGTATATATCACTATTTATCACGAGCTGGGATGTTAACATCCAAACATGTTATAATGTCTAGCAGTCCAACTAATCATCACATAGTCATATGGCATATTATCAACAGAATACATCACACCATGATCAGACATATACCACCACATATCACATGTTCGCATGCTAGCATCTTAACATATTATCACCAAAAATAAACTCTAATCATGTTACCACACAATCAATCAATTATGACATCAACTAATCAATTCATATATGCCTCTGCGGGCATCGGATACGAATACACCTGGATGGAGACCCACCACATAATGGTATCAACAGTTCCCTTGCCGAGTGGCTCATTATACCGGGGACCCCCATTCGCAGCATTCTGTACCCGCACAACTGATAGAGTAATAATATGCATAGATGCATGCTAAAAGCGGTGATAAGTTCCCTCACCTGTGTGTGCTTTAAAATCCAAAGCGAGAAAGACGGTATGCCGGGTTGAAAGGAGCTCAATCTGTTGAAAAAGAGCAATGGAATAAGCAATCGGGCAAAAAGGGTCAAACAAAACCTGGAGTGCAAATGGGCCCGAAACTGGGCTGGGCCCGAAAATTGGGAAACTGGGCTGGGCCGAACAGAACTAGGCTAGACCAGATCTGGGCTGGACCCAAAGCTGGGCCGAACTGGGCCGAGCCTGAGGCGGGCTGGACTGGCTCTGGCAAACTGGGCCAGATCAGGTCTGGGCCGGATCGGGCAAGCTGGGCTGAGTCATCGGGTCCAAGGTCGAATCCGACTAAGTCAACTTGGCAGCTCTGAGTGACTCAGCTGAATGAGAAGGGGAATGAGGGAGATGAGGGAAAGAAAAGGGAAGAGAAGGGAAAACAGGGAAAAGGGGGGAAAAAGAAGAAAGGGAATTGATTGATACTTTGAATCAATAAACATAACATGAATCCCAAATTCAAATTATACATAATGTGATGTTAATCTTCAGAATTTTCCCCAACAAACCCTTGTAGTGAAAGAGAAGAGGGGTCTTAGTTCTTCGTCGTGAAAGAAATATTACTTGACTGTAAATAGAGTCGAGCAATAACCAGGAACCACGAATCAAAGAACATTCAGAACGCTTTGGACGCTGATATGTGAAATATCTAATTCTAATCGAAAGAGAGAGAGAGAGAGATTACGATGATGAGGAGATAGCTTTTGTATTAGTTCTTTATTTTTATTTTAAATAGTGAAGTAACCCAGACATCTCTTGTTGGAAGAGATTCAAAAGGCTTAAAATTGATAGATGGAAAGATGAGGGCTTTTGAGTTGAGGATATTTATTGTGGGTACTTATGTTTATGATTCATGAAATCGTTGGCTAAACCTGACATGAGATGAGTCGAGCTTCTTCGTTCTCGCTGAAGCTTGACCAGAATCCTAAGGTCGATGAGAGTGCTCTAAGGCGATGGGTTGTTGCATTCTGCATCATCAGGTTCGATCTTGAACAGGGTCAGGTACTTGAAGAGTGCTACCCTCCAGACTCCATCACCCAAGATGAGGAGCTTGAGATTGCCTTTAACTCTTTCCCTGATTCCATGTCTTACCACCAAAACCGTTCAAGCATCCATGACTCCATGCTTTTCTTCCGCTTCCTGATTCGGGGCACTTCGCCATCAGACGATGTATCTTCCAACATGACAGAAGGAGATTCAGAGATCCCTCCAAACAGTGGAAAGAAGGGCTCTTTTGTTGGCTGTAGATCGAGATATGTTTATGGTTATGTTTTCAACAGGCAGAGGCAAGATGAGAGGCTTAAGCGAGGTGGGGAGCAGAAGTCAATGGTTATCTTTTCTCACAGTCCCTATTCAAGTGTGTTCAAACCTTTACTACAAATATTAGGCCTTTTGTGTTTTGATATTGGTAAGAAGGCTCTTGAGCGTGTAGCTTCGTACATGTCGATATGGTCAGTTCCTGCACTTGGTAAGCTGATGGAACTCCCAATAGGAAATGCCACTATGAAGGTATATCTTCCACCTGCACATAGCTTGCTAGCTGACAGTGGGATCTTGTCAGATGAATTAACCTCCATAATGGCTCCTTTTCCTCATACTAATCAATCCATACCACAAGGTTTATTCCATGATGCTGATCTATTTGGTATATTTCGGGGGCATCTCTTGCAGCTATGGGCATTATGGGAGCTTTTGGTTATTGGCGAGCCTCTTCTTTTATTGCTCCAACACCTCCGCAGTGCTGTGAAGCTGTTGCCAGCCTTATTAGTTTGGTGGCACCACTTCCTTGCAGCATGGACTTTCGACCATACTTCACTATCCATGACCCAGATTTTGCCCATCTCAATTCACTTGGTGAAGGAGATCAATTCCCCCCAATGGTTCTAGGTGTAACGAATCTGTTCTTCTTGAAGGCTCTTAAGAAGTTTCCCCACATTGTTTCCGTAGGTAGCCTTCCTCCCAATTCAAGTAGGCTTGCTCCTGGTCCTAGGTCTGCTGGGAGTGGGAGAAATGTTAAGCCAGATCGGGTGAACCCTCAGCAGCTTTCGCTGAAGAAGTTTTCCCCTTCAAATTTGTTGAATGTCGTGAAACTGAGGAGAGATGGTCCACTTTGCCTCGTTACAGAGCACAAAGAACTATACCCGTGTACACTATATTAAATTATTTGAACAGTATTTAGTTACTTATATAATCATTCTAATTTTTAATTATAAAATAAAAATTTTAATAACAGGATAGATAATACAGAGAAAGTGGATAGATTGAAATAGAAAAAAAATCTACTTTCTTCAAGTATATAAAAATATATTATTATATTTATATGATTTGATATATAAGAAAAACTTGAGAATGTTTTTCAGATAATACATTTCTTAGAGAAGAAGTCATACAGATAGAAAGGTATTCCGACAATAATCGATGTCGAGTTCCCCAAAGAAGAAAGGTATTCTCGTACACAACGAACTTTGGAAAAAGAAGAAGAAGAAAGGGACAGGTCACTGCAAAACAACCACGCCTGATTACACATGATTCTCTAAATATTCTCACCAAAATACCATCTCCTTTTATCTCTAATGCATGTGACTTGATTTTTAAATTAGAAATCTTTTAAATGAATGAGTCGAATATGAAGTTCATTTAATTTATATTTGGATTAATTTTTTAAATAATTTTAAATTCAATAAAATGACTTTTTGTATATTTTAAAAAAATCAATCTAAGGCTCTTCTCTAACGATTGCATCTATCGCTAAAAGGGTTGGTTTGACCATAAATATACTCTCTTTGTAAAGAGATGTCTTGAATATGATTCACGCTCAATTCCGTCAGACCATTCTCAATGAAGTTATTTTTCATTGACTAAACTTGTGTAGATGGATTAGGAGGTTTACACATGCTCTTGAGATTAATCTGACCTCTAACTAGAAGTAGGGATACTTATGTTATAAAAAAATTACATCTACCCTCGATGTTTTCAACTATTATAAGATAATAATATACAGATGAAGGTATATGTACCTGTGAATTTTTAAACTAAATGTATATATTTCGATATTAATCAATTTATTAAGATGAGTCTCTCTCTTCAGCCTCTTGGATCTTTTTCATTTTTTTATTTCTTCACAAGTGGTGCTATTGGCTCTCCCAGACTAATATTCTTCACCGAAGCAGTGATCACATCTGCATGAGCCTGTTAGGCATTGCCATGAGCATCATTATTCACATTGTTAGTGGGTCTACTTGATATTTTTTTATACATATACGTACTTTATAATGGGTGCACTGATGCGAACATATGCGGGTGTGATCAAAATTTTAATTTTGATCCAGGTGGGTGTACAAGTAATTTGACAGGTCCGGGGTCCGAGTCGAATGATGAAAATTATATTTTCGATCCAGGCGGGTATCCGAGTGGAAATTTGAAGATGGATCATGGATTTTAATTCAATAGTATATTTCAGCCCGATTCCAAAATAAAGCAGCCATAGAAGTAGGCCCATTACTTGTCAGGCCCAACAAGCCAAGATTTGGCCCAATATAACATGCCTATTGATTCAATGACCGGTACACGCTTCATGCAGTGGGTTGAAGAGTCCTATCCCAATTAAGATTGGGTTGTCCATTGTTGGAAACTTGGTGTATTTAGGATATTTTAATAGTAGTTGCTTAGTTAGTCCTATTTTATTTAGAACTATATGTTTTAGATTAAGAGTTCTTAATTAGATATGACTCTTATTTAGTGAATGTTTATTATTAGGAGTTTCTAATTAGATAAGACTCTTATTTAGTAGGTGTTTATTATTAGGAGTTCCTAATTAGATAGGACTCTTATTTAGTAGGTGTTTTTATTTAAGGAATTGTAATAGCCAGTTTTGAGGGGAGATTATTTTGATCAATAAAATTGTTATTTTGTTTAGCAAAACGAATGACTGTTTTGTGAAGATTGAAGTGCAAAACGAATTACTGTTTTGTGAAGATTGAAGTGCAAAACGAAGGACTGTTTTGTGAAGATTCAAGTGTAAAAGGAAAGACTGTTTTGTAAAGATTGAAGGGTTATTCAAGATATTATTCAAGCTTCCGCTATAATTTGAGGTTGGGTATTGTTAATCCTACCTAGCCTGCATCAGAATGGCTATCAGAGCTTTGGAGTCAATTGAGACTCATCCTTCGATCAAGGGTTAGTTATGGCAAGGCGTGACCGCCCTCGTAGCCGACAAGGAGGGAATAGTGACTGGTTTCATTCTAATCAGAGTCGTCATGTGAGACACGCTCCAGAAGATGATCGAGTTGAATTCTCTAAACACCGCGACAGGCAGTTTGATCGGTTATTTGAGTCATGTGTTAATCTACAGAGAGAGATTGCGGCTCTAAAGAATCAAACAAGCCAACACCCTTCTAGTTCGCCATCAGTGAGATCAAGGTACTCCAGATACTCATCTTCTGAAGAAAGTTCAGATGACAATTCAAATCAAAGTTCAGACAAAAGTTTCTATTATCACAGACATAGGGCAAGACATGTCGTCCGACAACCTGAGAGAAGGCAACGATTCGTTCGATTTGGTGATGAAGTAGACATGACGGCACAAGTCGAAATTATTGACTCAGATTCCTCTAGTAAGGAAGATGTCGATGATTCTGTAGAGACGAACTCCATGAGTGTGCAACTCTTGGAGATGGTACAGGAACATGGAGTTCAAAGTTGTGAACCCCGAGTGGATGACATTAAACACAGTGGCACAGAGGCCGAGACCACCACTGAGTTTGTGTTTTGTGATATTTATCCCATGGAAACATTGGGTGAGCATAGACCTTATGTTGATCCAATGTTAGAAGAACACATGAACCAGTTGGCTGCACCCAGTATCTCACCAGTGTTAGTAGTTCATGAAGCTACAATAGATACAGGTTCAACACATGAATGTATTCGACAGTTTGAGGCAAGTTCCATCCTAAAGCAGGAACTTGAGGTACCCAGATCCCATCTTGAGCCACAGTCTATTGAGAAGCAGCAAGAAGATGCTACAGACAACGTCGACAAAGATTGGTCCGTACAGGTTCGTACACTGGAGATAGATGACCGACATCTTGTGGACTTAACCCACACCATCTGGCCATATGTTGACCCTATTTGGGAAGGTTATGTGAGACAGTGCTCCACACCTACTGTTCAGTCACTTTTGGTAGGTGCCATAGCGACATCTCTTAATGCAATCACTCCACAGAGACAAATTCTTTTGGTTACAAAGTGTGATGTCACTTTGTCGAGGCGCAAGGAGCAGCCTATGGTGCAACCGCACCCTTCATCGATGAACCTTCTAAACTCAAGGACGAGTTTTCTCCGAGAGTGGGAGAATGATGCGGACATATGCGGGTGTGATCAAAATTTTAATTTTGATCTAGGTGGGTGCACAAGCAATTTGACAAGTCCGGGGTCCGAGTCGAATGATGAAAATTATATCTTCGATCCAGGCGGGTATCCGAGTGGAAATTTGAAGATGGATCATGGACTTTAATTCAATAGTATATTTCAGCCCGATTCCAAAATAAAGCAGTCATAGAAGCAAGCCCATTGCTTGTCAGGCCCAACAAGCTAAGCTTTGGCCCAATATAACATGCCCATTGATTCAATGACCGGTACACGCTTCATGCAGTGGGTTGAAGAGTCTTATCCCAATTAAGATTGGGTTATCCATCGTTGGAAACTTGGTGTATTTAAGATATTTTAATAGTAGTTGCTTAGTTAGTCCTATTTTATTTAGAACTATATGTTTTAGATTAAGAGTTCTTAATTAGATATGACTCTTATTTAGTGGGTGTTTATTATTAGGAGTTCCTAATTAGATATGACTCTTATTTAGTAGGTGTTTATTATTAGGAGTTCCTAATTAGATAGGACTCTTATTTAGTAGGTGTTTTTATTTAAGGAATTGTAATAGCCAGTTTTGAGGGGAGATTATTTTGATCAATAAAATTGTTATTTTGTTTAGCAAAACGAAGGACTGTTTTGTGAAGATTGAAGTGCAAAACGAAGGACTGTTTTGTGAAGATTCAAGTGCAAAATGAATGACTGTTTTGTAAAAATTGAAGGGTTATTCAAGATATTATTCAAGCTTCCGCTATAATTTGAGGTTGGATATTCTTAATCCTACCTAGCATGCATTATGCACTTACATTGCTTTTTACCTTTATACTGCTCCTTTTGTGAACAAATTGTCATTTGCCATAGAATATTGAGAGAGGGAAAATGAAAAATGGAAAAAGAAAAATGTCATTTGAGCAGTGGTGATTTTCAAAATAGAAAGAAAGACTTAAGACTTGAGCAGGGAGTGTGTACTGTGTAGGGACAGTGAGAAGAGGAGTTGGTCCAAGAAGGTAGCCGGAGTTTTCCAGGAACTTGGCTTTGGTGAATACACCCTCTGATGTCACCAGGTGAAGTCACCCACACAAGTCTCTTAAAATAAAGCCCAGCCTTTTCCCTTCACATCTGACAAAGAGACACTCTACTCCTCTCTCTCTTTCCTGGAAGATGCACCCTTCAGATTTATCAATCTATGGCAACATCTCCATGATTCCTGTGTTTTATCGGGAGATTCAGTGGTCGATAAATCATAATTTACAAATAAAATAAAATAAATAAATGAGGAAACTTCTCCATGAAGACTTTAGTAGGTCGGTCTCTTTTAGGCCTGGTTTGCACCTTCAGTGAAGTGAGTACAGGCCGATCCATACTGACGTATTTCGCATTGCTTTTTCTATTTTGTAACTTATCAATATACAAATAGTATCTATATTATATATGTTATTTGTTATTTATGTTGGGGTGTAGATGAGAGAGTTCTATATAAGTTGTAAGAAAGAAAAAACTAAAGATTTATATAGAATTGGGTCACTCCATCTATTAAATTAGTCTTTTCGGTTAGAACTCCATTTCCACCAGTAATATCAAATCTAGGTTCTCAAGCCACAACATATGACTCAAGATCTTCTAAACAAACAAAATTACTAACAACGTTCTATAGGTCAGAGAGCCTTATTCCAGAGATAATTATTGGGGTACGAAAGAGATAGTTTTAAATTGATCATGGGAAAGGAAAACTAAGAACTTATATGAGACGTGATCACTCTTCCTATCGAATTAGTTCTTGGACTGGAAGTCTATTTTCAACTAATTAGATTACTAAATTATTAATTATAAAGGTTTGCATCAAAATCTATTATTTAAAAAAAGTCGCTTTCATATACCATAGTGGGTGTCTTGTTACTTTATTTCACTCTTTCAAGACTGGTAGACTGTAGGAGGGGATGTGTAGGGTAAAGGCGAATTGGTCTGCACCTGGTCCGTGACTTGGGTACGAAGTCACCCATGCCACAGAGAACGTACTGTTTTACCTGCTAGACAAGGCTTCAATAGAGAGAACATGCTATTTTACCTGCTGGACAAGGCTCGATAGACAACTCCGGCTTTTTCCTATTGTGTTTTCGATTGGGTTGAAAAAAAGAGAATTTCCTCTCCTTCCTCCCCTCCCTCTTTCCCCGTCACCCTACTCACCCTATATATCTCTTCTTGGATGCCCACACTCAACACCGAACTCCATGCAGTGGAACTTGATCCTTCTTCCTCCTGGAGCTTTTAGAGTCTAGACCCTTTTTTGCTTCCAGGTCTTTCGAACATCAACCGTGCTTAAATACAGGTTTCTTCCTCTCATTCTAAAACTTCCTACTATCCTCTCTGCCAGTTATTTTGTGTAGACAACAACTAAAAAGGGTTAAATACGGAGGTGGAGGACTCTCTCTTCCATTCCATAGCAGATGAGAGAGTCTTCTTCTCCTCCACCAATGGGGAGATGATGCTCTATGGAATTTATTTTCAGAGATCCAGATTAGTTTTGAACATGAATCTTCTCGATTTCATACTCGCTCCATACTTTTCTGACTGAGCAGTGTGGGGTCTGAAAGTCTGAACTGACCTGGTCACATGCTGGGTCAACCCTCCTGTTTCAGGATTTATGCATAATAGGCACGGTAGTTGATAGTGGACATGTGTTTATGATATAGCATAGAGTCAACCGACCTGGCCAAATATTGAAAACCCGGCTGCTGAATATTGAAAACCCGGTCCGTTTTATTTTGTGTCTCTATTTTGTAATTTTCGTTTTAATTAGTCTTAATTTTAGGAGTAGAGTTTTCTTTAGTTTAGTATAAATACCATCATTAGCATATAACAGAGGAAATTATGCATGAAAGGGAAAATTGAGAATTATTCTCTCCGCTCTCCCTCGCACGGGTGATTCCCGTTTTTCCTTCTCCCTCCCTTCTCTTCTCCTTCGGGTGACACGCAGTACCGGCCCTGAAATCTTAGGGCCCTTTAGGTGGAGTGCATTCGTGGGGCCCTAGGTCCCGAGAGCAGTGCAAGTGGGGGCTCCACACTCTATTGGTCACATTGGAGGGCCCTTGGTGGCAGCCTAGTTGGCCTAAAGCCAGGGTCAGCCTTGGTGACACGCCCATTAGCTCTTCCAGATCTCCATCGCCATTCAACCCATCTCCGCCTGCCACAGCCAACTAACCAGATCAAACCCATCCCTTCGTTCCTTCTCCTTTGCCTTCTTTCCATTGAGACCCTCCAATCCTACACGCCCCATCAATCATCCCGATGTCCCAGATTTAGCCGTCCCAAGACCATCTCACCCAATCATCCAAAACTCCAGACATTGCCCTGCTTCTGCCTTCCACGAGCAACCCAAACCCCATCCTTTTCTTTCCCTTCCTTTCTTTTATTATTTACATCTCCTATGACCCATGTGGATCCCTTTTAACCCACTTATTAACCCACCAACGTTGACCCTCTCATCTCCCATTGACCAACCGTACCCAATAAACCCCACCTCACATTAAGACCAGCCAACACCCATTTAACCTTCCCATTAAGTTACCAAGTTGCCATTAGCCCCATTAAATCTATTTACTTTCAATTTCAATTTCAATTTTAATCCCATTTAAACCATTAAATTCCCTTTCATCTCTCAATAAATCACCGTTAGGCCTAGGGGTGAAACTCTGGTCAGGTTTTGGCCCGAACCCGCATGACTCGACCTGAAAATCATGTGGGTCGGGTTATGAAAGTTGGGTCAGCGAGTTGGGTAGAGTTGAGAAGTTGAAAAACCCGCATTGAATTCGGGTCGGGTTGGGCTGAAAGATTTTTAAGTTAACCCGATCCGACCCGATCAAACCCGACCCAACCTTGTAAAAGTAGGCTAAAGTAGGTTCAAAAAGCGGGTCGGGTCGGATTTCGGGTTGAGTCGTGTTATAATTCGGGTCGGGTCGGGTCAAGACGTCCTGGTCAAAAGTTCGAGTCGTGTTCCATATATTAGTGACTCAAGCCGGGTTGGGTTTTAAAAAACCCGACCTGACCAGGCCCGATTTCGGCCCTAATTAGGCCCCTTCACCCGAGCCAACTCACCCCAGTTTTATCTCTCTGACCGAGTCATCCATCCATTCCCAAACCCGACACTGCCCACGCTGCGTTAATTTATCTGCGATTTTATTTCTTTACCCTACATTTCATGGTTTACTTTATGTTTATCAACAATAAATTTTTGTATTGCTTTTTTGAAAATCAGTTTCAGATTTTTTTAGCTCACATATTTTGTTTATATTGTTGGTCAATCAAACCAGTCCCACATCGGTTGTGAAAGGGGACATCTAGGTCCTTATATAGGACTTAGGTCACTCCACTTAATGGATTAATCTTTTAGGTTGGATATCCAGCTCTAACAAGTGGAATAAGAGGTAGGTTTTCAGGCCACCGCATGTGGACTTAGAGATCCTCTTTCCAGATGGGATGATGGCGATATTTTATCCGCCGAAGAGCCTCATTCGAGACGGGGATTATTGGGCAGTCGAACAAGTCCCACATCCCTTAGTCCTGTTTGACTCAATTTGGAAGCCGAGTCATGGTTCTTGATCACCTTCATGATCATGAAGTCATGAATCCTACTACCTCGTTTATCTATTGCAAACCATCATTCTCTCAAATGAGAAAAGTGGTGATTATACATCACATTGTTCCCTTTGCTAAAAATCTACTGAACAAGCAACAGTATAAGAAGATTTTCTTCATACTTCTTTCCAATCCAGACTGACAGATGCCATTGCACAATTATGTTAATCAAGATAGATGATTTGGTGATTAGAAGATCCATGTATCCTCTCTAATCATCCAAAGTAGATTTTGCAATGGACAAATTATTTTTATGAATAATTTGTGTTTTTTATTCAATGGAATCTCCGATGGTTATTGCTCGTCTGATTTTATCAAATGTATTTCTTATCAGAAGATGCAAAATGTTTTCTAGGAGCGAATTAGAATCTATTTATAACTTTCTCAAATGGGCAGTTTGAATCTTCATGTTTGGCATGAAGTGAATCTTCTCTATAGCACTTGATGCTTGTGCAGAACTTACATTCTACTAGATAGAATGGTATCTAATACCTGTTTACCAAATGGAAGAGAGGAAGGGGGAGGGGGGCAGAGAGAGAGGAGAGAGGAGAGCGAGTTTGTCTTAAAACTCACCATCCATTTTTCTTATAATCCTCCAATGCACTGGGACTCATTCAACTAGTCCTCTGTCTTATCATCCTCTCTGAGTTGAACTCTCTTCTTGGTGCTGCAGGTACAGTCCAAGAAGAAATGGCCAAATTTGGTCTTGGCTGCGAAGAAGACACCAAGAAACAACCATACATTGCCCCACTCATCTCATCTTACAATGATCGCATTCGTCCTCTTCTAGATGCTGTTGATCGTCTTCGCCACTTAAATGTGATGAAAGAAGGCATCCACCTGCCAACCATCGTTGTTGTTGGCGACCAGTCAAGTGGTAAATCCAGTGTTCTTGAGTCCCTTGCCGAAATCAGCCTTCCTCGAGGCCAAGGGATCTGCACCCGGGTTCCACTCATAATGCGATTACAGGATCATGGCACTAGTGAACCAGAATTGTATTTGGAATATCTAGGGAAGTCAATTCAAACACATGAACATAATCTCATCAATGTCATTAATGATGCCACTAGAGAAATTGCAGGCAATGGAAAGGGCATCTCGCAAACTCCACTTACGCTTATTGTCAAGAAAAAAGGAGTGCCTGATCTTACGATGATTGATTTGCCTGGTATTACACGAGTGCCAGTCCATGGCCAGCCTGAAGACATCTATGAGCAGGTATCTTCCATCATTATGGAATACATTAGGCCCAAAGAGAGTATTATCCTCAATGTCCTATCAGCAACAGTTGATTTTCCAACTTGTGAATCAATTAGGATGTCTCAACGTGTTGATAATACTGGTGAAAGGACATTGGCTGTTGTTACCAAAGTTGATAAGGCACCCGAGGGGTTAATGGAAAAGGTGACCACAGATGCTGTGAGCATTGGGCTTGGCTATGTGTGTGTCAGGAACAGAATTGGAGATGAAACATATGAAGAAGCAAGAGAAGAGGAGGCTAGATTGTTTGATTCCCATCCTCTTCTATCCAACATTGACAAATCCATTGTTGGGATTCCAATGCTTGCTCAGAAACTAGTACAACTTCAAGGGGCTATCATAGGCAAATGTTTACCGGAGATTGTAAAGAAGATCAATGATAAGCTGAATCAAAATCTTGCTGAACTTAATGCCATGCCTCACAACGTATCAACAGTTGGTGATGCAATGAAGGCCTTCTTGCATATTCTTGGTTCAGCCAAAGAATCACTTAAGAAAATTCTCTTGCGTGGAGAGTTTGAGGAGTATCAAGATGAAGACGAGATGCATTGCACTGCACGTATGGCTGAGATGCTCAATGAGTATTCCAAGGAACTTCAATCCCAGTGCAAGAACAAGGAGCCAGCTGATGAGTTCTTGATGGAAGA
Organism: Chimonanthus salicifolius; assembly: GCA_013350335.1. Lineage (NCBI taxonomy): Eukaryota > Viridiplantae > Streptophyta > Magnoliopsida > Laurales > Calycanthaceae > Chimonanthus > Chimonanthus salicifolius. The sequence continues at coordinate 21,118,059 of CM023540.1, read as the reverse complement.
AATTAGAGTCTTAGAGGAAGCCAAGGGGATTGTGCTTCCCAATTTCCTCCCTCGGACAGCTTTTATCACTCTCTTGCATAGACAGGTAAAACAACTTACAGATACCCCTCTTGATTTTGTGCATAAAATGTGGAGCTATGTCGAAGGTGTGGTGTTACGTGTGTTGGCATCTCACACGAAGCCATATCCACAATTGCAATCATCTACTAGAAGGTCAGCCCTCAATCTGATTGCAAAGATGAGGGACAGATCGAATGAACGTGTCAAGGAGTTGATTGAAATGGAGAAGATAGTGGATTACACATCGAATGCTGATTATTCGAAGACATGGGCTTGTTTAATGGAGCAGCAAGAGGGATTCATGGAAGCCATTCATTATCCTCATAAACCAACAAAGTTCGAACTTTCAGGTGTTGGTGAGGTTGAAATTGGCCACCTGAGGAGCTACACTTCAGTTACAGATCAAGCGATGGTTGAGCAGGCATTCGACATGAAAATGAGAATCACTGCATATTGGAAAATTGTTACTCTGAGGTTGGTGGACTCTTTAGCTCTGCATCTTCTCTTCAGTGTGCAGAAATTGGTGAACCAGGAGATGGAGTCGGAGATTATGAATGAGTTGATGGGGCCACAGATGTTAAGCATCGAAAGGATGCTGGAGGAATCACCAAAAACTGCTACTAGGCGCGATCGTCTGAACAGAAGCATCACATTGCTTAGGAAATCCAAGGATGTAGTTGGTAACGTTATGGACCGCATTGCAGCTCATACCGGTCACTTCGATTAGGCTTCCTTGGTTGTTTATCTTGATTGCAGTACTAATTCTGTCTTGCTTGGTTTGTTGTTTATGTAGCTTTATGAATTGTGTGCAAAAACCTCAGGTTTTTGTTAGGCTATATATTTTCCATGGTCAGTGACTTATATAATACCTATCTCTGCCGGTTTGCTTTAATGCGCTCGATTTGTCTAATTTTCTCTACCACTTATTGTTTCTCTAGCTTTTGGTCTAACTCTAGATCATTAATAGCTCTCTGAACCAGGGGTTCAAAAAATGCTTAGGCCGATATGCCGCCGATAATTTTATCTCTCATCCGATTTTTCCATTTTATTGCATTTCTCTCTCCTCTGATATTCAAAACCGTGAAAAACAGTAAAAAACCGTGAAAATCGTATCGGTTTTTGTTTTTTTTTTTAAATTCAAATAAATTTTAAATATCGATTTTTTATGTATATCGGCCGATATGGTGACCGATATTCGGACGATAACCTTTTTTACTGGCCGATACGATATCGTTCGGCCCTGAAAAATTGATATATATCGGCCGATACGATATGTATTGGCTGATATTTCGACTCCTGCTCTGAACTGTTTGATTATCATCATCGTATCACTGGCAAATAAAAGAAAAAAAAAAAATTATCAAACCAACTGGGAAATTTGTGACCAAAATAGGCCTCTTATGCATGACCCAATTGCAAAATTTCTGCTAAATTGATGTTTCAAGTCATCGATCAATCCGTGTTGTTCTCAAACCGTCATTTTCATTTCAAAGGTGTTTGGAAATTTCAGCTCCAAGTTATGTTAAAGCTTTTGGATAGGAAGCCTGCATTTCTCTCTCCTATGGTTTGCTGTATTCTAGGAGTTTGAAACCCCATTTGCCATTCCATTTGCTTGGCCTGGGCTGTGGGTCATGTCGTTTCCTTCTTCTTTGCTGAGCCTTGGTTTGCAAGTTTTTCTTCCTATTGCTTGGCCTGTACATTATTGCAATAAGAGGTTTAAAATTCGGTATTGACTCATATATCAACCTATCTCTTGTTATCAGTCGATATTTTTCTCTCTTATTTTTTTTCCTTTTTAAAAAAAAAAAGGTATTAATATCGGCCGATACGTATATTTCGACCCCTATCGCAAATATATGCTAAATTCCGATAAAAAAATAAAAAAACAAATTGCAATTGCAAGTTTTAACAACAACTTAACATCTAGACAGAAACTAAAATATAATCTAAAAAATTTACACAATTATTGCTAAGTTTAGGTTTTTTTTAAAATTATTGCAAATATATGCAAAAATTGTAGATAAAAATAAAAAAAATGAAAATGCATGAAATAATTTTTTTAGAAATTACAATAACTTCTAGAGAAAATTTTAGACCACATATAACATTCACAATAAATAAAAGAGCATTTTAAATTCAAAATGCAGTAAGTTTTTGTTTTTAAATTTCGATATCTGCTGACGTTTAAGATATCGTCTGGTATCTTGGTCGATATCTCACCCAAGATATCTGTAATATATGATGGGCCCGACTGGTGTATTACGTATCCTTGAATTTTTCAATATATCAGCAAATATGAAATGTATCGAGAGATATAATAACCCGACCCTTTAAATTAGAAATAAACAAATTTTTTAGAATTATTAACTCAACTTTGTGACCGGTTAATATGATAGGGTACGGAAAAACCTTCTCGAAAAGGGAGTATGTGACCCGATCAGAGGTCATTTACTTAGTGATTTAGCCCGACGAAGTTCGGAGGACATTTTAGACATTACTTAAATGTCTTTTGTTTTAAATATAAAATCATGAATAGTATTTTATAAACCTCTTGAGTGTGAAAGACCACTCTTCTGATATATTCAGACCTTGAAATTCACACACATATTAAGCTTTTGAGTACGCTTCTCAGTGGTATTTTCAGAATTTCACGAGTATTCCTCGAAATGTGTATTTTACATATGCTTTTATCTAAAAGCCCCGATTTTGAAGATACTCCGTATTCCGAAAATTAGCAAACTCAGATTACATTCGATCTGTATCTTGTCAGACTCTTTGACATATTTTAGAATGTCGAAAAGGGTATTTTAAACACTGGTTTCGAAGTGTCAAAATCACGGTGATTATAAGCCGTCTATTTTATTAAAATGTTGACTTTGTGAAAAATACCCTATTTTTTGTGTCAAAACAAAAAGTAAACATTCCACCGTAGGTAAACCCCGTGTTTTCAACACACCTGCGGTGTCAGATTTTTACGAGTTAAGGTCTAATATATACGAACAGAAAAAGAGTAAGGTAACAGTAATTTTTACTGTTACCTGAGATAAGAATTTTTTCATCTTATCTTTCTGCCGACAGTGTTAACCGCTGAGATTTTGCCGACAGTTTTAACGCTCAAGGTTGATCCAGCAGATATCCAAATAGTATTTTTAAACCCTTATAAATAGGTGCATTCGGTCTCAGTTAAAAATCACCAATTTACGAAGTTTTCTCAGATTTTCCATTTTCCTCTCTGCTGCCAGACGTTCACTATTCCTCAAGTGGTTGTCATAAATTCTTCAGAAGATTTCTATAAGTGTTTATTTTAAGTTAATATTTTTAGTTTGTAGACCTCATTAAGAGGAAGCTAGATATTTAATTTCATCAAAAACTGACTTATGGTTTGCTCTATAAAAATCGGAGAAGAAAATAGAGAAAAATAGAAAAATCTGTCCGTGAATAGTGATTTGCGCACTGTGCATGCCCCAAAGTGGTAAGTTGTTAATACGGATGAACAGTGCCTCGTGAACAGTATTTTTCGTGAACAGTATTTTTACAGATGAAGAGTGCCCGTGAACAGTATTTTTACGGATGAACAGTGTCCGTGAACAGTATTTTCGTGAACAATAATTTACGGATAAATAGTGTCCGTGAACAGTATTTTTTGGTGAATAGTGCCCAGGGGCATTTTGGTAATTTTGAATATTTTCGGGGGCAAAAACGAAATTTTTGGGAAAATTTCAAAAATGAAATTTATGTTATTTTAGCTTAAAAATATTTGTTTTAGACCACTTGGGGGTTTATTTTTAGCCCGTATTAGGCTCTGGGGCAAAATCGTAATTTTTACAAAATTACCATTTTACCCTTTAATTTTTTATTAGTTAGCCTTTGATTTGTGAATATTAGATGCGTTTAATAGAGTTTTCAAGTTTTGCAGTATATTTGTGAGAATACAAGAAAAAGGAATTAAAATGGAGAAAAGTGGACCATAATCCTATTTTTGAAAATTTTATAATTTTTACCACCTAATTTGATTTGGAATTATTGTAAATTATTATAATTCAGATCCGGATATGAGAGTTTGAATTATAATAATATTTTTTAGACTGTGTAAAGGTGGTAGAAAATTATAAACACACAAATGGACCCACTGTTCAAATCTGAAGCCTGAAGACAAAGTCTGCAATTGGAAGCCAATGAGCCAAAGTCCACAAATATTCCGGGCCAGATAAAAGTCCAAGTATAGGATCCAAGTCCAAAAGATCAAGCGGGACCAGTGAATTTCATTTGAATGATGATGTCTTATCTGCAAAATTCGGCGTTTGAAAAAGACAGTGGATTTAGATAAAAGATAATGGATTTGAATAAAAGACAGGGATAAAGATAAAAGAGTTTGAACCGAAGGAGAGATAAGAAAGAGAGGGATGAGGAGGAACAAAGATAAGGAGATGAAGGAGTTAGCCGATCTCCACAGAGAGAAATTTTGAATTTGAATGGATCCCTTATCTCGGTTGAATTTGAAGGGTCCCTTATCTCATCTTTTCTCACTCCTATAAATTGATGGCTTTGGGTCCATTGAGGGTTGAACCGGACAAGACATTGAAGGCTGAAGTTGGACGACGAAAGACAGGAGAAAAATAAATAATTTCTTGTAAGTTATTTTATTTTTATTTTTTTATTTAAAGTCCAAAAGAATTATAATTCATTTCTGAATTTTTAAATAAAATTCATGGCGGTTTGTTTAGATGTATGTTATTCCCAATTGTTAAATATTAAATAATGATGGTTTTCAATTTAATTTTAATTCTTTTTAAGAACTTCATGAAACAAATTAATTTGAGGATTTTTCAATGAAAAGTGGAACCCCTTTTAGGATCAGTGGGACTTGCCGTCTCTCCAGTCTAAGGTTCTTATCAAGAACGGTTGTTTTAGAATTGGGGAAACACAAGTTTAAAACCCGCTCAAGCCTAAGGCTTGATTTGAAAAATTTCAATTTAATAATTATTTTAATTAGAATTTTATTAAATAGGAAACTTGAATTATATTTAATAATTCCAGAATATTTCATAGTCTAGGCCATGTTTTTGTTTTTAAATCGGATAACATGGCACGTCGATGTTTGACCGGATTCCATTGTAGATTATGTAAAAAATTTATTTTTGATTTATTTTTCTTTTTCTCAAAAATTTATCAAAACTATTCATTATTTTAAATTAAGATTATAACTAAATGTTTTAGAAAATTATTTCCTTAAATCACATCATTTTTAAATAGTGCGATTTTTTTTATTTCGTACATATATTTTGTAGATTTCCCTTGGGTACGACCTCGCACTCATACTCTATATTATAAATCGGTTCGTACGCTTGCGAGTAATTTAAAATTCACATCAGTATTTTTACGGATGAACAGTGTCCGTGAACAGTATTTTCGTGAACAATAATTTACGGATAAATAGTGTCCGTGAACAGTATTTTTTGGTGAATAGTGCCCAGGGGCATTTTGGTAATTTTGAATATTTTCGGGGGCAAAAACGAAATTTTTGGGAAAATTTCAAAAATGAAATTTATGTTATTTTAGCTTAAAAATATTTGTTTTAGACCACTTGGGGGTTTATTTTTAGCCCGTATTAGGCTCTGGGGCAAAATCGTAATTTTTACAAAATTTCAAGAAAACTCTCTAAATGTATTGTCATGATATTCCAAATGCTTAGGAGTATAAATTATGGCTGTATAGTGTTATTATACGTTGTATTTACACTGTTTTCCGTTTTAAACAGATTATTGAAAAACACTCGCAGACCGAGGGTAAGGAGATTCAACCACACTATGTGTTTACTAAAATGCATCTTATGTTGCATTCAATATAATGTTTCTTTCACCATTAGCCCTATGGCAATAAGTAGATATCCGTGGTCATCTTTATTGGCGGAAAGGATGTAATGGGATTAGAATGCGATAATGACACTGTTCACATGTAAGGAGGTGATTATGAGTTTCTACATATGAAACGTGAACTTGAGAGTGTTTCGGGATGTCGAAATCTAGCCATCCTAAACTGGAGTACGGAACTCACTTATTCCTAGAGACTACTTGGTATTGTGATAAGGGTGATCTGATGATAGATCAGGTATCCAACAGTGATTTCGATAAGAATATACATTTTGTGTATAACTGATGTATTACAGGATAATTAATCTATGCAATAAATTATGAACATAGGGTAAATGTATCCGATTGGAGATAACGGTAACACTTTGTATTATAATATAACCAGTTGGTGGGTTTTTAATCTGTGTTTAGTTTTTCAACATATTATATACTGATTTCTTATATTGGTATTGTGATTCTATGCGGGAGGACTTAGGAATCTATGTTAGCTGAGTGAGGTTATATGTGTGAGAGATATTATGTGGGTTGACAATTATGTTTAAATCCATGTATTGATATGCATATTGATTTGTGTATTGTGCATATCAAATTATCTCACACCAATGTATGAAGTACCTAGCTCGTGGAGGGCACTCATATGAGGTGTATTTAAAATACGGGTTGTGTGAAGCACTGAGCATGAATTTGCCGGCGGTGTAGGAAACGTATTAATCGCGGTTAGGGGAGAACCGTAGACGTCGTTTGACGGGAGTATCTTTTTGAAATAAAGGACATTTCATGGTAGATAACTGTGTATAAACATGTTTATTATGTTGATAATATACCTTGTTATCCAGAACTTGCTGTTGTTTTCTCTTCATTGAGTTTGTAAAACTCACACCCCTTATGAAACAGGAAACCAGGAGGACGAAGGACAGGAGGATCATCAGCTGTAGTTTAGGGTAGAGACCCTTTAGCTATCTACCCAAATGTTGGGATTTTATGTTTAACTTAGTAGATATTATACGTATGAACATGTAATGTAATAAAGCCTTTATGATATTCGTTTGAAACACTGTAGGATGTAATAAAATCTACTTCGTTTCTGATGTGCAATTTTGATGTTGATAGGATCGATTGATGATAAATGTTAGGTAGACTAGGTGTGACATTTTCTATTTGAACTTTCCTAAGAGGTTAAGTTACAGATTTCATGTTGGTTAGTAGTGTATCCACATACTATGCGTCGAGGTTTAATCTGTCGAGGTTTTGGGTTTTAAGCAGGCCCATGGTGGCCCCTCCATCTGCCTGAGATTTTTACCCGCTAGATATGGCTGGGTCCGAGGCTGCCAAATATTAGATCCAAACTTAGTCATAAGAGATGTTAAAGTCTATAAGATGATTTCCGCAAAGGCTCAATATTGTGTTAGGAAAAAAAAACTCACGTCAGTGGGCCAGGAGGGTCGGGGCATGACAAGAGATATTTTTACCATTGGTCAATAAAACATATTCTATCTTTATTTAGAGGGACCATAGAATGAAGGGGATAAGATAAATTGTAGAGAATCCTTTCTCCAACAAAGCGCCACCACGACCACTACCAGAAATGCCTTATTTTATTGAAAATGGTCCCGTTAGCCATAGACGGGGACTGTGGAAAGAGCTTTGCAGGAGAATGTTTGAAGACGGAATCATCATCGTCATCTTTTATTTCATCACTAATCCTGTGGAGATTGTCTTCAAATGCGATGATAGAAAGTTAAAATATAAAGAACTCCAATGTTGGGTGTTTAAGGAAGTTATTCAGGCTCGGCTTAATTTGAACCCTTGTATTCTTAGTAAAGTTTTTTTAGCCATCGGCTTGATGGGCTTGTAGTTTTGTTCGTCTTTCTAAGAAAGTTGTTTCCAAACTATTATTAAACAAACTCTCAAAGTCTTGACCATTAATAAAATGGTGACGCATTGGATGTTATCTGCTTGTATTTTTTTTTTTTGCTTTGGCTGATAGGATCATAGATGAACTAATCTAATAGTGGGATAGTTTGGATTGTTTCTCCAACTGGTCATATAGATACTGATTTTGGACTCTGCAGAGAAATGTTCTATTGGGGTTAGCGAACGAGTCCCAAGTTAGAAGTGTAGAGGGAAATCTAGCGATTTATAAAAGACTTAAGTCACTGCACAAGTCCAGTCTTCTATGTTTGATACCCAAGTCCTAATAAATGGTATTAGAGCAAGGTTTCAATCTTACCTCATGTGGACTTAGGAGATCCCATAGGCGGATGAGTTGGTTGGCCTCGTTCAAGGGAGGGATTGTTAGGACTGACGAACGAGTCCCACATTAGAAATATAGAGAGAAATATAAAGATTTATAAAAGACTTGAAACACTCCACCTACCATGCTAGTCTTTTAGACTGGATACCCAATCCTAACAAGTTTATAGTGTTCACTGCTTAATCACTATAGAAGGTCGGGGATTAGTCAATAGTCATATACCTATTTGTACGTTTCTAGGGGAGAACTATTGGTATTCGACATTAAAAATAGAAAAAGTCAATGGTCCAAATATTGAATTTTTTGGCTCAAAAGGCTTTTATTGGGCTAAACCGTGTTTATGTAGAGGCTAGGCCTAGTGGGCCCAGTATGTGTTGAAAGTCCATGTATAAATATTCTCTTTCTCCTTAGAATTTCTTTGAGTTGTGCAGTTTCTCAAGAAGAGAAACAAAGAGGAGAAAGATAGACTGTGAGGAAGAAGAAAGCGAAGGGTTGTTTGATCCTTGTAATCTGTTCAGGATCTTTTTCATAGTGGAACCTTATTGCACACCTCGTGGACGTATGTAGTTTTGTTGAACCATGTAAAATTAGTTTTCTTGCTTGGTTCTTGTGTGTGATTGTTTGGATTTGTGATTATATGTGGATTAATAGCACAACACCAAAACATTGCGTTGCATGACAGATCCAAGTTTTATTATACATTGGCTGTCTCACATAGCTGCAAGCCATCGTATGACTTGTAATCAGGGTCCTACAAAAATGATGGCAAGCGATCTCCACATGATCTAGATCCAGACTTGTTAAGTTTATGGGTCACCTTGGCTTACTAATATTTGATGGGACCGCTTTAGAGCATGTAATTAACAATTAAGCCAATTAACAGAGCAGATATAATTTTTTTTTTTTTGAATGGTAACAAAGAAATTCATTAAAATCGGAAGAGAAACAAGGAAGATGGTCTAAAAGGATTAGACTAAGAAAGAACAAGAAAATCAAAGAAAACAAAGAAGAGGAATACAGGAGGAGAAATCACAAAAAGTAAACTCCGACAAAAAGGTCATCAACTCCCAATTTGGCGAAGAAATCCGCCACACCATTAGCTGAACGCCTTACTTTTGACAAGGGAACTCCCAAAACCTTGGCAAAATCTCTCACTTCCCTAACCACATTAATCAATCTCCAAGGTGGGTGACACAAACAGGAGGCCCATTTGAAAGTATTTGTCGAGTCACCTTTAATGATTAGATTTCCTTGACCGTAGTTCTTCCAAATAATTAAAGCCCTTTTAATAATAAGAATTTCCGCTTCATTTGAATCTTTAAATTAAAATTGGTTTTGAAAAAATCCTATATTTTTAAATGCCTTTTGAGAAAGAAAGAAATAAGAGAACAATGTTGGGTTCTCTTTGCTTGGAGAGTTAGAAATAGTCGCATTAGAGATAGTAAAAAAATAACCCTTATATATAATAAATTGATAAAACTCATTTGAGGTGATTTTAACTTTAGACGTGTAAATCGAAAGATAGGAGACAACTTCAATATATGAAGTTGAGATGATATGAATGGACAACTTCAGTACACGAAGGAAGATGGATAACCGGTCAAAAACAAAGAAAAAAGATAAAATTGGAATTTGAAAAGGTGACCCAAACCGATGGCATTAGAAGTCACACTTTCATTTAAATAGATAATATGTAAGAAAAATCTATATCAGGTCCTTTTCTTTTTATCACTAAGGTGTCCATCGGTCTCACATGAATTTGGACAGGGGACATTTTAACTCGGCTAGTCCTTAGGGCATGTGTAAACCTCTCAATCTCACACATACTGAATAAACAACTATGGAGAATGGCCCAGAGAGGTGTTGAACGTGAATCGATCTCAAGACCTCTCTTCATGAGGGGAACTTCTTGACTGTCACGCCAACCCTCTCTTGAATTTACAAGTTCTTTTTTGTTCTTTTTTGTTCATGGGATACTAAAGCATGAAACCTATTAAAGTTATTTTTATTGGACCAAATTAAACTTTAAAGATTATAAAACTTGGGGAAAATAAATAACTCAAAATCATAAATTTAGAAGTTTAGATATTATATCTTGATTAATATAATTAATTTTTTTAACTCAATATTTAAATATAATATTTTTTATAGATCCATCGTCATTTATCTAAATAGGCCCACAAAAGAGTGTCCAAATTAGAGGTTGATCATATCTCTTTTCCCTGTCTTTTAAAAATAGGGAAATGACATATATTTATTTGCATACTATTCATTTTGTAAAAAACGAGATTAGTGAGTAACTGTCTTTTTTAGACACTTATTTTATTTCTGTTTTGTGCTATTAAGTAGATGATTAAAAATTTTGAACGAGTAAGCTTCTAGCTTGTTAATAATATAAAAGAAATTAAATCTGAATCAAATAAAATAGTGTAAAATAAATATAATAGATATGAATTTAAAAGCTCAAATGAAAAATCAAGTGATGGCGTGGTTGTCAAGAACCCTCTGCTTCACATTCTGCTCAGAGCCTCTTAAGCTCCCTTCTCTTCCTCTATCCGAAACAACAAGTTCCAAAATGGATTACTGCACAATTAATCTAATTAACACCCTTTACCAAGACTCTTCAGACCCTTATAAATTCTAAAGAATCAGTCACTCAAACAGTCGAAGTCACTCGCTCTGAATCTCTCTCCTTCTTCCCTTCCCTCTCTCAAGTCCCTGCTCTCAAGTTTTAGACAGCATGAATTCGATTCCCTCTGCTTTAGCTTCAATCCATGAACAAATGACGAAACTTAATGTCAGTAGCCCCACAAAAGAAGACAGTGGCAACCCCCAAATGCCACCGCTAATGGTATCCTACAATGATCGTATCCGTCCCCTTCTTGACACAATCGATATGTTGCGAAACTTGAATGTTATGAAAGAAGGGATCCAACTACCAACTATTGTTGTGGTCGGCGACCAGTCCAGTGGCAAATCCAGTGTACTGGAGTCTCTTGCCGGTATCAGCTTGCCCCGTGGTCAGGGTATCTGCACCAGGGTCCCTCTTATTATGCGTTTGCAGGAACACTCTAGTTCTGAACTAGAACTTCAGCTTGAGTACCAAAGCAAAACTGTCAAAGCAACAGAAAACCAGATTACAGATGCGATAAATGTCGCCACTGAAGAAATTGCAGGTAATGGAAAGGGAATCTCAAATGTTCCCCTTACACTCGTCGTAAAGAAGAAAGGTGTCCCTGACCTTACTATGGTCGACTTGCCGGGAATTACTCGTGTTCCAGTGCACGGCCAACCAAGCGATATCTATGAACAGATATCGAATATAATCATGGAGTATATGACTCCCAAGGAAAGTATTATCCTCAATGTTCTATCGGCAGCAGTGGATTTTTCAACCTGTGAATCTATTAGGATGTCTCAGCTTGTTGATAAGACTGGTGAGAGGACGCTGGCTGTCGTGACGAAAGCAGGATAAGTCGCCGGAGGGGCTATTTGAGAAGGTCACCACTGATGCAGTCAACATCGGTCTTGGTTATGTATGTGTGAGGAACCGAATTGGGGACTGAGTCGTATGAAGAGGCAAGGCTGGAGGAGGCTAGATTGTTTGATTCTCATCCTCACCTGTCAAAAATTGACAAGTCTATTGTTGGTGTTCCTGTGCTTGCAAAGAAGTTGGTGCAGATTCAGGCTGCTGGTATAGAAAAATGCTTGCCGGATATTGTGAAGAAGATCAATGAAAAGCTCGATTACAATATTTCCCAATTGTACAGTATGCCTCAAAAACTGTCCAACGTTGGAGATGCTATGAAGGCTTTGTTGCAGATTTTGGGAGCTGCAAAGGAGTCACTCAGGAAGATACTTTTGCAGGCTGACTTTGAAGAGTACCCTGATGACGCCCACATGCATTGCGCTGCCCGCATGGCTGAGATGCTCAACGTATTTTCCAAGGAATTGCAGTCTAAGTCCCAGAGCACTGGTACATCTACTAAGTTTTTGACCGAAGAACTTCGAGCTTTAGAGGAGAACAAGAGTATTGCTCTCCCAAATTTCATTCCTCGTTCTGCTTTCCTTGTTCTCTTGCAGAAGAATGTTCATCAGATTGCTGATGCGCCACTTGAATTCATGAATAAAATGTGGTCTTACATAGAAGATGTTGTGCTTCGTATTTTGGAGAAACACGTAGAAACATACCCACAATTTACATCTTCTATTAGAAGGGCAGGCAACAATTTGTTTGCCGAGCTGAGGAAGCGCTCTGCAAATTTTGTTAAAGAGTTGATTGAAATGGAGAAGATTACCGATTACACATCCAATCCTGTGTACATCAATTCGTGGGCTAGTATAATGGAACAGCAAAATGAGTTCATGAACGTGGTACGAGATAGTTCAAGATCTTCCATTGTCAATCTGAAATCTTTTGGTGCAGTTGATGCCGGTCATCTTAGGGCGCAGTCACCAGCAATGGTCGAGCAGGCCTTTGATATGAAAATGAGGATAACTGTTTATTGGAAGATGGTGATTGTCAGATTGGTCGACAGCTTGGCTTTGCATCTGCTTTACAATGTTCAGAATTTGGTTAACAAGGAATTGATGTCTGAGATTGTGAATGAGTTGATTGGGCCAGAGACAGGGTGGCGGCATTCAGCGGATGCTGGAGGAGTCGCCTTCTGTGGCTAACAAGCGCCAACGGCTCAATCGAAGCATCAAGTTACTCAAGGAATCGAAGAATGTTGTTTCCTCTGTCATGGATCGTATTGCAGACTGCGAGTAAGCTTGTTCAGATTATGGTGCAATGGTGTCATTTGGTGGTTTCTTTTTGTTCTGCCTTTGCATTTAGGAAGGCATAGTTGCCATGGCAACTCTTTGTTTTTGAGTCTCTGAATTTTGTTTCCTGGGAACCTTCGTTTTTTTGAGTTCAATATATTACTATGAAAGAAAGTTTGTTTGTTTGTTTAAACTATTTTTCAGTAAAAGGTCTAACTTGGGTAAATTTGATTGAATATTTTGTTCTAGTTTTTTTTTTTTTAATGTTAGGTTAGTATTTCATTCAAAAGAAGAGCCCAAAGGACAATAAACAAAAGCCGACAGCTCGGGCCAGGCCAGAAAGCCATATGAACAGCAAAAAAGAATATAAGGCCAACAACCCAAAATATAAAAAGGCCCACAATCAGGCAAACACATAGACAAGCCCAATTAAGAAGTTAGAGAGATTGGAGTTTGCAAGAAAATGCCAGAATCCTCAGTACAGTGATCATCATTCGGATACAAAAAATAAAAATCCCGTGAGCAAACAATCCTTGTAGTATAATAGATTTTGACAAGTCTCATTTTAAAAACATCAACGGATGAATATTCAGTCATTCAGCACTGAAGTGAGAATACCCATTTGATTTTTTATTTATATTTCTTTATGTCATTTAGAATAGGCCTCAATAATCATGATAGATATTAAAGAAATTAAAAACTGTAGAGCATAATATATATATATATATATATATATATATATATATATATATATATATATATATATATATATATATATATATTGTTTTTTATGCGTTATATAGGTCTTTTGGTGACACAAAAATGCTAAAATGTTTTTGCTATTTTATTATTTAAATACAAGAATATAGTAGAACGACAAAACTTTTCAAAGATTCTCCACACTAGCTTAAGAAATTAGAGTTTTCCTGATCAACAGTGTAAAAAGTATTATGCTAATTTGAGATATCTATCAACTGAATTTGACAATCTAAAATGGATTATTGATTTACAAAATTACTTTTAAATGCTACGAAATCAGAAACAATGATATCAATGGAGACTAACAAGTCTGTGAAATTTTGATCCTCAAATTGTCAGATAATTCTTTATCTATTCTAGCCATCACCATAAAAATAGATCTTCCTTCATGAACTCAGAAAAATTAAGAATGAGGTTTTTTAAGAGAAACCGATGTCCCTGGTAAAATTTATCACTCATCTAAGCGCAGCCTCATTTTCTGTGAAAGATCTGTACTGATTAAATCCATTTTTATAGTTTAAACTAGGTAGTATAAAAGAATTTGTAAAGTCTCATTTTAATATATAAGTTAATTTAAAAATATCAACTAATAATTTAATATACTATCAAAGTAAGTGTTGAAAATCATAAGATACATTATTATAAATATTTTTTTGAAAGGTATTACTACAATTATTTTGTAATTTTTAATCATTTTATTAATAATTCTTGAAATTCGCGATATCGTAACTTCAAAATAATATTTACATATGTAAATGATGGGTATTTAAGAAAAAAAATTGCATATCCATGAAGTCCATAATTTTCTAAATTTTCTGTAATTTTTTAATTGTTTTTTTTAATTAAAAGAAAATTTGGATAAGAGAGAACTGGCTGATATTTCTGCCGATACTAAATATCATCGGTCCTTCACATCCTACTAAGAGCCTCTTAAGCTCCCTTCTCTTCCCTCTCCCCGAAACGACAAGTTCCAGAATGGATTACTGCACAATTAATCTAATTAACACCCTTTCCCAAGACTCTTCAGGCCCTAATAAATTCTAGGAGAATCAGTCCATCCAACAGTCGAAGTCACTTGCTCTGAATCTCTCTCCTTCTTCTCTTCCCTCTCCCCGAGACGACAAGTTCCAATATGGATTAATGGATTATAACTCTCTCCTTCTTCACTTGCACTGAATCTCTCCTTCTTCCCCTCCCTCTCCCTCTCCCTCTCTCAGGTCCCTACTCTCAAGTCTCATAACATGAATTCTATTCCCTCTGCTTTAGCTTCAATCCATGACAAATGACTGAACTTAATGTCACTAGCCCCAGAAAAGAAGACAGTACCAAGCCCCAAATGCCACCGCAAATGTTATCCTACAATGATCATATACGTCCCCTTCTTGACACTATCGATACGTTGCGACAATTGAATGTGATGAAAGAAGGGACGCAACTACCAACTATCGTTGTAGTGGGCGACCAGTCCAGCTGCAAATCCAGTGTACTGGAGTCTCTTGCCGGGATAAGCTTGCCCCATGGTCAGGGCATCTGTACCAGATGTAATTAACTTTCAAACTTTTGTTAAAGGAAATTTGACAATCTATATGACCGTATCTTCTCCCAATAGAACCAGGTTGGGAGGGACTAAGACATTTACTATAACTGTAACAAATGTTGGAGATGCAAATTGCTCTTATGCTGTGGAGATTTTGGAGCCAAAAGGAGTCAAAGTAAGAGTTGAACCAGATACTTTGCATTTCACAGAGGTCAACCAGAAGCAAACTTTTTCAGTGACTTTCAGTGGTAATGGTTCTGATTATGGGTCTTCAAAAGGACAGGGGTATTTGAGGTGGGTTTCTTCTAAATACACGGGCACAAGTCCAATAGTCACATTTTTCAAAATAAAAAATAGAATGACAGATATGAGGATTTGAATATTCTAATCAATTGTTTTGGATTTTGCTTCTCTACTTATTGATTTATTCATAGTATGGTTGACATTAAACAAATGGAGTCGACTGTCAAATGAATATTCTATCAATCCTACTATTAAATATTAATAAATCAATGTGTAGATTTTTATGAATTTATCAGTAAATAAAAAGTAGTGTTTAGATTTTGTGCATGTCAATTGCTTACATCTTATTTTCAACTATTTGAAGGCTGCGATTTCTATCATCAATACAACCAGCAAAACCCACGTTCATGATTGATGCCATACTTTGTTTTCATTCAATCAAATGGAGTGAATTTATAATGATGAGACATGTAAATGGTGACAAGTAAGTCAGAAAGTGTTGCAGTGGAAGAAGGGCTCTAACATGACCAACACATTCTTCCTCACTGGTATACACATTCTTCCTCACTGGTATACAAATTGAAAGATTAAACTCAATTTATGCCTATTAAACCTCCTCAAATGATTTTCATTAAGTACTCATGTAGATTAACCCATACTAGAAACATATACAAAGACTCAGTAAAAATGATGGAATGCAACCAACATGGGCATGTCACATTTTCAGTATCATAAGTACTAAACTGGTTCATGAAATGAAATTGACAATCCATATCAATAGTCTAGAGAAACTATGCTTATTGTTGACATGATCAACTAAATACTATCTTTAGGATTCTTTGAAAAAAGTATGCCTTTGGAGAGAAAGGTATCCAAGTGTCCCACTGAATTTTTCAAATGTTGTTTTACTTTTTAATAGTGTAGATTCACATTAGATTTCTTACGAGCTAAATTAATTTTGGATACTTACATCAGACGCATCCAATTGAAAAATATAAATTAAACGTGAAGAGAGTTAAATAGATAAAGTAGTCTAATATTTAGATTGGCTATTTCAATATAAAAAATTTAGACCAGTCTCTAAGAAATGTTGAGTTACATGTTACGAATTTTTACTTAAGTTCTCATTTTATTTAAAATAAAAGTTGATAGTAAAAATTAAGCACAAATCTCAATGTAGTTGACTTAGATATGTGTATTGAACATGAAAAAATAATTTGACTCATAAAAAAGAAGTGTTCTAATATAATTTTATGTAGAATATCCTTAGATGAGCTATAAATTAAACTTACTATACCTATATAAAAATAAAGAAGGTGTATAATTTCTTATATTTATAGTATCACTCAATTAAATTGTTAAATTTATTTTTGATTTATACTCTGTTTATATTTTTATTGATGTAATAAATGATTTAATTATTTTTTAAATTAATAAATTATAATATAAAAAGATATAATGGAATGATTAAATTTTATATAAATAACTCAATTGATTGATACTTTGAATCAATAAACATAACATGAATCCCAAATTCAAATTATACATAATGTGATGTTAATCTTCAGAATTTTTCCCAACAAACCCTTGTAGTGAAAGAGAAGAGGGGTCTTAGTTCTTCGTCGTAAAAGAAATATTACTTAACTGTAAATAGATTCGAAGCAATAACCAGGACCACGAATCAAAGAACATTCAGCGCGCTTTGGATGCTGATATGTGAAATATCTAATTCTAATCGAAGAGAGAGAGAGAGAGAGAGAGAGAGAGAGAGAGAGAGATTGTCCTTTCCTTTTGAGAGGGGAATTCTCTCAAGTGTAGGTCTGCTGTTCTTGTCCTTTCAAAATTTGAGATCCGTTTCTCGTCTTTGATCCGGCAACGACCCTTTTGATGCTGACACATATGCTTGATTAGACTATTAGAATCCCTTCTCTTTCTCGTTTACAGGTAAATGAAAAATCATTTCGTCTTTCTGGTCTATTCTTTCTTAAATAGCAGATTTTCATGCTCTCAAATCTCTGTATTTTTTCGTTTGAGGTTTTCAAGGTGAATATAATTTCTACCACATAGATGAAAGACAGATATGTTTTGCATAAGAAATACATCCAAGATGGAAAACTTCAGGAAGTTTTCTGCAGTTTTTGGGTTCTTTTCTTAATCTTTTGAAATGACATATGGGTTTATATGAGACTCTAATTTGAGTAGGAAGGGAAGAGAAGGAGCTTGATGGAAATTTGAAAATTGAAAGATGGGGTTGTGATTGTTAGATAGAGATAAATATGTTCTCTCAATGTAATGGGAGAGAGAGACCCTGATTCACTGTATATATAGGAAAAGATTAATTACAAATAAGGAAGAGAATCTAATTACAATATAACCCCTAATATTGTAAATGGGGAAAGTTATATTATAGGAATGTAACAGCTCATTTGACACTCTCCCTCAAATTGGAGCATATATGTCGTTTATGCCCAACTTGCTAAGTGAGCTGTGAAAAATTCTGCTTGTAACTATTTTGGTGAGAACATCTGCAAGTTGATCTTCGGATTTAACGAATGTTACCTCAATAATCTTCTCCTCGAGTTTCTCCTTGATGAAATGTCTGTCAATTTCAACATGCTTGGTTCTATCATGTTGCACTGGATTATGTGCAATGTCTATTGCGGCCTTGTTATTACAATGCAGTTGCATGGCACGTTGGAGTTTGAATCCCAATTCACCCACCAAATCCTTTATCAAGAGTAGCTCACATACTCCGTGCGACATACCCCTATATTCTGCTTCAGCACTTGATCTTAAGATCACTTTCTGCTTCTTAGTTCGCCAAGAGACCAGATTGCCTCCTACAAAGGTAAAGTATCCAGATGTAGATCGCCTATCAGTAACAGAACCAGCCCAGTCTGCATCAGTGTAACCCTCAACATCTAGATAACCATGTCGTGAGAACATCAAACCTTTTCCAGGAGCTGACTTCAAGTATCTCAGAATTTGGGTTACAGCCTCCATGTGGGCTTCACTTGGTGCGTGTATGAACTAACTCACCACACTTACTGCATATGATATGTCAGGTCTCGTGTGAGCTAGGTAGATTAACTTACTCACAAAGTGTTGATATCTTTCTTTGTTGGTGGGTACCTGATCAGGATATTCACCAAGCCGGTGATTCAACTCCATTGGAGTATCTGCTGGCTTGCTAGCTAACATTCCAGTTTCAGTCAAGATGTCAAGAATATATTTCCGTTGTGATAGAAATATTCCTTATTCTGAGCGAGCCACTTCAATGCCTAAGAAATACTTCAGAACACCAAGATTTTTCATTTCAAACTCACTCTCCAAATGGCGCTGTAATGCTGCCTTTTCCTTTAGGTCATTCCCTATAACTAACATGTCATTAACATACACAATAAGGGCAGTGACCTTACCTTTCTTATGTTTCAGGAAAAGAGTATGATCTGAATTACTTTGCTTGTAGCCGAAATTCTTCATTGATTTGCTGAACCTTCCAAACCATGCTCTACGTGATTGCTTCAATCCATAAAGAGACTTTTTTAGTTTACACACCATGTTACTCTGACTGAACCCCATCTTATATCCTGGAGGGGGATCCATATAAACTTCCTCTTCTAGGTCGCCATGTAGAAATGCATTTTTTACATGAAACTGGTGTAATGGCCAGTCAAGATTTGCTGCAAGGGAAAGGAGCACTTGAATTGTGTTGATCTTGGCTAAAGGAGCAAAGGTCTCCCCATAGTCAATCCCATAAGTTTGAGTGTAGCCTTTCGCAACTAGTCTTGCTTTCTATCGTTCAATGGTGTCCATCTGCCTTGAATTTGACTATATATATCCATCTGCAACCTACTGTTTTCTTTCCTTTAGGAAGGGTAGTCATCTCCCAGGTAGAATTTTTCTGGAGGGTCTCCATTTCTTCATTCATTGCTTGAGTTCACTTGGGATTAGTTAAAGCGTCATGCACATTACTTGGAATAGATACAGTGGATAATTGACATACAAATGATACACATGGCGGAGACAACCTATGTAGAGACACATTATTAGCAATAGGGTATTTAACCTTTGCTTTAGGGTCAGGGTCATATTGTTGTCTAGGGATACCTCTAGTTGTACTAGGGGGTAACTGATAACCTGCATTTCATGTATGACTCGACTCAGGTAAAGTGATTGAGTTTGAGTGTTCAGGTACCTGTGTCGGATCTTCAGGACATGATTGGATGAGAGGTGGTGGTATTGTAGGAGGGAAATGATCTGAATAAGTCTCTTGTTCTTGTTGCATCACTATAGTTGGTGGGTCAGTAGCCATTACCACATCCTCAGGTGTTGGCTGATGCTGGTCTGACACAGTCTGTGTAACTTAGATGATCTGATTCTGAGTACATTCTGCAAATATAGAGCGCTCCCCCTGCAGGGGATGCTCAGAATCTCCCCGTGAGTAATAGAATTCACTCTTGTGAAAAATAACATCTGCTGTAACGTGCAAAGTCTGAGTAGGGGGATGGAAACATTTATAACCCTTCTGAGTGGCAGCATACCCCACAAAGACACAACGTAGGGCACACAGATCAAGTTTACCACACTGGTGCGGATAGACCTGAACATAAGCAACGCAGCCAAAGACACGTGGTTCGACATTTGGTGTGGATGGCAAGTTGAGGAGAGTGGTCAATGTCTGGAATGGAGTCTGATATTGAAGGGTACTGGATGATGTTCTATTGATGAGATAAACAGCCGAACAAAGAGCCTCCCCCCAAAAATGATGAGGCATATGGGCCTCAAATAAAGAGGCACGAACAACTTCAAGAATATGACGGTTCTTACGTTCTGCTATACCATTCTGTTGTGGCGTATAGGCACACGTGGTTTGATGAACAATACCATGATGGTTCAAAAATTGACGGAGGTCATTGTTGACGAACTCGCTGCCATTGTCAGACCGAAGTGTTGTGATCTTCTTATCAAACTGAGTAGCAACATATTGATGAAATTGTTTGAATTTCGCAGGGACATCGCTTTTCTGCTTGATGGGGAAAACCCATGTCATCCTGGTGCAATCAGTCTATAAATGTCACAAACCACTTCAAACCACTAAATGTAGAAACTCGTGACGGTCCCCAAACATCAGAATGGACAAAGCATAAAAGGCATAGAACTTTTATTCAATCGTAATGGATAATGAAATGCAATGACTTTTCGCCAAAATACAAGTTTCACAATGAAAGTCTGAT
Organism: Chimonanthus salicifolius; assembly: GCA_013350335.1. Lineage (NCBI taxonomy): Eukaryota > Viridiplantae > Streptophyta > Magnoliopsida > Laurales > Calycanthaceae > Chimonanthus > Chimonanthus salicifolius. The sequence continues at coordinate 21,097,335 of CM023540.1, read as the reverse complement.
TCAGCAAAATGGGAAAACAAATCTGGAAATAAAAGTTTCAGATAACCAAAAGAAGCATGCCCTAATCGTCTATGCCACAACCAAATTGTTTTCATCCGGACTGACTCGTCTCCTCGAACATGATGTGCTTGACCCAATCTCTTACTGCAGTCTGTTGTCAAGTCCAGATAGTACAACTTGCCCCTCCTAGTACCACATCCAATCACGGCCCTAGGTGAGAAGGTCCTGAAACAGACAATACAAGGGCCAAAAACACACAGTACAATTAAGGGAATCAATGATTTGAGGAACAGATAATAAGTCATAATCGAGTGATGGGACAACCAAGACATGAGATAGACTTAATGATGATGAAAGAGAGAGGGACCCTTCTCCCAGAACGAGAGAGGTGGTTCCATTGGCACTGGTGACATGTGTTTGGTTTGATGGTTTGTGAGAGTGTAACCCAGTAAAACTAGAGGTCATGTGATCAGTAGTGCCAGTGTCAATAATCCATGATCTATTACCAGTAATTGAAGATGTGCAAGGGGAGATACCTGAGGTAGCCAAGGCCGTGGAGCCGAATGTACCTAGTGGAAGTTCGGATGTAATCTCCTGGGATAACGCAGTGGATGCGACTGATGCTTTGCTCGGCTCTCTCTTTCGCCCGTTGTGAACCCACCCTTCTGGATAACCAATGATCTCATAACAGCCTTTAATGGTATGGTTAGCTAAATCACATTTGGTACACTTCATTGGAGGCAGGTTACGAGTAGAGGCGGAGGTCAAAGGGGGTGGCCGAGATGGCTTGAACCTTGCCGCAGCCAAGGCGGTGGCATCGGATGAAACACCAACGTCAGACATGGTTCCCTGTCGGTTACTCTCTTGTTTAATATGTGCATAGACTTCCTCAAGTTCAGGTTTAGGGTCCATCCTCAAAATCTCTCCTCGAATTTGATCAAAGTTCGTGTCCAAACCGGTAAGGAAAATATAAACGCGGAGACGGCCAATCTCCATGCGTCCTAGTTTCAAGTCGGTCGGATGCTGCATATGGCTGGGGCATAATTGATCAAGCTCCTGAAATATCTCAGTGAGCTCACTGTAATAAGTGGTAACAGGCGCTCCATTCTGTATCGTCTTGAATGACCTTCTGTGTAGATAAAAAATCTTCGCCTCATCGGAACGATCAGAGTATGTTTTCTGGATTGTATCCCAGACCTGTTGTGTTGTGTCATAACGGATAAACCATTTCATCTGAATGGATTGCATAGCATCGAATAACCAACTCTTGACTTGACAGTCCGATGCACGCCATTTGTTGTATGTCGGGTCTGTGGTTGCAGGCTTAATCATATCACCGGTCAAGTGACCATGTTTCTTTCTGCCGGCAACCTTCATCTCCATAACTTGGTGCCATAGGGAATAATTATGGTCGTCCAGTTTGATTCCAGTGGAGAAGGTGGAAGTGTCTCCGTGAACAGTGACAATTTGAGGGGTAGGATTTGATCCACCAGCACCCTTGGAGTCGTCCGCAGTTGTCATTGGGGCTGGGCTTGCAATCTAGGCCTATTGACAGGCCTGTTGCAAACTGGGCCTTGTGGACGGGCCTGTGTCAAACTGGGCTTGCTGATGGGCCTATAGCAAACTGGGCCTGCTGACGGGGCCTGTATCAAACTGGGCCTACTGACGGGCCTGTAGATGGGAATATTTTTCAAACTGGGCCAGGCGGCTGGAGAGAGAATCCGGCGTCAGCTGATGTTTCCAGCGTCAAACAGTGCGGCTGTTTCTGGCGTCTGCTGCGGTGTCCGGTATCCCCGAACTGCGACTAGGTGCGCCGCTCAGCCGGCACTGATCTGGCTGTTTCCTCTGTGCAGATCGGAGAAATCAAATCTGGGTTCGGCCTATGGCCGCCAGCGCTGGTTCCTTTGGCTGAGATCTGGGTTTGGCCTCTGGTTAGCAACCGATGGATTGAAGGGAACGCTGAACCGAGAGACACTGAAGCAAAGAAATCCCCTTTCGGTTCTGCTGGTGTTGCTCCACGTCCAGCCAAGAAATCCCCTTTCGGTTCGGCTACTGCTGCTCCACGTCTGGCTGAGATCAGAACATGCGGAAACCCGATTTTTTTTTTGGTTCTACTGGCAGATCTGCTCAACCCGTGAACAGAGATCTGGAGACAAGTGGCTGCCGGATGTGAGCAGATCGGGCTGCTGCTGCGGAAGCGTGATCTGGTAAAGGGCAGATTGGTGAACGGCGATGGGGCACACCGAAAAGAACTGGATCTGGGTTCAGATCGGGATTAAAGGGAACCCCTTAACCGATCTGGGTTTGAATGGACTGAGGGCAGAGGCGCGGTGGAATCGTGCGCCGGTTGGCGGAGCGGGACGTCGCTGCTGGCGGATCTGGTACGGTGAACGGAGACTGGGCAGACGACGGGAGATAGGAGAAGGCAGGAGGCGGTGGGGATTCAGATCTGTCGCCGGTGGCTGCAGGTGTCCAGGCTGAATCTCCACTGCGATGATGATGGTATGAGCGCCGCTTTCCGACGTCGGTCACGCCGATTCCTCAGTTCAGATCGGGGTTCAGATCTGAAACGGGAACAGTAGATCGGTCAGGGAAGGGAAACAGTGATCTGCCGATTCCTCTGTTTGTTTGGGTTTTTTTGTTTTTTTTTTTCTCTTTTGTTCTTGACCGGCAGGAAGAAAGGAAAAAAAAAATAATAATAATAATAAGAGAGATAAAAAAAAAATCGATGATGATCGAACTAGGCTCTTGATGCCATGTTAGATAGAGACAAATATGTTCTCTCAATGTAATGGGGAGAGAGACCCTAATTCACCGTATATATAGGAAAAGATTAATTACAAATAAGGAAGAGAATCTAATTATAATGTAACTTCAATATTGTAAATGGGGAAAGTTCTATTATAAGAATGTAACAGCTCATTTGACAGTGATTAGTATCAGAAAGAGGAAAAGAAACTTGGATGATAGATAGAGGAAACTTGGATGATAGATAGAGAAATCTCAGCATTGTTTCTCTCTGGAAAGATACTAACCTCAGATAGATGGGAATGTGTCATAAATGATTACGATGAGGAGGAGGTAGCTTTTGTATTAGTTCTTTATTTTTGTTTTAAATAGTGAAGTAACCCAGACATCTCTTGTTGGAAGAGATTCAAAAGGCTTAAAATTGATGGATGGAAAGATGAGGGCTTTTGAGTTGAGGATATTTATTGTGTCCTACTTATGTTTAAGATTCATGAATTGATAGATGGAAAGATGAGGCCCTTTGTGTTTTGATATTGGTAAGAAGGCTCTTGAGCGTGTAGCTTCGTACATGTCGATATGGCCAGTCCCTGTACTTGGTAAGCTGATGGAACTTCCAATAGGAAATGCCACTATGAAGGTATATCTTCCACCTCCACATAGCTTGCTAGCTGACAGTGGGATCTTGTCAGATGAATTAACCTCCATAATGGCTCCTTTTCCTCCCACTAATCAATCCATACCACAAGGTTTATTCCATGATGCTGATCTATTTGGTATATTTCGGGGGCATCTCTTGCAGCTATGGCACATTATGGGAGCTTTTGGTTATTGGCGAGCCTCTTCTTTTTATTGCTCCAACACCTCCGCAGTGCTGTGAAGCTGTGGCCAGCCTTATTAGTTTGGTGGCACCACTTCCTTGCAGCATGGACTTTCGACCATACTTCACTATCCATGACCCAGATTTTGCCCATCTCAATTCACTTGGTGAAGGAGAGCAAGTCCCCCCAATGGTTCTAGGTGTAACGAATCTGTTCTTCTTGAAGGCTCTTAAGAATTTTCCCCACATTGTTTCCGTAGGTAGCCTTCCTCCCAATTCAAGTAGGCTTGCTCCTGGTCCTAGGCCTGCTGGGAGTGGGAGAAATGTTAAGCCAGATCGGGATGAACCCTCAGCAGCTTTCGCTGAAGAAGTTTTCCCCTTCAAATTTGTTGAATGTGGTGAAACTGAGGAGAGATGGTCCACTTTGCCTCATGACAGAGCACAAAGAACTATACCCATGTACACTATTAAATTATTTGAACGGTATTTAGTTACTTATATAATCATTCTAATTTTTAATTACAAAATAAAAATCTTAATAACAGGATAAATAATACAGTGAAAGTTGATAGATTGAAATAGAAAAAAAATCTACTTTCTTCAAGTATATAAAAATATATTATCATATTTATATGATTTGATATATAAGAAAAACTTGAGAATATTTTTCAGATAATACATTTCTTAGAGAAGAAGTCACACAAATAGAAAGGTATTCCGACAATAATGGAGTGTGGAGTCCCCCGAAGAAGAAAGGTATTCTCGTACACAAGGAACTTTGAAAATGAAAAAGAAAAAGTAAAAGAAGGGACATGTCACCACAAAACAACCACTCCTGATTAGACATGATTCTCTAAATATTCTCACGGCAGCACTCAGGCAACCGGGTTTTCCTGCCACTGCAAATCTCGAATCTAGATTTTTGTAGCACATTATCGTTTTATTCCCACATTTTTAATTCACTTGATTTATTTTGACATTCATTCGAATAAATGTCTATGTGTAATTTCAATTCATTCGAATGAATGGACTGAACAGTAACACAGAATACTGTTCATCCCCATTCATTCGAATGAATAAATAGTTTCAAGCATTCATTCGAATGAAAAAAATTTCAACTATACATTCGAATGAATGGGCCTCATTCATTTTGAATTTAAATAATAAAATTATTTTAAAATTTTAAAGTTATTTTTTGAGCAGTGTGTATTTTGAAAATTTATTAAATTAAATATCCGGACTAATTACGATAATCTAATAAAAATACTTTAAGACTTCAAGGTCTTTTGACACTCTTAAATGTTTAAAACACAGTATTTTACAAATAAGGGTATCCCTAGGGTGCACCAAAAACACATTTGGAAGTGTCAAAAGACATTAAAGTCTTAAAGTATTTTTATCCTGTGTTTCTAAAATTTTTCAAATTGAATATCCGGATTAACTACGATAACCTGATAAAAATACTTTAAGACTTTAAGGTCTTTTGACACTTCCAAATGTGTTTTCGGCACAGCCTAGGGATACCCTTATTTGTAAAATACTGCATTTTAAATATTTAGGAGTATCAAAAGACCTTTAAGTATTAAAGTATTTTTATCAGATTATCGTAATTAGTCCGGATATTCAATTTGAGAAATTTTAGAAATACATAGTGCTTAGAAAATAACTATCTATGTTTTATAGCATCGGCAACATAGACAATTATTTTTTAAACACGGTGTATCTCTAAAATTTCTCAAATTGAATATCCAGACTAATTACGATAACCTGATAAAAATACTTTAAAACTTTAAGGTCTTTTGACACTTCCAAATGTGTTTTCGGCACAGCCTAGGGATACCCTTATTTGTAAAATATTGTGTTTTAAACATTTAGGAGTGTCAAAAGACCTTGAAGTCTTAAAGTATTTTTATTAGATTATCGTAATTAGTCCGGATATTTAATTTGAGAAATTTTCAAAATACACACTACTCAAAAAATAACTTTAAAGTTTTAAAATAAATTTTATTATTTAAATCATTCGAATGAATGAGGTCCATTCATTCGAATGTATAGTTGAAATTTTTTTCATTCGAATCGAATGCTTGAAACTATTTATTCATTCGAATGAATAGGCTGAGATTTATACATGCTCGTGAGATTAATCTGACCTCCAACTAGAAGTAGGGATACTTATGTTATAAAAAAATTACATCTACCCTTGATGTTTTCAACTATTATAAGATAATAATATACAGATGAAGGTATATGTACCTGTGAATTTTTAAACTAAATGTATATATTTCGATATTAATCAATTTATTAAGATGAGTCTATTGCATCTCTCTCTAAAGCCTCTTGGATCTTTTTCATTTTTTTTATTTCTTCACAAATGGTGCTATTGGCTCTCCCAGCCTAATATTCTTCACCGAAGCAGTGATCACATCTGCATGAGCCTGTTAGGCATTGCCATGAGCATCATTATTCACAGTGTTAGTGGGTCTACTTGACTTTTTTTTTATACATATATGTACTTATAATGGGTGCACTCACATTGCTTTTAACCTTTATACTGCTCCTTTTGTGAACAAATTGTCATTTGCCATAGAATATTGAGAGAGGGAAAATGAAAAATGGAAAAAGAAAAATGTCATTTGAGCAGTGGTGATTTTCAAAAGAGAAGGAAAGACTCAAGACTTGAGCAGGGAGTGTGTACTGTGTAGGGACAGTGAGAAGAGGAGTTGGTCGAAGAAGGTAGCCGGACTTTTCCAGGAACTTGCCTTTTGGTGAATACAAGCTCTGATGTCACCAGGTGAAGTCACCCACACAAGTCTCTTAAAATAAAGCCCAGCCTTTTCCCTTCACATTTGACAAAGAGACACTCTACTCCTCTCTCTCTTTCCTGGAAGATGCACCCTTAAGATTTATCAACATGTGTTTTATCGGGAGATTCAGTGGTCGATATAAAAAAAATCATAATTTACAAATAAAATAAATGAGGAAACTTCTCCATGAGGACTTTAGTAGGTCTTTTTAGGCCTGGCTTTGCACCTTCAGTAAAGTGAGTACAGGCCGATCAATACTGACGCATTTCGCATTGCTTTTTCTCTTTTGTAACTTATCAATATACAAATAGTTGTCCAGACGGTGTATTTCATCTGATTAACCTCCCATCTCAAGTTTCAAGAAGTGGGATGTATCAAGTTCGAGCTCCTGTGACTTAATTTGATGTACCCTAAGGGCAGTGGGTATCGCCCGTGGGGGTTTTACGCTGGATTTCCAGCAATTTCCCACACGTAAATTCAAAAAAAATATACAAATAGTAAACATATTATATATGTTATTTGTTATTTATGTTGGGGTGTAGATGAGAGAGTTCAATATAAGTTCTGAGGAAGAAAAAATTAAAGATTTATATAGAATTAGATCACCCCATCTATTAAACTAGTCTTTTGAGTTAGAATCTCATTTGCAACAGTAGTATTAAAGTTAGATTCTCAAGCCATAACATATGAACTGAACTCAGGATCCTTTAGCTGAACGAGATGGTTGGAAACGTTCTATCGGTCAGAAAGCCTTATTCGAGGGATACTTGTTAGGGTATGAAAGATAGAGTCTCAAATTGATCATGAGAGAGGAAAATTAAGAACTTATATGAAACTTGATCACTCCACCTATCGAATTAGTCTCTTGGACTGGAAGCCCATTTCCAACAATTTAGATTACTAAATTATGGCTGCTCATTTAGACACCAGGGTTTTCGGTTAAGAGACACCAGTTTTCAGATTTTTGGAGTAAATTATCCTTTTGCCCTCCTGCATTTTATCCTTCGGACTATTTTTCAGTTGATTTTTTAGTTCCTTCGAACGATTCCACTGTACAGTCGAATCGTTCGAAGGATCTTCGAACAAATGAATGTTTGTAGCTACAGTGAAATCCCTTAATAATTTTAAACAGTAAAATATCTTTTAAAATTTTAAAATTATTTTTTAAGCACTATATATTTTCAAAATTTCTAAAATTAAATATCTAGACTAATTACGATAATCTGATAAAAATACTTTAAGACTTCAAGGTCGTTTGACATTCTCAAATATTTAAAACACAGTGTTTTACAAATAAGGATATCCCTCAACTGTGTCGAAAATATATTTAGGAGTATCAAAAGACCTTAAAGTCTTAAAGTATTTTTATCAGATTATCATAATTAGTTTAGATATTTAATTTGAGAAATTTTGGAAATACACAGTGCTTAAAAAATAACTTTAAAGATTTAAAGGAGATTTTATTATTTAAAAAGTTATTTTTTAAGCACCGTGTATTTTAAAAAAATTTCAAATTGAATATCTGAATTAATTACGATAGCATAATAAAAATACTTTAAGAATTTAAGATCTTTTGACACTCTAAAATGCTTAAAATACAGTGTTTTACAAATAAGGGTATCCCTCGGCTGTGCCAAAAACACATTTGGGAGTGTCAAAATACCTTGAAGTCTCAAAGTATTTTTATGGTTATCGTAATTAGTCCGGATATTTAATTGAGAAATTTTGAAAATACACAGTACTTAAAAAATAACTTTAAAATTTTAAAGGGAATTTTATTATTTAAAAAATTATTTTTTAAGCACTGTGTATTTTCAAAATTTCTCAGATTAAATATCCGGATTAATTATGATAATCTGATAAAAATGCTTTAAGACTTTAAAGGTCTTTTGACACTCTTAAATATATTTTCAACACAGCTGAGAGATACCCTTTTTTGTAAAATACTGTGTTTTAAGTATTTGGGAATGTCAAACGACCTTAAAGTCTTAAAGTAATTTTATCAGATTATCGTAATTAGTCTGGATATTTAATTTTAAAAATTTTGAAAACACACAGTACTTAAAAAATAACTTTAAAATTTTAAAAGATATTTTATTGTATAAAATTTTTAAGGGATTTCACTATAGCTACAATCGTTCCAACGATCTTAGCGATTTGACTGTTCAGTAGAATCGTTCGAAAGAACTGAAAAATCAATTGAAAAATCATCCCAAGAATAAAACACGAGAGGAAAAAAATGGTATTTTAGCTCGAAAATCTGAAACTAGTGTTTCGGGAAAAAAAAAAAAAAAAAAACTGTTGTCTGAACGGGCGGCTTAAATTATTAATTATAAAGTTTGCATCAAAATCTATTATTTAAAAAAAGTTGCCTTCATATACCATAGTGGGTGTCTATTGTTACTTTATTTCACTCTTTCAAGACCAGTGGACTGCAGGAGGGGGTGTGTAGGGTACTGGCGAATTGGTATCCACCTGGTCCGTGACTTGGGTACGGAGTCACCCATGTCACAGAGAACGTACTGTTTTACCTGCTAGACAAGGCTTCAATAATCAACAGAGAGAATGTACTGGTTTACCTGCTAGACAAGGCTCTATAGACAAGTCCGGCTTTTTCCTATTGTGTTTTCGATTGGGTTGAAAAAAAAGAGAATTTCCTCTCCTTCCTCCCGCTTTCCCCTTCACCTCACTCACCCTATATATCTCTTCTTGGATGCCCACACTCAACACCGAACTCCATGCAGTGGAACTTGATCCTTCTTCCTCCTGGAGCTTTTAGAGTCTAGACCCTTTTTTGCTTCCAGGTCTTTCGAACATCAACCGTGCTTAAATACAGGTTTCTTCCTCTCATTCTAAAACTTCCTACTATCCTCTCTGCTAGTTATTTTGTGTAGACAACAACTAAAAAGGGTTAAATACGGAGGTGGAGGGCTCTCTCTTCCATTCCATAGCAGATGAGAGAGAGTCTTCTTCTCCTCCACCAATGGGGAGATGATGCTCTATGGAATTTATTTTCAGAGGATCCAGATTAGTTTTGAACATGAATCTTCTCGATTTCATACTCGCTCCATACTTGTCTGACTGAGCAGTGTGGGGTCTGAAAGTCTGAACTGACCTGGTCACATGCTGGGTCAATAGAGCCTAAAAGGTGTTTGCATTACTTGATTTACATGTGGATAATCAGATCTTCTATTTTAAAGGCAAATAATAATCAACCCTCCTGTTTCAGGATTTATACATAATAGGCACGGTAGTTGTTAGTGGACATGTATTTATGATATAGCAGAGTCAACCGACATGTCCAAATATTGAAAACCCGGCTGCTGGATATTGAAAACCCGGTCCGTTTTATTTTGTAATTTTCGTTTTAATTATTGTCTTAATTTTAGGAGTAGAGTTTTCTTTAGTTTAGTATAAATACCATCATTAGCATATAACAGAGGAGATTATTTATGAAAGGGAAAATTGAGAATAATTCTCTCAACTCTCTCCCTCACACGGGTGATCCCCGTTTTTACTTCTCCCTACCTTCTCTTCTCCTTCGGGTGGCACGTCCATCAGCTCTTCCAGATCTCCATCGCCATTCAACCCATCTCCGCCTGCCACAGCCAACCAACCAGATCAAACCCATCCCTTCGTTCCTTCTCCTTTGCCTTCTTTCCATTCAGACCCTCCAATCCTACACGCCCCATCAATCATCCCGATGTCCCAGATTTAGCCGTCCCAAGACCATCTCACCCAATCATCCAAAACTCCAGACATTGCCCTGCTTCTGCCCCTCCACGAGCAACCCAAACCCCATCCTTGTCTTTCCCTTCTTTTCTTTTATTATTTACATCTCTTCTGACCCACATGAAACCCTTTTAACCCACTTAGTAATCCCCCAACGTTGACCCTCTCATCTACAATTGACCAACCGTACCCAATAAACCCCACCTCAAACACCAGCCAACACCCATTTAACCTTCCCATTAAATTACCAAACTGCCATTAGCCCCATTAAACCTATTTAATTCCAATTTCAATTTTAATCCCATTTAAACCATTAAATACCCTTTCACCTCTCAATAAATCACCATTAGGCCCCTTCACCCGACCCAACTCACCCAAGTTTTCTCTCTCTGACCGAGTCATCCATCCATTCCCAAACTCAATCTTGCCCGCGTTGCGTCAATTTATCTGCGATTTTTTTTTTCCCTACACTTCATGGTTTACTTTATGTTTATCAACAATAAATTTTTGTATTGCCCTTTCGAAAATCAATTTCAGATTTTTTTAGCTCACATATTTTGTTTATCTTGTTGGTCAATCGAACCAATGCTACATCAGTTGTGAAGGGGGAGATCTAGGTCCTTATACAAGACTTGGATCACTCCATCTAATGGAATAGTCTTTAGGCTAGATATACAGCCCTAACAAGTGGAATGAGAGCTAGGTCTCCAAGCCACCGCATGTAGACTCAAGGATCCTTTTGCCGGATGAGACTATCCGCCGAAGAACCTCATTCCAGGGGGTGATTATTGGGCAGTCGAACAAGTCCCACATCAGTTGTTAAGGGGGAGATATAGGGACTTGTATTGTTATATTGATAGTATTTATAAACAATATCGAATGAATCCCTTAGTTCTGTTTGACTCAATTTGGAAGCCGAGTCATGTTTCTTGATCACCATCATGATCATGAAGTCATGAATCCTACTACCTCGTTTATCTGTTGCAAACCATCATTCTCTCAAATGAGAAAAGTGGTGATTATACATCACATTGTTCCTTTTGCTAAAAAGATACTGAACAAGCAGTAGTATAAGAAGGTTTCCTCCAAACTTCTTTCAAATCTAGACTGACAGATGCCATTGCACAATTATAGTGCTTAATCAAGATAGTTGATTTGGTGATTAGAAGATCCATGTATCCTCTCTAGTCATTCAAAGTAGATTTTGACAATGGGCAAGTTATTTTTATGAATAATTTGTGTTTTTTAATCAATAAAATCTAGACCCTAATGTTATTCCTCCAATGGTTATTGCTCGTCTAATTTTATCAAATGTATTTCTTATCAGAAGGAGCAAAATGTTTTCTAGGAGCGAATTAGAATCTATTTCTAACTTTCTCAAATGGGCAGTTTGAATCTTCATGTTTGGCATGAAGTGAATCTTCTCTATAGTCACTTGATGCTTGTGCAGAACTTACATTCTACTAGATAGAATGGAATCTAATACCTGTTTACCAAATGAAAAAGAGGAAGGGGGAGGGGGGCAGAGAGAGAGGAGAGAGGAGAGCGTGCTTGTCTTAAAACTCACCATCCATTTTTCTTATAATCCTCCAATGCACTGGGACTCATTCAACTAGTCCTCTGTCATCCTCTCTGAGTTGAACTCTCTTCTTGGTGCTGCAGGTACAGTCCAAGAAGAAATGGCCAAATTTGGTCTTGACTGCGAAGAAGACATCAAGAAACAACCATACATTGCCCCCCTCATCTCATCTTACAATGATCGCATTCGTCCTCTTCTAGATGCTGTTGATCGTCTTCGCCACTTAAATGTGATGAAAGAAGGCATCCACCTGCCAACCATCGTTGTTGTTGGCGACCAGTCAAGTGGTAAATCCAGTGTTCTTGAGTCCCTTGCCGAAATCAGCCTTCCTCGAGGCCAAGGGATCTGCACCCGGGTTCCACTCATAATGCGATTACAGGATCATGGCACTAGTGAACCAGAATTGTATTTGGAATATCTAGGGAAGTCAATTCAAACATATGAACATCATCTCATCAATGCCATTAATGGTGCCACCAGAGAAATTGCAGGCAATGGAAAGGGCATCTCGCAAACTCCACTTACACTTATTGTCAAGAAAAAAGGAGTGCCTGATCTTACGATGATTGATTTGCCTGGAATTACAAGAGTGCCAGTCCATGGCCAGCCTGAAGACATCTATGAGCAGATATCTTCCATCATTATGGAATACATTAGGCCCAAAGAGAGTATTATCCTCAATGTCCTATCAGCAACAGTTGATTTTCCAACTTGCGAATCAATTAGGATGTCTCAACGTGTTGATACTACTGGTGAAAGGACATTGGCTGTTGTTACCAAAGTTGATAAGGCACCTGAGGGGTTAATGGAAAAGGTGACCACAGATGCTGTGAACATTGGGCTTGGCTATGTGTGTGTCAGGAACAGAATTGGAGATGAGACATATGAAGAAGCAAGAGAAGAGGAGGCTGGATTGTTTGATTCCCATCCTCTTCTATCCAACATTGATAAATCCATTGCTGGGATTCCAATGCTTGCTCAGAAACTAGTACAAATTCAAGGGGCTATCATAGGCAAATGTTTACCGGACATCGTAAAGAAGATCAATGATAAGCTGAATCAGAATCTTGCTGAACTTAATGCCATGCCTCCCAACCTATCAACAGTTGGTGATGCAATGAAGGCTTTCTTGCATATTCTTGGTTCAGCCAAAGAATCACTTAAGAAAATTCTCTTGCGTGGAGAGTTTGAGGAGTATCCAGATGAAGACGAGATGCATTGCACTGCACGTATGGCTGAGATGCTCAATGAGTATTCCAAGGAACTTCAATCCCAGTGCAAGAACAAGGAGCCAGCTAATGAGTTCTTGATGGAAGAAATTAGAGTTTTAGAGGAAGCCAAGGGGATCGTGCTTCCCAATTTCCTCCCTCGGACAGCTTTTATCACTCTCTTGCATAGAAAGGTAAAACAACTTGCAGATACCCCTCTTGATTTTGTGCACAGAATGTGGAGCTATGTCGAAGGTGTGGTGTTACGTGTGTTGGCGTCTCACACGAAGCCATATCCACAATTGCAATCATCTACTAGAAGGTCAGCCCTCACTCTGATTGCAAAGATGAGGGACAGATCGAATGAACGTGTCAAGGAGTTGATTGAAATGGAGAAGATAGTGGATTACACATCGAATGCTGATTATTCGAAGACATGGACTTGTTTAATGGAGCAGCAAGAGGGATTCATGGAAGCCATTCATTATCCTCATAAACCAACAAAGTTCGAACTTTCAGGTGTTGGTGAGGTTGAAATCAGCCACCTGAGGAGCTACACTTCAGTTACAGATCAAGCGATGGTTGAGCAGGCATTCGACATGAAAATGAGAATCACTGCATATTGGAAAATTGTTACTCTGAGGTTGGTGGACTCTTTAGCTCTGCATCTTCTCTTCAGTGTGCAGAAATTGGTGAACCAGGAGATGGAGTCGGAGATTATGAATGAGTTGATGGGGCCACAGATGTTAAGCATTGAAAGGATGCTGGAGGAATCACCAAAAACTGCTACCAGGCGCGATCGTCTGAACAGAAGCATCACATTGCTTAGGAAATCCAAGGATGTAGTTAGTAATGTTATGGACCGCATTGCAGCTCATACCGGTCACTTCGATTAGGGTTCCTTGGCTGTTTATCTTGATTGCAGTACTAATTCTCTCTTGCTTGGTTTGTTGTTTATGTAGCTTTATGAATTGTGTGCAAAAACCTCAGGTTTTTGTTAGGCTATATATTTTCCATGGTCAGTGACTTATATAATACTTATCTCTGCCGGTTTGCTTTAATGCGCTCGATTTGTCTAATTTTCTCCACCACTTATTGTTTCTCTAGCTTTTGGTCTAACTCTAGATCATTAATAGCTCTCTGAACCAGGGGTTCAAAAAATGCTTCGGCAGATATACAAATATCAGCCGATATGCATATCAGCCGATAAGTTTATCTCTCATCCGATTTTTTCATTTTATTGCATTTCTCTCTCTTCCGATATTCAAAACTGTGAAAAACAGTAAAAACCGTGAAAAATCGTATCAGTTTTTATTTTTATTTTTAAAAAATTCAAATAAATTTTAAATACCAATTTTTATGCATATCGGCCAATATGGTGACCGATATTCAGACCGAATATCGGTCATATCGGCCGATAACCTTTTTTACTGGCCGATATATATTGTATCGGCCAACATCATTCGGCCCTGAAAAATCGATACATATCGGCCGTTACAATATGTATTGGCCGATATTTCGACCCCTGCTCTGAACTGTTTGATTATCATGATCGTATCATTGGCAAATAAAAGAAAAAAAAAAATTATCAAACCAACTGGGAAATTTGTGACCAAAATAGGCCTCTTATGCATGACCCAATTGCAAAATATCTGCTAAATTGATGTTTCAAGTCATCGATCAATCCGTGTTGTTCTCAAACCGTCATTTTCATTTCAAAGGTGTTTGGAAATCTTCAGCTCCAAGTTATGTTAAAGCTTTTGGATAGGAAGCCTGCATTTCTTTCTCTGCTATGGTTTGCTGTATTCTGGGAGTTTGAAACCCCATTTGCCATTCCATTTGCTTGGCCTGGGCTGTTGGTCATGTCGTTTCCTTCTTCTTTGCTGAGCCTTGGTTTGCAAGTTTTTCTTCCTATTGCTTGGCCTGTACATTTTTTGGGACGTTTCCCTCTCTTGAATCATACTTACCTAAATCGTTAAAACAAATCTAGAAATCAAGAATTATCTCAATAAGAGGTTTAAAATTCGGTATTGACCGATGTATCGACTTATCTCTTGTTATCGGCTAATATATTTCTCTCTTATTTTTTCCCTTTAAAAAAAAAAATGTATTAATATCGGCCGATACATCTATTTCGACCCCTATCACAAATATATGCTAAATTCAGATAAAAAAATAAAAAACAAATTGCAATTGCAAGTTTTAACAACAACTTAACATCTAGACAGAAACTAAAATATAATCTACAAATTTTACACAATTATTGCTAAGTTTAGGTTTTTTTTTAAATTATTGCAAATATATGCAAAAATTGTAGAAAAAAATAAAAAAATTAAAAAATGAAAATGCATGAAATAATTTTTTTAGAAATTACAATAACTTCTAGAGAAAATTTTAAACCACATATAACATTCACAATAAATAAAAGAGCATTTTAAATTCAAAACTCGGTAAGTTTTTGTTTTTAAATTTCGATATCACGTTTAAGATATCGTCTAGTATCTTGGTCGATATCTCACCCAAGATATCTGTGATATATAATGTGTAATAACCCGACCCTTTAAATTAGAAATAATAAATTTTTAGAATTATTAACTCGGCTTTGTGACCGATTAATATGATAGGGTACGGAAAGAGCTTCCCGAAAAAGGGAGTATATGACTCGATCAGAGGTCATTTGCTTAGTGATTTAGCCCGACGAAGTTCGGAAAGCATTTTAGACATTACTTAAATGTCTTTTGTTTTACATCATGAATAGTATTTTATAGACCTCTTGAGTGTGAAAGACCACTCTTCTGATATATTCAGACCTTGAAATTCACACACATATTAAGCTTTTGAGTACGTTACTCAGTGGTATTTTCGGAATTTCACGAGTATTCCTCGAAACGTGTATTTTACATATGCTTTTATCTAAAAGCCCCGATTTTTAAGATGCCCCGATTTTTAAGATACCCCGTATTCCGAAAATTAGCAAACTCAGATCACATTCGATCTGTATTTTATCAAACTCTTTGACATATTTAGAATGTCGAAAAGGGTATTTTAAACACTAATTTCGAAGTGTCAAAATCACGGTGATTATAAGCCGTCTATTTTATTAAAATAGTTGACTTTGTAAAAAATACCTTATTTTTTGGTGTCAAAACAAAAAGTGAACGTTCCACCGTAGGTAAACCCCGTGTTCTCAACACACCTGCAGAGTCGGATTTTCACGAGTTAAGGTCTATTATATACGAACAGAAAAAGAGTAAGGTAACTGAGATAAGAATTTTTTCATCTTATCTTTCTTATCTTTCTGCCGACAGTGTTAACTGCTGCGATTTTGCCGACAATTTTAAACGCTCAAGGTTGATCCAGCAGATATCCAAATAGTGTTTTTAAACCCTTATAAATAGGTGCATTCGGTCTCAGTTAAAAATAACCAATTTACGAAGTTTTCTCAGATTTTCCCATTTTCCTTACTGCCAGACGTTCACTATTCCTCAAGTGGTTGTATTAAATTCTTCAGAAGATTTCTGTAAGTGTTTATTTTAAGTTAATATTTTTAGTTTGTAGACCTCATTAAGAGGAAGTTAGATATTTAATTTCATCAAAAATTGACTTACGGTTTGCTCTATAAAAATTGGAGAAGAAAATAGAGAAAAATAGAAAACTCTGTCCGTGAATAGTGATTTGCGGCGCACTGTGAAGGCCCAAAAGGGTATTTTGGTAATTTGATAATGCAAATGAACAGTGCCCCGTGAATAGTAATTTTCGGTGAACAGTATTTGCGGGTGAATAGTATTCATGAATAGTAATTTCGGTGAACAGTATTTACGGGTGAATAGTATTCGTGAATAGTAATGTTCGGTGAACAGTATTTACGGGTGAATAGTATTCGTGAATAGTAATTTTCGGTGCACAGTATTTACAGGTGAATAGTATTCGTGAATAATAATTTTCGGTGAACAGTATTTATGGGTGAATAGTGTCCGTAAACGGTAATTTTCGGTGAACAGTATTTACGGATGAATAGTGCCTCATGAACAGTACTTTTCTGTGAATAGTGCCCAGGGGCATTTTGGTAATTTTGGATATTTTTCGGGGGGTAAAAACGTAATTTTTGGGAAAATTTCAAAAATGAAATTTATGTTATTTTAGCTTAAAAATATTTGTTTTAGACCACTTGAGGGTTTATTTTTAGCCCGTATTAGGCTCGGGGGCAAAATCGTAATTTTTACAAAATTTCAAGAAAACTCTCTAAATGTATTGTCATGATATTCCAAACGCTTAGGAGTATAAATTATGGCTATATAGTGTTATTATACGTTGTATTTACACTGTTTTCCGTTTTAAACAAATTTTTGAAAAACACTCGCCGACCGAAGGTGAGGAGATTCAACCACACTATGTATTTACTAAAATGCATCTCATGTTGCATTCAATATAATGTTTCTTCCACCATTAGCCCTATGGCAATAAGTAGATATCCATGGTCATCTTTATTGACGGAAAGGATGTAATGGGATTAGAATACGATACCGACACTGTTCACATGTAAGGAGGTGATTATGAGTTTCTACATATGAAACGTGAACTTAAGAGTGTTTCGGGATGTCGAAATCTAGCCATCCTAAAATGAAGTACGGAACTCACTTATTCCTAGAGACTACTTGGTATTATGATATGAGTGATCTGATGATAGATCAGGTATCCAACAGTGATTCCGATAGGAATATGCATTTTGTGTATAACTGATGTATTGCAGGATAATTAATCTATGCAATAAATGATGAACATAGGGTAAATGTACCCGATTGGAGATAACGGTAACACTTTGTGTTATAATATAACCCGTTGGTGGGTTTTTAATCTGTGTTTAGTTTTTCAGCATATTATATACTGATTTCTGATATTGGTATTATGATTCTATGCGGGAGGGCTTAGGAATCTATGTTAGCTGAGTGAGGTTATATGTGTGCGAGATATTATGTGGGTTGACAATTATGTTTAAATCCATGTATTGATGTGCACATTGATTTGTGTACTGTGCATATCAAATTACCTCAGACCAATGTATGAAGTACCTAGCTAGTGGAGGGCACTGGTACGAGGTGTATTTAAAATACGGGCTGTGTGAAGCACTGAGCATGAATTTGCCGGCGGTGTAAGAAACGTATTAATCGCGATTAGGGGAGAACCGTAGACGTCGTTTGACGGGGGTATCTTTTTGAGAAATGAAAGACATTTCATGGTAGATAACTGTGTTGACATTATTCTACATGATTTATGAATGTATAAACTTGTTGTTTGATAACATGTCTATTATATTGATAATATGCCTTGTTATCCAGAACTTGCTGTTGTTTTCTCTTCATTGAGTTTGTAAAACTCACACTCCTTACGAAACAGGAAACCCGGAGGACGAAGGACATGAGGATCATCAGCTGTAGTTTAGGGTGGAGACCCTTTAGCTATCTACCCAAATATTGGGATTTTATGTTTAACTTAGTAGACATTGTACGTACGAACATGTAATGTAGTAAACCCTTTATAATGTTCAGTTTGAAACACTGTAGGATGTAATAAAGTCTACTTCGTTACTGATGTGCAATTCTGATGTTGATGGAATCGATTGATGATAAATATTAGGTAGATCATGTGTAGCATTTTCTATTTGGACTTTCCTAAGATGTTAGTTATAGATTACATGTTGGTTAGTAGTGTATCCACATACTATGCGTTGAGGTGAAATCTGTCGAGGTTTTGGATTTTAAGCGGGCCCATGGTGGCCCCTCCATCTGCCTGGGATTTTTACCAGCTAGATATGACTGGGTCCGAGGCTACCAAATGTTAGATCCAAACTTAGTCATATGAGATGTTAAAGTCCATAAGATGATTTCCGCAAAGGACTCAATATTGTGTTAGAAAAAAAAAAAAAACTCACGTCAGTGGACCCGGAGGGTCGGGGCGTGACATAATGGGCCCGACTGGTATATTACATATCCTTGAATTTTTCAATATATCAGCAAATACGAAATGTATCGAGAGATATTTTTACCATTGGTCAATAAAACATATTCTATCTTTATTTAGAGGGACCATAGGAATGAAGGGGATAAGATAAATTGTAGAGAATCCTTTCTCCAGCAAAGCGCCACCACGACCACCACCAGAAATGCCTTATTTTATGAAAATGGTCCCGTTAGCCATAGACGGGGACTATGGAAAGAGCTTTGCAAGAGAATGTTTGAAGACAGAATCATCATCGTCATCTTTTATTTCATCACTAATGCTGTGGAGATTGTCTTCAAATGCGATGATAGTAAGTTAAAATATAAAGAACTCCAATGTTGGGTGTTTAAAGAAGTTATTCAGGCTCAACTTAATTTGAACCCTTGTATTCTTAGTAAAGTTTTCTTAGCCATCGGCTTGATGGGCTTGTAGTTTTATGTCCTTCTAAGAAAGTTGTTTCCAAACTATTATTAAACAAACTCTCAAAGTCTTGACCATTAATAGAATGGTGACGCATTGGATGTTATCTGGTTGTATTTTTTTTTGCTTTGGCTGATAGGATCATAGAAGAACTAATCTTATAGTGGGATAGCTTGGATTGTTTCTCCAACTGGTCATATATATACTGATTTTGGACTATGCAGAGAAATGTTCTATTAGGGGTTAACGAACGAGCCCCAAGTTAGAAGTATAGAGGGAAATCTAGCGATTTATAAAAGACTTAAGTCACTCCACAAGGCCAGTCTTCTATGTTTGATACCCAAGTCCTAATAAATGGCATTAGAACAAGGTTTCAGGCTTACCTCATGTGGACTCAGAGATCCCATAGGCAGATGAGTTGGTTGGCCTTATTCAAGGGAAGGATTGTTTGGACTGACGAACGAGTCCCACATTAGAAATGTAGAGAGAGATATAAAGATTTATAAAGGACTTGAATCACTTCCACCTACCACGCTAGTCTTTTAGACTGGATACCCAATCCTAACAAGCTTATGGTGTTCACTGCTTAATCAATATAGAAGGTCGGGGATTAGTCAATAGTCATATACCTATCTGTACGTTTCAAGGGGAGAACTATTGGTATTCGACATTAAAAACAGAAAAAGTCAATGGTCCAAATGTTGGATTTTTTTGTTCAAAAGGCTTTTATTGGGCTAAACCATGTTTATGTAGAGGCCAGGCCTAGTGGCCCAGTATGTGTTGAAAGTCCATGTATAAATATTCTCTTTCTCTTTAGAGTTTCTTTGAGTTGTGCAGTTTCTCAAGAAGAGAAACAAAGAGGAGAAAGATAGATTGTGAGGAAGAAGAAAGGGAAGGGTTGTCTGATCCTTATAATCTATCCGGGATCTTTTTCATAGTGGAACCTTGTTGCAGACCTCGTGGACGTATGGAGTTTTGTCGAACTACGTAAAATTAGTTTTCTTGCTTGGTTCTTGTGTGTGATTGTTTGGATTTGTGATTATATGTGGATTAATAGCACAACACCAAAACATTGCATTGCATGACAGATCCAAGTTTTACAGTACATTGGCTGTCTCACATAGTTGCAAGTCATTGTATGACTTGTAATCAGGGTCCTACAAAAATGATGGCAAGCAATCTCCACATGATCTAGATCCAGACTCGTTAAGTTTATGGGTCACCTTGGCTTACTAATATTTGATGGGACAGCTTTAGAGCATGTAATTACTAATTAATCCAATTAACAGCTCATATATATATATATATATATATTTTGAACGGTAACAAAGAAATTCATTAAAAACGGAAGAGAAACAAGAAGATGGTCTAAAAGGAATTAGACTAAGAAAGAACAAGAAAATCAAAGAGAACAAAGAAGAGAAATACAGAAGGAGAAATCACAAAAAGTAAACTCCGGAAAAAAGGTCATGAACTCCCAACTTGGCGAAGAAATCCACCACACCATTAGCTGAGCGCCTTACTTTTGATAAGGAAGCTCCCAAAACCTTGGCAAAATCTCTCACTTCCCTAACCACATTAATCAATCTCAAGGTGGGTGACACAAACTGAAGGCCCATTTGAAAGCATTTGTCGAATCACCTTCAATGATTAGATTTTCTTGACCGTGGTTCTTCCAAATAACTAAATCTCTTTTAATACTAAGAATTTCGCTTCATTTCAATCTTTAAATTAAAATTGGTTTTGAAAAATCCTATATTTTTAAATGCCTTTTGAGAAAGAAAGAAATAAGAGAACAATGTTGAGTTCTATTTGCTTGGAGAGTTAGAAATAGTTGCATTAGAGATAGTAAAAAAATAACCCTTATATATAATAAATTGATAAAACTCATTTGAGGTGATTTTAACTTTAGATGTGTAAATCGAAAGATAGGAGACAACTTCAATATATGAAGTTGAGATGATATAAATGGACAACTTCAATACACGAAGGAAGAGGGATAACCAGCCAAAAACAAAGAAAAAAGATAAAGAAATACATGACAGTAGAGTCAGCAAAAGTAAAATTGGAATTTGAAAAGGTGACCCAAACCGATGGGATTAGAAGTCACATTTTCATTTAAATAGATAATATGTAAGAAAAATCTATATCAGGTCCCTTTTTTTTAATGACCAAGATGTCTAGGGGTCTCGCATGAATTTGTATAGGGGACATTTTAACCCGATTAGTCCTTGGGTATGTGTAAGCCTTCCAATCTCACACATACCGAGTAAACAACTATAGAGAATGGTTCAGAGAGGCGTTGAACTGTGAATCGAACTCAAGACCTCTTCTTCATGAGGAGAGCTTCTTGAGTGTCAGGCCAACCCTCTCTTGAATTTACAAGGTCCTTTTTGTTCTTTTTTGTTCATGGGATACTAAAGCATGAAACCCATTAAAGTTATTTTTATTGGACCAAATTAAACTTTAAAGATTTTAAAACTTAGGGAAAATAAATAACTCAAAATCATAGATTTAGAAGTTTAGATATTATATCTTGATTAATATAATTAATTTTTTTTAACTCAATATTTAAATATAATATTTTTTATAGGTCCATCGTCATTTATCTAAATAGGCCCACAACAGAGTGTCCAAATAAGAGGTTGATCATATATCTTTTCTCTGTCTTTTAAAAATAGGGAAATGAGATATATTTATTTGCATACTATTCATTTTGTAAAAAAGGAGATTAGTGAGTAACTGTCTTTTTTAGACACTTATTTTATTTCTGTTTTGTGCCACTAAGTAAATGATTAAAAAATTTGAACGAGTAAGCTTCTAGTTTGTTCATAATATAAAAGAAATTAAATCTGAATCAAATAAAATAATGTAAAATAAATATAATAGATATGAATTTAAAAGGTCAAATGAAAAATCAAGTGATGGCATGGTTGTCAAGAACCCTCTGCTTCACATTCTGCTCAGAGCCACTTAAGCTCCCATCTCTTCCTCTCCCCGAAACGACAAGTTCCAAAATGGATTACTGCACAATTAATCTAATTAACACCCTTTCCCAAGACTCTTCAGGCCCTTATAAATTCTAAAGAATCAGTCACTCGAACAGTCGAAGTCGAAGTCACTCGCTCTGAATCTCTCTCCTTCTTCCCTTCCCTGCTCTCAAGTTTTAGACAGCATGAATTCTATTCCCTCTGCTTTAGCTTCAATCCATGATAAAATGACGAAACTTAATGTCAGTAGCCCCACAAAAGAAGACAGTGGCAACCCCCAAATGCCACTGCTAATGGTATCCTACAATGATCGTATCCATCCCCTTCTTGACACAATTGATATGTTGCGAAACTTGGATGTTATGAAAGAAGGGATCCAACTACCAACTATTGTTGTGGTCGGCGACCAGTCCAGTGGCAAATCCAGTGTACTGGAGTCTCTTGCCGGTATCAGCTTGCCCCATGGTCAGGGTATCTGCACCAGGGTCCCTCTGATTATGCGTTTGCAGGAACACTCTAGTTCTGAACTAGAACTTCAGCTTGAGTATCAAGGTAAAACTGTCAAAGCAACAGAAAACCAGATTACAGATGCGATAAATGTCGCAACTGAAGAAATTGCAGGCAATGGAAAGGGAATCTCAAATGTTCCCCTTACACTCGTCGTAAAGAAGAAAGGTTGTCCCTGACCTTACTATGGTCGACTTGCCGGGAATTACTCGTGTTCCAGTGCACGGCCAACCAAGCGATATCTATGAACAGATATCGAATATAATCATGGAGTACATTACTCCCAAGGAAAGTATAATCCTCAATATCCTATCGGCAGCAGTGGATTTTTCTACGTGTGAATCTATTAGGATGTCTCAGCTTGTTGACAAGACTGGTGAGAGGACGCTGGTTGTCGTGACGAAAGCAGATAAGTCGCTGGAGGGGTTATTTGAGAAGGTCACCACTGATGCAGTCAACATCGGTCTTGGTCATGTATGTGTGAGGAACCGAATTGGGGATGAGTCGTATGAAGAGGCAAGGCAGGAGGAGGCTAGATTGTTTGATTCTCATCCTCACCTGTCAAAAATTGACAAGTCTATTGTTGGTGTTCCTGTGCTTGCAAAGAAGTTGGTGCACATTCAGGCTGCAGGTATAGAAAAATGCTTGCCGGATATTGTGGAGAAGATCAATGAAAAGCTCGTTTACAATATTTCCCAATTGTACAGTATGCCTCAAAAAATGTCCAACGTTGGAGATGCTATGAAGGCTTTGTTGCAGATTACGGGAGCTGCGAAGGAATCACTCAGGAAGATACTTTTGCAGGCTGACTTTGAAGAGTACCCTGATGACGCCCTCATGCATTGCACTGCCCGTATGGCTGAGATGCTCAATGTATTTTCCAAGGAATTGCAGTCTAAATCCCAGAGCACTGGTACATCTACTAAGTTTTTGACCGAAGAACTTTGAGTTTTAGAGGAGAACAAGAGTATTGCTCCCCCAAATTTCATCCCTCGTTCTGCTTTCCTTGTTCTCTTGCAGAGGAATGTTCAACAGATTGCTGATGCGCCACTAGAATTCATGAATAAAATGTGGTCTTACATAGAAGATGTGGTGCTTTGTATTTTGGACAAACACGTAGAAACATACCCACAACTGGCATCTTCCATTAGAAGGGCAGGCAACAATTTGTTTACTGAGCTGAGGAAGCGCTTTGGAAGTTAAAGAGTTGATTGAGAAGGAGAAGATAACCGATTACACGTCCAATCGTGAATACATCTATACATGGAATAGACTAATGAAACAGCGAAATAAGTTTATGAAAGTTGTACGAGGTGATCTCGAATGGGGTAGTTCTATTCATTGTCACTTTGGCTCAGCAAACAGAGGTCCCTGGTTCGAGTTCCGCAGTCACTCGATGCCCATGGCTAGTGAGGGACAGTGTGCATCCAGAGTTTTACCAAATGTCCTCGGGGAGAGGTGCGGGTCTTGTGTTTCTTCGTCATCAAAGAAGAAAAAAAGAAAAAACAAGAAAGTGGTACAAGGTGGTTCAAAATCTTCATTTGTCAATCTCAAATCTATTCGTAGAGTTGATGTTGTTCATCTGAGGGAGCAGTCACCAGCAATGGTTGAGCAGGCATTTGATATGAAAATGAGGATCACTGTTTATTGGAAGATAGTGATTATAAGATTGGTCGACAGTTTGGCCTTACATCTGCTTTACAATGTTCAGAATTTGGTTAACAAGGAATTGATGTCTAAGATTGTGAATGAGGTGTTTGAGCCAGAGAAGAGTGGCATTGAGTGGATGCTGAAAGATTCGCCTTCTATGGCCAACAAGCGCCAACGACTCAATAGAAGCATCAAGTTACTGAAGGAATCAAACATTGTTGTTTCCACTGTCATGGATCGAATTGCAAATTGCGGCTAAGCTTGTTTCTCAAGTGCAAGGATGTCAGCTGTTTTCATTATATTGAGTCTCTCGATTTTGTTTTCATATTTTGAGATCAATGAAAGCTTGTTTGTAATTCTCATTGCCATAGTTATCTACGAAATATGAATTTTCACTTCCATCCATTTTCTTTTGTTTAGTAGCAAAGAGTAAAAGGGGAAGAATCTCAGAAGTTTCATACTATAATTGATGAAAACCTTTGTTCATGATGAATATAAGATTTGATGTACAAGTATGAATCTTAGATCACTTTTTTTAGGAAGTTCTTGAAGACCTTGAGGAGGTAAGTGATGTGGATTTGAAACTCAAAGAAGCTTCTAAAAAAGGATTGGAGATGTTCTCAGCTGCATACGAAAATTTGAAAAGCTTCAATTTAGAAGTTGCTCAAGGCTTCCCGAGCAATTCATCACCTACAATGGTTGACACAGTGGATTCTTTCTGGATTCTCTTCTAAAAGAAATTTTCTTTTTATCTGTGCAAATACTTGTGACTACAATTGGGAGGGTTTGTTGAAGATATTTACTTAAGGTGGTTTAAGTTTAATAAAGAAGATTCATTTCAGTTTACCTTGAGGAAGTTAAACTTTTATTTTTTAAGTTCTTGCAATTTGTCCACTCCTTCTATAATGCTCTTGTGTTGAATGAAAAATTTGCTTCGTTTTATAGTCCTCTATCTCTTTATTGTTGCATACATTTTGTTTTGCATTTAGGAGATTTAAGACTTAATCACTAAGGGAAAAACCACTGAAGTGTACACAAGAGTAACTGAGCTTTGTTCATACCTTGATCTTTGCTTTTCCGTTTGCTTTCCTTTACTTGCTCTACCTATTACTCTGTCCCTTTTTAATTTATTTTTTTAGCTCAAGGTTCTCTCTTTTTTCATTTACTTTGCATTGCACCTGAAGGTGTGATGTGGGTGTCTTAGTGGATAACCTTCAAGAAATGGCCTTCAAATTCTACAGTGTTTTCGACTAGGAAAAAACAAGCCCTATAAGGAGGATTTTGAGTTCAAGAAGCCTGAAGTAAATGACCCACAGGGAAGGTATATAGGTCAAGGCCCTATTTTAAGTAAAAAGGCTTGTAAAAGCTCATTTAAGAGGCCCATACGCTTGCCACTGAAGGAATGTGACTAACCCCTTAGTCCAGTTTGAAATTAATTCAAAATATCTAACCTCAAAACATCATTTCAAAACTAAACTCTTAGTTAAGTTTACATCATATCTCTAAAGCAGACACATGTTGAAAGCTTAACATATCTTTGAAGTTGTTGCCTCAAAATTGGTTCAGAACATGATTTCGAAGCCATCTTCGAAGCTAGATCTTTGAGAATCAACTTTCAGTTTTGAGGTTGATTCAAATTGACCTTCCAACTCAATTTGCACTTCACAGGAAATCTATAAGTGGTGTAGCCCTATAGGAAAAGTCCATGTAAATGACATTTTAAATTTCAAATTTCGATTACAAGATTATATTTCAAAGAGAGTTTTTGAGTTAACATTAAGATTCTCTTTTTGAGTTTATTCAAGAATTACAAAATGCAAGAGAAACTTCTCTGTTTAATATTTTAGAAAAATCAAAACAAACTGAATTTCAAATAAGTTCAACAAGACTATATTATAAATAATAAATAAAATATCTGAACCTATGAATTGTGATAATGGTGTTCTGCAGAGGAAAAATAGAGAATGAACTAGATGTCATTAACTGTGAAACTTTTGTTAAAGGAAATTTGACAATCCATATGACCGCATGTTCTCCCAATAGAACCAGGTTGGGAGGGACTAAGACATTTACTATAACTGTAACAAATGTTGGAGATGCAAATTGCTCTTATGCTGTGGAGATTTTGGAGCCAAAAGGAGTCAAAGTAAGAGTTGAACCGAATACTTTGCATTTCACAGAGGTCAACCAGAATCTAACTTTTTCAGTGACTTTCAGTGGTAATGGTTCTGATTATGGGTCTTCAAAAGGACAGGGGTATTTGAGGTGGGTTTCTTCTAAATACACAGGGCACAAGTCCAATAGTCACATTTTTCAAAATAAAAAATAGACTGACAGATATGAGGATTTGAATATTCTAATCAATTGTTTTGGATTTTGCTTCTCTACTTATTGATTTATTCATAGTATGGTTGACATTAAACAAATGGAGTCGACTGTCAAATGAATATTCTATCAATCCCTACTATTAAATATTAATAAATCAATGTGTAGATTTTTATGAATTTATCAGTAAATAAAAAGTAGTGTTTAGATTTTGTGCATGTCAATTGCTTGCAGTGAAAAAATATTGAGGATAAATGCATCTTATTTTCAACTATTTGAAGGCTGTGATTTCTATCACCAATACAACCAGAAAACCCACGTTCGTGATTGATGCCATATTTTGTTTTCATTCACTCAAATGGAGTGAATTTATAATGATAAGACATGTAAATGGTGACAAGTAAATCAGAAAGTGTTGCAGTGGAAGAAGGGCTCTAACATGACCAACACATTCTTCATCACTGATATACAAATTGAAAGATTAAACTCAATTTATGCCTATTAAGCCTTCTCAAATGAATTTCATGAAGTTTCAACCCAATGCCTGTATAGTCAAGTACTCATGTAGATTAACCCATACTAGAAACATATACAAAGGCATAGTAAAAATGATTGAATGCAGCCACCATGGGAATTTCACATCTTACAGTATCATAAGTACTAAACTAGTTCATGAAATGAAGTTGACAATCCATATCAACAGTTTAAAGCAGTCATAGTTGACATGATCTTAAATGAAACTGATAAAAACTCATTCTCAAAATGCTGATCAACTAAATACTATCTTTAGGATTGAAAAAAGTATGTCTCTGGAGAGAAAGGGGTGAAATTCCTTACCGCTCCTTCTCCCAGTAACCTGTTCCTAAAATCTAACCTTTTTCTGGGTACGCAAAATCTTGCTTTTTCTAGACAATCTGTAATTGCTAGCGCATGTCTCTCTCTTTCTCTACACCTGTCGAGTCTTCTCTTGCACAACCCTTCCTCGTGAAATGGATTTCTTTACTGCCTAGTAGCTTCTCTTGTTGAACTAGGGTTCTGCTAAATCCAAATGCAGTGTTGTTATACAGTAGGGCGTTTGGATGGGGGGTAAGGGGGGTAACCCCCATTTACCCCTACTTACCCCCGTTTGGTAACAAGGGGGGAGGGGTAAAAATTCAAATTTTTACCCCTCCCCCCTCCCCCCTCCCTTTCCAATACCCCCACGGGGCAAGGGGTATTCATTTTTTAATACCCCTCCTTACCCCCCACCCCAACTTTTGCTTATGAATTTTTTTTTTATATATTTTATTTATTTATTTATTTTAGTAAGTACTTGACTTTTTTTTTTTTTTAAAGTACTCCATTATTTCCATTTAATAAATCTCATATTACCAAACAACAAATTATATTTTTTTTTATGAAGAGATATAATGAATTTTGTATTCATTTTTTGAAATTTAAAATAATAATAGTGGTTTTTATTTATTTTTTATTTTTTAAGGAAACTTTTTCTCTATTTATCCCGTGCCTTCATCTATTTTTCAATTATATATTATATAATTTTCTAAAACGTATTTGTCAACATGTTCTATTTTTAAGAGGTGATTCTGTCGAAATTTCGATAGGGTCTCAAAACTCTGAAAATTTTGAGATTTATGATAATATCTTTCAAGATAATTAACAATTTATTCTATTAGTAGATTATTTTAAAAATATGTCAACATTTTCAACGTAATGCATTTAGGTGAGGGGTAAATTTTTACAGGAGTTACCCTTGAGCAGGGGTAATTGTACGTAGGGGTAAACTGAAATATAATAATTTTATGAGAATTAATAATTTTATTAAATATATATAATATAAAAATAAAATTTCTGCAACATTTTTAACGTGATGCATTTGGATGAGGGGTAAATTTTTACAGGGGTTACCCTTGAGCAGGGGTAATTGTACGTAGGGGTAAACTGATATATTAACAATTTTATGAGAATTAATAATTTTATTAAATCTATATAATATAAAAATAAAATTTCTGTAACATTTTCAAGGTGATACATTTGGGTGAGGGGTAAATTTTTACAGGGGTTACCCTTGAGCAGGGGTAATTGTACGTAGGGGTAAACTGACATATTAATGGTTTTATGAGAATTAATAATTTTATTAAATCTATATAATATAAAAATAAAATTTCTGCAACACTTTCAACGTGATGCATTTTGGTGGGGGTAAATTTTTACAGGGGTTACCCTTGAGCAGGGGTAATTGTACGTAGGGGTAAACTGACATATTAACAATTTTATGAGAATTAATAATTTTATTAAATCTATATAATATAAAAATAAAATTTCTTCAATGTGATGCATTTGGGTGAGGGGTAAATTTTTACAGGGGTTACCTTGAGCAGGGGTAATTGTACGTAGGGGTAAACTGACATATTAATAATTTTATGAGAATTAATATTTTTATTAAATTCATATAATATAAAAAATAATAATTATAATTTTTATGAAGAGATATGTTGATATTTTTTATTTATTTATTGGGATTTAAAATAGTAATATCAAAAAAATCTTTATTTATATTTTTACTATTAGAATGCAAGTGTTCATTTTAAATTATAATTATGAAAAATAATTTATAGAAATTAGATAATATTATTATAAGTTATATTATTAGAATTTACTTCATAAATATTATTTATAATTATATTTTATAAAAAAAAATATTAATATATCATGTTACCCTTGCCTCTAGTTACCAAACAAGATTTTTTACCTTTAGGGTAAGATTTACTTTACCATAACAATTACCAAACAAGATAAGGGTAATTTCAATTCAAGGGTCACCCCTACTCAAGGGTGACCCCTACTTAGGGGTAACCCCTATAAAAATTACCCCCCGTCCAAACGCAGCCTACGTGGAGAGGGTGAAAGAATGTGATAAAAGAATTTATTTCATTAAAATACATTGTCCTCGGCTGCGTTTGGAAGAGAGGGTTGTAACGGTAATTGTGGGGGTTACTCATTATTATTATTCTTTGTTTGATAAAATAAAGAATAAACTTAAAAATTAAACTTTTTATCTCAACCCTTTCACTTTTGAAAGCCATTTTCTTCTGAGGAGTTCATGTTTCCTGAAGAAAGCCCTAGACAGCGTCTCAGGGATAACTCCTGTAATATCCCTCATTAAATCGCAGCGCTCGATTTCAAATGTAAATCAATATAATACGTAATGACTAATAAATACTCCCTCTGTCCCAAATTAGTTGTCCTATATGGGTTTTGAAACTGTCCCAAAATAGTTGTCTCATTTAGTATAAAATGTGTTGAAAATGGATGAGATCACATGGAATGCTAGCTTTAAATAGAGAGTTTCTTAAAAAATACAAATTTTCAAATGAGACAATTAAAATGGGACGGAGGGAGTATTATTTTCTTGCTACCAAATATGTTTAGGTCTATACATATCATATATGACTAATTTAATCAAGTATTGTTGATAATAGATTGAGATATTAAGGAGAGATCGTCAATCACTGACACCTCAGTAATACAATATATTTTTATTATTTACAAAAATATTTTTAATCGGCTATGGCTATATATAGTTAATATATTACCAATATGATTAATATTTGAGTCTATCAATTTCAAACCGATATTTAGACTTTTCTTCTTTGAAGTGCTTTATTAATATAGGTACTTATGCTACTTAAGTGAGTATTAGTGTAAATTGTAGATTTAGGTAATGAAAGTGACTTTTCTTCATTATCATTATATTTATTTTTGTGTCTTTTCAAAGACAAATTGTTTTGATAACAATTCATTTAGCAGCATCCGTCACAAAAAATTAGAATTTTAAAAATTATATACTACAAAATGAATTGGCAATATGACTTATACAGTCATATCTAGGGGTCAAAAAAATGGTATTGACCGAGACATTAGCCGGTACAAGATATCGTCCGAGATATCGTTATCAGCCATAGGCTGATAAATTTCTCTATCCTTCTTTTTTTAAACAAAAATAGTAATATCGACCGATACAAATCATATCGGGTGGTAATATGACTTATACCTTTATATTTATTAGATTTTTCTGTTGTCATTAGATCATAATCATTTGTACTCACGATCGTTTTGATAATTGATTGCTCAAAAAGTACAATATGATAGTCATAAAAGGGTTTTACTTTTTAATAGTGTAGATTTACATTAGATTTCTTACAAGCTAAATTAATTTTGGATACTTACATGAGACGCATCCAATTGAAAAACATAAATTAAATGTGAAGGGGGTTAAATAGATAAAGTAGTCTAATCTTTACTTTGCCCCCTTCGATATAAGATTTTTAGATCGGTCTCTAAGAGTAGAATTCAACTGGATCTAATAAGAGATGTTGAATTCCATGTTACGAATTTTTACTTAACGTTCTCATTTTATTTAAAATAAAAAATGATAGTAAAAGTTTAGCACAGATCTCAACATAGTTGACATAGTTATGTGTATTAAACATGAAAAAAATAATTTATTCATTTTATATGATGATTTTTGCTTTTCTCAAAAATTTTAAGGACTCATAAAAAAGAAGTGTTGTATATAATTTTATGTAAAATCTCTTTACATGAGCTATAAATTAAAACTTGTTATACCCTATATAAAAATACAAAAAGGTGTTGTGATATCCTGCCCCAAGTGGGCCCAACCTAAGTCCAGACATCCCATACATGAGAGAGAAAATCACCAGGCGTTGGACGCGTCTGGTGGAGTCCCATATGGCTAATGGGCAGTGGGTCTCTCACGTATATGTTATGTGGAGTCTCCTTTGGTCTGCTCATCAAAGTTGTGCGGGTCTGTCTGCAGGCTCAAAGTGCACAATATTGTGTTATAGGGTCGGGACATTTCAAAATCGTATTAAAGTACGGTTTCAACATTGAGATTGAGGGTGTGGGCTGGTGTAGTTAGTGTGTGGTCGGCGGATGACGCCGCTGGGCGTGTTTGGCAGAGTTCCATATCGCCAATGGAGAGTGGGTCTCTCTTGTATATATTACGTGGAGACTCCTCCTTCCTACATAAGGTTTTTAAGAGCATTCTTTGTTTGCTCATTGAAAACAAAGCTGTACAGGTCTAAAGCAGACAATATTGCGCTAGAGGGTTGGGGTATTACATGTGTATAATTTGTTAAATTTATTTTTGAACTATACTCAATTTATATTTTTTATTGATGTAATAAATGATTTAATTAATAGTTAATTATTTTTTCAATTAATTAATTATAATATAAAAAGATATAACGTAATGATTAAATTTCATATAAATAACTCAATTGATTAATACTTTGAATCAATAAACATAACATGAATCCCAAATTCAAATTATACATAATGTGATGTTAATCTCCAGAATTTTCCTCAACAAACCCTCGTAGTGAAAGAGAAGAGGGGTCTTAGTTCTTCCTCGTAAAAATAACTGTAAATAGAGTCGAGCAGTAACCAGGGACCACGAATCAAAGAACATTCAGAACGCTTTGCACGCTGATATGTGAAATATCTAATTCTAATCGAGAGAGAGAGAGAGAGAGAGAGAGAGAGAGTTTGTCCTTTCCTTTTGAGAGGGGAATTTTCTCAAGTGCAGGTCTGCTGTTCTTGTCCTTTCAAAATTTGAGATCCGTTTCTCGTCTTTGATCCGGCCACGACCCTTTTGATGCTGACACATATGTTTGGTTAGACTATTAGAATCCCTTCTCTTTCTCGTTTACAGGTAAATGAAAACTTGTTAATCATTTCGTCTTTCTGGTCTTTTCTTTCTTAAATAGCAGATTTTCATGCTCTCAAATCTCTGTATTTTTTCGTTTTAGGTTTTCAAGGTGAATATAATTTCTACCACATAGATGGAAAACACTCAGAAATGTTTTGCATAAGAAATACATCCAAGAAGGAAAACTTGAGGAAGTTTTCTGCAGTTTTTGGGTTCTTTTCTTAAGTTTCTTTTGAAATGACATATGGGTTTATATGTGACTCTAATTTGAGTAGGAAGGAAAGAGAAAGGAGCTTAATGGACATTTGAGAATTGAAAGATGGGGTTGTGATTAGTATCAGAAAGAGGAAAAGAAACATAGCAGATAGATAAAGAAATCTCTGCATTTTGTGGTGGTTTCTCTCTGGAAAGATACTAACCTCAGATAGATGGGAATGTGTCATAAATGATTACGATGATGAGGAGATAGCTTTTGTATTAGTTCTTTATTTTTGTTTTAAATAGTGAAGTAACCCAGACATCTCTTGTTGGAAGAGATTCAAAAGGCTTAAAATTGATAGATGGAAAGATGAGGGCTTTTGAGTTGAGGATATTTATTGTGGCTACTTCTGTTTATGATTCATGAAATGGTTGGCTAAATCGACATGAGATGAGTCGAGCTTCGTCGTTCTCGCTGAAGCTTGACCAGAATCCTAAGGTTGATGAGAGTGCTCTAAGGCGATGGGTTGTTGCATTCTGCATCATCAGGTTCGATCTTGAACAGGGTCAGGTAATTGAAGAGTGCTACCCTCCAGACTCCATCACCCAAGATGAGGAGCTTGAGATTGCCTTTAACTCTTTCCCTGATTCCATGTCTTACCACCAAAACCGTTCAAGCATCCATGACTCCATGTTCTTCTTCCGCTTCCCGATTCGGGGCACTTCGCCATCAGACGATGTATCTTCCAACATGACCGAAGGAGATTCAGAGATCTCTCCAAACAGTGGAAAGAAGAGCTCTTTTGTTGGCTGTAGATCGAGATATGTTTATGGTTATGTTTTTAACAGGCAGAGACAAGATGAGAGGCTTAAGCGAGGTGGGGAGCAGAAGTCAGTGGTTATCTTGTCTTACAGTCCCTATTCAAGTGTGTTCAAACCTTTACTACAAATATTAGGCCCTTTGTGTTTTGATATTGGTAAGAAGGCTCTTGAGCGTGTAGCTTCATACATGTCGATATGGCCAGTCCCTGTACTTGGTAAGCTGATGGAACTTCCAATAGGAAATGCCACTATGAAGGTATATCTTCCACCTGCACATAGCTTGCTAGCTGACAGTGGGATCTTGTCAGATGAATTAACCTCCATAATGGCTCCTTTTCCTCCCACTAATCAATCCATACCACAAGGTTTATTCCATGATGCTGATCTATTTGGTATATTTCGGCGGCATCTCTTGCAGCTATGGACATTATGGGAGCTTTTGGTTATTGGCGAGCCTCTTCTTTTTATTGCTCCAACACCTCAGCAGTGCTGTGAAGCTGTTGCCAGCCTTATTAGTTTGGTGGCACCACTTCCTTGCAGCATGGACTTTCGACCATACTTCACTATCCATGACCCAGATTTTGCCCATCTCAATTCACTTGGTGAAGGAGATCAA
The DNA here is from genome assembly GCA_013350335.1 of Chimonanthus salicifolius. NCBI lineage: Eukaryota > Viridiplantae > Streptophyta > Magnoliopsida > Laurales > Calycanthaceae > Chimonanthus > Chimonanthus salicifolius. Next base: position 21,063,188 of record CM023540.1, on the reverse strand, counting down.
TTCCCCCCAATGGTTCTAGGTGTAACGAATCTGTTCTTCTTGAAGGCTCTTAAGAATTTTCCTCACATTGTTTCCGTAGGTAGCCCTCCTCCCAATTCAAGTAGGCTTGCTCCTGGTCCTAGGCCTGCTGGGAGTGGGAGAAATGTTAAGCCAGATCGGATGAACCCTCAGCAGCTTTTGCTGAAGAAGTTTTCCCCTTCAAATTTGTTGAATGTGGTGAAACTGAGGAGAGATGGTCCACTTTGCCTCATGACAGAGCACAAAGAAGCCATCTGGAGCACCTATGCAGCAATAATGAAGCCAGACACTGCTGTTCTTAATAGACTTATTGATGCTGGAATGTCACCGAGGGTTGAGGAGTCAATGGCAGTTGTTAACAATGAGATATTGCGGCGTCATTTCTTGGAGCTTACAACTAACTTTCTAGCTCCTTTTGGTCCGTATCTAAGAGCCGCTACACCTTTAGAAGGAGTTTCTCCCTTCATTGACCCCCCTCCTCTACCTCCATTTCATGCGGGGGAGTTCCTAGTAACCCTAGCAGCAAGAGGTCCAGGAAAGTTTTTATCGAAGAGGATGAAGGCTAACTGGCTAGACCTATACAGGTAACCCACTCTTATAGCTGATGGTTTTGATCATTGCCATTCTTTTTCTTGTAGTTCATTTGTGTTATTTGGATGGAATATGTAATGTTCATTGTTAAATCATGCATCTTGGTTTTACAAACTGCACATGTTGGACTCATCTTCCAGTGATTGAAACTGCTTGTGTGATGGATCTGTTGCGGAACTGAGATATTCCAAAGGTCTTTCCCTCTAGTTGAACCTGAGTTATTAACATTCGCTCTTTAATTGTGGATCATTTGCTAAAATTTTCAGTTAACAACCCACGAAGTGGACAGCGAGGACTATCCAGTAGGGAGCCTTTGGGGCATGGCCCATACTACCATGTTGGTGTTCCATCTGTTCAACAGTATAGATTACTGAAAGTTGAGCCACACCGGTAACATTATTGCTCAAATGTGTTTCTGTAAAAAAAAAAAGAAACTCATTTATGCTAAAGCATCATCTAACTCCATTGTGCATTACATAACAACTGGTGAATTGGTATACCTTTTTATGAATTCTGTGTAGATTGTTTGGTTTGAAAGGTTTACCTTACAATTTTTGTTTTTGTTTTTTATATTTCTATTCAGACGCTTTTTGAAAGGGCACAATTTTATGCCTTGGTTCCAAAGAAGGCGTACTATTGCAGAACAAGAACAGCATAGATTATGGAGGCAGGCACGGATGAGGACTGAAATAAACCTGTTGCTATTGAAAATGTCTGAGTTGGAGAAGGTTGATTCTTTCAATGCTATCGAGCGGCATCTACTTGGAGAAATACAGGTAAATATTCTTCAATTGCTAGTATTCAATGTATACAAGCACCATCCACATCAAGCATGCTTATCCCATGGAAATACTAACATATAACAAGGGAATGAACTTCTGGAGCTACCTCCAGCATTCATAAAGCAACACTATTTCATAAGTCTTTGTTCTCAGATTTCAGGAAATCTTTTTGTTACAAACTTTTCTTCTCTAGCAAGCATGCTCCCATGATAGAAAGCAAGCTTTATATTTTCATTTTAATTTTTTTCGTTTCTTCTTCTGTTCAAAATGATTGTTCACTAAGTTGAGCACTTTAGAACTATGCCTCGTCTAACTTATAACTACTGGATTCTGATTTGGTCTCCATGTTCTCTTTGTTCCTTGCAAAAATTAAATTTCTTCATATGTGGGCTTGTTCTGGTTTCTTTGCCTGGACAGTTTGACATTAGACATTAAAGAGTACCAAATTGGATAACAAGTCAAAATTGTTCAACTTCTTCTGGGCTTGTCCTAATGCATGAGGTTTACGGGTGATTTCATGCATCCATGGAGATTAGTCTCACCTCCAATTTGGCGTGGGGATTTCCAACAATAAACACTCCCCCACCCCAAAAAGAAAAGAAAAGTGAACAACAATTTGGCTTAACTTTGGGGCATGGTCGACTTCTAAAACATTCGTCCTATCCATAATAAACAATCAGATGCCCTAAAAGGAGTTTGATGGGGAGTGAGTGATGGGGGAATTGTGTCTCCCTGTATGTTTCCAACATTTCTGAGAACGTTTTGAAGCTTGAAACTTTTACTCTCTCCAATTGGGCTGGGAGGATTGTTGATTGTTTCATCCCAGTGGATAAGGAGTCAGGGAAACAGAGGGTTTTGCTTTCGTTGGATATGCTAATGATCTGGAAGCAAAGAGGGAGGTGGACCTATTGAATGGAAGGCTTTTCAGAGGGCTAAAGCTCCATGTTGGAAAGGTGAGATATGGGACTGAAGAAGATAATCAGGTGGAAAGTAGGAGATTGGGTGCTCCGATCAAAGGGGGAGGAAATCGATCCTATGTAGAGGTGGCTAAAGAAGCTAGAGAGCCTCAATCTATGAGTCTAGGGAAAATCTGGACTGTTTGATAAGGGGAGAGCTATCATTGTGGGAACTGATCTAGTGGAAGAAAATAAAAGGCTTATGGCGCACCCCAAAGCAGAATGGGATAAAAAAAACCTTTTGTCATGCGCCCTCTTCTCGTCCCTATGCTACCTTCCCTCTCAGCCTCCAATCCACCCCTCCTCTGAACCTTCTACCTCCACCCATCCCTACATTTCCTCACAGTTTCCAACCCACTCCTCCTGTGAACCTAACCCCTTTACCTCTCCCTATCCGCACTTCCTCCGAGATCCCCACCTCCTCATCCTTCCCTTTGTGGAAGAATAAGAGGAAAAACTCCATTTCCGTGTTCATCTCTAACCTACCAGATGTTTTCTCTAAACTAGACATCTTTGCTCTGTTTAATAAATCGGGAAAAATAATTGATAGCTTCATACCTATTAGCAAGGAGTCCCAAAACCATTGTGGTTTTGCCTTCATCCAGTTCATCACTAAGGTAGAAGCTCTGCGGGGTATCGTTGATGTCAATGGTAGACTCTTCAAGGGCAAGAAGTTGGCAGTCCAGCTATCAAAATCCCCTAGAGTATTTGCTGCTCCTCCTAACACTCCACCTGCTCCCCAATTGTTGTCTCCTGTCCTCCCCAGTGCATCTGATGTCTCCACGTAGCGTACATCTGCTCAGGTGGTGGCCTCCTCGGTGTGGATGGTGGTTACTGATAAGGGAAAATCAATCATACTAAGCTTAGGTGCTGTCCAACAGAAGATTGATTCTTTGAAAAGATGCGTCGTTGCTTCCTTGGCATCCCCTTCGATCCCCGATGATGTTATCTTGGCCTGGTTTCACTGAATGGGGGTGTCTAGGCTTGGTGACTGTCATGCAAATCGATCATTTGCATGCTTTTCTTTTGTTTGGTGTGCCTGAGGAGCAACCAGGCTGCTATATGAGTTTCCTATACTCCTGGGAACTTCTTTCTCCAATCTCTCTTTCTGGTATGAGAACTGGGATTTGAAGAGCTGTTGGATTCGGGTTTCTGGTATCCCTCTTCGTGCTTGGTTTTTGGATTCCATTCATGCAATTGGAAACTTTCTCGGCAAGGTGATAGAAATCGATCCCAAAACGATCTCTGGTAGCAATCTTCTCTTTGCTCGATTCTGGGTCATGTTGACTTCGAATCTTGCTGATATAAAAAAGATCCCCGTAAAAGTGGGAGATTACTGGTGTTAACTCGGGTTGAAGTTGAAGAAGGCCTGACCTCATCCCTGCCTCTCTCTGCTACTTCTGGACTTCCGACAACCAGCGGTGGGAACCTGAGAATTTCTTTGCCTTCGATGAACATCTGGGAGATTGACAGTGGTCAAACTCTCCACCTACCCTCATCCACGTGGCAAGCTAAGCCTTCTCTACAATCTGAATAGTTGCAGCACCCTCGGGGATCACCGTCTCTGCACGAAACCCTCCTAGCCACGCCATTGATTGTGATTGCAGGAAATCCTTCAAGCTGCCAACTGCTCAGCCCTCTTTCCCTGACTGCAACCTGTCCCCTTTACCATCTTTAGCAAATTCTATCCCTAGCCTCCCTCCCTTTAATAATCTTCTATTAAGTTCCTCCCATGTGTGCCCTCCTCCTTGTCTTGCCTCCTTTGGTGGGCCGGGTTTGGACCAAAGTTCACGTGGTCCTTTAAGCCAAGCTCACTGTTTGGCCAAATCCACCACCTTCCTCAAGCCCACTCGACCTAGACCAATCCAGATTTCGATGGCCTTAGACCAAACCCACTCAGCTTCTAATTTGATCCCCAAGCCTTTTAACTTCTGAGCCCACCAAAACCTATACCCAAAATTTCGCCCCCAAGCCTTTAACTTCTGTGCCCACCAAAACCTTTAACCATAATTTTGTTTCCCTTCCCTCTACTTTCTAGCCCCTGCAACCATTTGAGCTTGCATCTCCTGCTCACCTTCCGCCGACCATTCCCGTGGAGACTCCTTCTTCACCGGCGATTATTTCAACTTCGAGTGGTAGATCTGTACCTCTTCTCCCCCCCTGAAATCACCAGTTGGCTCCCGTTCTCGTCTCTTATCCCCAGCCTCCCATCTTCCGCCCTTTCCTCCCAGGATGAGCCTCAAGATACCGAAGAATACGAAACACAACATGCAGGTGAGTGTCATGCGTGAACTGGTTGATGACACCAACATCATAAGATAAGTCCGGTCTCTTGATGGTGAGATAAATGATTTTGCCCACTAGTTTCTGATAAAAGGCCGGACTATCAAGAAGAGTCTCGTCTGATGCTGATAACTTGGTGTTAACATGATGCAATCCAAATCCGCAACTTGAAATTTTTTTGGGGTTTTTTTTGAATTTTTGAAAAGGACAAGGTTTGGACTCGGGCTTTTAGACCGAATCATGGGTTTCAAAATCGAAACCTGAAGGGGCCTCTCTCAAATCTTTTGATCACTCTCAAGAAATGACAGAGGGTGCTAATTTCAACAGGATAATTTGATCGAGGAAATTAGCGTTTTTGAAAAATAATCGAATGAGGAATTTGGAGTCCGAATGTGAAATTTTAACTCATTTAATCAATTAATTAAATACAATAAAATTGAACATGCATGAACTCTAATCCGGCTCAAATTCTGATTAAATTTCGAAAAACCTTCTAATGAATTAATTTTAATTGCGGAATTCAAATTCTTATTAGGAAATTGAAAAAAATGCATTAGATGAAGTTTAAATTCAACATGCAAGTAAATAATCCATTTACTTTAATAAAAATAATCCACGCACAATATAAAATTAAAATCAAAAGGAAATAAGAAAACTCACCAACTTGGGTGAAAGCTCGAGGCTTTTGATAATTTCAATAATAAATAATTTCTGAATGAATTACAAGGCTTGGCCACATATAGATTTATAGACCTTATTTCAAAATTAAAAAAAGACAAAATAATAAGAATATCTATTGAGTTCGGTCAATGGCCAGCTCCACCTCTGGCGTCCTCATCTTCTTTTTCTTCTTTCCACTTGTATTTCCTATTTTCTCTTCTGATCTTCTCTTCATTCATTGGCTCTGCAAAATACCCAGTCAACGCTCCTTTAGATTTCCCCTTCATTCTTCAGTCATTTGGTGCTATATTTTGGATAGCAATCACCTGATTTTATTCAGAAAATCAGGCCCAAACTTGCCCCTTTGGTTTGATTTACTGCCATGCAAAATCCTCCAAAAGTCCTAGCCATTAGCGATAGAAATCTCCATGTCTTGCTGTTGATTTCCTTTGGTTTATAGTGGTTGATTTTCAGCCGTAAATGAAGATTAATTTCCTTCTAAACCATCACTCAGGTCCAGCTAATTAATGTGTGTATATTTTTCTGTCATGTTGGCGTCCATGTGGCATCTAGGTGTCTTCCATGTCAGCAGCTGATGTGCCTTTCAAGGGTCCAATAATTTCATGGGCCTTTTGAGGCCCAACTCATCTCCAAATGGGCCCAGGCCCATAACTATTCAAATGGGCTTTAATTCTGATGCAAGTGGGTCCATCAAGTTGTGTCCGAGGTCCCCGCTTTCCTCCATCAGTCCGAGAATGGATTTAGAGAACAAATTCGTCAACTCGATTTAATTGGGCTGGCTCATCTTTGATCGGGCTCGAGTCGGGTTTGATGGATCTGATGTCTACATCATAACATCTAGCGGAGTATCAGTAGGTTTGCATCCAGAATATCCAGCTTCTTGGAAGAGATCCAGGACATACTTCTGCTGAGAGAGGAAGAGTCCGCGAGAAGGCCTAGTAACCTCAATGCCAAGAAAGTAACGGAGGAGCTCCAGATATTTAATATCAAATGTCCATTGAAGATAACGTTTTAAGGTAGAAATGGCCGTATCATTGCTACATGTAAGGACAATATCATCAACATAGACTATCAAAATCATTAGTACATAGTGGAGCATGTAGATAAAGACTGAATGATTTGCTTGACATCGAGTAAAATCATAAGGTAACAAGGCACTGCTAAATTTGTCAAACCAAACTCGTGGAGATTGCGTGAGACCATAGAGAGCCTTCTTGAGTTTACAAACAAATTGAGGCACACCCTGCTTGAGAAACCCAGGAGGAGGAAATATGTACACTTCTTCCTGGAGATCATCATGGAGAAAGACATTCTTCACATCTAACTGTTGAAGGGGCCAGGCATAAATGTAATCTTGGCGACATGTGAGAAAGTGTCCTAGTAGTCCACCCATATATCTGCGTGAAGCCTTTGACAACTAGGCGAGCCTTATATCTGGCAATGGAGCCATCGAGATTATGCTTCAAAGCAAAGACCCACTTGCACCCAACGGGAGTCTTTCCTAGAGGCAGAGGAACCATGTCCCAAGTATTCTTCTTCTCAAGTGCGACTAATTCCTCATCCATGACTACTTTCCAAGAGGGATGTGTATTGTCAATCCTCTTTGGAATCTTAATGGTGTCTAGGGTTGTGAGAAAGCTGTGATAGGAAGGTGAAACAACATGATATGGTACAAACTAATCAAGTGGATGACTAGTACAAGTACACTTACCTTTGCAAAGTGCAATAGGGAGATTAGATTGGTCAGAGGTTGGTGGATCTGGACCACTGGCAGATGAGTGGGTGTAGTCAACCGTAGGTGGTGGTCTAGACTGTCGGCGTGATACACCAGAATGGGCTTGGTAGTGCTGGGGGGACTATGATCTACATGGAGAAAAGGAAGGATTGGGGATGTGAAAGAGGTAGAGGGTGCTGAAAAATAGGAGTCCCACTAAAAAAGGTGACATCCATTGAGATAAATGTTTTCCCAGTGAAGGGATCAAGGCATTTATAACCTTTGTGAAAATGTGACTAACCTAGAAAGATACAACGCAGAGCCTAAGGGAAGATGATTTACAACCAGAGAATTGGTGAACAAAGCAGACACACCCAAATACATGTAAGGGAAGATGATGGACGAATTTATGCACGAGAGAAGGTCAACAAGGGACTGGTTTTGTAAAATCCGAGATGTCATTCTGTTGATAAGATAACAAGCAATTAAGACAGCTTCGGGCCAATCTGAGGAACATGCAGTGTAAAAAGAAGAGAACGAGCCACCTCAAGAAGGTGGCAGTTTTTCCGTTCAACTATACCATTTTGTTGATGCTCTTGCAAAAATGTAAGAAATGAATGTGACAAATATTCTTCGCCATATTGAGTGTCATTCCATTGGTAAAAAAATGCAGAAGTGATCAAAGATCTCGGATTTGTGTTTCATCAGATATGTCCAAGTCATGCGAGAATAATCATCAATAAATGTAACAAAATAATGAAAACCAGTGTGAGAGATATAAGGAGATTGCCAAACATTAGAATATATAAACGAAAATAAAGTAGATGTATTTTTATTGATAGATGGTGGAAAATGAGAAATACTATGCTTGCCATATTGACAATGTTCACACTCAAAATGACTAAAAGATAAACGGGGAACAAATTGTTTCAAAACATAATTTGAGGGATGTCCCAGACGATAATGCCACAACTACACATCTAAAGAGGAAGAAGTCGAACACGCTTTGGGGTTGTTGTGATGAGAGTCGAGAAGGTATAGGCTACCCACTTCGCGACTACCACCCAACACCTACTTCGTGGTCAAATCCTGAAAAACAAAGAGAAATAGGTGGACGAAAAAGGAAGAAAAGAAAGATAATTCTTTGTACATTGTATTGCTTGCTTTTCTAATGAAGGAGGATACATATATATAAAGAGTACATGGAGCCAATCAAGACGAGGAAAAAGGAAAGAAAAACCAGTTACAATCAATAATATCTAACAATATCTAAAAATCAACCCACATGTGAAAAATGTGATACACCATATCTTACAACAATGGTTTGAAGCAATAACTTCGAGGATGTGATAAAATAGGCATTTGTCACAAGTATCTCCACATATGTGTTATATAACAATTTCCCCCTAGACCAATCTCAAGGTCCAATCCAAGTGATCGAATCCCATTCTGACTTCTTCCTACCCCCCGTGAATTGCACCCGTATGCAGTTTGGCACCAATTCGACTTGTAAAGCTTGTTAATGTAACTCAATAAATTTTCACCACCAGATAAAGTGAAATTTTGAAGGTCTTAAAAACATAGCTTCACTTATATGATCTAGATGAAATTTATAGCCATCATATAGAAGTCAAGGCCTTTCGAACACGCCCATCTGTGTGGGTCCATTGGAGCCCACCAGGTTGTGTCCATGGAATTCCATGAGACCTTTGTCTCGGGATCTACGCATCTATTTCTATGGAAAAAGTTTTTGGTTGCTTTCTCTCTTCTTTGTGAGCAATAAAATCTACTGCTATCACTTCACAAGTTCCCAAAAAAAGGGCTTCTAGTATGTTACTGCATTGTCACTGAAGCCTTATTACATCCTTCTGGCATCAGTTTTATGCGTTCTACTTTTCTCCTTATCCCTATTTTTGGTATTTCCTCAACAACTTCACAATCTAAGATGTCAATGCTACTAGTTCATTCTATGCTGTCCTAAATCTCTTTTCCAATCTTCTACCATGAAAAAGCAGAAATGATTTATATTCACCTTTACCTTTTCTTAGAAGTGTCAAGATGGGATCTAACATGTGAATGCTACTGGTTCATTCTATGCAGTCCTAAATCTCTCCGGGTTCCCTGAAGTTGCACTTCAGTTCCTTCTGTGGGCACTGTTTCCAGTCTTCTACCATGAAAAGTAGAAATGATTTATATTAACTTTTACCTATTCTTAGAAGTGTCAAAATGGGTTAGCATCTTCAATACCAATACAAGTATTGGATATGATTCTTTTTGGAAAATGAATGTCCTTGCTTTACAGGTTCCACATTGTATGTGTACAAACATCTGTCACTGATTAGAAGGACCAAATCCTTAGGTTCCCTGTATATCTCGACTTTCATTAATTTGGGAGCTTTCCTCCTTCCGTTGTTTAGAGAAAGCTGCACGCTCTGTATTAAGAAGTCTGTATTCAGAAGCCTCTTTTGAGATGTCTGTTTTTTTTCCCCTGATTCTGTTTGTTTTACTGAAGTATGTATGTTGTCCTATAGGACTTTTTTGTACAACTGCAGTCCAAGTGCTGTATAGTTTTTGAATCATTGTACTGTATTCATTGGGAAGTTTCCCTTTCTCTGAATGATTAGATAGCTTATCATTCAAAAACAAAAAAATCCTTTAGTTCCATCATTATATGCATATTTAGTGTACATTTCATTGACAACTTAACTCTATCCCATTTCATGAGATACCAGAGTTGCAAGCCATATAATTTCACTATTTCTCTCTGGCTTCTTGGGAGCCTAATTTCTTCTTTCCTTTTACATTTCAGTTATTGCAGTTTGGAAAAGGCAATGCAGACACTGCACTAGTATGCAAAAAAATGAGAGGTGATCTCCAAACAGTGTTCAATGTTCTTCCGAATGACATGCAGCAGCTCTTGCTTGTGAACCCTCAGACAGCATCCCTTCTACAAGGAAGTGTGGAAGTGACAAAGCTTCAGGGTGGCCCTTCTATAGATGTTACTGTAGCTTCCAAGACAGAAGCTCCAACTCCACGTCAGTAAAAATCGATCTACTTTAGAACTCTGGACTCCTATAGCATCAGGCATGGCCCATTAAAAGGTGGAAATTGTTGCTTCAAAAGGAGATTATCTGGGTTCACATTGTTTGTGATGCTGCCTTCCAGTACATTGATAGCAGCCCCATATTGCGAAGGCATTTACTTTATCTTTATTCGATGCTGTGGCGGCACATTATGGTCATTCAGGGCGATGTGAACTGATGATAGATTGCATTGCCTCAGAAGCCTGACTACCTGATAAACATGCAGATTTGTTTATTGCTTTGAAGGGAAGATGTTTGTTGTATTTTTTCATTTTTTTTGGGAACCCTCGAAATTGAATTAAACCTGAGCAAATATAAGTTGAGGTAGGGTCAGCCTTCTGCTGCTGTATGCTTTTGCTAGTTTTTATAGTGTGCGTTCACCAAGTATTTACTTTCCTGAATTCCTTGCAACTGATGTATGGATACATAATTGTATCATGTGACTCTCTCTTAATAATTGTATCAATCAATGCTGTAATATTTGTAGGATTTATTGGAATTTCTAGATTTAAAGACTAGAGATCTGCACTCTCTGTCCTTACAGATTGTTGCTGTATTTGGTGTTTTAAAAGGGTAATTTGTGGAGAGATCCTATCTTTGTCTTAGTTGTTAAGTCTCTTTTGTTTCAGTGATTGCAAAATATACTTTTATTTTTGGGTTGTGATTTAGGTATTCCTATTTTTGTTAAGAGGCATTTGTACTTACCATTTAAATGGTGAGTGTGCTGAAAGAGGAATGCTTCAATCTCTGCCCCTTTCTTTACCCTGGGACACAGAATTTTCCCATTGTTGATATCCTAATAAACTCCTTAGAGAACAGTATTTTTTTTTAAAAAAAACTTGTGTCAAATGTGACTTTAGGGGCTACAGTGTTTTAGGAGACTCTTGGCTAGAGAATTTTCTTATTGTGGATTCGCTTGTTTCTGTTTGGTAATCTAACATTTGAAAAGGTGCAAGGAGAAAAGAAGGAAGGAAGATCATGACTTCATCCTGTTTGAGGGGAAACAAATGTTAACTTGAGAGGAAAAATCTTGATGTATCTTAGAGGTAGTGAGTTCATCCATGGGGGTTTTACACTCGGTATTTTGCGGTTTTCTACACATAAATTCAAAAAAAAACTTAGAGAGGAAAAATGAGTGTTAACTTTTTGCCTTTATAGCTAAAATATCGCATGAATCAATACAATCGATCACTCTTGATATTCTGATTTTAAAGTTAATGGTTGATACTAAGTATCTTGAAATTGATTTTAATTTCAATAACTAGTCTCACTTAGATGGGCATGAAATTATGGCATACCAAAATTCTTGGAAGTAAATGATGAGGATGGGCTTAGGTTGATCATAGATGGAGTCTACCACTAAATTAGACTTGAATTCTCTTTTACATAATGATTTATTTTATGTATAAATAGGTTTTTTTAAAGCTTTGTCCTAGAGAATCAATTAAATGATTCATTTTCAAATTCAATTCGCCGAAGTACATCTCGTATAGTACTTTTTGGATAGTCTTTCCCACTTTGTTGGCCCTCCAAAAATGTGATTGAAAATTATTATGCTTGAATATAAAATTTACTTAGAAGTAACATTTGCTAAAATAATTGAACCATTTTATATACGCCATGAAAAATTATAATTAAAAAATAATTTAAAGTGACGGAAATTTATAAAGTCAAATATGATATTCAATGGAGTCTAGTACTTCGTGTTATAATGGTACATATTAATGTTTTGATAATTTTTGTTATTCTCGTTTTAATATATTTTAATGATTGATGTGGAATTGTTTCCTTTTATAATTTTTTAGATTTTTGTGCATAAGGATGTTATCAGGTGAGCCTATAAAATATCACTATATGTATTAATTTGTCTTTCATTTTAATGCTTTCATCTATTTGTTCATTATAATATAAATAAATAATAAATACAAAATTTCAAAACTCAAAATTCTAAAGTAGAATTAGGGTTCGTATGCTGAGAATATAACGTTAGCAACAAATCTTTAATTAGGATAACAATACCTTAACTCAAATAACAACTCTTCAGAATTGTGATGATTCATTTGACGAGTAAAGAGATTTAGTGATATATTAAAGGTCATGAGCTCGTGCCTAGACCATAGGGCCTGCAATTGAAGCCCAGATACAAATGCAGTGGGCTTCCTCCCTATCATCTGGACATCTGGTGCAGGGGTATAAAATCTCTCATATGGGCCGATATGGCAGAGATCTTGTCGATATCGGCTGATACACATTGAGATTTTTTTTTAAAAAAATTAGGAGAGAGAGATATCGGCCAAGACGCCGATATCTCGATAAATCCGATTTTTTTACCCCTGATCCGGTGATGTACATGAGCCAGGTTTACAGATGTAGACGCTACAATGGGCCACACGTGGGACACATAGTCAGCAAGTATTATTTTTTAAATTATTTAGATTATGGAACGCATTTATATTTGTTCTCATGTTTTGGAATAATAGTTAAACTTTGGACATAAATACATGTGATACCTCTATTATATGAAATGAAATTCATTGGTAGACTTCAATTATCCTTCCTATGAGTTCAAATTCGTACAAGTTTAACATATATTGAAGACACTGATAATTTTTCTATAAAGTCTTGAGCATAGTTTTTTTTCTTTGAATTCACCTGTGGGAAACCCTGTGTAAAACCTCTTCTTACGTAATACCCACTGCCCTTAGGAGATACCAAGTAAAGCCATAGGAGCTCGAACCTGACACCTCCTAGCTCATGAGGCGGAAGGGTAGTTTAGTCATTTGTTCGTGCATCATTCACTGTTCACTTGTTGTCACTAATGACTTAGTAGCTTTTTTTTTACAAAGGAGGCGATCAAGAATCCACAGAACCTAACAATCTAGATAATATTTTGTCATCTCGCTCAAATGTGTTGCTACACTTAGTTCAAAATAGAGAAGATTTTATTTAATATTTTAGAAACTTCATCAGCAACAATGACAAGGAAACCATGAAGACTAAGGGTAACGAATTGCCCGAGAAGAAGCTCCCAAAACCTTTGGCTGGGAATCGAGAGGGAAGAAGAAGGGGTAGATCTCATAACGGAGGTAGCAACTACTGTACAGAACTCGACAGCCCTTCTTATACAGGCAATACTTTGGGATACTGGAGACAGCAGTAGCCAAACACTGAGCACATGAAAGCTGAGATAAGTCTCTAGTGCATTGCGCCAATCCGTAAATGGTGACGAACGGAGAGAATCTGGTTTCATCCTTACCCAACCCTCTATTCGCCGGTGCGACTGCCTGCGATTTCACTCTATTCATCACCCCTTCCAACTTCTTGATGAACTCCTCTGGTTCTGTTGCATTCTCCACATTCCAGTAGAAAATCCCAAACCCAGTGTCGAGCTTTCCGATGAAGTTTCCTACGTCGTAACGTAGAAAGCAGTAATCGAACCATATACGAGCATCGGCTTGATCACTGCAAAGTTGCCTGATCTGCTTTGCAGCATCGGCAATGCATGCGCTGCAGTCGCCGGTGCGCACATCTCCTCTACACTGTGCGAGACCGTAGACAGTTTGCTGGTTTTTGCTTTCACTGCTGCGTCCATAGGACGCTGTTGCAAAGCCATTTAATGGAGCTTTCGACGCCAATTCTGCCAGCACATGGTCGATATTGGCTGATGTTTGCCCACTTCCGATCTTCTTGTCGTTGTTGCAGAACTCGCCTAGGCGGTCGGCGCAACTACATAAAGGAAGTAGCAGAAGTAAGAGGAGAAGGTGATTGAACAGTGCCATACTTCTTCTAGCTTGCTCAATGCTGATGGGTACCTATTATTAGGGTTTCTTATATAAGCTCCTTTAGCACCATATTCCACAATTAGTCAGCAATCCAAACCATTAAGTTCATGATAGATATGTCAAAGAAAGAAAGAAACCCATTGATTTCATGAACTAAGTCAATTCTGACTCCTCCATCAGTGGCTCAAAAGAGGCAGTTTACAATAGTTTGGATTTGAGAGAGGGCCATGGTTTTGATTGTTGAGATAGTCTGCTTTGATATTTTTGCAGCTTTTGACTGTGGGGCCCATTTTACTGTTGATGGATGGTCCACCAATGGACCCACATTGCTGGATATTTTAAGAGGCAGTGGACCGGGACTTAGAATTTATCTATTGTATAATAAAGATGGGTGTCCTACTGGCGTTGGTGGGCATTCCACAGCTGATTTTGTTGACTGCTGACCTGAGAGCCGCACCCACATTCGGTGGTGGAGAAGACTTTGGCTCTTTCCATGCATAGTTCTAGAATTTTGGGCTTCTAGATTTTTAGTAAGTCTTCACTCATTAGAGAAGACTCTAATCCATAATTTCAGCATTAAATCTTTACAAATTTGGTTAGACAGAAGATTAGCTTATTCTAAATTTCAGCATTAAATCCTTGTTATTTTGGCTCAACAGACAATTATATTATTCTGATCAAAAGCTAATCATCTCAATTTTTTAAGAGATTGACCCCACCTAACTAAGTTTAAGTGAGTTAACACAATCTAGCTCATAGAGTTATTCAATGCAATTTATACTCGATTCATTTATTCAATGGGGGATGCAATTCAACTTAGCCCATTTATCATAAGGTTGATCCAATATAACTTGTATCAAACTTGACCTAAGTACTCAAGCCAAGCTTAAATAGGTTGGCTCGAATCAATCCATATATTAAAAGGTTGACCAACATGACTCTATGAATCTAACTCATTTATTAAATAAATTTACATTTACTCGACTTAAGTAGTCTTAAATGCACCAATCCAACTCATACATGATTCAATTTATTTATTAAATGGGTCAATTCAATTTAATTACAAACCCAAAATTAGATGGGTTAAGCCAAGTGGACCCATTAAATCATTGACCCAATCTTATTCCAAACAATGCCATTTATGTATTTGGTTTTCCTCATAGCTTACCAAGTCTCTCTTGTTATAAAAACAATGATGTTCTTATTTATTTTTTAAATATATAATTTTTTTTATTGTTTGCACCTTTTTTTTAATACGTGGGAACTTGCCGACTCCACTTTGTGGTGATCAAAGGTAAAACCATGGATTCATGAACACCACCTACAAGCAGCATGTATCAGGTTAGACGCTCCAAGGATTTGATGGCTAGACCTCCCACACATCTTTTATACATTTATTTACATTATTTTGTATAAAGTATTTTTCTTTTCCTAGGTTAGGATGAGTTACAACAGACAAATTGTCTTGATGGTTAGGATTGTTCCTTGGCATTCCATTCTAGAACCATTAGGGTGGGCCATCTATATAAGGATCCATCTGTATTTTTTTTCCTTATTGATTGTCTTCAAATTGAGTTGATTATGTCGACATTCAAGCAGAGAAATGGAACGAAAACAACTTTGGTTCTTCTCTGAGAAGGAGAGAGCAAATATACCAGCTGGACTCTACAGAAAATACCCATTACTCACGTCTTCTTCATTGACTTTAAATCCTCTAGTGCTACCCAGCTTCATTCCATAACCCCCATGGCTCTGCCAATGTGTGTCCCTAAAAGCTACAAATCCCATTGTTTTGGTACACTTCATCTCCTCTTCTCTACTTACTCTTTCTCTCCCTCACTTGCAGCTTCCAAACTCTCAAAATTTGATGGTGACTCAATAATAAATTACATTGAATATAGGTAGATTGTTGGTGATTTTCAATATTTAACTTTGACAAGACTGTTGGATATAGCTTTCTCTGTTAATCAAGTCTGTCAATTTATACGAAATCCTATTTCGACTTATCGGCCGGCTGTCAAACAGATACTTTGATATTTAAAGTCTATAATCAATTTTAGTCGCTTTATTTGTCTCACCGGCACTCAGTTGACTGCCTTCACTGATGCAGATTGGGCTAGAAATCTCGATAATCATCCCTCCATAAGATGGTATTGCATATATCTAGAAGACAATCTAATTTCTTGAAGTTTTTAGAAGCAATATGCAGTGGCCCGTTTTAGTACTAAATGTGAATATAGGAGACTTGCTAATGCTAATACATATATGGATTCAGAAACTTGTAAATGATCTTGGGTACACTTGTTTGTGATAATCTTAGTACCATCTATCTAACTTTTAATTTGGTTTTTCATACTCGAACAAAATACATCGAAATTGATTATTATTTTGTTCGAGAAAGGATTGCTCAAAAGCAACTGCATGTTCACTATATTTAAGTAGTGTATCAAATTGCTTAAATCTTCAGGAAATCAAACACACGTCTTTTATTCAACATAATAATTCCAACATCCGTGCATTACAAGTACAATAACTAGAGAGTAAATTTGTTTCATTTGCCTCCGGATTAGATTATGGGTATACAACCACCCTAAATGAAGAACCCGTCGCCTTCTTGTCGGAGTCAAGAGGAAAGAAGAAGGGATAGATCTCATATCGGGCACGGCAACTGCTATAGTTCACTTGACAACCCTGCCTAAATTGGCAGTAGTATTCAAAGTTCGCAATCGCCGTAGCCAAACACTGTGCACAATATAACTGAGATAGGTCCCTATTGCATTGCACCAAGCCGTAGATGGTCACAAATGGTGAGAACTTGGTCTTATCTTTACCCAAGCCATGGTTTGCCGGCACCAATGCTTGTGCTTTCACTCTATCCATCACACCACCTACTTCTTTGTCAAACGCTATGCCATCGGTGACATTCTGGACATTGTAATAGATTAGACTGAAACCGGTATCCAATTTTCCGGTGAATTTTTCGGTGCTGTAACGTAAGAAGCAATAGTCATACCAAATTCTAGCATCTTCTTCATTAGGGCAGAGTTGGCGGATTTTCTTCGCCGCATCAGTGGTGCATGTCGAGCAGTCTTCGGTGCTGACATCTTGTCTACATTGAACAAGACCATAGACGGAGTTGGGACCGCTCCCGGAGACGGCAATCGCAAAGCCATCTACTGGAGCTTTGGCAACCAATTGGGCCAACACATGATCGATGTTGGCAGATGTTTGGCCGTTGCCGATTGTTTTGTCCTTGTTGCAGTACTCTCCTATAGGATCAGCTCTGCATAAGGGAAGGGCTAAAGAGAAGAGAAGAAGATAATAGAACCATGCCATGATTTTGATTTTTGGATTTTGTCACAGGGTCAAAACTTCTGGTTCTTGAGAGTTTCTTATAAGTCTCACACAGCAGATAATGTTGACTATTTTAGGGTTTTTTGGTTGACTGACGACTCTGAAATCGTTGGCTGAAATCGTTGACTGAAGGCACTTAAATTATAATTATGTATTAACTGCCACAATTAAATTGGTTTAGAGCTAACACACCTCCAATGAATGAGAATTGTTTACTTGCTCACAAATTATACAGGGACAACCCAACTAAAGAAAACCCAACTCGAATCTAATCCATTTGAACCGGCAAGGAAACTGAAGGAAGAGACTGCTCTATCTTTCGAATGTATTTGAAAGAAGCTTTTATATATTTTATAATTTTGATTAATATTCTTGAAAACATTATGATCATGTCTGCCGATGATCTATTGATATTTTTCTTTAATATTTTAAGACTTATATTGTGAAGACACTACTTAAAAGAGTAAGTTGACTAAAAAGTACTTGTATGAATTAATAATGTCTCAAAAATTAATTTAGATTAAATGATCATAAATTTGAATATTAAGACAAAAAATTTAATAATTGAAGCTTGGTTTCAATTTAACGATTGAATGTTACTCTGATTGTGATCAAATAGGTTATATGCTGTGTAAAACATACAATGAAAGTGAAGGGTGAAGATGGGCTGAAGAAGATCCATGTGGGTTCCTACCAATTTTAAGTAGATAAATGAAGAAACACGGTGTATCATCCGATATTTAAAAATATGATAAAAGGAATTAAAAAAAAAAAAACATAATGACATCATTTTCAAATCGAACAAAGTTAGAAATAAACCAAGAATAGTTAATTCATTAAATAAATTTAATCACCGGTGAAAATTACTCAAGAGTTTGATGAATAATCGGATTCATTCATCCTCGTAAAACTACCATAGTATGACACATGATGATAATTTTTCAATAATAAAAATAAGTGCAAAGGATTGAAATCTCTAAAAAACTAACTTGAGTAACGGTGAAGGGAAGGGAGAAGTAATTGAGGCAAATCTAGCCCTTAATGAGCTAAAAAAATTAGAGGGTATTAATGTTATTTAATACCAGTCAATGGATCAAATTCATCAAAAGAACTTTTCTTTGTATAACCTAATTAGATTCCTCTTATTGGATACAGCCAAATCAACTGTAATCTTATTACATCACATTAGAGATTACAAAAAGAGAAGATTTTTTTTTTTTTTTTAATTGAATTCTTCTCTAGCATAACTTTTGAATAATATATGGTTTTGATTGGTTTAAAGGCCAATTAAGGTCTAATCATCCTACAAATCAAAGATAGGTAGGTTGGCTGGGAAAATGGTAGGCTTGAGTGTCATGGCCTGGGCGAAAGATGCTTACTCTTGAACTCTCTACTGGAAACGTGTAATATATATCTATATCCATTCATACAACAAGATGCTTTTTTGCACAACCAAGTCAAACTTCTTAATCAAATTATTTTTCTCACGGGGGTAGATGCCCATTTAAGGTATCATTATGAAGCTTGGCATGAAGTGTTGGGTTCTTTCAAGCATGGGTTCAAAATCGGCCGATACATATCGTATCGGCCGATATGTATCAATTTTCAAGTGGTAAATATCAGTCGATATATATCGCTATCGGCCGATATTCACAATATCGGCTGAAATATTGGCTGTATTATATAAGCCGATATCGGCTGGAGAGAGAAAAATATCGGCCGATATATCGGCCGAAAATGATTTTTAAACCCCTGCTTTCAAGCAGGGGTTGAAAACATGGAAACTACTATTATTTACTTAAAACCACTGATATCGGACGATATTGGCGATATATCGGCCGATATTCGATATTGTATTGACTGATATATACAGGTTTTAAAACCGATACATATCGTATCGAACGATATTATCTTCCCTAGTTTCGAGCATGATCATTAAAGATTTATTGTTGATCTTGTAACGACCCATCCTACTAGTACAATATTGTCTGCTTTGGGACTCATACACCCTCACGGCTTTACATTGGGCCCAAGTGTCACCATTAGGCCCAAAAAGCTTTTTGTTAGAAGGGAGGAGAGCGTTAGTTTATATCCTCCTCTCCACTCCTTGTCCTAGGCAATGTGGGACTTTTTGTGCCTCTCACTTGCACAAACTCTCTCTCAAGCACCCTCCACTGGTGCGGGCCATTACAATCCTACCCCCTTTGGACAATAGCCATCCCCGTCTCTAATGCTCTCATCTTCCCATATTTGGTCTGAGAGGTAAACCGTGCTTAGATACTATGTATAACGACTCGTCCCGCTAGCAAAATATTGTTTGTTTTGGGGCCATACACCCTTACGACTTTGCATTAAGCCCAAATGTCACCCTTAGGCCCAAAACTTGTTGTCCTATAAGGGAGGAGAGCGTTAGTTTATATCCTCTTCTCCACTCCTTGTCCTAGACAATGTGGGACTTTTTGTGCCTCTCACTTGCACAAACTCTCTATAGCTGAACTCTCTCAAGCACCCTCCAGTGGTGCGGGCCATTACATATCCAACCTACACTACAATGCATCCCTTGTCTGGGGGTTCGAGGGCAGAGCCTTCGACCAAGTTTTGGTGGGAAATTTCATAATTTCACATGACGCTTTATGTAAACCTTAACTATAGTTAGTATATAGCCATTTTGTGAGAGAGAGATGAACAATTGTATTGAGAGTCATCTCTTGTTTGTTTTTTACCTTAAGAGTATAGTGGATCGATGTGAACCCATGAACGTATTGTAAAGGAACTATGTAAATCTCTATGTTGTTATAATGACCTGGCCCAAGATGATATTGTCTGCTTTAGGCCCCATGGACCGACACTGTTTTGGTTTTGGGCCCAGCCCACTTGGCTAGGCCCAGAAGGCCTCATCCATGGGAAGGGTGTTTCCCCTCTCTTAAACATCCATCACACCAGCTTACAACCACCCCGTTAATACAAGAGCGTTCCCCGATTCTGTCACGTCCCACAGACAAAGAGTCTACACAACCATTTTGTGAGAGAGATGAACAAGTGTATTGAGAGTCACCTATTGTTTGTTTTTTGCCTTTGTGTATAGTGGATTGATGTGAACCTATGAACGTATCGAAAGGGAATTATGTAAATCTCTATGTTGTTGTAACGACTCGACTCGACCCAGGATGATATTGTCCGCTTTAGGCCCTATGGACCCCCATGGTTTTGTTTCTAGGCCCGGTCCACTTGGCCAGGCCCAAAAGGCCTCATCCATGGAAAGGGTGTTTCCCCTCTCTTAAACCTCCATCACACCAGCTTACAATCCACCCTGTTAATACCAAAGCCTTCCCAGGCTCTGTCACATCACACAGACAGAGACTCTACACAGGCAACAACACACGGGTAGAGAGCCCACACAGGCTGAGAGTGGGAAGGGTGTTTCCCCTCTCTTAACCAACACACACCACCCCAACCCCCCGCAACACCCCAACCCCCCCCCCCCCCCCCCCCCCCCCCCACACACACACACACACACAAATCACACCAGCTAAAGTCCCACATCGCCCAGCTCTCAGCTGTTGTTGGGTCGATGAGTGAGGCTGGACCTGAGGGCCCAAAGAGGACAATATTGTCATTGCATACTTTGATACTAGGACAATGCATCCCAAGGTGGGAGAACAAAGCCTTGAGGGTTGCCGGGTCGATACAGTAACATAAAATAATAAAGGGAATACATGAAATATATTTGAGATAAGAAACAGTGTTGCATCATATTGAGTTCTACATATCTTTAAATAAGAAACATTCAACAACTAACTAATTACACATCACCACAATATGCCTAAGTCTAGAGACTCATTGCCACAACATGAGACGAGTCATTAGCCATGACTAACAACCATGACACCCAATCCTTATTGGTAGGACACCTAATCCCACATTCATGTGACTAACAACCCATATCATAGATGATAGAGTAGTGGGATGACTCACAAAACAAACCATGACTCTATAATACAAATTACACATTAGTTTCAACACTGGAGAGAAAATTAGCTGTGGCTTCCTGATTAGATTATGGGTATACAACCACCTTAATTGAAGAACCTGTCGCCTTCTCGTCGGAGTCAATAGGAAAGAAGAAGGGATAGATCTCATATCGGGCGCGGCAACTGCTATAGTTTACTTGACAACCCTGCCTAAATTGGCAGTAGTTGTCAAAGTTGGCGATCGCCGTCGCCAAACACTGTGCACAAGATAACTTAGATAGGTCCCTAGTGCATTGCACCAAACCATAGATGTTCACATATGGTGAGAACTTGGTCTTATCCTTACCCAAGCCTCGGTTTGCCGGTACCAATGCTTGTGCTTTCACTCTATCCATCACACCACCTACTTCTTTATCAAACGCTATGCCATCGCTGATATTCTGCGTATTGTAATAGATTACACTGAACCCGGTATCCAATTTTCCGATGAATTTTTCGGTGCTGTAACGTAAGAAGCAATAGTCATACCAAACTCTAGCATCTTCTTCATTAGGGCAGAGTTTTCGGATTTTCTTCGCCGCATCGATGGTGCATGTCGAGCAGTCTTTGGTGCTGACATCTTGTCTACATTGACCAAGGCCAAAGACGCGGTTGGGACCTCTCCCGGAGACGGCAATCGCAAAGCCATCTACTGGAGCTTTGGCAACCAATTGGGCCAACACATAATCGATGTTGGCAGATGTTTGGCCATTGCCGATTGTTTTGTCCTTGTTGCAGTACTCTCCTATAGGATCAGCTCTGCATAAGGGAAGGGCTAAAGAGAAGAGAAGAAGATAATAAACCCATGCCATGATTTTGATTTGGTTTTTGTCACAGGGCCAAAACTACTTGTTCTTGAAAGTTTCTTATAAGTCCCACACCAGCAGATACTGCCGACTATTTTTGGGTTTTTGGGATGATTGACGACTCTGGATTCATTGACTAAAGGCACTTGAATTATAATTATGTATTAAATGCCATAATTAAATTAGTTTAGTGCTGACACAACTCCAATGAATGAAAAGTGTTTAGAGAAGACAAGTTGGATAAGAGAACAGGGACAACCCAACTAAAGAAAACCCAACTGGAATCTAAACCATTTGAACCGGTAAGGAAACTGAGGGAAGAGACTGCTCTATCTTTCGAATGTATTTGAAAGAAGCTTCTATATTTTTATAATTTTGATTAAAATTCTGAAAAACTTCATGATCATGTCTACAGATGATCTATTGATATTTTGTTTTTATATTTTAAAATTTATATTGTGAAGGCACTACTTAAAAGTTAAAGCAATAGATTAATTAAAAATTATTTTTTATGGATTAATAAAGTCTCAAAAGTTAATTAGATTAATTGATCATAAATTTGACTTTTAAGACAAAAAAAATTAATAATTGAAGCTTGGTTTCAATTTAACAATGAATGTTACTAATTGAGGGGTGCAAATATCGGCCGATACATATCGTATCGGCCGATATGTATCGGTTTTCTAGTAGTGAATATCGGCCGATATATATCGTTATCGGCCGATATTCACAATATCGGCTGAAATATCGGCCATATTATATCGGCCGATATCAAAATATCGACCGATGTATCGGCCGAAAATGAATTTTAAACCCCTGGTTACTATGATTGCGATCAAATGGGTTATATGCTGTGTAAAACATACACTGAAAGTGAAGTTTTTAATAAATATTTCTATCACTTACAAAAGTCAATCAAGAATCTTCCTCAATCTTTTCTTTGACTACTCGGTTAATCCTCAAAGCATATGCAAGCCTTCTTACCTACATATGTTAGGTAATTCTACGAAGAGTGAGCCTTTGGAATAGAGTGGGAATTGAACTCAAGACTCCCACTTCTTGAGATGGATTTCAGGCCATCACTTCAATCCCTTCGAATTGAGAATCTCCCTCAATTTACACATAAAGTTTGAAGCAATCTGTATAAATACAAATTTAGAATCCTTTAGTTCAATGGAACCACAAAATTTGTGATGCCACCAACCAGAATTTGATATGTAGATAAATTAAGAGGTGAATCTATTATTTTAAAAAATAGCCACTATCATAGGCATGAAATGACACCACCATTGAATTTACTGGATATCTGCTGACTGGTGGCACCACAAACAGCATTAGGAAATTGGTTTCCTTAAAAACGGAAACATCATGTTTCACCCGATATTTGAAAGAATGATAAAGGAATTAAAAGAAACTTGAAAGGATTGACCCAAATGATTATCAGTTAGCCCAAGCCTGGCATGGGTACTGAGTCTGATACCCCATTGGTCAGCACCACACTCTTTGGAAGGCAAGCCAAACTTGGGTCTTCTACATTTGGGCTTTAACAAAAAATCCTATTTCGAAAACAATGGGTTTTAACTGAATCTTTGAAATGAGGACTACTTTAGGGCCTTAGGCCCAAATGGTAACGCATATGAAATTAAATAAATAAACACAAAATGTATCAATAAGACTATAAGCACTAAGAATTTTTTTTTATCTTCCTACATGATGATATGATCTCAAAATCGCAATTTTATAATTGCTTAAGCACTTATGCACTAGGTGTTAGTAATAATTCAATTTTGACCCAGACCATAAACCTATTGCCACCCAAAGTGCACAAGGCGTAATTACAACAATTGAAATTAAATGAATAGGCTCAAAGTCTATCAATAAAGACTATAAGCATTGAGGATTTTTTTTATCTTTCTAAATGATCATATGAACTCAAACTCGCAATTTGTATAATTGCATAAGCACTTATACACTAGGTGTTGGTAATAATTCAATTTTGACCTGGATCATAAAACCTAGTTAGGACGAGGAGAAAGGTTTTCAAGAGATTTTTCTAAATACTCTCTCCGTCCAATTTTAGTTGTCCCATTTTTAAAAAAAAATTGAATTTTTTCAAGAAGGACTTTCAAAAAGTTTATAAACTTCTCTCCAACATCCTTTAAGTCTTTCAGTAAAGAAGAGATGGATATCAAAATAGCATATCAGACAACTATTTTGGGACAGTCTCAAAATAAATACCAGACAACTAAATTGGGACAGAGGGAATAGAAAATAAACGCAAAGTCTATCAATAAAGACTATAATTGGGACAGAGGGAGTAGGATGAGGAGAAAGTTTTTCAAGAGATTTTTCTAAATCTATAATTCGGTTATAAGCGTAGAATTCTTTTGTTAAGGAATTCTCAAATATGAGGCAAATAAAGAAGGGAAAACATGATTTCTCTTCACTTTTCAGAAGGAGAATCTCCTCCGTTCTAATGACTTTTAACTGTTTTATGATGGTCACCCATCCAGTCCACCCGTCCATCTGTTTGGTTTTATAAATAATGCTTATCTCATGGGATCAATAGGTCCTATAAAAAGTAGTGTCCTATTTTTGACACTGATGTTGACTTCTTTTTCCTCTCTTTCTTCTTAGTAAATTGTATGAATCCTTCGCGAAGCAGAGCAGCATGACTGTAATCCTCTATATATAATTAAATGGCAAACCCGTGAGGATCGACTCAACAATCAAGAAGTCACTTGAATTATAGAAGGTCTTGGATTTAAGTTACTCTCATGCCACTCTCCAGTCCCAATAGTATTACCATATGTTTGCTGTGAAATGTAAACACAAGAGTGAGTTACACATGGAATCCAATGGAAAAAATGCCTGAGCGTATTTTGCAGGATATTCAAGTTCCTCTCATAAAACTAAAAAGCAAAGACATTGGCTCAAAACTCAGTGGGATAGATTCTCAAAAACCGTTACATAACAACCGATACGCACCGTATCAATCAATTTTTTACATTAATGTTCATATGTCCGATATCGCTAAATATCATTTTTTTAATTCTGAAAAATAAAAAACTGCCGAAATTTTAGCTATGTAATTGGGCTTTGGAGATACTTAGGACCATTAGAAGAGTCGTTTTAGAATTTGTTGGACGGCAAAACTAGATTTTCCTTTTATACTTTCATCTTATCTTTCTTTTCAATTTCTTCTTATATACCATACTTAAGTTGCTCTCAAAAGGAGATTTTTTACATTGGCTGAAAACTCAGTGCGAAAAACTCATTGCCATAATAACAAAAATTAGATAAGCACAGTATATGAACATCAATGGGCAGTTGCAGCAGCACCCATATGAATGGCCAAATGGTAGATGACTTTAAATTATAGCCATTTCTCCTCACTGAGCAGATGCATCATAATAATAAAGAAGTGTCCGCATACAACCAAGACTTTTTTTCAATGAAGGGGAAAAGAAAAACTGAGATGCCACCTTACAACAAAACCTTCTCACTTTACCATCTTTTTCTAGTATCAGATATCAATTTCTTAAGCAACTCCATCTTTCTAATACTAATAAACTTAACCCAAAGAATAAATGGATACAACAAAGAGCCTCTGTAATCTGAGCTGAGGGATACTCATCATATATACCTTGATATACAATGACTACTTACAGAGCTTAACAATCTATCAACCATGCCAAATGGGGATAAATTGAAAATAAGATGATTCCAAAAATTTACCAATAATCACCTCTTCAAGGATGACAAATGCTAAGCACTGCACATCCAATCAATCAATTCAGAACATCCATTGAGTTGTGAAAAAAGGTGTATCTTTAGAAGTGATGCAAAAGGTTCATGGGCCACCATGCTACCAATTACTCCAAAATTGGTTTTTCTATGGGCTTATGGTTGCAATAACAAGGTGAAATCAATTCAAATGGAGGGCACTTTTATCCATTGCCTATCAACAGCATACCAACCAAATAAATGAACTATATATTGAATTATTAGGTGCCTGCGAGGAAGGCTTGGCCTGAACCGAAACTGTAGAATCTTGCAGGAAATCACCATGCCCTTTCATCAAGTTTCTACAACACATTAGAGGACAACTCTCTCATGGTTTACATTTCGATATGTATGCTCAATCAAATCTGCCATCTGTTGTTGAACTCAAACATGAAGAGGAATAATAGTGGAAAAAAATATTAATCTAAGCAGACTGGACGAGCAGATAAATGCCGCACTTAACAGGTTTACTGTGCAAAAGCTCAAGGAGCTAATATTCAATATTTTCATTCAAATCAATAGATGATCAACATGGCCCACTTGAAAGATCAGTTGGTCATAAAATCCATACACAAATCCTATATTACAACAGACTCCATGTCCAGACAAGTAGGCAATTCCATTCAGGTCAAATGCTGAGGGTCTTACTTGCTATGGATTCACTGGAAACACCTTCTGAATGAATTCTAAGAAGCGCTTGGAGTAGAACATGGGATCAACTGCTGAGATGGACAACGAATCAAACTGAAGGGATTTGTAAGCATGTTCAATCTTCTTGCTCATGTTGTACTCCTGCAGTATATCAATGATACCCAGATAGAGTACGACGTCATAAACTTGATGAAACAACGGGGTTTTGTCTTCTGATGGTATGTGCTCTGCCCTAGCAGGCATGTTGACCCCAAGCTGGATCTGGAGCCTGGTCATAACAGCATTTTAATAAGACTACATGGATCAAAAGAGGAAAAGAAAATTATAATCTTCAGAGGAGCAATTATATCCTTGACCCCAATGTATCTTATCATTTTGGTAGATTGCAACCCTATCAGGTCAGGCAGTCTATCAGTTTAGTTAATCAGGTAGTTGTCCACGGCAGCAGAACACGTTATGTGGCTCAATGGTCAAATCTTTGTTATACCAAACAGATAACTGTTTCTCTAATTTTCAAGGGATTGCTTTAACATGAGAAATGCTTTTACAGTCTACCTCCGAATGGTGACAAATGTTTAGACATTGATGAATGGTAACTGTAGGTTCCACCATTGTAAACCCCCAGACCACCATTGTTAATTGTATATGTGGAGCCCAGAAAAATCAGATTACCCTTTGTACACTACCATTCACAGTTTTCTTTTTAAGCAACTGATGCGGACATCATAGACAACCATGAATCCATTGTGAGAATTAGCTTGTTCAGTGAAACAACCCATGCTTGCATCAGCAATCTATTTCAAGACTGAAACTTGGAGAGTAATGGCTTCTGCTCTAGGGTCCAGAGAGCCAAATTAGTGGTCCACTTTTACCATGCATACCCTCAGGTCGAGTACCATAGCATCCCTTATGAGAGACATGCAGTATAAGCTCCATAATTAAATCATTGACAAAACACCTTGATTCCAAATAATTAAATCATTGGTACAACAGTGAGATGGGTAAAAAATAGGAGGGAAAATATTACCTTGCTGTACCAGGAAGAAGGAGATCCACTTCCTCATCACCAGCAGCTGATGCACGCAATCGGCTTCCTCTGATATGAGGGCCTACAACAACACTATTTTCACCGGAACCACGAGCAATCAAAACAAGGCCCTGCGGGTAGTTGGAAATTTCCTCCTCTTCAGCATCTGAAGACAAACCAATACCAAAAACATTAAGTATCTTTTTGGAACATTTGCGACTTAATACCATTAAAATAAGAAGGAAGTATAAGAGGAGGGATCCGACTATATGAGATATATACTCAGAGCCAAACATAAGGAAAAGGAACATAAAAAACAAAAAACAAAAATATACATCAAATGATCCACTCAACACAGAATCCAAATATGGCCCCCAATCCCCAAGTTTTCAAGGCTGGTGAGATGAAAAAATTCCAAAGTTGGTCTTTGTAAATGAACACCAACTTTCGCCAAGAAGTCTGCAACACAATTTGCTGATTGAGGTGTATGAGTGAAAGAGACGCCACCTAACCTACACAACCTCCAAATATCCCTAGCAATACCAATCAACCTCCACGGAGGAGATTTCCTATTACTAGCCCAAGAGATGGCATTAGTTGAGTCACCTTCAATAATGAGGTTACCACTCCTAAACCCAAACCAAATCCGAAGTGCTCTCCTAATTGCCCTCAGTTCAGCTGCATTTGACTCCATCAACCCTACTGATTAAGAAAAAGCTGCCAACATTCTACTCCTATCGTCATGTAACACACCTCATATTCCTGCCGGCCTGGTTTACCCCTTACCGCCCCATATACATTGAATTTACATGAGTCTAGGGGAGGTGCTACCCACTTGACCAATCGCTTTTTAGCTCTACGAACTCCTTTCATACACCCATCCCAAAGACATTGAAGTATCTTTAGTAGATAGAACTATATATAGCCGAGTGGCAGAGTTTTCCACATAACATATACCTCAAATATATATCTGGAAATGTGTTAAATCCAAAGCCAATGTTTGGCACGTGAAATCCGCAAGTGTGTTGAATATTGAGAAGTCATTCAACAGAATGGTAAAGGATCTAGTGTATGCCCATACATCTAAGATGGGCATTTCACTCCAATTTCTTGAGGCAACAAATTTTTTCGTTTGTATAAATAAAATGGAGAAGATACAATTCCTACTGTGCAATAGCACCCATGTGATATAGTACAGGTATTTCACACTCCCTCACACACTCAACTTGCTAGATATGGCATGCCTGCAGGAACCAGACTATTTATCTACAAGTCTCTACAACAAATGGGTCCTAGCTATCATTCAAAAGATCATAAGAGAAGGAATTGACCCTACCTCAAAAAACCACAATGGTAGCGAACAACACCCACAGCAAATGGAAAATCACTTGACATCCACCTAGGGTTGCAACTCGGGTCGGGTTTTGGCCCGACCCGCATGACCGACCAGAGAAATCATGTGGGTCGGGTTGAGAATATCAGGTCAGCGGGTTGGGTTGGGTTGAGAAGATAAAAACCCGCATGAAATTAGGGTCGGGTCGAGGATTTTACAAGTTAACCCAACCTGATCCGACCCGACCCGGCTAAAATTAAGCTAAAATGGGTTTTGAATGCGGGTCGGGTCAGAATTCGGGTTGATTCGGGTTAGAATTCGGGCCGGGTCGGGTTGTGAAGTTCGGATTGAGAATTCGGTCGGGTTGGGTCGGATTACATATATATCAACTCGGGTCGGGTTGGGTTTTAAGAAACCCGACCCGCCTGACCTGAGTTGCAGCCCTACATCCACCCAACAATCCAGATTCTGGTTAATTACCTCCAATTGACTGCTAGGATGTGATTTTTCAGTACCAACAGATAGATGGTAAGACAGCTTATGAGCATTTGGGTCTCATGAAAGTTGGTGTCACATGTAGTGAAGCAGGTGTCACAACTGACATTAGACATGTACCCTAAATGCACATCATGCAGTGGTTGCTGGGAATAAGAAATTGTTCAATACATGCAGATGTCCACCAGTGCATGCTCTAGTTTCGAAACTATATGAAGCTTACACAATTTCAGCCCCCAGCCGATGTGACTGTTTGAGTGAACAAGTAACTCAAGCATTACAAACTCAACTCGTTAGAAAAGAAATTCAACCAACTCAAGCCATCTAGTGTCAACTCAAAACAACTTTTTTAGTTGTAACTGGTATCACTTTTTCTGTAGAACAGAAATTTAAAAACTACACTATACAGCATATCAATGGATACTCATCTCCTAATAGTACATCTCATATACAATACTCTCATATTGGGCAACAAGACTTAGCCTGCCAGCCTGCTTCCTTCCCAACTACTTATCGGAATCAGGTTACATCCTCTATGACAATTATTGGCATTAGAACCGTCTAGGAGAACTTGTACTAATGTCATGCAAAGCAGTTGAACTCTGTACCAATCCTAAGGCCCAAAGAAGAAGATGAATGCAACTTTGACTAGGGCTGGATGAGACAAGAATCCCCAATGTTAGACACGGGCAGACCTGGGCCTGTAGACATTGACTCAATTTCACTAATCACAGTCACCTCTTTTGGTCACATCATATATCTATTTTATGATTGAGAAATGACCAGAAAAGTCAAAGCCCAAAGGGCAAAAGCCTCCATTGTTTTTGCATATCTGCCATTCATCTCTTCTTATAGGTCAAAATACCATTCTAATCCCCTGTTTTAAGGCTAAGGGTAAAACTGCAGAGGAGTAATAATGAAGGAATGCTAAATTCTCTGGGGCAGAAAATGATAGTTTTGGTTGTTCCAGCTGAAATAGACTAAAACAGACTGATATAAATTAAAATCTCTAACAAAACTTTGCTACATTGTTACAACTTAAACATCATAGCTTTGGTTGGTCTGGCCTGAGTAGACCACAATGGCAGAAATGGACTGAAACTTTGAATGGAACTTCTCTACTGTGACAAGACAGTTCAAAATGAAAAAAGAATTAACTATGAATTCAATAACATTACTAGAAGCATTTTTCAAAATAACCATGTGGCAACTTCTCCACCTGACTCACCACCATCATCCTTTCTTGAGGTGTATTTTTTCAATGGTTTTCGAGAGAGATTTCACCATCAAAACCACTCATTACATCTATCTACAGCCAGCTTTTCAAGTTCCTTTTTTCAGCAAAATCATATTCTAACCTTTTATTTCTACTTTTTCACTCAACCCTGATTCTTACTACATCAATCCAATTCTATTTTTTATTTTCTTAATTATTTCCTCATTTCTAACAAGCACCCTTTTTCCACCATTTTATCCAAACCTTTTAACACTAACAACCAAAACCTGTACAAAAAAAAAAAAAAAAATAGAACTCTAAAACTGAAATTTGATGATTTCTAATGCAGATATCAATGACAAGGTCCACAAGCACAGGAGCTCATGGAACGGGATGGTCCGTCTAAGAGATTTTTAGAGTAAATTTAAGTTGATTTTCTTATTTTTAGAAAATGTTCTTACTTGGATTGCATTGGTTGGTTTATTCAATCGACTTTCTAGTTATCCAAGTTTGTGCAATTCTAACACCTATTGAAGAAGCTATAGTCTATTGCCTAAATCTAGTAAGGTCACATATGTAGGATATCTCATTCATTTCAAGAAGATGATGCTTTTAAACGGTTTGGATTGTATTATCTAAATTATATGTAGTGGCTTATATTATCCTCAGGGCTTTGTCTTGAAAGTAAATACTAATGAAAAGTCCCTGTGACTAGAATTTGGTGTTAATTCATTAAATCTATACAAAACATAGTAACTTGAGGGGTTTGTATGATCCTAGAATGAGATCTAACTTGGTGCATAGTCAATGGTTTAGATGATTTATACTTCTTTTCTTTTTATACTCTCCTATACTGGTCATGTTTAAAGATTTGGAGTGATTGGGGAAAGCAGACAACTCTATTTCTATACCTTTTTTCTTTAAACCACATTTCTGTAAATGTTGTTGTTTGTGCTACACCAAACCATTTACCCACTGGGTGTATGTATTAGACTGGCATTGGTGTGAAAAAGAGGGGAAAAACATATGAACTTCTGAAAAAATCATATGATACGGAGGAATCATAGAGTAACAAGGAAAGAACTAGGAACAATATGCAAGAATAAATTCAAGGCTGGTGATATTAAGTTCCAGGACCAAACGAACATAGCTTTCCTTTCAAGCAACTTCATCAACAAAAAACATATTCGTTCCATAGGATGGAACAAAATTTCATAAGCCAAAGAGGTAAGTGGTCTTGGTCTTCCATCATCATTGTCATAGTTGTCATCATCCCTCCCTAAACCTTTCCAAGGTACGCTTTTTGAGTTCTATTCTTTCATACTTTCTATCAAAAAATATATCCTCTTTTACCCCAAAAACTCGATTCCTTCTTTACCACTTCAATCCAAGTCTTTAATGGACTGATGATCTTAAGGTCAAGGCTATCAGGACTGGTGATCTCAAGGTCATGTACCAAATCAACATAGCTTTCCTTTTGGGCAACTTTATCAACAAAAACATATTCAACCATAGGACGGAACAAAGTTTTACATGCCAAAGAGGTAGGTGGCATCATCTTTCCTTCATCATTGTCATCATCGTCATCATCATAGTCCCTAAACCCTTCTAAATGAGGTCGCCTTTTTGAGTTACACCATTTCATTCTTTTCTGTAGAAAAAATATCTTTACCCAACATTCCAACATACCTTCTCTACCCCTACAATCCAAGTCTTTAATGGCCTCCATCTCTTCTTTGTTCCATCTATTCTTCCATTCTATCCCATCAAAAACTTTTCTTTGTTACCCACACTCCGTGATATCCTTCACCCTTTCGATCAATCTTTAATAATGGCCTCCATCTCTTCCTTGTTCCTTATACTTTGCAAACTTTCAATCTTTGCACCGGAGCTATTTTGGGCCTCAATCTTTGTAATGCATAGAAATAGAACATGGCTTTCTTGCTTGCTCCGGCCTTGCACTTCCTAACATGTGACAAGAGAATGTACAAGAAAATGGGTTTGAGTGAGTAAAAGTTTAAAAATGGTCTTGGGTGGTGAGAATATTTTTTAAAATGGGGAGTGAGGAGTCCTTTATTGGGAGTCTTCAAAAAAGGTTTGAGGTTTTTGGTGGGAAATAGGGATCAGTGTCCTTTTGGAAGGACCTCTAGATAGGGGAGTCCAATTTAAAAAGTCTTTTGCTGGCTTGTACAAAGTTTTTCGTTCAAAGAGGGTAATGGTGAGTGATGGGGGGTGTGTGGGGTGTGTGGGTGCAAGGAGTTTAGGTGTCCCTTTTCTAAGAGAGTCGGAGGAGTATGCCAATCTTTTATCTTTACTTAACAATGTTTTCATTTACACGGAAGAGGAGGACATACGAGTGTGGTGTAGAGACCCTTTTGGGTTACTCAAAAGTATTGTCAATTCCATGATTGTGTCCGTATGTGTCTTGAACTTAGCCTCTGGAAGAACATAAAAGACAGATCAAGCTTGAAGTCCAGAAGCAAAGAAGATTGGAAGGCAAAGCATCAGTGACAGACAAGCTTCATGAATGCCATCCATGCACATGATTATAAAACCATAGGACAGGCCTGGCCTTCGGATCCTTGGATAAAAATGATTAAATATTAAATTGGATCTCTAAGATAGCCATTGCCAAATGAAGTAGCTCTCATGCTTACCAAATGTATCTATCTTAAATTGTTCTCACAATCATGACATGTGCTCATAGTTAGATTTATATGATTGTGAATGAACAACTCAAAGAGTTCTGCATTTATATCCTAAGAATCACCAAACTACAATATATTATCAAAAGGTGATTTCTAGAATTTGGACTGGGACAATCCCACTTTTTTCTGGACAATCCCACTTTTACCCGGACGATCCAGCCGAGTTGTCCAAAACGGACGATGCCACTCTTACCCGGACTATCTGAGTTTATGAAGCTTTCCAAACTGGGACGAGCCCACTTTCATCAGGACGATCCGACTTTAACGGTTTACAAATTCAAATGTTATTAAGTCAAACTAACTGTTGGTAGGTCAACATGACCGTTGGCATATGACCGTTCAAATCCAACCGTTATGAAACTGGGACGATCCGACTTTTGTGGGACGATCCTATTTTCTGGAAATTTGTTTTGGGACAATTTGCCCATATAAACCAAGCTCTATTCATGGACAATGTTAGAGAACACCAAGCTGATTTTTCTCATACTACTCTCAAGTTTCCCAACCATACTTAGAGCTTCTAATCACCATAGTTAAACCTTATTAAGCTCTTATAATCTCTCTCTAATAGAATCAAGGCACTCGTAGGCACATCTTGAGCATATTAAGCTCTACATTGATTGTGTGATTAGAGAAGATCTAAAAAGGGATAGATTGACCTTATAAGCAAACCTTATTTCATCCCTAGACTCTTTCCCACTTTGGTTTGGCATTCTTTGAAGCACTTCATCAACACCAATGGCAAGAAAGAGGAAGATCATCAAAGAACACGCCACAAGCTACATCGATCATCAAGAGGCTATTGTTCTTGGTATTTCTCAAAACTACTACTTTCTATCATTTGTGAGAACATTGTAATGGGTTGGTGTAACCCTAAATTAAATCTAAGAAAGGTGTTTTCTTGGTGTGTTGGTTTGATCTTCAGCCTTGAAGAAAATCAAGTGTTGTACCAGTTCGATATCTACCCATAAAA
This sequence comes from Chimonanthus salicifolius, assembly GCA_013350335.1. Lineage (NCBI taxonomy): Eukaryota > Viridiplantae > Streptophyta > Magnoliopsida > Laurales > Calycanthaceae > Chimonanthus > Chimonanthus salicifolius. The sequence continues at coordinate 21,028,939 of CM023540.1, read as the reverse complement.
GAGATCAAGGGTTGTAATTTGTTAAAGACTTGGTAGAATCCTCAAGTGGTGTACTTGAGGCGTGGATGTAGGCAAGGTTCCTATTTCTTCTCATCCCCTCACCTTAATTTGTATACTTGCTTTATCTCATATTACCATTGCATATCTATTTGAGAAGACTTTTGTTGCATGCTAATCTAATTGGAGATAAATTGGATTAAATCATAAAGACCAACCGTTTAGTGTCCAATTTTTAAAGAATTTTTAAATTCCACCCAGTCTTATTCACCCCCCTCTAGGACTATTCTAGACATTGACCTAGCTCGACTAACCAATGCCATTTTGCAAAAGAGGTGGATGGTTTTTTTGGAGTTACAAGAAATCCTAAAAAGTGGGCAAGACATGGATAACTCATTTGTGAGAAATGATGATAGGTATGAGCAGAGGGACCTTGCTGACTGCCTTCCATGGCCAAATGTATGCTCGACAATATGGAAGATCAAGAACAAAGAAGTATTTGCTAGCACTCCAAACTCCCTATAGAATTCACTATTACAAGGTAGTTATGCCTTGATTAAAAGTCAATCGAAGATTCAACAAGCATGCCTCCAAAACTTCCTTTTACTCTAGCAAAGTAAGATGAAGCCACGGGCTCAATCTAATCCCCAATTTACTCTAGAGAATTTCGCGATGGTGGTGGTGGTGGTGGGGGTGGGTTGTTACATACCAACAAGAAAGTAGGAGATGAGAAAATCAAAGGAGCAATGAATGAATCTTGAACCAGGGCAATGTTCTAAAAATTGAATTCTAATCATAAAACATTTTGGGAATCAAATAATATCAATTTGTAAGCAACATTAGGTTTTTTATTTTTATTTTTTTGAAGACCAAGGTATCCAAGCCTCTTAGAGAATCTGACTAATCCTTGGGGTATGTACAAACCTCCTTATCCACACACACCGGGTAACACTATGGGGAGTGGCCCTTTTGTGTTGAGAGTGACTTGAACCCAAGACCTCCCGCATCTCAGGCGGGTTATTGATTGTCAAGCCAACCCTCACGGGTTCATAAGATTTTTTTATTTTCTCAAGAAAGGAACAGCATTTTAGTAACTTTTTAAAAAGTTTTAACAAAAATCACAATCCAAGCATTTTGTATTCGACTCATCAATATTAGTGACAAATAAAATAATGATATCCTCACATATAAAAGCTGATAGTCATTTTTGAATAATGTTCAAGATTACAAGAAGGAAGTAGTGTATAACCTGTATTTACAAGAGAATAAGAATAATTTATAAAAGCAATATTTTGACAATTGGATTGTATGAATTATGAAGGAGAAATCTTACTATAACTCATATAAATTAAAAAAATTATCAAAAAAATGCAATGCTCTTAAACATTGCGATTCAAGAATAAGATTCAATTCCTTATTCTGTAAAATCATATCGAATCCAAAATTCAAATCATAAACAGTAAGATTTTAAAAATTATGTTCATAGGTGATTTCAATGGATGAGAAGAACCCAAAAAATGTGGAATGAGACAGCTCAAGCATGTAGGTATACACTAGAAACGACACTTGAAGAGAGAAATGAAGCACTACAAGGAGCTAGAAGGAGTTTAACTTGTGAGATACTATAATTTAGTTTCACAAATTAATGTACTAGTAGAACTCGTAAAGCAATCCCCAAATAGACATGATATATGGTGATCATGATGATGACAATGACGACAAATATGTTGATAAACATGACGCAATCTGATGATATAGAATTCATCCTCATCATCAGCCAGTAATCCCATCTATCTAAAGTCAGCCTTATGAGTTCTTCTTTTCCAAATAACTCTATCACAAACCATATTATCAGTCACTCCGCAGTCTATAAGTGACCTAAGTATCAAGTTAGGAGGGCAAAAGGAAAGAAAAAAACTCTAATAAAAAGATTCAGCACAAGGTGAAAATACGGACCGGCTACCTTGCCTAACGTCCCACCTTTGGAAAAAAAAACTAGTAAATGTACTAAGGGAACTCCAAATGTACTAAAATAAAATAACTGCCATAGAATGAAAATATATGTGCATAAATATAAGCTCAAATCTTATCATAATAAATAATAAATAATAATAATAATAATAAAACCCTAAAGTAGTCGGAAAAATAATAATAAAAGAAAAGAAAAAGGTTGCTGCCAACGGCAGACACAGCGGTGTGGCTGCAACGACGATCGATTTAGCGAAAGGGATTGTAATACCCTGCCCCAAAAAAGTCTCACATTGCTAGTTGCATTGGAAATTCCTTGGTATATAAGTAGTAGCCTTCCTCCTTCTAGCATGAGACCTTTTGGGAGCAACAGTGGGTTGGCTCGCCAATTGAAAGCCGTGCGGGCCGTGTGTGAGGCCCAGAGCGAACAATATCATGCTAGCGGGACAGGTCATTTCAAATGGTACCAGAGCATGGTTCAACTCTCTGCCTGAGGGTGTGGGCTTGGTTGTTGTGTGTGCAGAGCCGAGGACGGCTCTAACTTTAAGGGGGGTAGATTGTAACACCCTGTCCCAAAAAAGTCCCACATTGCTAATTGCATTGGAAATTCCCTAGTATATAAGTAGTAGCCTTCCTCCTTCTAGCATGAGGCCTTTTGGGAGCAACAGTAGGTTGCTCGCCAATTGAAAGTCGTGTAGGCTGTGTGTGAGGCCTAGAGCGGACAATATCATGCTAGCAGGACGGGTCATTTCAAATGGTATCAGAGTATGGTTGAGCTCTCTACCTGAGGGTGTGGGCTTGGTTGTTGTGTGTGCAGAGCCGAGGACGGCTCTAGCTTTAAGGGGGGTAGATTGTAATACCCTACCCCAAAAAAGTCCCACATTGATAGTTGCATTGGAAATTCCTTGGTATATAAGTATTAGCATTCCTCCTTCTAGTATGAGGCCTTTTGGGAGCAATAGTGGGTTAGCTCACCAATTGAAAGCCGTGCGGGCCGTGTGTGAGGCCCAGAGCGGACAATATCATACTAGCGGGACGGGTCGTTACAGGGAGAGAGAGAGAGAAGCGGGAGAATGAGAAGAGGAAGCAGACACAGAGGGAAAGAAGGGGGGGCAAATGGGTGAGGAGCAATGGGAGAACAGAGGGAAGGGACAAAGGTAAGAGGAGACAGAGGGAGAGAAAAAGAGGAGGGAGAAATCGCCTGAGAAAGGGCGAGAGGGATCAATTTCTGTAAGAGGAAAAAAATCCATAATTGAAATCAAGCGGAGTGGGAGGGCGAGAGGGAACCCCTACAGCTGAAATCAACCATTTGCGGCGATCAGCCGACGGGACAGTCGACCATTAGGTAGACGAGAGAGAGAGAGAGCCTTTCAATCCAATTTATTGAAGAGTAAATAGACATTTTGTTGAATAAATTTGTGCTAGTAACATCGAATTATCCAATAAATTGGGATTGGAACTGTTCAGATTGAGTGGAATCTGGCCTACACCAACCGTTATTTTTTTAATAGGTCGGGCGCTTCATGTTTTCAGTAAAACAGACCAATTCACACCCTATAGATGGCAATTGGCAGAGCTCAAGTTGGCTTGGTCTGCACCAGGCCCTATTTGTTACAGACCAAGCTCTCTGGGCTTTTCATCCAACAAGCCAAATAACCAGCTCTACTAATAAAGCATAAGTAATTGCATATTTTCAAAAATAAATAAATAAATAAATAATGACATGCCATTCAATAGGAGAAAGACTCACCTTCCGAAACTATTGCCAACCCATCTGCAGTTCCATTTTGACGGTGTGGTATGAGTGAATGCAAATGGTGTGGAGCTCGATAATGCACTCCCAACAAAAGGCTGTAATCCATTATGTGCTGTGATTCTAAAAATCTACTATCGATCTCAATCTGTCTACATGTAGATAGAAGATAAAAAAAATGTAATCAATATCAACTACAAAAGTACATAGGGAACCCATATGAAATCGTTTCTTGAGACACATAAAATCATTTAAAATCCACCCAAAAAAAAAGGTAAATCAAGACAAGAACATGACAGAAATCAAACGCCTAGGTTCCAACAATCATAGTCATCATTTATCATTTTTTTGCAACTCAATAGTCATGACCAAATACAAGCACGGGACTAGCCACCCAATATAGGGTGGATTACAGAATTCCTGCCTGGGTTTCATTAAATAAAACACTACAACTCCATGCAGAAACTAAACAAGTTCACTTGTTTCCCACCCCCACCCCCCAATTATTATTGTACTCTAACAAAATTCAGCACTAACTTCACACAACCATTAGTCAACAACTAAACTATTACAAAATGAATTCCCTATAACTTGAGTAGTAAACCAACAGCAAATAAAAGCAACACATAGAGGAGACTTATCCAACCTGGAACCTTGTGCAAGTGCTTTAGTCGTAATGTAGCATACATTTCCTCAGCACCATAACAGCTATAACAAAATATAGGCCCGACTCTATGATGGTGGTGAAATGACTCAAACCGACTTGTGGTTGCAGAAGTGAGTTTTTATGTTGGCTACATCAATTTTTTAGAAAGATTGGCTTCATCATATTTTCACCTTCTAAATATTAACCTAATTTCTCTATATGTAGCTTTGTCTTGTTTTTCTTATCTTCCCTTTGAGGTGATCTATTTTTTTTCCTAAAACCTGTCCCCTCCTTTGTTCTGTATCCTCTCCTCTCTAATATACTCTTCATTTTTTATCCCACAAAGGAGGAGGTTGGGGGGGTAGCGATGCACATATATCATTCAATGCAATATTCGGTCCACTTTCAATTGAAAAAAAATAGCCTTTCTATGAGGAAAAATGACCAAGCCTATATGGATAAACTGTGTTTTGCATGGCCAATGAGATAAATAGTTTTTGTTTAAATGGTGACAAGAAGCTTAATTAATTAATAAATAAAAGAAAGTACGATATGAAAATCACAGTACATGAGATTTTGACCTGAGAGATACAATACCACAACTGGGCCACAAAAATATCCAATAGCATTCCACATATTGTCACACCAGCCCAACAAAGGGATTTGTTCTCTCAACTCTTGCATAAACCAGAAAATCTGCCACCCATTGGCAGTTATTTCAACATGGCTTGAACTCAATGTCCTTTGCAATGCAAAGCCCACAAATTTCCCTATAGGCTGGCATTAGCCTCTGTAGAGGTTTCCTCCTACCTTTCGCCCGCCTCATTTAAGTATTTAAACCTAAGACAAAACGATTACCTATTTAAATGCAATTAGCAGGTGAAATAGAGCTTGGTGTAAAAAAAGTCAAATTGAGACATTACTTGCCTGGTCCAGATCCACCTTTCTAAATTCTTGGTCCCCATTCCTCAACTAACCACTATGAGCAACTTATTGTCAATGCTTAAAATATCAAATTCCAGCAAATAAATGGACACTTCAAGATGTGTGACACATTTGGATCAGACACTTGTAGACACTCGCACCTGTTCTTCATAGTCACTTTTAATTATTTTCCAAGATGACTAAAATATTACAACACTTTTTAACTCCCTTAAAACCAAATTAAAATATCACTACGTTTGTCACCTAAATGTTTTGGGTAAAATAGTACATTGCTATTAGTGTTATTTTCACACCTTATTTTCATTTAAAATAAATTTAAATTTAAATTTATTTAAAGTATGGTGTCTTGACCCCGTGTCCTATTTTTTCTAGACTGCCAAGACCAACGCCTTGCACCCATGTCGGATTCCAACACTAGCAACCATACCCATGCAACTTACTCCTATTCTATCCACGCAAGACATTTCTCCCAATGCATTCCCCACATTGCCTTGACATGTGTCGCCGAATCCTGATGGTATTTTACAGCTTCCAGGTTCTTCACTATCTTAATATGACTTTAAAATTCAATATTTCATCCAGATCAGTCAGCCTCTTTCATGCAAAAGGAACAGAGATCTGCCCCTTTGCATGTGCTCTCGCACCCACTAGACTTCACACAAGCTATTGCCCCCCTTCTCCTCTTCCAAGTTCCATACAATCTTCATATGACTTTTAAATTCAATATTTCATCCAGATCAGTCAGTCTCTTTCATGCAAAAGGAACAGAGATCTGCCCCTTTGCATGTGCTCTCGCCCCCACTAGACTTCACACAAGCTATTGCCCCCCTTCTCCTCTTCCAAGTTCCATACAATCTTCATATGACTTTTAAATTCAATATTTCATCCAGATCAGTCAGTCTCTTTCATGCACAAGTAATAGAGATCTGCCCCTTTGCTCGCCCCCACTAGACTTCACACACGCTATAGGCCCCTTTGTTTTTATTTCAACTAACATATGTGGGCCCATCTCCTCATCCCATCACCCCTGCCCCATCCATGCCTGGCAAACACCAAATCCAAACAGGACAAAAAAGAAGACTACAAATCCAACCTGCCCCTTCTTCTACAATCTCAGAACCATTATTAAGAACATTCAAATCTCTACTGTTTGGCCTTTTTCTCCTCCTCCAAATGGTACCAGAACTCCACTATACTTACCAATATTCTTTCAGCTACTGCTGGTCATCATACCATAAAACCTTGTATCAAAACAAAAGGAAATGCTTCCCCTCAACCACATTGGAATTGATTTCCATGAAATCAGCCAGAACCATCCAAGCTTCCACATGTTTACATAACTCATGAAATAAACATGTGAATTAGAGAATTCTGCAGGCCACTTTGGTGAGATTGATGAAAGGAATTTGAAAGGAAAGTGGGCTTACAAGCATTGAGGATAGGTCTCTAAAAAAATGCAATTAGAATGCTTAAACTAGGTAAAATGAAGGATTGAGTTCAAGGATGAGATCTGCGCAGAAGCATCTCTCAAATGATCGAAGATTAATATTTACAAAACCACAAGGGAAACTCCAAGGGTTTGCCTGCTTTGTTTGGTAAACCTTTTAACTGGATTTCATATGTGCAAAAGAATGGAGGAGGCAAGAAGAGGAGTGATAAGAGGCAAGCAGAGGAGTGATAAGGGTCTTTAGGTGGGGTGTATTTGGTGATAAGGTGAGAGGGGTGTATTATTTGGGGAAGGCAGGTGCTAAATGGTTGTGATTGCAGGGTAAGGTCAGAAGGACATTACTTGTAGATTTGCTCCCTGATTTTTGTATTTTTTCTCTCTTATTAATGCAATTCCTTTACCATTTATATTAAAAAAAAAAAAAGAGCCTCATGCAATGAACAGTGAGCCAATCACACAGAACTAGATCTATTTTCTTTCTGCTAGTGGGACCAAAATCCACTGATTCGAACCTTGAAATTGATAGATTTCAATGAGTACAGGAACTTCGGAATTTTAAACATGATTACTGACTTCTATTTGTTACTATGTGTTCTGTGATCATGTAGAACTACAAGAAGCAAAACTTAAGTGTGTGTGTGTGAGTGTGTGTAATCTATCACATCAACTATTAGCAACCATTGGTAGGATTCCCATTCATGAGCACCAAAATGACGAAAATAATAATATTGCTTTCAGACACAAATGTGATGAAAAGACACTGTATCTTTAAAGACCATAACATACTAAAACATGGACTTTGAAAAGAACATTAAAAAAATGAAAGGAAAAAGAAAAATACGAGTCACCAAGAATGATTTCGTACTTCAATAGAGCTTCTCTCCATGAAGGTTCTAAATAAAAGCAATAGTTCAAATCCAAGTCTTTAAGTATTGTGTTCTCATCAATTTCAAACTTGTCAGCAGAGCGACCCAGGGATGAACCTTTCAAATCAAATCTTCTATGAATCCTCAATTCCGTGCAGAACATGTTGCCCATCACTACAAATCGAAACTGCAAAACCAGAAATATTTCATGAAGATCACCTCCTTATTTCAAAGCAATTTAGCTTGAATATCCTTTAAACATGATGTCATAAGATTGGATGTGAAGAATAAAAATGAGAAAATGCATAAACTGAGTCCTAGATTTGTAGATAAAAATGGTAGACCCATGGCCCGAGTTGCAATTCACTTATCATTTACCTTTTGACCACTTGAAGGTTTGATCCTATGAAGACCAAAAAATTTAGTTATGAGTGTATTTTCATATGTACGGACGTGATGATGATAGTTTGGAAGCATCCGCAAAAGAACCTACAGATTTAGAGCCTTTGTCAGTAAACTTCCACTGCTCAAGATTGATTGAATTTTGAGCAAAAATTTAAAAGAGAAATGTAGCATGAAGCTATAAGTATTAAAAAAAGAAAAGCATAAGCAAAGCAAAATAATTTCCATGGGCTTACCAACTGATCTTGACCACAAGGGCACAGACTTAATAACAAATAAGCCATGAGGTAAATCATCTAAAACTAAAAGAAACTATTTGCCAAATTCAATTATGAATCAAAACCCAAGATAGTTGGATATATGGCCTTAGAGTATTATGAAGATAATGTAGGAGTGCATTATGGCTCAAATGCAATGTCTAATGCATTTTGTGATGGTGTTGTAAAGATAGACGTAACTATATGATTCTTACAAGAAAATATCACAAATCCAACACAGCCCCACATTGTGAAATGTAACTGAAGAATCAAAACGAACAAGCACCTTCACTTCAGATTTACGAAGTGTCTTAATCATGAACCGATCATCCTGAGACAAAAAGAAAACACTTCCACTCTTCCCGGGTGAAGAGAGTTCCCTAAGTGCATCATTTCCACAAATGGAGATCATATAGTCCGCAGCATCAATTTTGAAGAGCTCCCGTAAATTTCTGGAAGGAAAGTCAGAAGTCAACCCAGAATGCACTAATTTATAGGGAAAAACAATAAAGCTCAGATGAATCAGTTGTAAACTAGACTTAGGTCCTTAATGCAAGTATCTCAGTCACAAATAGGAATTGTAGTTTCTTAAACTTCAAATGCATACTGCTCCATGATACCCAATTTAAATGCATGGAAGGCATGATTCTTCGGGAAGCAGAAATCACCTTGTCTGACTCATCTGCATCAACTCAACTGAATGAGATGTAAGGTAAGCCAGGATCTTGGGGAAAAAACTCAGAAAAACTCAACAATTTACTTGATTCAATGATAATCAAAGTCAACTTTCAAAGTTCTGAACTTCAATGCAGGGCCTATTAGTAAATGATCATTCCGTTGACATGATAAGCCAGATTATGGGCAGAAGCACTTGCACAAGTACGTAAATGCATGTCTGTGTGTGTTTGTAAGAGAAATTAACAGGTCCAACTGATTGTACTACAATAAGTAGTCCAACCGATTGTACTACAAGAAGTAGTCCAACCTACCCAATAGTTCCAACATTAGCCCAGTTATATGTGTAGCGGATTCTTGTAAAAGAACATATGCATATGATGCATATGGGCAAAAATCACCTTGAGTTGATGATCATAACCATCTCATCAGAAGCGATCAAAATAAGCAGCAAAAATAATTTACCAATAACCCTCAAATTACACGTCCTCAATTCTTTTCTTGGAAAAGGAGTCAATGACTCTGAAATGAACATTAACTTACATGTTTACCTTTTATGGGAAAGGGACAAGTCCTCAATTCAATAGCTATGAACATCAAATCAAATTGAAGTGTGTTGTGCTACATGCTCTTGTCTTTTTTATGAGGTATTCTTTATTTGATACTCCTACTTTATGCTCCCTGTTTTTTAAAGGGTTTTTCTTCAACTAGTGACAATATATTCTTGAGCAGTACTTCTAAAGGAGCCCGCACGGGTGTAGATCAATTGGCTTGAGCTTCTAAGAATGAACTAGAGGCCTCGAGTTCGACCCTCCCCGAAGTTACCCACTACACAAGGCTTGTGGGTAGTTTCATGCATCCATGGGATTAGTCTCACTCATTTCGCAATTCGGTGTAAGGTAGAAGTACAAAACGGAAATAGTTCGTGTACAATTCGATTTTTTTCTTAAAAAATATGATTAAATTTTGGCCATAAAAAATAGGTTCCACCAAAAAGTCGAGAACGGAGTACAGGCATGATACGTCCTATATGTAAGATTCGGGGATAAAAAAATTCGGCTAAATTATTATATAAATTTAACATATTTGTATATTTTTTGTAACAAAATTTAATTGAAAAAATATTTAAAAGTAGCTTTTCAAATTAATTTTATTTTTACCAAAAAATTTAGAAGAAAATTAACTTAAAATTTTTGAAAGAAAATTTTTATTTATAATATAATATAAGTAAGTAAGAAAAGTATAATGAAATATTCTTTTAATAAAGTCCTTTTTGTTACTGCTCAAAAAAGTATAATGAAATATTTATTTTATATATGTGTGTGTGTGTGTGTGCGCGCACGCGCGTGTCTGTGTTCAGGCCTCTTAGAGTGCCTGATTATTCCTTGGGGCATGTGCAAACCTCCCTATCCACACACCGCGGATAACATTATGGAGAGTGGTCCTTTTGTGTTGAGAGTGACTTGAATCCAAAACCTCCCGCATCTCAGGCAGGTTCTTGACCGCCAAGCCAACCCTCATGGGTTAATATTCATTATATTTTTCATCCCTTTATTTTTCTAAATCTTCAATATTTAGAACCACATCAATTACTTTGAGAAAAAAAATCTATATTACGTATTTGTTTCTATAAAAAAAGAAAGGACTTGATAAGAGCTAATGTAGTTGAATAATTTTCAATTATATGTTACATGTATAATATGTGTATCATGTGTTCATGTCAAATATACATGAGTAACTGAAATATCTTTGAAAAATAGGTGAAGATGTGTTTTTTTTTTCAAATACGTACAGTACGTGTATAATACAAGTTTTAAACATAGAATTGCTAACTACTAACAATAGTCTCACCTCCATTGTGAGGTGAGGATGCCCATGATATTCAAAGACAGTACTTCAAAAGGAATTATTCACATCTATAATGCACGGATACGGATACGGATACAGATGTCCATTCAAAACATATATTTATTACTTCTTTGATTTTTTGCTTGAAATATTTTTATTAAATGAATTCATCTTTCCAGCATGCTAAATTTTACATGTCTATTTTGTTAAGCACTATATAGGAAGATCTTTTATAGCCTTATGAGAATAGTACTATAAAATCATTAAACCATCTTTCATGAAGTATCCTACAAGTATCAAGGTATTCACACAGGTAGAGGTGTCTAACACGATATGTAGAGCATATACAAGTGTGAGCATCATAAATTTACATTCAACAATCACTAAAGGAGATAGACACATTGCTTTCTCTCCACATACTTAACACCACAGTTTTCAAGAAAATCTATGCTTAAAAAGCTTCTATGACTTGGGAATCTATTCTAACACATCATTTTAATATATTAGGGAAAAAAAATACATGGGGCAACTTACCTGAGTCAAATTGACTCAATTAAATCAAGTAACTTGATGTAAAAATAAACACAAGAAGCATTTTGACTAACATGGCAGCGTCAACAAGTTAGTAAAAAGAAAAGAGCCAAAATAATATGCCCATGAGCAACCTATCAAGTCAACTTTTACAAACAAAATATCTGCCATTTTGGTCTTTTTAAGCATGAGTTTGGGTTTCTTGAAATCAAATGAGGTATAAATAGAACTTGAAATTTGGCATTGAAGAAAAAGAACAATAAAAAAGAATCCATAGGAGAGCTTTGATATGTATATCAAAGAAGTGGATTCATAGAGGAAACCTAGGTAATAAGATGAGAACAGCACTGTTACAAGAAAATAATAGTAACCAGTAACCCCACTTCAATTGTGTTGCCTCCTGAACAGTTGTTATCCTGTGTTCGAAGCAACTTGTCACAGTGAGAGCAGACTTTGCCTGGACAATGGGCTCATGCTTTACAGCCACAGCTAACATGTCACAGGTTCTGGCTCACATATGGATCCTAAAGTACTGTGTTTCCAAGTTAGCCTGTTACCATTACAAGATTGATATTTTTGGTTCTGGACCTATGGGTCACTAAGTTAGCCTGTTATTATTTACTTGATTGATATGTTTGTTTCTGGTTTGCAAAGGCCATAGTTTTGTTTCATTAGTTCACTCATGGGTCAGGTCCTTTGGTTTGTAAAGTCTGACTCCCAAATGTTGTGTAGTTCATTAGACTATAGGCTTCACGTGATCATTGCCAAATACAAGCAAAGAATGTGGTTTTGGAACCCTGAATCTCCAGAGATGGAAATTTCAATTTCCAGAAAATCAAAGATTTTGAAGTGAATAGGGAAGATGGTTTAGACTCAAGAAGATTTGCTCCACCAAAAGCATAGTAGAGACTGTTTCAAGAAACTCAGGAGGTATGGAAGCTACTGAACTAGGAGATGATGATTCCTCCTTCCTCATCAAAAGAAAATCCATTCCTCCAGTGTTATCATCTACTTACCAGTGCCTTTGGTGTAACATAATTAGAAACCAAGCTTATGCCTTCAAGAATCAAGGATGGCACCTCAGCTCATACAATGTTCTTTGTTCTCAAAAGCTTTAGTGAGATGGAACCAAGTTGTGAGAAGCAATGTTGTCAAACTCAAACGTATCGTGAATCGGTCTAATAGTGTGAATCGTGAATCGGAAATCGTAGAATCGTAAGATTCATAATGTTTTTTCTAAAATTATTATTTATACTATAATTACACATTATATGACATAGAATAAAAAGATTTTTTTTCAATTCCTCATAATATATAAATATGCAAACACTTGAGTATATTACAAAATGTACTAGTGCAAAATTAAATCAAAATGCATTAGAAGTCAAGTTTTTTACATTCCAAAACATCAATTTTTATTATCCATATTCCAAAATACCAAAAAAAATCCAATAAAAAAGAAATATATTAATATGAGATAAAGATATAAATATTAACTTCTGATAAATTTAATAAATCAAAGACATTTAAATAAATTTTATTAGCATTCATCAAATAATTTAGAGTTTTTTTATTTTTTTAAAATAGATACAAAAGATTAAAAAAATAAAAGAGATGTTTTTTAATTAGAACATAAAAATGATGGTAAAAATTAAAAAAATATATAAAAACAGAATAAAATAAAGAAAGTCCTCACTCTCGAAACTAAAGAGGACTCGTGTAAACAATCCTCGTGCGAAGGAGACTCGTGTAAACTAAAGAAGACTCTCGGCAAAGGGGACTCGTGTAAACTAAAGAGGACTCTCGAAAGAAACCTAAAGAGTAAAGCATACCTGCAAAACAACAAAAGAACGAAAGGGATATTGCGAAAGAAAGAGGAAAGTTGAAGAACCAGCGGAGACGAAACGAAGAAGAAGAAGAAAGAAGAGAAAGATCTTTTAATAGCATGCAAAAAGATCTCTTTCCAAAACCATGCACGTCTTTCCCTCTTCCTTTCCTTCTTCCACTTAATCACACAATACAATGATTTGTTGGGTTGACTCATACGGTTTTTGGTAAACACCAATTCATCATGCGAGTTGAACCGCTGGACCCTCCGAGTTGAGTCGACTCGCGACTTGTACAATTTTAACAACATTGGTGAGAAGAAATTGTGTGAAAGTGAAAGGAGTCCACTAGCCCAACCAGGGCCAACATGGGGTTCAGATTGGCTATCTACCCAAAATAAGCACCATTGGTCACTTCCGGTATATAAGGTCATGTAGTAGACAAAACTAATAAATTATTTCAACAATCAATCTAATTACCTTAGATTAGATGGTTAGAAATGTCTAATGGGCGTAATCCACAACCCTCACTTGGGTTTAGCAAGGCAAATTGACCAAACCCATTACCACACGTAATGCAAGTTGGAACTTTGAACCAAGTCCTAAGCCTCCATGATTTGGTTCAAACAGAAGTTGTCATCACTCAGTTCAATCACAATAGGGCTACAAACACATGCATAAGTACATGCGTATATCCATTCATCCACATATACATATGAATGCATAAATACATGCATCCATGCACCCAAGCATGTATAGATACATAAATACATTCATTCATGGATACATAGATACATCCATGAATCCAGGAGTACATAACACATGCATATACATAGGCACAAAGATACGTTACATACATATTATGATTCCCAACTCAGGAGAGATACACATACTATATAATATGATCCCCCATTGTGGAGTGTCGGGTAATACCATGGAAACTTTATGGGGTCCACATGGGACTATGGGAATAGTTTGATTGGAAAGGTCTATGCTTGGATATAGGGCTTACAATAATCATCTTGATTGGAATACTCAAGTTATATTCTTGAGGGCCTACTTAGAAGGGGGTTCTAATTAACGAGTGTAATCAACTTGAAATGAGGTCAAATTGGGTTGAGATCCAAGGGTGTTCTCAGAGTAGGTTAGGCCCCATTGGGCCATTTCGGGACATATGGGGCAATACCCCACACTACTGTGCTAAAGTGATTTTTTGTTGGTTTCTTTGTATAAATAAAAGCACCATGCCAAAATGATAAGAAGACAATGGCGAACTTGGAGGAGATGACAACAGGTGAAACGAATTTGGTTAAGGACATTAACGAGAAAAAATATGTTTCATTCACCCAACATTTCAAATCAACTACCCACCTAAAAACCATTGGACAATAGTCTTTCCACTTGAAGTCTTCTGAATGATGCGAAGGTGTCAATTGGGAACCTTCTTTTGGAAAATTCATCCAAAAGCTTGCCCGGGGACCAAAATCTGATGCACGAACTTCACGCCTCTGTATAGGTGTAATTTTTCCCACTGTGTACCTACAATATTTATTGATTGCACATGGTAAGAATACTTCCTATAGCATTCAATGACAAAAAAGAAGTGCTTACAAAGCATTCCACTAGCTTACTACTCAATGCAAAACTAGAAAAAACTATAAATCACATTAGGATCACATTTGACACAAAATAATAGTGGAAGTGAAGGACAATATGCATCTTTTGGATGGTTATTTTCAAATTTTAGAATCAAGAAAATATTTTAATTCATGATCATTTAAAGGACTTCTTTGGATTTAAAAAATGAAGACATTTTTTAGTATAGTATTTCCCTTGATTTGATACTGTGCAAGGGAAAAAGTGGATAGCCATATGGTTAGAGAAATAAATTGGATTCCATTAAGAATCCACCTAATTAGGGGATTCTATTAAGAATACTGACTGTAATATTCCATGAAGGAAAAAAAAAGTGTTTACAAAGCATTCCACTAGCATACTACTCAATACAACTACAAGAAACTTTAAATCACATTAGGATCACATTTGACACAAAATAATAGTGGAAGTGAAAGAAAATATTCATCTTTTTGGATCGTTATCATGAATTTTTTAGAATCCACAGAATCTTTTAATTCATGATCATTTAAAGACTTCCATGGATTTAAGAGATGATGACATTTTTTTAGTATAGTATTTCCCTTGATTTGATACTATGCGGGGGAAAAGTGGATTGCCATATAGTTAGGGAAATAAATTGGATTCCATTAAGACGACTCCTAATTAGGGGATTTTTTTTCTTTTGAATAACATGGGTATCCCCACCGCATGTGGAGGTGAAATTAATCCCATGGCCCACGGATACACGAAACCACCCATAAGCCTTATATATCAAGTTACACCAAGAATCGAACTCAAGACCTCTAGTCTATTCCTAAAAGCTCAAGCCCACTATAGGGTATTTTTTTCAAAAATAATAATAATAATAAGGAATCATAAGAACTAGGGATGGCAACTGGTCATGCTTATATTGTGCCAAACCCGACACAAGCTTGAAATGGATGCTCAAGCCTGAACGCGGTAAGCCCGTGCCCGACAAAAAAACCCAAATAATAATGTATATTTTCAATAATTTGAAAACAAAAAATAAAATAGTTTTCTAAAGAAAAAAATGGATGAATATGATTTTAAAGAAAATAGATCACTTTAGAAAAATAGAAAATCTCATAGAGATCAAAACTTTAAATTTTGAAAAATGAAAATAAAATATATATAAAAAATGAAAATCCCAAATTTTAGATCTGAAAAAAGAGGGAGAAAGCTTAGATTTGAAAAGAGGGAGAATTGTCGACAAGGAGAGAAAAAAAATTAACAAAAAAGGGAGAAGTTCAAATTTGAAAGAGAAGTAAAGTTTTTTTTAAAAAAAAAAAAAGGGTAGCCGAGAATTGAAATAGGGAAAGTACAAATAGAAATAGAAATTTTATTATAATAATAATAAAGAGCTCTATTTAAGAAAAATTCCTATAAAATCAGATCTTAAAAAAAAAAAAAAAAAAGAGGGGCTGACCTCTATTTCAATCCGAATCATTTTTCTGACTTGATTTGAGCTTTGAGGTGAGTTTCATGTTTAATAAGATAAAAAAACAAAAAACTGAGAAGAGGGCAAGGATAGTAAATCAGTTTGAGAGAGAGAGAGAGAGAGAGAACGGTGGAGGGTGAGGGTGAGGGGGTGGGGTTAGGTACCTAGGTGAGTGCCTGAGTTTACTGGGGGTTGGTAAGGAGTGTAGTGAAGTGTATCGGGGGTTGTAACGAGGGCATGGAAAGGAGGGTAGGACAGTTGGGCAATAAAGGGAAAAGAAGGATAATAAGTTAATATACTTGTCATTTTGGGCAGCGCTTCGGGCTTTGCTCAAGCCTTGCCCAATTTTTAAACGAGCATTACTTTAATTATCAAATCTGAACCCGATTAGGCTTTCGGCTAAAATTAGGAGCCAAGCCCTATTGATTTTGGGCCGGGCTCTTCATGCTTGAATATTCAGGCTAAATTGCCACCGCTAATAAAAACAGTTAGTAGCACAAACATGACTTTAGTTAAGAAGGATATAGAGAATGGGTGAAGCGCAATAGCAACTTGTCTAGAAAAGTCAGCATTATGACATTCCTTATTGGAGTCCTTCAGATGGAAGGTTAAAATTGATCTTCAAAATGGCAGTTGCTCAATGTCATCAGAGAAGGGTTTGAGAAGCCTTATAAGGGGGTCTGAAGTAACAGGTTACTCTCAATTTTGAGGCACTCTTTGGTAGAAGAAATCAACTTGAAAAAAGGTGGTATGAGAATGATCTTTCTTGATTTTCACTTCCTGTAGGAAGAATGTGCCAGTGTGGCACTTGAGTAGTGGATTCTCATTCTCCTTTTTTCTCAAGTTTTAACACCACCCAAAGAGGAGACATTTTTCATTCCCATCCTGAATGGGTGGCCATGGGTAGCAATACATCTCCCTTATTTGTAGGATTTCAACAGAAGATAGAGCATGATCAACCTTAATCTCCATTGTCACTCCTCTGTTCCAACCACCAGATGATGTATTGGGTTTCGACACTGTTGCCACTAAAAATTCTTGATTTTTTGTTGCTATGCAAATGGCCACGATTCTGATATGGCTGACAAGAGCTTGAGGCCAAAGGCACAAAAAAGAGAGAGGGTTTCAGTACTTCAATGACAGTGGGAGGTGGCTTCCATGGAAGCGGGAAGTGCTGGGTTGATTTTAGGAATTTGAGACTGGGTGCATATACAGTACTTCGGTTTCACATAAGGGAGGAAAGAAAGGAAAGAACAAGGAATAGAAACAATGAGATATGGGTCGTTTATTTGTTTCAACGTGGTGTAGATGAATCATATCTGAGAAAATAACAGCAATTAAAAGAATTCTATTTTGCAATGGAAGATATTAAAATGAACAGTTAGAGAAAATGAATCATATCTGAGAAAATTCCAACAATTAAAAGAATTCTATTTTGCAATGGAAGATATTAAAATGAACGGTTAGAGAAAAAGAAGATGATGAGTAGTAGTCAACCCATTGCATGACCAACCAAACATAACCACAGAATCATTTTCTTTAAGAATCAATCCACTCAATTCTCAGATGACTCCTGAAGCGGATATGGCAGAATGATTCCATTCAATATTTTTTTACCACAGAAGCCCCTATCCTGTGGTAGAATTCCTACACTGATATTTCATTCAAAAAAAAAATCCTACACTAACATTGCTGAGCTTCAAGCAGTCTGGTATGGAGCTAGAAAGTTGAGTAAGCTAGGTACTGCCATGTGTCCAGTGGATATCTTTGATATTCAGATTGTATTCTTTCCTCTCTCTCACACACACACACACAAATACCTTTCAAAAAAGAAAACAACTTGGAATTAGGTGCATAGCCTATTAGTCCAACATTGAAATTAAGTGCATCTTTTGTCCAGTACCAGCTTAGATCGATGGAAATTGCCTTCAGGAATCATCAAAACCATGGATTAAAAGTTCAACAGTTCTATAAGTTTAGTTCTTTAATCTAAAGTGGCCTCAATTGGATCAAGATCAAATATAAACATACGATAATTCTCCAAGGACACATAAGCTGAGGTCGGGAGGATGAAGGGTATGGATTGATCATAGATAGGGCCACATGGACCTCCTAATGGTTCTCAACTAAAGGAATCATCACCAGCACGTAAACATGGACCTGGGCTGCACACACCAATACATGTGTGAGTGCACACTCTAGTGTGATGAACAGATAAAACTTACAGGCCCATGTAGGACCTGCAACAGCATGGCAGGTTGATGAAATGTGAATGGACCACACAGACAACAATTATAAAATTCCAACTCTTCTCACGTCAAGTAAATGCCAAGCCTGACTTATTAGCTGATGACTGGGAAAAAAACAGAGAGAGAGAAAGAGAGCGGGGGGAAGTGGGGAGAGAGAGGACCAAGTTGAGACAGTAGCATTCATGGGTAGAGAAAATCAGAAAATTCCAATATTCTGCAGACTTCAAAAATAATTGTGGAGGAAGTCAATTACCTGATTCCAAGCTGCAAACTCAGCATAAGGTCATAACTTCTGTGACCTTTGATGATTGTTTCACCTGGTCTCTTGATTTCCTTTGCAAGTTTCTTGTGTCGCTTTCTTGCCCTTCTAGACAATGATAAGCTATTGTTCATAACCAGCTCACTGATAAGAACGCCTTGCATATATTCACGTTCAAGAATTGGAGCATTTGCTTCAGCATCCATTAGATCACTTCCTGAGATAGACTCTCCTGAAGTAAGTGCTGAATCATCTCCAAGTACTTTTTCAATTGCTACCTCAAGACTCCAGCGCCTTTCTAAAGAGACATTTCTGGTGCGTGATTGCTCTAAATTAAGCAAGTTGCCTTTGGGGACCTTATAAGATGAACCACGACTAGATCTATTGGTCTCACAAACTTTAATATTCCCCATGTCAATTGATGAAGCATGGCGTATGCGTGACCCATGATTCTGTTCTCTGGAATCTGGCAGCAGGCCTCTCTTTCTCAAGGCCAATAGGTAAAGTTCCTCTGCAGCTGGAAGCTTGCCGCCTTTTGGATAAAAAACTCCTTTTCCATCCTTCAAACCCCGGGTCCAAGTTCCAACATAGTAGCCACCATCATCCCAGGTATAAACTCCAAATCCATGCATCATGCCATCCAACCAGCTTCCTTCAAAATAATCCCCATTTGTCCAGGTAAGAGTTCCCTTCCCAGACATCTTCCCTCCTTTCATGTTGCCCATATAAACATTTCCATTAGCCCAGATATACTTACCTGGCCCTTCAATCACTCCCTGAATCCAGGAACCTTCGAAGACATCCCCATTTGGATAAGTTTGATAACCCAACCCATGCTTGAGATTCAGCCGCCAACGTCCCTTGTAGGTCAAGTTATCAGCATTAATATACGTCCCAGTACCATGGATATAACCAACTGAAAACTCACCCTCATATACAGCTCCTGAAGGCCATGAAATCTTCCCACACCCATTTCTCATCCCTCTTCGCCACTCACCTTCATACATAGAACCATCGGACCATACATACTTCCCTGAACCCTCTGCCGTGTTACCCAACAATGTCCCAGAATATGATTCCCCATTGGGAAGTGAAAGGTCCCCAACCCTGAAGCCACCAGTTTCAAATGACAAACGATCAACTTGCCCATTACCTAAAATGAGGGAACGCTCTCTCTCACTGAAGCAGCTGTTTTCATGAGATTTTGTGGCTACTTCAGCAGAAGAATGTGCTCCTTCCACATCATCAACAAGGGCCACGGGACCAGACATGCATAATTTCCAGAATTCAGTCCCTTACAGAGTGATAGACTTCGGTCATTCAAACAACCTAAAATACAGTAAAGGATACAGTAAGACCATTTTGTATTGAAACCACCCCTTCAATTCCTCAGGCCTTAATCTTTGAAGTATGGATCTGACAAAACAAATGACGCAACTTGAAATGATAAGTAACCATTTCCTTTAAAGCCAAAAAAATCAAACAGTTCATGTCATTAGAAAGTGACTAATAAACAAAAGAATCTTCTAAAACAACAATGAAATGAAAGTTTAGCAGCCCACAATCATCTGTATTTGATATTTGTGAAATAGAGAAAATGCAAGACTATTTCAGTTCCTCCTAGAACATCCAAAGCCCAAACATAAATGCTATTTTAACGAAAACAAGAGAAGGATTAAATATTTTATAGCTGATCGTTTGTCCGATCCCAAATAGATGTGATACTGGTTACTGATGATGATAATGATAGCTGATCATTTGTAGCATCCATTGAGAAAAGCTACCACAGATGCAACTAGCAGAATAACAGCAACCTGCCAAAGAAACCACTTCACTGATACAAGTGAGTGCCTAAACAACTAGAGGCTACAGTGCAACATTGTTATTCGAAGACTATGCAAATACCCAAGCTATACCACTATGATAACTGAAATAAAATGCCATATAATTGCCATAAAATACTGTTCCCGGAAACCAAGCCAGAATTATATAGTCTATCAAAATCCTTGCCAATGTAATGTGTTAGACGCAACAACATGGCAATTACAAGCCCAAATTAATGTGGTGAATCCAAGGGGATTGGTGCAAAATTAAAATAAATCTAACTTCCTCTACTTATTATTAATAGAAAGAATGCATTTTTTTAGTAGCTTGCACTTGGAAATTTGCATGATTTTCTTTTCTTTTTTAAATCAGAATTCAACAGGATAGAAGACAAAAACTCAAAGCATCATAAGTAACAAAAATGAGACAACCTAGATAATAAAGCATAAATAGGTTAAAAAAAACAAAAGCATAGAAACATGTACCGATAAAAAAGTAATCACGATAACAGAATCAACCAAAAACTAGTTAAGGAATCTCCATTTCAAGAATGGGGTCCTTCAGCCTTCACACAAATGGCACACCAACCCCCCAACAAACACACCCCCCACCCCAACAAAAAAGAAAAAAAGAAGTGAGACCACATATGCAACATTAAAGTAAGTGCTATTCGGGTCATGGCGCTCAAGCAACTTGCAATAGAGAACTGATAGAATCTCTTTGATTTGAATTTGATTTAAATTAGAATTGCTTTATCTGTTATTTTAAATTCGATTAGATTATTTTATCTTCATGTATTAGAATATGATTCTATAAATAAAAGATCTCTCTTTCATAGAGAGAGACACCAAGCAATATTATTCTTCACATGGTACAGAGCCTAAACTTCGATCCTGCGTTCTCGATTGTGATTCTTGCTCAGTAGCTTTCTTCTTGCGTTCCTCTTCTCTCCATCTACCAGAGGAGATTCTTCTGGCAGAGGGAGTGGACACAGTTGTTAGGGTAACCCTTTCTCATCCCTCCCAAATCCTGTACGTGTGGGGTAAACAATAAAAAAAACTTCTCCTCCCAAGCTGCATCACCGTGCAAACAACCCACTGCAAGTAGATGTTCTCCTTCCCTAAAAAAAAATTCATTCCTCCACTCTCAGCCGTGCGTCTATCACCAGACGATCCTTTGTTTGTGGCCTGTTTGCAACAGTCCCAAAGAGGGTTTCATCCCATTGTTTCCAGATCTGTTAGCAGATTGCCTACTTCAGATCCATATCAGCGTTCTCCTTCCAACTTGTTTTCTTTAGATACCACAATACTCTGCATTCCATCTTGCGCATCAAATTGGTAAGACAAAAAGTTTGCTTCACCATGTGGTCCCAAAGAGATATTAGATATTTCCCGATTCGGCTTTACATTTCTTCAAAAGAACAGTCTCACTAGAATCTAGAACGGCATCTACACGGCAACATTATTCTTCACAAGAACATAACACAAAATAGCTGTAGCATCATTTAGATATTTGTAGCATAGACGGAATTTGAAGTCATCACCGGGCAGGGTAACTTGGACGAATTCAACTGTTTATAAGTAGTCACTCTACACACTCCCCCCAACCAATCTCAACAAATAGATGACGCACCAGAGTTTCGCAATTTGCAGGAAAAAGAAGGTGATGTCTGTACGTTCTTCCTAACCATCATTTTTTAAGCAAATCACTATCAGACGTCCAGCAGGCAAGTTCCTCCATCGTGGCCCATCCAATCCACAAGATATCCAATCTCGAAAACAAAATCGTGCCCCCACCCGAACCAAACGCTTCGCCCGATTAAGAAGCAGAACCAAAACCATAAAAGAAAAATCTTACAAACAATGAAGTAGAGATATATGGGATTTTGGCTTGCGATGATGATTATGAAGAATTAGAAGATCCCAAATTATCCAATTACATCATTCGATCCATAGTCCATCTACTTGAATCAAGTACCCAGTTTTGATGCATGATATCCTTCACCAAGACATACATATGGAGAGAAAGAGAGAGAGAGAGAAAGAGAGAGAGAGAGAGAGAGAGAGAGAGAGAGAGAACCTGTAGGAGCAGCGAGAATGAAGCAGTGGAGCAGAGGGAACGTGAAAATGGAGATGGGAAGAAGGAGAGGCGATGAAGCAGATGCCAGTCTTTTCAATAGCGAGAGAGAGAGAGAGAGAGAGACAGAGAGAGAGAGAGCGCTTCAACTGGACCCGCAAATGGACAAATGGCATATTGGCATTGCCATATTTCCGACCAAAATTGGAGTAGAAACTTTTCTAAATAAAACCCTGTACCATTTGAAAGAGGCCCCTAAGTTTTATATTTGTAAAATAACCCTTAATTGATAGAAATTTTAAGGGAACTCTTTCATAGTTATCATCAAAAGATTTTTTTTTTTTTCAGTTTTTCTCTCTCAATTTATTCTATCAAAGTCAATATTATAATCTATCCTATTATTATTTATCCCTACCAATTATGCTATTTAAATATATTTTTCTTATCGTCTTTCATACTTTAACTTTTTTAATAGTTGTTGTTTTAGCTACAGTTAGTAATTTTTTATTTAATACTCATTTATATTTATATACTTCATTAAAATTGAAAATTTATTATAAAAAAATATTTTTGAAAATATGATAATTTTTAGTTGATTGTATCTACGTCAGGTCACACAAATTAGCATATAAAAATTCCAATAAAATATTAAGAGATCCCCGTGTATAATAATAATAAGAAGTTTTATGGTCAAGAAATCCACTTCATCAAATAAAGTATTGAGTTCAATTTATATTTACCTTTAACGGGTCACTTATTATAAACTTAATCAGTGTGTGAATTAAGAGGTTTATACATACCTGTAAAATTAATCTCAAGTACCATAAAATACCCATGTTATAATAAAAATAATAATAATGATGTTAGACTAATGAGCTATCATTGGTATGTAAGCATTAATCTCAACCGTCCAAATGTTGAGGTCCAGTGAGGATTTGGTAATCCAGAATATTATGTTCAAAATGTTGGTATTACCGTGAGGTTGGTGCCCATGAATCGGACGGCTGAAATTGGAACGTCGACTGTCTGAAGTCTGAACACCGAATTGATTAATAATCGAACACCGAATTGATTAATAATCAAACCTAACAAGAATTTTAATTTACTTAGGACAAGTCTTTCTTCAGCATTAATTAATTTAAGAACCGTGAACATCTTGTTGCTATGTTGCTTTGGTCGGTAACATTTTTTATCACTAATTCATGGCCATGGAGCATAATTTTGATCAAATCCTCGACTCCAACATTTATCCAATAAAAAAATTATTTTATAAATTTTGATGTTCACAGTTAGAGAACTGTTTGGTAAAGTTCATTTTTATTCATATTTTTAAATTAAGTATATTTCTATTTTTCCTTGTACATAATAATTTCAAAAATGAAAATTAACTTTTATTTTGTATTTTTTAGTGCAATTGTTAAAAGAATGTGTTAAGATATTATTAGATTTTCCTATCCCTAGTTAGTCTTTATTAAATATTGTATTTCTCCATTTTAAGATTTCTTCCTTTATTTGTTTTCCTTAATTGTATTTTCTTCTCTATAAATAAAACACCGGTCTCTACTTGATTAAGAAGGAAGACACGATATTATTTTACATGGCACAAAACTACTGTATTGTCTATTCGGTGCTTCTAATGTGCTCCTTTTTCGTCACACCATCCATATTTGTTCTTATTCTTGTCTAAACGGGTAACGAGGGCGATTGAATCCGTGTTCTCTTTTCACCAACAGCAAAAAAAAAAAAATCTATCTTTTTCAAGGTTGTCAATTCAACAAATCTTCGCAGTTAATTAGTGCACTGCTAGTTTGCAGTCCATCAATGTGTTATTAGTTCACCATATCTTCATAATCAATCAGTATGTCTACTCATTTAACTCATCTTCTCTGATCAGTCAGTATGTTATTTTTCGCAGCTCCTCTATCATTTCTACAATTTTCAAATTTTGTGTTATTTTATACACGCTAAAGCTTGTGAAAATTGTTAAGATATAATTAGATTTATGTTAAAATATATTTAGATTTTCCTTTCTCTACTTAGTCAATATTAAATATTGTATTTTCCCATTTACGAATTTCTTCCTTTATTTGCTTTCATTATTTATTTTTCTCTTTTATGTCTTATTGATTAAGAGGATGACATAGTATTATTTTACAGAATGTTCTAAAGAAGTGAAACTTGGGCCACACTGTTTCAACGCAAAGGTTTAAAGGAGCAGCTAAAGTTATTTTTAATGGGATAAGTAGGTTGAGGAAAAGTATTGCAATCCTTATTTTAGTGTGTAGTATTAAAAGTTATTTAGATGGATAGTTATTATGAAGGTCGTCATTTGATAAAAATGAGCCTATTGAATTATGTTAACTTATCATGATTAATATTACAGTGAGAATGTATCAAACTATCAAATGAAAATTATAAATGTTAGATCTAAATTTTAAAAAATAAAAAATAATTTTAATAACATAATTTGATGATAACCGCTGAAAAAAATATTGATCACAAATTGAATCTCACGTGGCGCCCTTGCATCTAAGTCCAAAAAATGTACGGATGTTTTATAAATGGCCAGCAGCCATATAGACATCGGATTTACTGTCTCTACAAACTCATTTTTGAATTTTGTGAAGGATTATTATATATATGTTTATTCGTTCGAATGAATAGTTTGATTTATTCGAATGAACTAAAAATACACTGAAGTATTCGTTCGGATGACTGTATTCATCTGAACGAACTGAGAATGAACTGGCAGTTCAGTTCGGATAAGTTAAAACGTGGGGGTAGAATGGTAATTTCACTCAAAAATCGAAAATGGATACGTAGAGACAGGAAATCCAAGTGTGTGTATGACCTACCTGCCTTTATAAATTTACCCTAAATGTAAATGAGAATCAAATCTTGTTTGTCATGAATCCATAGTCCATGTGTGACTTTATTATTGGATCCCTCGATAATATGGTCCAAGGAGGTCACATCTATCCTTCTCCATGGAGATAAAAATAAATAGTATTTTAGACTATGGTGAGATATAAGATACTTTTAGATTCCAAATTTTAAAATTCGGCATATTGATTAATATATTTGAGTAAAATTAGTATAATGTATATGCTTTTGTATTTAATTTTTATTAATTTGATTGGACATATTCAAAATGCTATTTTGCACTATATAACATAAAAAGTGGGTCCCATGAACTAAAATTTGGGTGAATAAAGTTGTTCTCTCATTTCCACAATTGTCATTTCACAAAGTCAGTTTGTAAGATTGGATTATACTAAAAATCCAAAATTTGTACTTTTATAAAAATATAAATGACAAACAATATATATCAATAAAAAAAAATTAAGTATCTTATAAATCCTCCGTTGGCATCAACGGAGGATTATAAATCAAACTTTGCATGAATGTCGCATGAGCATTAGCTTTAAGAGAAGTTTGTCACGTCACAACCATTTAATGACATTTGATTATTTTAAAAATCCAAAATTTATACAATATTCTTCTTTTCAAATACAAACCATCTGTGGTGGGGCCCACCTTGTAGACGCTTCAGTCAGCTGCATATGTCCATCGTTGACTGGTCCTTTGAAAGAGTGAAAGGCCTCCCATCGTAGTTTAAATTGATTCAGAGGTCTAAATATCGGTCGATACCCAATTTTTTACCCCTAATATCAATCCAAACAGTCCAATACCCATAGAGTCAAAGGCTCGTGCCACTCAATTGATAATTTATAATACTTAAAAAACTAAACAAATGAAAAAATAAATATTAAATACTAACAAGGGAGACTTGGAATACCAACTTTGGCACTTCATTTGGTGTAGTAGGTTAAATATCCTATAATTATTTCAATGATTCTAATTTGGCAAATTAATTATATGATTTTTTTAATGGGTACTATAGTTTTTATATGGGTACCTATTAATTATATGATACTTTACCTTTCGGCGTATGTATAGTACTATAGGTGCTAGGTTTCATGTAGAATTGTATATTGTTATCGAATAACTTGAGAAAGAGGGAAAAAAAAGTTAAATGTTTACTTTCTACCTAGGAAAAAAAATTCTCAAGTGTTAAAGGAACATATTATAAGAAAGAAAAATATAGATATATCTATGGGTATTAGGATCAATTTTTTGAAATGCAATAGAATATCAAGATATATCATTCTAATTCATATTCTTAAACTTTTAGTCATTTGTCATGAGTACATGATGCAAGAGTGTTCCATTCAAAATTCAAGAAAATTGAAGTTCATCAAACCCATGAGAAAAAAAAAAAAGAGCAGGCTCAGAAAATGCTCAAGCTCAAATTTGAAGACTCATTTAAGCATGGACTTTAATTATCTAAAAAATTAGATGCCTTCATTGGACTATAGGTATAAGAATTTGAGAGAATGACTTGATGATTTGTATTATGAACACTCAAGAGAGGAAAAGAATCAATCATAATCTCATGATTAAGGGATATGAAATCTAACGTAATCCCATGATTAAGGGATATGAAATCTAACATAATATAAAGGAGTGGAAAGGCTTGGTGGACAGCTAGTTGGGTGAGGACTTTACGTTACTCCCCTGCTCGGCTTTAGGGGAGAGATGAGTTTGGAACTGAGATGTGAGAAGCACTAATCTTTTGGTAAAAATGTCTGCTGAGTTGATCAACAGAAGACGCAAATTGAATCAGAAGAGTACCTGATGCAACACGTTTGCAAACAAAGTGATAGTCAAGCTCGATATGTTTATTACAAACATGAAACACTAGATTGACCGCAATGTACGTGGTATTGAGATTAGCACAATAGAGAGCACTGCAATTGTTGTTTGTATTGGAAAAAAATAATTACTTCCCATCTAAATTGCAAAAGTAGAGACATTAGATAGCTAAGGTAAACAAATGGACAGTATAAAATGCGAAATGATTTGGACACCATTAAAATGGACAGATATAGTACTACTAAAAATCCCACGGATGAGTCCACTATCCCTAAGGTACATCAAGGTTAAGTCATGGGAGCTTGAACCCACAACCTCCCACTTTCTGAAGTGGGAGGCAACCAGTTGAGCTACACACATGTGCGTCACCATTATTTTCTATAAGGAGCATGGGGTGATATAATATGTGTAATTTTTCTTTTACCTCTTATCTTGTTACGAGGAATTAAAAAGTGAAAAGAGAAAAATAAAAAAATATTCATATATCATATCATGCTCAAAATGGAAAAACACATATATTATAGCATTTGGTGCTCTATATAAAAAATTACCGGTGTCCAAATCTAAAAAAAATTGAAGGGCACTGGATGAAGAGGTGGAGCTGAGGTCCATTTTCATAACCTTATTATAATTGTGGGCATGTGGGTTCCACCATTCGAGAGCTAACCTAGAATAGCAACATCGTACGAGGTCAATGTCACAGCTTCAAGATTCAATGCTCAAAAGTCAAAACTACCCTTACCTTGCCCATCAATAATTACGCTCAAAGAACTGGACACTTTCAAAATTCAAACTTAACTTGTAAATTTATGTTGCTGTGTCTTAAAGAAAGTGTATTGTATGTTTCATAATAGAAAAAAGAAAAAGAAAATTAACTTGAATTTTTTTATTAAAAAAATCAAGTTGAAAGAACACTTTGTGGGTATTTGTTCATAAAGACCTAAAGAGTTTGTTCCCATATTAGTGGAACACCAAAGAAAATTGCATTAAAATTACAAAATATCAGTGTATTCTTGCATTAGAGATAAATGATTTCCATAGAGTATATAGAGATAAATCTACAAGTATTTTGATAATACATTCTAATCTTAATGGATAATGATAATTATAATAAATACTAATCTCCTTCATTCCATCTAATGTCAACGGTCTCCTCTGTTCCCTTCGTCTCCTCTGAGTCATGGGATTCAATCGCCATTGACAGCAGCTGATTCAGAGCGCTTCAATTGAATGACTCAAACCGAATATAATAAAGATAGTTCAGAATTTTTTTATTAATGGATCTCTGTCAAATGAAACGTCTGAAAAATTCAGATGAGACGCTAGATATCTTGATCTTAAAAAAAAAAAATGGATCTCTGAATCAAACATTTCTTTGTGTTAATAGTTTAATACCACAGAAACAGGGAACAAATGATTTAAACTTTAAAAAACTTCAGGCCAATCATCTAATTACCCTTTTGGAGGAGGTGGTATTTTCAGAGACCAGAATGGTGAGGCAATTCTTCTCTACTCCTCCAAATTAGAGAATACTTACCCCCTCCATGCAGAATTTTCTGCGTTACTAACTAGTTTGATTTGGGCCAATTTTATGAATATACAGAACTTAGAGTGCGCTGGGGACTGTCTTTACATGATGATGATCTTACAGTCGATCTCATTAGCACCATGGACTGTAAGGAGCTTAGTTGGTCAAAAAAGGATGAGATAAATCAGGTCCGAAGGTTTGGCACCATATGGTGTAATTGGAAGTTCATAGGAAAATCTAGAGATTCATAAAGGTTTTGGGTCACTCCACTTAATAAGGTAGTGCTTTGGGTTTGATACACGGTCCTAACAAGTGATATAAAAGCCATATCTCCATGCCAACCATGTGGACTTAAGAATCCTCTAGTCGGACAGGATAGCCGACGGCGCTCTATCCGCCAAAGAGCCTCATTTGATGGAGGATGGTTGAACAGCAAACGAGTTCCACATTAATTGTGAAAGGGGAGATCTAAAGATTCATAAAAGATATTGGGTCACCTATCAAATTAGTATTTTTGGGTGGATATCCGGTCATAACACAGATATCTCAGAGGAGGTGAACACAGTTGCTCTAAATCTTGCTGCAAGGAGACTGCCGACACCTATCCACACCTCAGTGTCTTTGTAAGTCTTTTGTGGGAAGAAATATAGCTTTATGGAGATGAAATCATGTTCATAACTCTACTATATATGAATTTTTTCAATAGCTAAGATCTCTAAGCCTTTTAGAGCATTGAATAATCTTTGAGATATATACAAGCATCCCTATCCACACATATTGCCGGCTCTACCCAAAGGTAGCATAAGCGGCCGCTTAAAGCCCCAAATATTGGAAGGCCCAAAATTATTGATAATCTTACCGCAAAATCCTATTAAGGATGCCCAAATTTCGGCCATAGGAGTGTTAAAAAAAGGACCAAATTTTTTTTCCAAATTCTTTTTTATTATATATAATTAAAATTTTAATTAAATACTATTTATAATAATATCTTAAATACAAAGAAGGTCTCATTTAGATTTTTTGCTTTAGGCTTCAAATTGTGTCTGGTCGGCTCTGCCCACACACATACAAATTTTACAGAGAGTGACCTTTTAAGGTAGAAAGAGAAAGATGAGTCAATTATAATTAATTGACTACAACTTTGGCATACCTTACAGCTACTTGGGCCCATTGCTTACCTAAGTATATGTCCCATGCGCATGGAAACATAACCATATATAATTGCCTTCGGTTATTTTTATAATGGAACATAATTTAGATTTTTTTTAGTTCATTTTATGATAAGGAAAGTTAATCAAAAGACAAAATTAAATAATTAATAAATACATGATAGTTTGTATAAAATATTCAAATGAAAGCATGATGTGTAATAAAAACTTTTGTCTGTATGCATTGGAATATCATGTCGATTCTTGGGTTGTGGAAGTCATTTTCCTTTCTCTGAGTCAATTCTCTCTAAGTGACTGGCATCCTTGTAATGAATAAGATTTTGATTAAGATTTTGATTCAGGCACAAAGGTTCATAGTATTATTACCGACACTTGTTACTGACACTTGTTGTTAGTGTGGTCATCATAGATAGATTTCATGGAGTTAAACTGAACTCGAATTTTGATAAAGTAAAAACGTACAAAAAAAAATACAAAATATTATTCTCTGCACTTTATTTAAAGTTTATAATGATTATTTCATTACAAATATTCATAAATATGAGATTCATAAAATAAAAGGAATTTTTATTGGATTGATCAAGTCAAACCGTTAGGATTTAGACATCTGTGCTCTTAAAAATCTGAAAATTTTAAAATTAAAAATTAAATATAATTCAAGTGGAGTGGGAACAAAAGGGGGCAAAAAGAATAGTCGGTGGATGTGAGTTGGACAGGTTAAGCCGTCCATTTGGGCATCCTTCGTACGCCTACTCTCTTCTTTTTTACTCATTTGGGGCGGTCTGATTTTTTATATAACTAAGTTATATTTATGTTATGAAAACGATTAATGGGTACCACCCCCCATTTTTCTAACATGGGTTTAACAATGAAGAATTATATTTTGATGGATTGATAGATCATGCATGTCTTCAATGCCTTTGTGTATAATTTAACAATCCAATGGCCATTTTTTTAAGGGATCTGTTGCTTTCTTCCCCTTTGTTTCCTTTTACAAGCATGATGCACTTCCTAGACCGTCGCAAAATATATTGGATGGATGGAGACACTCTGTCTCTATGATAAAAAAATGTGTTTTCGCCTGTATCGATCATTACAGGTCAATACATCTCAGTCTGTACCTGTCTCTCATTCATTCAGATCTCTGCTATAATGCACCGATGCGTTGCAGTCTTCATTTTTCCACAATGTTGCGGCCGATATAGCAGCGTATCAGCCACATTTCTTATTCCGGATCTATCTAGACTTCTCGTTAAATAGAAGACGGAGGTTAGATATTTAATGAGTACATGTGTAATTATATAGATATGATGTATGTAAAGTTTGATCACTAATTTATCGTCCGAACTATATAATCTCAGTACTTTATGTTTTGATAGAGTATAAATCATTACCTTTTATAAATTCAAAATCAAAAGATAAGATAATTTAGATGGGATGAAACTTTGTAAAACTCATATTCATATGATCATATTCAATTATGTGAGACCCAAGAATAAAAAAGAGTCACGATATCAAATCTCGTTAAAGAAAGCCTTGTTCAAATTCTTATTTAAATATTGGGTTCTCTAATGTTAGGTTCTGTGGAGCCTGATTATCAGATATGTATTGGTTCGATCGTGGGTCGATTATGTAATTTTTAATGGAGGACAATTATATAATTTTACGATTGCACATGTATAAACCCTAATCATGGCAATATAGAATGTCTTTTTCGTGAAAGAAGATAGATGAGTGAAAATTGTAACGAACGTCGGCTGTCTCTTTTTCGTTTTCTTGCCTTTCAACATAGTGTATCATATTTGAATCCGTAGATGTACCGAAAGAGAACCACATAAAATCTCTGCGCCTTTGTGTATGTTTGATTTATAATTTATTTTTCTATTTATTGTTTGTGTATTTCTTTTCCCAAAATCTAAAACTTAAAAAACCTTTATGCTCTTAGAATTCTTTTGGATAACATTAATTTGATTAACAACTTCTCACATTATTGGTGTCGTACACTCTTACACCATCGAATACACTGCAGCTACCATTTGTCAAATAAAATCTCTCTTCCTAATTATCGACTCATTCTTTAATTTATACTTTATGTGTTCCATTTTAATTGTCTCATTTTAAAATTTTGATTTTTTAATGAAGGACTCTCAAAAGGCTTATGAACTTCTCTCAAATATCCTTTTAACTCTTCCAAAATGTATAGGAGACAACTATTTTGAGATAATGCATATGAGACAACTAAATTAGAAGAGAGGGAGTATAAAACTTTACTATATTTTCATTCTTTTAATGTTCATGGAAGTTGATAGAGAGCATTGTGAATTAGAATATTATCTTTTAAAAAGCTGGCTAACTTGTGGGTTTCATCCATCAACAACTATTAACATAGGATTTCATAAATTTATAGTAAAATACGACATTAAAAGGGTATTGAAATTGAAATTGATAGAGATGCTTTTGATTTTTCCCTTCCATTTTTATTGTAAGAAATGAAATATAGAGGCAAGGAAACCAAAAGGAGACACATCTTGCGAGTTGCAATGAGCTCTATGAACCCTAGAGAAGGAAAAAAGTTCATAGACTTGGATGCTTTGTTTTGTTGACTTTGGGGTAGCGGTGTTGTCTATATTCAAAATCGTAATCATTTATGGTGAGTGATACAGATACTTGGAAAATCTACCTCTATACACCCATTTTCGAAATTTGGGTGAAGTTACCATTTTACCCCTGCATATGAATTCATTCGAATGAATTTTCAGTTCATTTCTCAATTCATTTGAATGAATGTACTCATCCAAACGAACACTTTAGTGTAATTTTCATTTATTCGAACGAGTCTGCATTCGTTCGAATGAACATATATATATGTCAATCCTTTACAAAATTCGTCTCATTCATTCGAATGAACATATATATGTCAATCATTCACAAAATTCGACTAATTCATTCAAACGAACCAAACTGTTCATTCGAACGAATGAACATTCATCCGAACGAACTGAAACTATACTAATTTATTCGTTCGGATGAGTACATTCATCCGAACTAATTGAAAATGAACTGACAGTTCGTTCGGATGAATAGAACACAGAGGGGTAGAATGGTAATTTCACCCGATTTTTTAAAATTGGGTGTGTAGAGGCTGAAAAATCGAGTGTTCATATGGGGCTCTATTATTTATATTAATTTTCATGAAGAAATTATTTTTATTGTACATTTAACTATAAATGCTGTTTTTTTTTAGTATTTATAAGTGTTTTCATATAAGATCTAATTCCACTATACTTGTTACTTGTTAGATCCATTTTAGAACTCATTCCGGTTTCTATCTTTATAATGGAATATTCTACTGCTCCAGTTGTTTTAGTGTTTCGAAAATGATGACATAATTTTTTTTAAAAAGTAAAGACATATTAAAATGTGAAAACAATAATATAAACTTATAATATATTTAAATTTATTATTTTTATCATCTTGCACTAATCTAATGAACAAAAATATAAATTTATCATTAAATAACTTCTTATATTTGTAATCTTAATTCACATAATGTAATTATCAAATACTAATTCAATAATTTTTAATTTTACTCTAATAAGAATCAAATACGAATTAAATTAGACAAAAAATCCTAATAATACCCAATAAATATGTTTAGGTCAAAACTTAAAACACATAGGTACGTTGAGTTCATTTCATTTTTTCATTTTTTTTGTTATATGTTTTAAAAATAAACCATATGAATTAAAAATATACTTGATGAAATATAAGCAAGTTGAATTTCATCACAAAATTCATTTTTTAGCCACTTGATTTTAATTCTTAAAATCATCAGGTGTCTCCGAATTAAGGATGCGAGATGACTTTGGCCATCAAAATCAAGTGACTATCAATTAAATTTTAGAATTATTATTTTTTAATTGTAACTAATGAATTCTATTTTATTTGTATGGTTGAATCATTTTGCCCAACAAAACAAATTTGACACCTAAGATGATGTCTCCATTTACTTTTCACACATCACTTTATCCATGTAAATACGAGAAATTATTAAATGTAAAATATGTCTCTACTCCACCCTCAAAATTTATTTCTTAATTGACTTAATTCCAATTTGTCATCTATATCTAAATTCAATCCGTCGATATCCGATATAGATCGGCCAAAAATGATATTTTTTCAAAAAAGAAAAAAAGAAAAAAAAAGTATGAAAGAGAAAGTTATCGGCCGAGATAACAATATTTCAACCAAGACTCTTGAACATATGACCTAACTAATCTAATTGCAAGCAAACCCAAATTCAAGATCCATTTGGACTTAATCCAAACATGAAGTGTAGGGTGACCAACCCGAACCTAATGCCAACCCAACTTGATCCAAACTCAATTTAAAAAAGTAAAATTTCAATCAAATAAGTCTAGATTCATTATAGTTCGCCTATACTTGGCTTAGAGGGACAAAAATCCAATCCCTTGAGAAAATTCAAATTTGATGTGACTTGACAATGTCATGAGCGTTTGTAGAGTAGAACCTCCTATCTCAAATTTAGAATGAATTATGTGTATGTAAACAAACATAAAAAAATATATTTTATTAGAAAATATTTCTCAAAACTACTTTATAGGAATATTTTTAAGAATTTTCTAGATAAAGCCAATTTCATAAAAAAAAAAAGTCTTGTGTGTGCCCTAATCCACTTTGTATTAGACCTTGATCCTTTCTTCATTCTCTCCTCTTGCACTCAAACTTCTACATTTATATAAGATCTTCAAATTTTGATTAGTTCAGTTTGAACTATATATTATAATTCCTACACTCTCTGTCACACCTATCCTATGTGTTTCCTACTTCTGTCCCACATGAAGAGGACAGTGGAATGTTTTATGCATAATATGAGTGAGAACAATATTATTGTTAATTTTTCACACAAAAAAAAAATTAAATTAAAAAGCCATCACTTCCAACCATCAATTATAAGGCCTTTAATAGTGCAGAGTGGAACAATATTAACCTAAAAGGCTGATTTCAAGTGATGCCGACAATAATAATGTTTTACTGTACCTAATGTAAATTATTGTATAGACTAGAATTTAAATATCGATTTTTAAAACCTTTTATATATCGGCTGATATCCGATATATATTGCCGATATCGATTGATATTTCAGATTTAATTAAAAAAAAATAAAGAGAGAAATTTCTCTCCCGAGACCGAGATTTGAATCCCTGGTATAGACATTGTATTGATCAAAATATGAGCCGATATATTTAAAGCAATGTTGACATATATTGAAATTTAAAAACCAATTTAAATTAACAAGGAAAAACCCAAGTCCTCTACCAGGGTTCAAATCTCAGTATCTGCCAGTATTCGGTATTGGCCGAGCAATCTCTCTTTATTATTTTTTTAATTAAAATCACCAATATCAACTGATATTGAAATCCCTACCTTCTACCTTAATAATTAAGATACATGGAGGGACAGGGAGTTTTACACCAAGAGCTTTCAACACTGATAAGGACATATGAGGCTTGAGAGAAGCACAGATCTCGTATCCTAGATGAGATCTCTTCACTTTTCATTGCAACTATGTGTAACCTTTTAAATAATATCCTAATTCATCCTTACATAAGATTATGAAAATGCCAAAGAAATAAATTAATCAACTACACTATCTAATAAATGGACCCTGGGCCCACCAAATGTCACTAACAATAGTTGTTAGGTAACTCTAATTAAATATACAAAATCACTTGATTCAATTGATGTGTTTGTCTTTTCCTACTTATAAAAAGTTTACATTGGCATCATTTGATGTAAATGACAAGAAAGAGTATGAGGTAAATTATAAATATCATCATAGGCATTTGAAACAAATCATCAAAATGCCATTTTATCAAAATATAGTATGCTTTTTTCGTATATTTAGACAACCTTTAGCCCTCCACTGAATAGTTCAGCTGGTGGCTTCTCCCCTTCGGGTGGGAGAGGTCACGAGTCCGTTGTTCAAAATGCCATTTTATCAAAAAATAGTGTGCTTTTTTCATATATTTAGACAACCTTTAGCCCACCACTGAATAGTTCAGCTGGTGGCTTCTCCCCACTGGATGGGAGAGGTCACGAGTCCGTTGTTGATGCCACATGCATATATAATAAAAGAAGGTATAGTTTGTTTTGAATAATTTCGAATACAACATTTTTCAAACATTTTAAGTATTTGTATGAACAGAAAGACAATTAAATAGCTCATTTTGAGATACAATCAGCAAAAATACGCATTAATGTGATATTTTTTAACATACACAATAAATTTTCTCTAACAATAATTTAATTATAGTAATATTTTTACTTTTTCCAATTTTATCAGTCAAGCCATTACTGAGAAAGCCAAAACCAATAATCTCATTGCCATATTTTTATTGTGGTAATGAGTAAGTAACTCAACCGCTGTTAGGTTATCAAGTACCAACAACCCACAAAAATTTCTAATATGGGATGGCATGATGGGACTTGGTCCACACCAGTGGTTGTTGGGTCCCATCTTGCACTGGAGACATCTCTCACCTACCAACTATCTTCATTCTTCAAGACTTATGAATGGCCGGCGGCAAAGAGTTTTTGAGTTTTGACAGGTCGGCAGGAATGAAGGTAGAGCATTGTGAGAAACAACCAACCAACTAGACATTTTGGATCGTTCAACCTTATGGTAGCCCAGGCCCAGGCCCAGGCCCAATGCGCAGCGTATTCTAGTCAGAGGCAGAAACAGAGGGGTAAAGTGAAATTCATGGCACGTCTTAGGGGGTATATGTAAAAATTCCTTTAATCATGGTCTTCTTTCAAATATTTGACAGGATATGGCTGCTGCCCACGTAACTTTGATTTTGTCTACCGGGCTAGGCTCGTATTGAGAACTGAGATTAGAAACCTATCAAGGTTTTAATGGGCCTCTTACTTTGTATGAGTTTTACACATGACGTCACTAAATTTTTTTATGTATTATCCCCTTGGACGTTAATTATCCTAAACCCCAACAAATTGCACAAACAACCCTGTTTTTATAGACCTTATATTTACAACAAATATTTTTTTTTTCTTTACATTGGCATTTTTAAAAAATTAATTAATGCTCAATTTGAATTCATTTTCAGACACTTGCATAGGATCAAAATCAAATATATAGATAGAAATATTTGAATCAACTCAACCTAACCTACTAAACCCCTTTTACTTGTACCAACACTATTCCTGCCTACATAGACAGATGGAGACCACAATCTATACAAGTTGGATTGGATTCATGTGACCGTCTAGCACAAACAGAAAAATGCGGCCAATTTATTTATTTTTTTTTTTTTTGTATTGTAGTATGTAAAATATAGAAATAATAGATATGCAATTTTTTCTCAAAAGTTACAATTATCAAATATTAATATACTGCTAGAAAATAGTGACCAATATATAAAATCTTAATTTAGATAATAAGTTACAAATATTTTTAACCTTAATTAATAGACATCATTTCAAAAAACTTAATTGATCCATAAAAAATAGTAGATTTGTATGCAGTAACATTTCAGATCCAAAGCATAAAGCTAGATGGATCACAATCTAAAGACGCTGTGGATCATGAATCAAATGTTCATCCAAAGCAATTCAACTCTAAGGTTTAAATATCGGCCGATACATATCGTATCGGCCGATATATATCGGTTTTTTTAAACCGAGTAATATCGGCCGATACGATAAGTATCGGCCGTACATACCGAATATCGGCCGATATTCGGTCCGAAATATCGGTCACAATATCGGCCGATATTCATAAATATCGGTATTTTAAAAAAAAAAATTAATTTAAAACACCGATACGGTTTTTCGCGGTTTTTACACGGTTTTTCGCGGTTTTCCGCGGTTTACGGTTCTCAAGGGTATTCGCGGTTTTCCCGGTTTTTCGCGGTTTTCCACGGTTTTCTGCGGTTCAGGGTTTACGGTTCTTAGGGTGTCCACGATTTTTTGCGGTTTTGTCACGGTTCACCACTATTCATCACGGTTTTTTGCGGTTTTTTCACGGTTCCGATATCGGAGGAGAGAGAAAATGCCGATATCGGTATGAGAGATAAAATTATCGGCCGATATATCGTCCGTATCGGATATCGGCCGAGCCGATTTTTTGACCCCTGATTCAACTCATGATCCAAAATGCTGTAATCTGGATCATGGGCATTCTCGGCGAGCCATGTAACCCTAATTTGCATCTTGACATCCTTGATGGATAATTAGACATAAGTAGGCTCAATAAGCTGAAATCCCAACGGGCTTTATTGGCTTATTCAATTAGTCCGAGCCCGTCATTCCTTGCATTTATGAGCCTGAGCCAACCAATGAGCCTGAAAAAGAGTCCTAAATACAACAAGCACGGGCCCATTTAGGATATATTTTTCTAAATCTGAACTTTTCATTAGATCAAACAAGTATAAAAGTGTCATAGTATAGGATAGCCATACTATCTTTGTAATGGTCCCGCCAAAAGAGGGCGGGGGAGGGGGGTGGCGAAGAGCTAACAACTTAACTGGATTCTTTCATCCCTAAGACAGCTCGGAAGAAAGTCCTCACTTCGCTTTGATCATCATGTAAGACTCCACCTGCGCCCGCCAGTCCCGACTTTCCTCTAGCTACATCATGCACAATAGCACATAGTACTTGAATGCCCTTGCAGTTTCTTCCACTTCTGTTGACCACCTTGCTTACTCCTCCATACAGCATTCCAGCATTTCTCTAAAGTTTAAATCTTAATAGAAATGGGGGATCTCCTTAAATTCTTTCTTCCCTTTCTTAGCCAAAAGTGAAAACCTCATGTGCTAAATGTTCTTACCTCAAAAATCTTAGCATAGCGTCCTTCTGTGGACCATAAACTGCCATTGGAGTTGTTCCCCACATCACTTTACCCCTTCATCAAAAAGGCTTTGCTTCTGAAATCCTATCCTAATATTCCCCCAAACCACCTTCCATCACCCGAGAGCAACCACATAATGACAAAAACCTATATCATATGCCAAAGAGAAATCATATGGAATAAAAAAATGATTTGACAGCTCCTCTTTCCAGCCACATGATACACATGTTATGTTGGCATTGTGAAATGACAAAAAATCCCACATCGGTTAATTCGAGAAACCAGTGAGTCTATATAACACTTGAGGCGCCCTTCTCTCAAGAGCTAGCTTTGAGAGTGAGTTTTACCTCAAGAATATTATCTTGTCATGGTTTTCCAACAGGCATCCTTTGACAAGATCTTTTGCTGAATTAGATTTCATCTTGTCAGCAATTTCCCCACAACCATCAACAAGAAGCTTTGAGCCTTTGGTAGAACCATTCTGTAAAGCTTCCCAAACACAATCTCGAGCAGTTGGATCTAAGACCCTTGTTTAAGATTTCACATTGAACTCCGACAAAGGGTTCTTCCAAATGCAAAAACCCCCTCCAAAACAACCCCAAAAATAATAATACAAATAAAAAAGTAAATAAAAAGGGAGAAAAAAGAGAGGAAAGAAAAGGATCTGCAAACCCCAAACCCTTTTTACTTTTGAAAAAAGGACTCCTTCAACTTTAAAGGACATTGATCCCCTCACTTGATGACAAATTGAGGATCCTTTTGGAACACTATCCACCTAACAGGTCTCCACCACCATTTTAAAAATGGCCTCACTACTCAACCGTTGCTTCTAAAGATGAATAGTAGCTGCTCAACTCTTTTTGAATATATAGCTAATACAAGTAATCATTCACACAAGAGAAAGAATTCTGCGTCCAGGCTGATAAAACTCTTTTCAAACCTCTACACCACCAGATCCAACAATTATTTTGCCCTCAGATTTATACACCCACCAGGAAAACCAAATAATTCATCAACAATTTTCTAAACATATGACTGCCAATTCCACTAGCTCAATCATTCTCTCATGTTCCATCCCTATACCACAACCATAACACTTTTTCCATATAAACTTTCAAGCCCAAGACCAATTCAAAGCACATAAACATGAGTTTTATCACTTCAATATCAAACTACACTGCAAATTCATTTAAAAAAAAAATTGGAGGATTGAAAAAAGGAGCAGTTATTTGCAAAATCTATGCATGATATCAATGTCTCTTCATTCTCAACTTTGACACTGCCAACCAACCCCAAGTCTCTCATCCAAACCATCAATCTACTAAGACCCTCTATTATGATTAAATAAAGAGATGGTGGGTAGCATTGACTCATAACCTTTGACAATGAGATAAATATACGAGAATAAGGTTGAAGTTTTTCAGATCAATCTGAAAAACCCTCATTCATGAGTATTTATTGTAAAACAAAGGATATCAATGTCAAGAAGTATATTGCAAGCCACAACGTACTTAAAAGTGGAAAAGACAGAGAGGATCCAGTAGCCATGTGCTATCAAACACTAAAATACAAACCAATCTTCATAAGACCACCCTGAAAACTTGCATTCTTAACCACATTTTTTTTTAATGGCTCACTCTAGAAATTTGTTGATTATATTATCGGTCAGCATTACATACCAAAATTTGGAAAGTTTTGAATGAAGTACTTTGATTACAGGGCCCTAGCCAATGCCAACATATATTCCACACATTCAAACAAGATTTGAGGGCAGTCACAGGCAATTAGAAATGAGAAAACCATCTACAAGTTTGTCTAGAAGCTTCAAAAATCAACCTCCCTCCTCCTCCACTAGGAGCCCACACAAACATTTCCACACTCCATAATGTGGCAAGAAAATTGCCATAAAAATAAAATTAAAGAAGCCCAACAATGACCACCAACCTTAGGGGAAAGAGCAGAACATGCTCCTATTGGGTACAATATTTAAAATGTGAAATTTTCAAGGAAAATTTAAACAGCTTGGTCTACTCATCATCTTCCATCAGCAGTGATTGAAATCATATTGGACCAATGGATTTCTGTTCCATCCGAAAAGTAGCTATGTTGTAAAGTAAGGCCACCCCCCTAACAAACCCAGGCAACTATTCAATAGCCATTTGTGCTTATCCTCAATAACAAGTTGAATGAGAAGCCACCATGTACATAAATTCGAAGCTTGACCATTCATATATTCCCATGTAGAACAGATAAATGAGTCTGAAACTCATGACAAGACCAGAGACGCTAGTTTTCGAACACACTCGAATGTCCATGCACAGTGAACCCACTAATTTCTCTCTTTCTCCAAAGGTAAAGAGTGAGGCAAACTAATAAACATATACTACTGTGTATAAACAACAATAAATGCAGAGCTATTTTTATCGAATTGAATCTGTTTAAATGAAACAGCATTATGAAATATTAAAAGAAACAGATAAAACTTCTTTAGCAGAGGAATTTACACAACTCAAAAGTAAAAATGAAATCAAGAAAAGATTTCTTTAAAAATAAATGCTATGGCGAAACAGATTGGAACAGAGCAAAAACCAGGGAACAAACAGAACTGATTTTTCTACCTCTTTACAAAATACTGAGTAAAAAAAATAATTCAAATTTGAAAATTTATTCACGCACAGCGTGTTCGAGAACCAACCTCAATCGCCTTGCCAGAACATCCAGCTCCCTGACCCGCTGTTCCCGCCACTTTTTCTCAAGATCCCCAGCCTTTCCCCGCTCTGTATTTGCCACTCCATCAGGAAAAAGAAGCCCACTGTGTACGAGAGTCATACGGGTCTCATTGAGCGACTGGTCAAACACGTCCATCACTGTCTTTGCCATCCCTTTCCGCATCCCTCTGCTGCCGCCGCCGCCGCCGCCGCTGCAAGGGGTACTCAAGAAATCATCCTCTACATTGAAACCATCATCATTGCCGTTAAGAGGAGGAGACGGAGAATTTGGTGAATTGGGGTCAGCTACAGCAGACAGAGGGGGAGCAGGCGATCCGTCGGAAACCCGAAAATTAACCCGAGAACTCGATGGGGGCTTTCTTTGATAGGTAGAGGGAGAGAACGGCGACGACGCTGCAAAGGCGGGGTGCCACAATTGCTTGGAAATATGAAGGAGGGACCGATCATGAGGCGTGAGGAGGGACGCGTCGAGGCCGCGGGAGAGTCGGGCAGAGACGACCCGAAACTTCTTCCGTAGACGGCGGAGCTTCTCGGAGAGCTGGGAACGCGTATAGGGCTGTGGCATGGTCTGCGAGAAGCGATCGTAGAACACATTGAGATCAGCGAGGGAAGACGAGCCCATCAGCAGCAGAATCAAGAAGCCCCTGA
Organism: Chimonanthus salicifolius; assembly: GCA_013350335.1. Taxonomy (NCBI): domain Eukaryota; kingdom Viridiplantae; phylum Streptophyta; class Magnoliopsida; order Laurales; family Calycanthaceae; genus Chimonanthus; species Chimonanthus salicifolius. The sequence continues at coordinate 20,986,614 of CM023540.1, read as the reverse complement.
AGAAATCGGATCTCGTCGGATTCAGGCCAGATGCGGTGGAACTTGAATGGCGGGGGCTTGTTGTTGAGATCATCAGCGTCATCGGAAGAAGAAGAGAGGGCTGCAGCAGCAGGAGCAGCTAGTGGTTCTTCGAGTTTGGGTCTGGAGGGTAGATACAAATTCAGATCCGAAATGGTATTAGGGTTGGCGTTGGAAGGAGTAGGTCCGTCGGGGACCTTGCGCTTGACAGGAAGTTTACGAGCAGCGATTTTGATGGGGATTTGATTGGGTTGATGGGGCTGATGTGGGGTGGCCATTTTCGACCCTAAAAAGCTCCTAATCAATGGCAGATGGCTGCACCAAGAAGCTCTATGGTGGTGAACCAGTCTGGTGTTTTGATCCAATCCAATCCAGTCCAATCCGATCCGAGAGAGGATGGTTGGAAATTGGAATTTGGGGCTGGGACCTTTTGGGTGCAGACTGCAGCAGAAAAGAAAAGAAAAAAAGGGAAAGGTCGGGGTTGGGTTGGGTTGGGGTTGGGGTTGGGTTGGTTTGGTACTTAGTTAATTTTGGTGGTTTTTGTGGGGAAAGAAAGAAGGAAGAGAAGGGTGAGGTCCAAACCAGACCAGCTGACTCGGGGCTGGCGTTTCTGGCTTGGTCTTATTCTTTGATCTTTCTAAATAATAATAAATTAATAATAAATCCCTTGTTTTGGTAGGGATTAGGATACTACAAAACCAGAGGAGTTGGAACCAGGGGGCTAATTTAATGTGCACCTCGGTCGTGTTAAATGTTATATTTTTATTTTAATCTTGCGTGATGGGTTCATTTAAAAAACTAGTTATAAAAATACTAAATTTATTTTAATCAAGCTTATGATGTTATATTTTCAAATTTTCAAATTTCAATTGTTTAAAATTATTTTTATGTTTCTTTATTTTATACTTTAATTAATATGAAAGGGGACTAATATTTTACGGATTTTATATCCAAAAAGTACTTTTAAATACCTTTATCACATACGATTAAGATTAAGATTAAGATTAAGACGGTATTTATCAAAGTTGGGGCTTAATATATGCCTTACCATATTGTGCAATGAAAAGTTCAGAAGACGAAGGGAAGTTGTGGGTATTGGCGGTTCCTTTGTTGCCACGGCATTTGGTGTCCATCTGCATAAGGGTTGGTCTCATGGCTTGTGAACCATGGCAGGTGGGGTCTTAAATTTAAATTATATTTAATGATGTATATTAATTCTGTAGAATTAAATTCAATCAATATAAAATATATATCAATAAGACAGATTTTAATTTTTCTAATATTTAAATTTTATTTGCTTATTGTCATCTATACTAGACTTGCTCTGCTCATAGTGCCTAATTGTATTCATTAGTTAAAAAATAAAAAAAATACAAGATTGTGTTATTTTAAAATTTTCATTATTAGTTAGGCTTATATCTACTATAGGGCATTAAGTGTTCACATAAATTTCAATATATATATATATATATATATATATATATATATATATATATATATATATATATATATATATATATATATACATATACTCCTAAATATAAAGGAAATGTAAGGAAAACCCATTTTGATTATTTTAAGTTGTCTTAAAATTGTTTTTCTCTTCTTTATTTTTAATTTTCAGTATTTTATCTCTGAATCTACTCTATTTTTCTTTTTAAGTTTTTAGTTATTTTAGATCTCTTACTTTCAGTTAAGGGATTAATTAAAAAAAAATTGTGAGAGAGAGGCGGTGAAAAGGAAATATACTGTGCTGACATAATTGAGTCATGAGACTCTCGTTGCTAAGTTAGATTAGATGATACATGAAGATGTAATGGGGTTTATTGGTTCTATAAAATTAAAGAAAGTGTTGTTGATGTAAGAATTTATGAAAATTGTTATTTATCAAATATCTAGAGCCATCAGATCTAAAGTAATTAAAAAATGAACAGTTGAAATCTTTTATTAATTATCAACTTTATTTGCTTAAATTAAATGCATTAAAAAGGCTCTAACTCATGTAA